>CM042689.1:431534160-432734160 GCA_023614405.1 Avena insularis
ACAAAGCTTAATGAGTCCAAACCGTGGTTGATGTGGTAGACTATCTCTCTTTGCCGATCTCAAGATCGAGAGGAAGTCCTAGCACCGCAAAACAACAACAAGATCCGTGTCGTGTGTATTACCAGGCACCGAGCAACCTCCGCCACCGCCTCCAGCATGCTGTATGCAGCGGAAGCACAACTCTTTCTGCCGAAGCCACTGAAATATGTATCTCACAGTCCGAGACCATGGGGATAAATTTAGAGGGGGAGAGATCCTTCACGAGGAGTGAGAGACAGGGGGTCTTTTTAGGGAAGAGAGGGGGCATGCAGGGCCAGCCCAACAAGTGGCTGCTCTCACCCTCTTCCACATTCAAGGCACCCACCACCAAATGCCTTTCACCCTCCACTTAAAACTCCACTTCAAATTCCCATTAAATTTCCACCAAATTTAATGCAAACCTCACAATAAACTTTATTTTATTCGAATTTCAATTACTTTATCGACAAACATTCACAATAACCCTTGCTAGGTATTTCACGGCATTCTGAGTCTCACCCAAAACCCGTCACAAGGTATTCAGTGAACAAATTCGCTTGTTATTCTTTTCAGATGAAACTTTTGCTCCAATGGATCTCGTGTCTTTATGTGTCACCCTACGTTCGTGAATAATGATACGTGATCGAGACCTCTCGGATCAATAACGTAAGCGGATCTCGGAGACCCATACCGACTCCCACACATTCAACGATGACTTTCTTTGGTGATCGTTTAAACTTTACGCCTAGTATCTTAATCCATTTGTTTTCAAGGAGCATATTATATGTTCCAGATTCGCATCATCGGTATCTCTCACCAGCTGATCCTGGCATCGACATGCACTTTCTCGCTCCGTGATATAACATTCTAGTAAATCACTTGTTTGCAAGCTAATCACACAATGTGATATCACCGAGAGGGCCCAAGAGCATATCTGATATCCGCCATCGGGATGAATAAATTTCCACTCGATCCATATTATGGGCCTCAACATTTAACACTTTATTAGTTCCTGAATCCATCTTTTATAATCACTCCTCAAGCATGGGTGTGACGCTTTGATGTTACTTTCTGTAAGAAACACTTCCGTAGTTAGTGATTGACATATATGGATTCTATGGTATATGATTAGGATCACTTCGTAAGTTGTTATAGCAATATAAACTCAAATCGACCTTCTGATCGTAATGCTATGACTTTGATGGAATGCGTTCATCACAATCATTACACTAATAACAGCCAGACCTCTTTAGATAATAACATCCAAATGTCCATGGATCAGAAACCTATGACTCATCTTGTTAATCAACGAGCTAGTTTATAAGAGAGCATAACTAGGAACTTCCTTTTGTTTAGCGATAAACACACATGTATTAAACGCTTCCAGACACATACAATTATAGTATGTAAAAGCCAAACATTTATCTTAGGCAATAAGGAAATCACCATAATAACCGACTTCTTATTATTGCCTCTCTCGGCATATTCCCCTTCCGGCTTCTACTTTGCACTAGAGAGACAATAATTAGTTTGAAAATTTTGCGACGTAACATAATCTTGATGGCTTCTCGTAGTTCCATATAATGCGATGTAGAAGTGGTTAAATATAATCTACTTGATTCCTGACACTTTCAGTCCGCAGGTGTATTTGCATATCTTTGCCTCCACGATTACTCTTTTCTCCAATGAGATGGCATTGTATAAATTTGGTCTTTTGGTAGAGACCTTAGTTCCCTTGGGGTTAAACCATGTGCCTATACTATTGTCATACAATATATCTTTTAGTGTTAATGGTTAGCCCATAACCACACCTTAGTTTGATAACAAACTACTTGACACAAATGCTCCCTTCTTTGCCAAGCTACTATAAAGTACCATATACTTAGCCTTTGTTAGTATTCATTACAATGTCTTAATCCTTTGGAACTTCCTTCCAAATCCATCATGGAAACCTCCTTTCCATTACATTGTGCCACCCATAGCTTTAAATTGAGATAAACTTAATTTTGTATTCAGACAAACTAGTATCAATGTAATGCTTTTGTATAATGAACTATTTGTAATTGTTTGTCACCTTCTACACAAATATATTCTTAGTTCTTCCAAAAGATCATAAGTAATATTCTCACTATCGTCCAATGATCATTTTTTTTATGATTCATTCGCGGTATATGTTCATAATACTTAGAGCATAGTGACATATCTCGGATGTAAGTACATATCATGGTATGATTGATCAAACATCCTTGTGGATTTCACCTATCAAGTGTCAAAGCACTTGAATCTTGTTTCACTTATCAAGTGTCAATACACTTGAATCCTTTGATTCAATTCCTTTTCCATGCATACAAGAACCAAGCTTCTTTTTGTTGTTTCCTATATTGAACCCCTTCAATATTCTTATATATGTATCGCTATAAGTTAACATTAAATTCAAGGCCAGTTATAGTCTATCCACCATAGACATTCACGCCTTTAAATATTCGGTTTTTCCAAGTATTTCATCAAAATGAAATTCTTAACCTTTGTCAATAATAAAAGATACATAATTTCTAATCAACAAGATGTCATCCACATAATATATTAGAAATATGTCTCAGGCATTCCCACTTAATTTCTGTAAATGCAAGCATCTTTCATCGCCTTCTTTGATGAAAACTCATTTTTCATCATGGTGAAGATTCCAACCTCCTCGGTGATGCTTTTCACTTCAACCATTGAAGTTTGCATGCCCTTTAAAGCATCCTTTGAATTTAATAAAACCCTTTGGACCGTGTCATGTACATCGCCCCAGGTAAACTATATTCTATTAGAAGAACTTTGTTTTGTTTATTCATCTACCAAGTATACCAAATTATATGTAGTGATTGCTACTTTAATCCGCTTTCAGATCTTAAATATTATTATCGCTATGAAAGATCAAATCTTGTCATAGTCAATCAAGCTTGAATATTGTCATAAAAATACTTTATGACATGTCGATTCATTTCATAGATGTGAAACATCCATGTCTATTTCTTTATAGATCCAACATACGATCGCACCGATAGGTTTTTACACCTTTCCGGGAGGGTCTTCCAAGTTCAAACCTTGATTTCTCGTATGGAACTATTACGATTTTATGGTTTCGCCATTTGACGAGCCTGTACCATCATCGCTTTCTTTGCATATAGTCGGTTCATCATTGTCAAACAATAATGATTTACTCTCAAATCTTCAGTATTTGATTGTTTATCCCACCTATTTGGTTCAATAGGAACTTAGATCTCCGTGACCACAACCTTTGAGGCACATAAGCTATGAGCATTATGGCAGCCTTTTGAACGAGATCTATCGGTGTCACAACTCATCTATCATTTAGCTAAGGTTCGTTAACCTTATCAAAGTTCTATTGTCCTCCCACTTAACTTTATGAAAAATTCTCTTCAAGAAACTTCATGTTTCAAGCGACAAACCATTTTGTCCTTGGTGTTATGGAGGAATAACCAATTGTTATTCAAATAACCTACAAAGACATTGCTCATCCGACTTTGGTTGTAAACATCTTACTTATGTTTAGCATACTAAAATTCTAAGAAATGACAACTTGGTTTTACCCCAAACCATAACTCATATGGTGTCATTTCAACGGATCAAGATGGAGCTCTTTTCAGTGTAAAGCCAAGTCTCTAAAGCTTTAATCTTTTTAAACATAATGGCAGTTTTATAAATAACACCTTTGATCCAACCATGTCAAACAAGGTTTCATTACAAATCAAACACTCCATACTCCTATGGTGTTTCGGAGATGTAAATTCTAGGTGTTTTGCTAAACTTGCAACTCAAATAAATCCTTTATGATAAAAAATCATAATTCATTTATTTTCTTGTTACACTTGTAACTCAAATAAACTTTTTATGATCAAATCATAATTCATTTATTTTTCTTGTTACAATGATTTTCCACTTCATCTTGAAAGTCTTTGAAACGTTGTTTTTTCAAATATTTCATACTTCTTTCTCATTAAGTGAATATTCACCAAATTTCCTGGAGAAAGCATATGAAGTTGAAACCATCGCTATGACTACACATAATGGACTATACATCGCTATGTATAAATTCCAATAATTTAGTCGCTCTTTCTTGGCCTTGAACGAAGTTTTAATTATGATGTGGAAAGTCTCACAAGCGCCACTTGATCAAATCAAAGACTCAAAAATCGGCGAAAATGGAGTTTCTTCATGTTTTATTTCCAATATAATTAAATAAATGTCACTTCTGTAGTGATCTTCCAATCATTTGTCTTATACATTTTAGCATTAGGCTTTATGGATGTGATTCAACTAGATTTGTAAATCATCCATCTTATATGAATATGGTAATTATTTGAACAACCTTTGTTCTCATAATACCTGATTTAAATAACAATTATTAAAAACAAATCTTGAAGTCAAGCTTGATGTCAACGAAATACAAACAACGGTTTGTTTGTTTTCGATGAACATCATCACATATTCTCTTGCTAGTTACTTAGGCCATTGTGGTTTATGAATTGCGCGTTCCTTGCGAAATTTCATACCAACCAATTCGCATCCAATACCCAAGAACCACATTATTTAACAAGCAAAGAATACAACCATAATCAGATATCATCTATATACCTAAATTGATATTTCCAATCTTTTTCTTTTTGCAAAATATATTTTATAGATTCTCTTTAGTATTTCCTTTTGCTTTTTAAAAGAATCTATCAATATCAAAAGTGGTGCCATATACATGACACATAGTCCAAAGCGCAGTATATTCAAATAATAATACCTTTGGACTTGCACTTTCAAGTAGATCACCATCATCAAAATGATCGGGTATTCTTTAAAATCCATTCTTTAGTAATCTTTAGTGTAGTAAACATTTTACATACATCTTCTATTCATCCTTATCATGACGACTTTCATGATCAAGCTAATGTAGCTTATAAGGAGAATCGTGAGTATAATGTTACTTTCCAAAACCCTTTTGGATGATTAGATGTCTAGCATCTCCACCCTTTGTCAATTCTCATCCAATATGAGAACATATATTATACTTTATTATATTGCAACTAAAACATTGTTTCGTATATCGTTATATCTGTCACACATGATGGTTTCAAACAATTCTTTCAGCCCTAGATAAACTTGATATTAAAACAATCAAGAATCATAGAGGCAAACATGATACTTTAAGATACTAACACTGAATTGTTACTCTCCATTTAATACCAACTATTAAATTTCACGGAGTAAATAGAGTTTGTGAAAGTTTGCAATAGGACTTTAAACTTTATATTGACACTCAATACGATACCACCCAGAAGGATATATCCAAATTCTATAGTTCTATTATCTCAATTACAACTATGTATAAGGTGGTGAACGAATGCCAATGACTACAACAAATTATGCAAATTCATTTTGATTTAATTTATGATAAATTGAGTTCTACTAATCCAAATTAGAAATGAACTCCCACTCAAAAACGACATCCCTCATGTCTTTCTGGTGATTATATGAACCAAATCCACTACACCAAGTCCGATCATCACGTGAGTCGGTAGCTTCAAAGGCGAGCATCAAATGGGCATCATATTCACTATATGACTCATGCTTAACCTTTCGTCCGTTCCAGGCTATGTCTGCATATGCTAGGCTCGCCAAGTAAGAACCTTAGTATTCAAGGTGTAATCGCTCTTACACCCGAGATGTGCTCGTGGATTCAAGTACACCATCATCACGTGATGTCTTGGAAGCGCTATACATTGTCGGTGCATACCAAGGAAGAAATACATTTTATCTTGATATCTAAATGAGGGATCATCTTATTATGCTAATAAAACGCCAAACAAGCAATATAAGATGCAATCAAACATCACATGTTAATAAGTGAAATGATATGGTTCCCGCATATGATCTCCATCATGTGCACCGCGGTATGATCACTATCATACATATATGTGTAAGTCCAAGGTCTATGGAAATTACTATGTGTGTGTTGTAAGAGTATCATCTCATACTTCTACTTACAACATCACCATATCATAACACTAGCCCAGCAACAATCTAAACTAGACGCGGCCTAATTTATCCATTGCAAATTTTACGTGGCTTAGGCTTTCAAGATAGAACCGTTTACTCAATTAACATGAACCACAACGAGGATAACCAATTGTTGACAACTCAAGGTAAATTAGATATTGACTATAGTAGGAGAGATGTACACCCGCCAGCCACTTATGCAAAACTAGTTGCATGTCAAGCGTGGAACAGGTCTCATGTGCGAGGACATGTAAAGTTTGTCCGGGCCGCCCATCCCACTATGCCACCAATATCCAAAGTACAACTAAGAAACAATAAAATGATCATCATCGCCACATACTCATATGTGTACTACCCTGCAAAGCATCTACGACAGATCCGGCCCGACACTAATCGTAGGGTTCGCAGCATAGAAAACAAAAAATTTCCACGATGGGAACAACTATGTACCAAGATCTATCTACTAGATACAAACAACGGCGGATGTATATCCGTAGAGAACATACCCTTGAAGACCGACAGCTTAACGAGTCCAAACTCGTGGTTGATGTAGACGCATCTCTTGCCGATCTCAAGATCGAGAGGAGTCCTAGCGCCAAGAAAACAGCTGCATCCGTGCTCGCACACACGCTCGAGGCACTGAGAAACCTCCGCCTCGCCCAGCGATGCAGCTGAAGCACAACTCTTTCTTGCCGAATAGCCACCGGAACATGTATCTCGCTAGTCCGAGACCATGGGGATAAATTCTAGAGGGGAGAGAGATCCTTCACGAGGAGGTGGAGTGAGAGAGAGGAGGGGCCTTTTATAGGGAGAGGGGGGGAACCCAAGGGGCTATGCTCCCAGCCATGGGGCTGCCCCATCTCTTCCACATTCATGTGGGTGACACCACCACTCAAATGCCTTTCAATTCTCCACTCAAAAACCCACTCAAATTCCCATTAAATTTCCACCAAATTTAATGCAAACTCTCATTAAATAAAACTCTTTATTTTATTCAGAATTTTGTCAATTACTTTAATGACAAACATTCACAAATAACCCCTTGCTAGTATTTCATTTCACATGCAGAAACACTTTCGCAATTTCACCCAAAACCTGCTTTCGTATCTAGTGAAATAAATTCCGCGCTTTGTTATTCTTTTTCGATGAAACTTTTTTGCTCCAAATGGATGTCGGTGTTCTTAAGTGTGTCACCCCACGGCTTCTGAATAATGCGCATATGATCGAGAACCATCTTGCAAATTGTAATTTCTTTAACTAGATCAATATGTCCTGGGAGCTAACCCACTTTCATATATTAGGGAGCCTCATGACCGCTTTCTTGGAGATGCTCTGAGGATCTGGCTCCGCCAAGATCTTCCGAAATGGCCGTAGTGGTGTCCTTGATCTTGAAGACCATCTTGAGATGCCTCAAACTGGCCGGAGGAATGGACTCACAAGGATGCCTATTTATAGTACAAGTAGCTCAAAGATATTATCGGCTTAACTCACATAATGTCGACTCACCCTATTATTAGTGCTAACGCATGTTTTGTCCTTGCAGGTTCTAACTTGACTAAAGGTTTAGCTTTTAGTCCTGGTTGGCAACACCATCCGACAAGGTAAAATCAGACGACATAATGTCGACACTCATCCCTATCATTAGTGATGCCTGCCCTAGCCTCCCTGCCCTAGTCCTGCCTGCCCTAGCCTGCCGCAAGCTTTAGTCCCGGTCCATATTTAGTACGCTAATATATTTATATTATAGATCTTTTTTTCCTATAAATTTTGATATATGATACATATTTTTCATCATTACAGAATAAAAGATATTGAAATAATAATATTAATAAATTAAACTCTAGTATAAAAAAGATATTTTTAATTCAACAAAATATTAGTTTTATAAATGTATATGCTAATAGATTTACATTATAGATCTTTTTCTACAAAATTTGATATATAATACATATTTTTCATCATTACGTAATCAAAAGATATTGAAATAATAATATTAATAAATTCAAACCTAGTATACAAAAGATATTTTTTAATTCAACAAGATATTAGTTTTATAAATGAATATGCTAATAGATTTACATAATAGATCTTTTTCTTCCAGAAATTTGATATATAATATATATTTTTCATCATCCAACAATATATATAGAAATAATAAAATTAAAATTAACCTTTCTAGTCCCGCCCCACCCTCCAACTGGGACTAGAGGTTTGCACATGAACGAACGCACGCTTAAAAAACCTCTAGTCCCGGCCGAGGCTGGACCGACAAGAGGCCCTCTCTAGTCCTACGGAGGATGGAACTGAGATTAGAGGTGGTGGGTATAAACACCCACCGCCTCCTCCCGCCCGAGCCACCAGCCGGACGCCTCCCTTCTCCAAATCTTCGCAGACACGCTGACGCCGCCATGCTGCTTCGCCGCCTGTCATGCCAGTTGCTCGCCGTCTCAAGGCCTGCTCCTGTCAACCGCCATGGGAGTCGCCGCCACCCCCGCCTCGCCGCACCTCACTGCCTGTCTCGCCATTCTCCAAATGGGTGAGTTTTATTTTCTGTTTTTCATATAGTGTATTTTTCAATATTGTTAGTGTATGTTTTCAATATTGTTAGTGTATTTTTCAATTTGTTAGTGTATCTTTTCACTATATAGTGTATATTAGTTAGCCATGAATGTGTTAATATATAGTGTATATTTATTTCAATATATAGTGTATATTTGTTTAGTTTTATAGTTTGATATATAATGCTACCGGCGAATATTGTATATTGTTTAGTTTGGATCATAGTTTGATATATTTGTTTAGTTTGATAGTTTGAATAGTGTATATTGTTTAGTTTTATAGTTTGAATAGTGTATATTGTTTAGTTTGATAGTTTGATATGTTTCCTTAGTTTGGTAGTTTGAATAGTGTATATTGTTTATTTTGATAGTTTGAATATAGTGTATATTTGTTTAGTTTGATAGTTTGATATATAATTTTAGCGATGATTTAAGGATATTATTATTTACTTTAGTGATATTTGTTAGTATTTAGGATATTATTGCTAATACTTAGGAAATTATTACTATTATTAGAATATAATTATTTACTTAGCATTATTTCGTCAAATCTATACCTACTTTAGGATATGCCCATACTGCATCCTCTTAGTGGACTCCTGCATGAGGGAGTACTCACGCCTATGGTGTCAGATGAGATCTGTCCCGCCAGTCGGCACTAAGAGGTGCTACCGCCAGACTAGGTTGGTGAGGAACTGCGTGTCGCCGTTTATTCGGATCTTCTTTGTATGAGGTCACGTGGTCCAGGCAGTGTGCAGAGGGAGCCGGCCCCCGAGTAGGTGGTACGACGTCGTGTCAAGGAGGAGGACGAGCACGTCCGTTGCTATATGGTGATGTTGGACGCCAGGGTGGCCCTCATACCTGCAGGTTATTTAGGATCTCACCCTAGTTATACACCAATGAAAGTTCCGATTATTTGGTTGGTCACATCCTGCTTAGAGCCGGAGTCACATTGCGCTTTGAGCCGATGTTATGGACAAGATGTTGTTCTTTATATGATATTACTACTTTGTCATTATTCGAGATGTATTATGACTTCTTTATTGTTTCTAAAGATGTTATTCGAGATGTTATATAATATTAATACTTTTGTTGTCATTCGAGATGTTATATAATTCTTATTACTCATATATGCACATTATGTCATAGTGCTTATTCTATGGATCACTTCAATAGTAGAGAAGATGAAGAGTCTTTATTCGATATGATACTAGGAGGACCGCCTCATCGTGATGGAGCGCCCTTATCATGAAGGAGCGCTCGATCGTAGGAGAAGAAGACTGGAGCGTAAGATGGCTCAGCTTCAATGAGTCCGTGAGGGAATAGAGATAGAACCTCAAGTCAAGTTTATACTAGTTTTAATTTCGATGATGGCTTGGAAAATGATGGACTAGCTTTGACAAAGTCTGGCGAGGTATATTATTGCCTCTTGATCACTAGATAGATGCATTAATTGATTTGTGTGTATTTATATATATATTAACTAATGTTGTTTCTTATTTTAGACCTCCACATCGACCAAGCTGCTAAAAATAGCAAACGAGGACCCACTAAAGGGATGCCCGATGATGCGATCTCACAATTGTTGAGGTCTCTTCAAGGCCCCTGTTGCTTCCCATAAAGAACGCAAACACATTTATTCATCAATGGATTTGTTGTTAGGGAAATGTCCCGATCAGCATTATCAACTGGAATAAGCCAGCAAAGGGAGATGAAAAATTCTATGAGTTATGTCGAGAACAGATACAAAGACATACTATGGGATAAGCTCATTCGCCATTTTACCCTACCGCTTTAGAGACTAAGGAGACCACATAATATGAGGTCCAAAGTTAAGTGTTTCGCTTCTTAAGAAGATGGCCCAACAGTTCAATAACTATAAGAAAAGATTGTACAATGAATATCTCGAGAAGGAAAAGTTCCAATCACGACTCACTAGAGAAGCAGCGACCTCACGGGAAATATTTCTAGACTACAAGAAATCAGCACAGCAAAAAAAAGGTCTCGCAAAAATAAAGAAAATACTGCAAAATAAATATCATCACGATGGGGACATGTGGCTACAGGACTTCCGCTCCAAGTGGGAGAAAGCCGAGAAAGCCTTATGCGCCAAGGGCTCACTCCAGCTACAGAGGACTGGCCCATCAGAGTATGGAATTGGTTACTTGCCCATGGGGCAAAGTATGACATGGAAACAGGGGATTTAATATTCAATGAAAAGTCCAATGTTGCTACACCCCATGGAGAAATTGTTAAAACAATTGAGGAGGTTAAAAAGGGTAACTTCAAACCCGATGAGAGAACGACGAAATGACAAATCCTCGAGAATCCTGAAAAACCAGGACGAACACGAGGCTTTGGACCTTCTGTGCTGTGGAAGACTGGGTTTCCTGAGGAGGCAGACCGGTTGCGTAGCGTGGAAAGAATGAACGAGGAAATATATGCCATGCTAAAGGAGCAATAAGCAACCGGACGAAATGCACCAGCAAGGGCCAACTCATCGCTAGAAGAAAGTTTCGTGTCCCATCTCAGCGGAGAAGAAGGTCGCTTCCATTTGCGGCCGATCCGATAGATCGCTATCCCGTGGACAATATCACTGAGAAGACAAGTTGCGAGCTGCATGTGGGAGTGATGAACTTTCCTTCAAGGCGGCTCTCGGCTATGCTTTATCTTGTGAACCTGAAGCACGCTGGCATTGCAAAGATATTCCATATGGCCAGGCTTGTGTCGGGGTGGATGAGGTTCTACCTCAATATGAATCACTACAACTTGACATCCCTAGACCTGAAGATGAGAGCACGTTAGGAGAAGTCAGGCTCTATCATTCTATGGCGCAAGAAATACATCGTGTTTCCAGCTCGCACCTAAGCCACCACAGCCTCCGTCCCCAGCCGAGTCTCCGCCTCAAAGAAGTCCACATGAGGAGTGGGACACCACCATAGCGTGAGTCCACGCCGCATCAGCTCACCACCCGCCACGTCGCCACCACTCCGGGCCGCCGGATTTAAGAAGGTGGTCTCTACCAACTAGTAAAATACTAGTCATAAGAAAGCCAAAGGTAAAAGGTGAAGAAAATCCCATTGCCTCCTCCCAAGTTACCTTACGAGATGACTGATGAGGAAACCAAAGCGATCAGCGATGCCCAAGTTAAAGCCTTCTTTGCACCCAAAGCTCCCGAGCCAAAGCAAATATTTGATCTGAAAGCCAAAAAGTGGGCTAAGGGTTTTTGAGCAACCATCGCAATATGAGATAAATAAGGCTGATGACTATAAACGATGTTCGCGAGAATTGGTAGGAAGAATTCAAGAAATACTATCGCAAGCAGCAGTAATACTCCAGGAAATACTACTGTAAGCAGCGGGAAAAGAGATATTGTGTAACTCGGAATGTAGGCAAACAGATCGATCGCCCCGCCCAAGATGTTATCCAATACTAATCATCAGAATATTATAGCAATGGAATTTGCCAAAGGTGCTAGTATTACAGTTGATCAAGCTGCTAGCGGGCATATCCCCATACAAGAGGAATTTGCATGGAGATATGAATATGAAAGACTCGGGCCGCAATTCTGAGGTCAAACTTCTACCAACTCAAATGCTAAGACTGATGAGTGGTACGCTGAAAGTCTCTACATGCGATGAAGAAGATCGAATGTCAGCGCCAGGAGAATTATAAGTGAGCATTTTAATGGTGAAGACCAGTTGCAAATTTATTTTTAGAAATTTATATGTTATTCAAACAAGATGCCCTTGACTTGAGTCTCCTCATACCTATTGTCTGTAAGTGGTTCATTTATTTCATGATAAAGTCTCTAACTCAGCTCTTTCATTGCATGTAATTATCTTCACTATATGCTATTATGCGTAATGAAGAGCTTATGAATGTGACCGGAAGAAAATCTTTGACACTGGGTTCATCGACCCACACTGGTTTAATCAAGCATTGCTAAAGGAATACCCCAAGGACACGGAGCATAACTTGCTAAGGGTCTTATTGAGGCAACATTACAAACGAAGAATATTGTTTCCCTACAACTAAGTGTAAGAGTGTTATCGCTTTGTACGATCACTTGATTCTGCTAAGTGTAATTGATGAGTTATCGACGATATAAACGCAAGCGCAGCTATCACTGGATTCTGCTAACCATTAAAGTTGACGCTGGAAGAGTTGAAATCAAGGACTCGCTAATAAGAGACGAATCAGAGTACGCATTTATTAAAGATGTGTCTCCAGAGGTAATTTCAGTCATTACCGCACTATATCGTTCTCTTTAGTTCATATATATCCTAAGATATCAAATAACTAATAACTCATCTATTCTTTATTTTTTGTCAGGGGTTTGGAAAGCTTTCACCAATGCTACATGGTGAATTTAAAGACGAGCTTAGTTTTCATCGGATCAATGTAAGTAGTACCTAGCTAGATCCGTATCTCTTCAATTCTAGTTTCAATACCATTATGTCATGCTTGATTATTATTTGATTGAATTCTATTCTCGTAAAGTGCGAGAGGCAGCCACCAGATACTAATCTATGTGGATACTTCGTGTGTGAGTACATTCGCTCCAAGGTTAGTGAGCGGAACGGAGGGACATTTATAGAAGTACGTGAACAATCACAATTTTTTGTTGAGTGTCATTCATAATATTTGTTATGACTATTGATATTCATATTGACCTCCTTCTTTTATATATAGTTGGAAAAACTGCGGGAGTATCTCGAACCAAGGAAGCGTCTGGTAGCAATTCAAGAGGAATTATGGATTTCTTGTTGACCATGTCATAAACCCGTAAGAAAAATACCATACCTCCGGCTACTAGTGATTTAATGAACTTGTAACGAATAGACGGGTTGTGATCTCTATTTATGTATATATATATGTAATGTAGAATTATATGTAATGTAGAATTATATCTATATAATTATGACGATATTGTGTGTAATGGGTTTCTTTGTTGCATGTCACTTTACACCAAACGCAGCCCTCCTCTATTTATCCTCCGCCATGGCAGAATCCCACATTCGTACCGCAGAAATCGCCCAAAATTCTACCGTGCAAGAAACCTCCGTGATCATCGTCGCGCGTAAAACGGTTCTAAATCTTCGCCGGCAAAAACTCCGCATCGAAGGCGTAAACGGCCTCAAAACTCTACCGCAAGAAACCCCCATCGGCAACAAATGGATTGGTAAATGTGCCGCAGTAATGAATTAGTCTCGTCCGTACACGGACCGGACTAAAGACCACCTTCAAGATCGCTACGCTGTTACGTCGCAGAGCCTTTAGTCCCGCCCATAATAAAGCTCCGAGACTAAAGGCTGGACCCTAGTCCCTTTCCGTAGTCTCTACTGCCAATCCGGACTAGAGGTTTCTAGGACCGGGACTAATGCCCGCTCTTCACTAGTGTATGTTTGCTTTATTGGTTCCTATATCTATATTTTCTTCTTCTATATTTACATCTTTAATGTCTTCTAAAGATCTCGATACCCTATCGTTGATTTCTCCCTCTTTGATGGGTCACCTTGTCCAATTACAACCTAAGAAAGGGTTTAAAATTTTATGGTTGAGTATGACCATACTCAGCAAGTTTTAGAGTGGTTGTTTGATGCTCTAGCTATAGCCGTGGATCGATGATCGTAGGATTATGCAAGTTTTTGAAAAATATTTGTTGAAAAGGTAAGTTTATTTTAGAAAATCTATGTCACTCTTCCACGAGTCGTGAGAACTTCATGAAGTTTGTTTTCCGCCACGGTCAGAAACTGCTTCCGAACAGAGAGTAACATGTTATATTTATACACTTCCGAGAGGTGCGCCTTTTTCCACAAACGCCCTCGGCCTTATTGCTCTCATCTACACTTCCTAGGTATGGGGCTGCATCAACTATATACAAGTCATGCTGAGTCCCTTCCATGACCCCGCTTATCCACCCTTTATAATGAGTTTTGATCGATAGACCTTACACTGATTATCATATCTTCTAATATTCTTAAGTCACACCCCACAACACAAGATGGGGCCGCCACGGGCTCCCACCCACTGATCCAGATCACAACCCGACCTATCATACGAGTAATACAAAACGAAGAAGATGTGTTTCACTCACCGTCCCATAACAATATATGTGGTTACCATTGTCTATAATGACATTCACTACAATTGTTGTTAGTTCTAGATTTACTTTCTTGGTATAATGGAATCTCCACCCAAATGATTTTTCATCACGTATTCCAACCATGATTCAATCGTCCCCCATTCTATAGTTTAGTTCATTCTTAAAACAATATTTTTTTGAATGCCAATGATTGTACTTTTGAAAAGTAGTTTTGGAAAATATTCCAATGGACATGCAAGATTAAACTTGTCTCGTGATCATGTAGATAATGCAATTTAAAATTTCTACTTGACCTCGACCTTGGGTTCTAAAAATCCATCATTCTCCCGTAAGGACAGTGTAAAATCCAAATTTATGCAAACATGCATATGACATACTTTGTTTTAATTGTTTTAAAATCCCCATTCAATTTGAGGTTTTAATTTGTTCTAAGAATTATTTGTATTTTAAAATAATCAAAGAAGGTATTTTAAAGTTTCAAAAAAAAATCAAAACAAAATCCTAGATGTATATAATAAAGTGTTCTATCAACATGCAAAATATCAAATTCATATTTTATATTCTTGGCTGCAAAAATGGCAAAATCTGACATTTAAAAATGTGAACATTTCAAAATATTTTGTCACTTCTTGCACAACCAAGAATACAAGGTATGAGTGGCTGTTTTTTCATACATGTAAATTTTTGCATGTACTATATATTGATATATGTGCAAGACTTATCGTGGAGCCATAGCAACGCACATGCATTCAACTAGTTTTTATAAAAATTGAGAAAAAGTTTGGTTGTAGTGTATCCTATAAGTGTTCAGAATCTTAATGTGAGATTCTTTATGTTTTAGGGGCTACAGAAAATGCGAAAATCTTACAAAAAAATTCATATTTTAGAACTTTTATTTTCAAACTAAGGCAAAGCTGGCGGCGGATCGTGTGTGGTGGGGCTGGAGGCCTGGCGGCGGAGCACAGCGGAGCGGTGGCGAGGGGTGACGAGCAGGGCGAGCTGGCGGGACCTGGCGGCGCTGTGCGGCTGCGACGACGGGTGCAGAGGCTCGGGGAGTGCAACAGCCAGCACGTGGGTCCGATCTGGGCCCGGTTCAGGCCGATCTGGGCCGGAAGGGCCACTTCCGTCGCGTGCTCGGAGTGTTGGCGAGCGACGGTGGTACCAGGTGCAGATGCTCGTGAAGCTCGCCTGGGTGCTGGTGGCAGCGCGTGGGCTTGCCCCAGCCCGATTTGGCAGAAGTGCTGCAGCAGTTTGCACGGCTGCTGCTCTGTGGCACTTTGCAGATCGCATGAGTCTGCTCCTCATCGGCGGTTTGCGTCGCTCGGCTGGGCAGGAGGCTGTGAAGAGTGGCCCTGGTTTGCTCTCTGTTGTGGGAAGAGGAAGGCTGGTGGTGAGGCAGCGCATGAAGGAGGCTTGGGTGGAGGGAGACGAATGGCACTGCCGTGTGTTGCATCCTCCTGTCCAACGGGAGTTGGGCCGGTTGTCTGATGATGATGCAGCGTTCAGCGGAGCGGCGTGGCGATGGTTGGAGGGAGACGAATGCCGGTGGGCGGGCGTTGCATCCTCCCACCCGACATGGGGCGAGGGAAGAGGAGAGTGCAGCAAGTTGGGCTGGCCCGATGATGCTTGAGGTGGTCATCGCCTCCTCGCCGGTAAGAAGTGTTGGCCTCGTGGTGGTGTGTTCGTCATTGGTTACGCTGGTTTGTTCTTGCGACAGTGGGGATGGCGAAAGGGTTAGGAGAAATCCCTATGCAGCGCGGACGATGGCGACGCTGGGCGCCGTGACCTTCTTGAAGGCGCGCGGCCCTTTTCTTTCATGCCCTCTCCCGTGCAACGGGAGAAATCCTAGATCCATCTTGATGGTTCAGGCAATGGCGGCGCTATGGCGTCGTTCCCTCCTTGGAGGCGTTGTTCGGGTTGCACGAGGAGTCCCAAGACAATAGTTGGAGTCGAGGCTGGCGACTACTCGAGCTGCAGTCTTTGGGGCGAATGTACATCGCTGCACACCTCTTCGCAACACTCTCCTCGGGTTCGGCTGGTCCCGCTGCCCACTCGCCACTTTCTTCTTGGCGCCAAGGGTGGGCTGCACGCTGACGTGTGTCGCCGATGAGTTAGGGTGGTGCTTCAGTTGTTTTGCTTCGCTGTGAAGCGGCCTATTGGTTTGCAGCAACCTCGCTCAGGGCTGGTGTTAGGCAAGGCAAGTCCTTATTGGACGCTCTGTGGTTGTGTGTTGTGCCATAAGGCATCGTCTGTTTTGGTTTTGGGTCCGCTTTACCTCATAAAGTGGATCAATCTTCTATATGTTTAATGGATTTAGCAGTTCTCCTGCTAACATTAAAAAAACTTATTTTTGGATAGAGGGTACTAACTACTAGAGGTAAATACAATCTAGTACACGTGGTAGCTCAGTATTTCTTCGGACTGGTCGTAACTACTTAATGCGTATTACTACTTGGAACTATTGAACGCAGACACACAAAGATGACCTCATGGTCGAAGAGATCTGAAACATATCATCAGGAAGAAATCAAATACTCCACAACTGATCCGACGAAGTTGGGTGTTTCATACATAACTTTCACCGAGAAGAATTGCACGGAAGAGGCGTTCGTCTGAGATTTTCTTCAGGTTACAAATAGCAAAAGTTGGCGTTATTGAAGTGAATCCATCTAGCAAAGCAAAAGCCCAGGGAATGGAATGTATGAATTGCAACGATTTAAGCGGATAGCTACAAGATCGAATCGGATGAACGCGTGTACAATCGTCTACACGCATTCTTCTCTTAATTTTTTTTTAGTGTCGAAATTGTGATCGACGCGCAAGCATATTCAGGCGATGTGTCACTCACAGTGTACACGCAGGCAGACAGATTCAACAACAGGCCTCCATTTCATTTGATACCACAAGGAAGATTACAGAGGTAGCTACTAGTAGCTTACACCACTAATCAAGCCAGATACAAGCCACAATAAGCAGTAAGTAATCAACAACCAACAGTGCACAGCCAACAGTACTAGCATCATACAACCTTGAACAAACACTAGAACTGAACAAACCTATTAAGGACTAACAGAGAGACTACTACTGATTAAGCTGGCTACTACGGTTCTAAATTAAGCACCCTGACCTGCAAGACATAACATGATTAAGCTGGTCGGCCTGTGATCCATGGGAGAAGAACTTGTGCGATCAAACCAAAGGAGCGCTGGACCCAGACCAAGATTATTTGATTCGCTAGCAAGAGTCACGCCGCCGCAGTGGGGTTGAAGAGAGACGTGTATGTTCCCTGGGCCTCCCAGACCCTGACGACCTGGATGGGGATGAAGCTCTGGGCGACCTCGACGGGGCAGACGGTGCGAGTATGGTCGGCGTATCTGAGGCGCAGCCCGGCGGGAACGCTCCCAGGGTCCTTGAGCTGCACGACGAGGTGGACCGGGGCCAGGTCCGGCGCGGCGAAGCATCCGGGGTCGATCTCGACGACGGCCCCGATCTGGCCGCAGTTGGCGCGGATGCCTTCCTCGGTGCGCTCCTCTGCCGGGTAGTCGAGGAAGGCGATGTGGGCGAGCTGCCGCAGCGTGACCCGGCGCACGTTCCGTCTAGCGGGCGGCCGGTGCGGGGCTTGGGCTTCGGGTCCGGAGCGAAGTCGCGGACCGCCGAGGCAGGGACGGGGCGGTTCATGGGCATGTAGCGGTCGGTGAAGCCCTGGCGGCCAGCGGGAGCCTGGAGGTGGCCGTTGCCGGACATCGTCTTGCGGTTGTCTTCTTCGCACCGGCGGCAGCGGACAAGGGAGTGGCGAGCGGGGAGGCGGGAGGCAGCGGCTGTTCGTGTCTGTGTGTGAGGAGGGTGGTGCTCTCTTTAAAAAGACAAAGCTGCGTGGAGGAGGTGCTTCATTGATGGTGTAGTTATAGCTGCATGTAGTAGTAGGAGAGAGAGAAGAGGACAAGAGCGCTGATACTGGGGCGCGTGGAGTAGTCTCATCGGGCTCAGAAGATGGACGGCCAAAAGCATCCGTACCGTCACGAGAGCGCGCGGCGCATGAAAGAATTAAACAGAGGAGTAGTGTCGATTCGTACAGTCAATGGTCTCGTGGTACCAGTTGGCCAGGCCCCGGCCAGTTTGCTTTTGACGAATCTTTGTGACCTCATGGCTCAAATTCAAAATTTGAAGTTACGAAGCCGGTCATTTTCAGAGAGTGTAAAAAGTTGCAGTGCGAAACTAAATGCGAAAATTCAGAGTCCTGCCTACTATACAACAGTGCAAATTTGAAGACACATTTTATTACTAGTACATCCAAATACTACATCTTGGATATCTATACTTGATTATCAATGATGATGTACTTGCCCTCGGCACAAAATTGTTCGCGCTAGTGGCAACTCTTCTTGATGTACCACGGAGTAGCCGCATAATTAGAGGATCTCTACATGGCAGGTTATGTCTTTGAATTTGATCGAGTAATTCTTGTCAGGCTCAATATTTGTTATAATTACTCGGCCTTTGTCTTTGTAGATATCATCTCAATCAATTTCTTTTACTCCACGCTTTCCAACATAGTAGTACTCATTTGCTATTTATTCTTTGTTTTCTAAGGGCTTTCCTTCAATAGAGGTACTTTCCAGCGCTTCCTCGAACTCTCCGGCAAGCGGATTTGATAAGGAGGGGCAGACACAAGCAAGGATGTATGAGTCCTAAAGCCAGCGGTGGGGATGAAGGGGAGGGGCGGTCTGATGAAGTCGGGAGAGGAAGCCGGGGAGATACGTGAGTCGGGGAGGTAGGGGACCTCAAAGGGCGGTGGGAAGTAGGTGATGGTGCGCTTGATGAGAAAGAGAGGGAGATTGACTAGAGAGAGAGAGAGAGCTTGACGAGAAGAGAGAACAGAGTGGATGGCGTTGCTTTTTTTCTTCTTTATTAATTTGTTCAGGTGTGCCTTTTTTACATGTATTCATGTGTGTCCAATTCAGGTCTAATGTGTCCTGATCGTACTATAAGTTTTTTTAAGTTAGAGGCTTGTCACACCTCACAAAGGGGTTGAAAACAAGTTCTGCCATACTCATTTGATGATTCCGAAGATGTTTTTGTTGAATATATATATTAAATAATCTATCATAAAAAATTCGTAATCATGCAATTCATCTTGTGCTGTGTGGATGTTAAATTTTATGGAGTGCTTCACGCGGATATATTTTATCCAACAAGTCTGAACATGTACTGTATATTTCACTAAGTGTTGTTATACTTATTTCTTCACATGACACAATTATTGAGAAGAAAACTTATTTTAGTGGACTCAAAATTGAACGATGATGGTAATATAAGAAATCGAGACTCAGAAGTCAAGGAAACGACACAAATCCAAACACATTGTATGATTGTGGATAAATCCGCTAAGAACCTCACACCATCAGAAGTTGATCTCATTTCACAATTATTTCTCTTTCACCATGTATGCCAATCCAATAGACGAACGAGATAATAGAAGAACTTTGCTTGTACATTGTTGGACATGCATGAGACACATTTAAGTGGCTCAATACGAAAACTTGCTAAAAGATAAAATGATTATACATCATGTATATATAACTACTAGGTTTAGATTACAGGTCTGATTCCACAAGCCTGACACCTACCTTTCACATACTTAATTATTAATTGAGTAAAAATATTATTGAGTGGTTTGAGATTAACACAGCATAGACAACAACAAAACAAAGTTTAAAACCTTTTCGTCACAAGGTCCGTGGCCATGCCGGCGCACAATACAAGAACAACGAAAATAAAGGCTAGCAGGGCCAGATTTCTAGCAGCAACACCAATTGCGAAGGCCATCCTGACAGAAAAGGCGAGGCTGCCATCCTTAGTTTTACGAGACTGATGGTACCTGTAGGTGGGGAATTCTTCACCAAGAGCAGCGTCACCAATAGGCTCAGTGATATCCCGAAAGTACATAGTTTAGCTAACATATAAAACTGAGCCATCATGAGTCGTTCACTAGGGAATGTGAAGACTTTCTGTCTTTCAAAAAAATGCCTCCAGCGAAAGTGAAGCACTATTCGAAACAAGTCGGCGGGCACCCAGGCTGGTGGTTGCATCGCTGCCTGGAAAGCCATGCTGATGAAGAGTGTCGCTGATGATCCATAAGTACAGGAGATCGCAACAGTCTTCGCAGGTAGTATTATCCACTTTATTGATTCGACACAAGGGGAGCCAAAGAATACTTGCAAGCCTTAACAACTGAGTTGTCAGTTCAGCTGCACCTGGAAATAGTTCTTGCTCACAGAAGTTTATCAGTAGCAACAGCAAAGCAACAGCAACAGCAACAGTGAAACAGGAGCAATAGTAACAGTAACGGTAACAGTAGGATTCGAAAAGCGTTAGTATAGGATAGATGGACTTGCTGCATGGACTAGTCTAAACATGTAACTTCAAGATCTAGGGCATTGCATATAAATAATAACAAGCAACCAAGTACTAAATAATCCTAGACATGTGCTCCAAATATAGTCATACGTGCTCGCAATGAGAACTTGCACAACATCTTCTGTCCAGCCAGCCCGTGATAGCGGGGCCTCTAGGGAACTACTGGCAATTAAGGTGCTCCTTTTAATAGAGCACCGGAGCAAAGCATTAATACTCCATGAACACATATGATCCTCACACCACAACCGTCCCCTCCGGTTGTCCCAATTATTTTCACTTTGGGGCCTTTGGATCCGGACAATGATATATGTATACAACTTGCATAAGATCGCAAACAATACTATTATAATGATTCAATAATAAGTTTAGATCTGAGATCATGGCACTCAGGCCCTAGTGACAAGCATTACACAACAAGTTGCAACAAAGTCAAATAGCACTAATAGAAATACTAGGCATTATGCCCTAACAGATCTTATTCGATTACATGATAGAACTCATCCAATCCCTATCATCCCCAAGCCTATAGCGGGGGATTACTCACTCATGGATAAGGGAAACATTGGTGGTTGATGGAGATGCGCCGTGATGATGATGGCGATGATCCTCTCCAAATTCCCCGTCTCGGTAGGGTGCTAGAACGGAGTTTCTGGATCCGAATCTTGGTTTCTGGTGGAGGCGGTGGAGCGGAACTCTTTCTGAAAAACTATCGAACCCCCTGATTTTTTAGGTCAAGGCAACTTATAGGCGAGGAGGGCGAGGAGCTGCCTGGGTGGCCAAACCTCCAGCGCTGGGTCGTGGGCCCGCGCCGGGGTGGGTCCGTCCCCCAGGCCTCTCTCTGCCTCCCTTCGCTCCTTGGATCTTCTGGTGAGAAATAGTTTTTTGGCATATTTTTCGGAAATTTCCTGATAGTTGATTTTCTGCAGAAAAACAAGACACTAAGGTAATTTCAATAAAACAATGTTAGTCTGGTTAGTTGTATCCAAATCACACAAGTTTAGATAAGAAACAATAGCAAAGTGTTCGAGAAAGTATATATGTTTTGGACGATCAAATCCTCCAAGCTTAGCTTATTGCTTGTCCTCAAGCAATTCTTGAAATCGAGTGCAATAAAAGAACTTTACGAATACTTTGCTTCATATGATGTAAATATTCTCAGCACAGGAGTAGATGCTTAGACAATTCATAATAAGGAGTATGCAACTAAGTCTACCAATAGTCATTAAAGCTATGAAGAGAAACCAACTCAATAATAATAAGTAGCATGGAACATAAACATAAGCAACATTGCAATGCTCATAATAAGGTATGATAGAGTGGTATCTCACTTGCCTTTGTTTGAAGAGCACAATATAAATGCTGAGGCACCTCTGAAGTTCACATGAAGACTCGAGATAAAGATATCAGAGATACAAGCATCAAAGTCATTACATAATTAACCAAGTTTTGGAACAAACACAAAATGACAACTATGCTCTCAAGAAGGTGCTCATATAATAAGTGGTGACTCAAGAAGGTTGTGAAAACGTTTTTTGTGAATGTTTGAAAGGCTTCCCAATGCTGAAAGGAAGGTACTCATTAGCTTTGAGCTCTCATTGCCCCTATCATAGGCATCTTCATGTGGTTAAGGTAAAAGTGAGGTCCACTCTGAATCATTTGCTTGAAAGACCATAGACTGGAAATCCCAAGTCCCTTGAGTATGAGGGTCGCCCAAGATGCTACTCCACTTTGGTCACCGAAAGTTCTTGTCATTGTAAATACATGATATCATCTAGAATCGCTAACGGGTACCCCTTGATATGGTACATGAGCTTTCCCATAACCAAAATGACAAGGCAAGCAGACAATGAACATCTCAGCAATATTTTCATTTACCAAATGCATAGCTTTTTATTGAGGACGCTTCATAGATGCTCATTATAGTGATGCTGCAAGTTTTTACCATGATTAAGCATGGCTTAGGCTAGCGCCTGCCGCTTTCTAACACAATGTATAAACTCCATGAACTCACAACCTCCCTTTTATTTCACATCGCCGACATCCGTAAACAAAAGAGCAAAGCATCAATCTAGATGAGATATCCAACAAAGTGTTGAAAGGGTTCTGTGACAAAGACGTGTCATCGAATTCTAGTATATAATTAGCAAGCATATAATTTTCATAGACTAGTCACAATGGTTCAAGATTATTAAGCTTAAGGAATAAAGTGTGTCATCAAGTTCGTGAGAGCTTTACTAACTAACTTCTCAAATGTACAAACATTTTATTTTGAAGAAAACACGGCATATGTAAAATATGCACTGAAGTAGCAAGTGATGCTAATAGGTAGGTATGGTGGACATAGCTAGCAGTATTGGTTTTGGAGAGTTGAAGCATATGTAGAGCACGCAGGCAAGTGAAGGCTAGCAATAGAGAGTGAGCGACAAACTAAAGAGCAATAGCTGTCATAATCATGCTTGCAACAAACGGGACTAACTATGGCATGAAAGTGATACAAGAACTCTAATGCAAAATAAATCATCGAGGTTAATGACTATTGATTAGTCATATACATGCGTGAGCATGTGCCAAGTCCATTCACATGAACAAATGAGGAGGATACTACAATGTCATACCAAAGTATGAATAAAGCAATGCAAGAAAACAATCATATAACATGCTACAAACTATTAGCAAGATGGAGCTAATCATAGACAAGCAAGAACTGCTAAGCATCCATAATGACATACACCTTACACAAATAGGCTAAGTATGCTCACAGTGATGAGTATATGTACAAAAATGTAACAAATAGAGTTCGTTACCATCCTCTTACCACACCTCGAAGTTGTCTTAATCTTCATTATTGCCTTCACTTGTGTGACTTGAATAATAACATGAAACAAAAATCCACTAAGGACGGGTGAACCGCAAAGAACTCACAAAACCAAAGAAGAACAAAATATTTTTGGTGTTTTCAATTTTTAAAACAAGCAAACAAAGCAAGAAAACAAAAAACTAATACGCCCAAGAACAACACAACTGCATGAAACAATAAAAACGAAGTGTCTAGAAAAACCTGAGATTTTTATTGATGAAGAAGGGGATGCCTTGGGCACCCCCAAGCTTTGACGCTTGTACCTCTTGAATATTTTTTGGGGTGACACGGGGTGGATCCCCCCAAGCTTGAGCTTTTGTCAATTCTTCATCTCATTACATCATTCTTTCCTTACACATGAAAATTTCCCTTCATACAAAACTTCACACAATCATCATTAGCAACATTAGTGCATTCAAAAAATAATAGACCTTTGGTGTTTAGTTTTAAAACATAAAAACTTTCACTAAAGACACAAGCTACTGTAGCAATTCCATCAAAAAGCTCAATTTCCCAAAAAGAACCCGAAAAGGAATCAATAAGAAGCAAATGCAAACAATGGCAGAAATCTGTCAAAACAGACCAGCAGGTAGAACCCGGTTTTTCAAGACCTTCTGTCGCCAAATCAAAAAGTGTTGAACTAAAGAAAGTTAGATAACATACTAGGATTTATTCATAAATTTTCAGCTAAATCCGACTTACATAGACTCCTCACGAATTCTTATGGTGGATGATAGAAATCTGTTTCGGGACAGCAACTCCCCAAATCTTACTTCCCTCTTATTAGAGGTCATTCTTGGCACAAAAAGCAAACCAAAAAGGATAAGAAGAGGTCATTACTGAAGTAATAACTTCCAAAACTCAAGGAAACTCTTGGGTTATCTTCCAACAAGTACTTTTCTTTAACGCCTTTAAGTTAGGCACTTAAGAGCAAAGATTGGAAAGGAGAAAATAAAGTGAGCAAGTATAACCAATAATGAAAACATTATTTTGTTCATTAAAATTTTTGTTAACAAGGTTGATCAAGTCTTGTTACCAAAAACAATCTTATATGAAACAAAACTTTGTAATCCACAAGGTGATTATGTTACCTCATTTAATAGCAATGGTCCCAATCATAATAGTTTCAAAATTTTGTGGAATGGGACAATATATTTCTCCAATCTTGATGCTCTCAATAATTTCAATGGAATTCAGTCAATAGCTTTTAGCAAACTTCTTGGGGAAATATATATTATGCTCTTTGTCATCAATATTGAATGTTACTTTTCCTTGATTACAATTGATGACAGCATTTGTAGTATTAAGAAAAGGTCTCCAAGAATAGACATACTATCATCTTCAGGCATCTCAAGCATAATAAAATCAGTTAAAACCAAGCATTTATGAGCCACTTGAACAGGAACATCCTCACATATACCAACAGGAATAGTAGTTGACTTATAAGCCATTTGCAAAGATATATCGCTTGGTATCAACTTTTCTAGCTGAGTCTCATGTAGAGAGAAAAGAAATAACACTAACTCTAGCTCCCAAATCACATAAAGCAGTTCTAACATAATTGTTCTTAATAGAGCAAGGAATAGTTGGTATACCTGGATCACCAAGTTTCTTTGGAACCTTACCATTGAAGGAATAACTAGCAAACACAGAGAAATCTCCTCATTAGGAATCTTCCTTTTATTAGAGACAATATCCTTCATTTACTTTGAATAAGGAGGCAATTTAATAGCATCACCAAGGAATTTGGTAAAAATAAAGGTTTCATCCACTCACAAAACTTGTTGTAGTGTTCTTCCTCATTTGACTTGTGTTTCTTACCTGAAAAGGCATAGGTTTATGCACCCAAGGTTCTCTCTTTAACATGTTTATTAGCAATAAAATCTTCCTTGTGTACCTAATGTTCTTGGTGTGCTTCTCGTGTTCTTCCTCAACTTCCTCCTTATTAGAGACTCATTTTATCATTGCCATTCTCGCTTTTAGTATCGAGATGATATATATTAGGATCTACAACAGGTTCAAGTGGTTTCTCAACTATTTTATGTTTCTTTTCTTCCTCTTCGAGGACTACCACTATCTTCACCTTGTTGGGAATCCTCGCCTATTCTTTAGGGTGTCCTCGCAGGATATAAAGGATCTTGAGTAGCTATACCACTTATAGTTCTAATTCCATAAGCATGTTTATCTCTCAAGCATTAACTAGCATATCCTTTTGTACCTTAGCAAGTTGATCAAGTTGAGTTTGAACCATTTGAAAGTGTTTACAAAGCATTTTAATATCATTAGAAGTTCTTTCCACAACATCTTTCAACTCATGGATAGCTCTAGAGTTTTCCAATAAATTATTCTGAACTTGTTTATTAAAATGACCTTGTTTAACAATAAAATGTCAAGTTCCTCTAGACATTGATCAGAGGCTTACCATAAGGAATATCACCCTTCATCAAAGTGTTGGAGAGACTATACCTCAATAGTAGATGAGTGGGGAATTGGCTTACATAATTCTTCTATAGGCAGATTCTTCACATCTTCAGCTCTAATACCTTTCTCCTTTAGACACTTAGCTTCCTTCATCACTTTATCATTTAATGCAATAACTCCCTCTTCTTTGTTCTTGGTGTTGAACCGGTTCAGAACAACTGTTCAGAGTAATAGGTTCAGTGCATTCAGCTCCGCTTGAAGTCCAATCATCATAATTTTGCTTATCTTGTTCATTAATTCTTCAAAGATCTGTAGGAGTCCTTTCCCTGAAAACACAATCAGCAAAGCTATCTAGGTAGGTCCTAGAATCATCGGCTAGTCCATTATAATAAATATCAAGAAGCTCATTCTAGGTAATGCACATCCAGATGTGTAGGGGTTCAGAGCATGGAAAACAAAAATTTTCTATCGCATACAAACAAACAAGCCAAGATCTATCTACTAGATTGTAGCAACGAGTCGATGGAATAACTCACCCTCAAGATTCCAAAGTGTTTAACGAGAGCAGATTCTCGTGGGTGATGTAGTCGCATTTCTTCCGATCTCAAGATCGCAGAGACGATCCTTCCGCGCTGTTCCTCAAGAGCGCCCGCAGTCGGTCACACGCTCGCATTGACGAAGACCTTCCTCTCCCTTGTTCCAGAAAATGGAGGTTGTAGCACTCTCTCGCGATTCCGCAAAGAGCACACGGCGTGGTACCGAGGTAGAGGGAGATCCCGCAGGCTTCGCCTTAAGCCGGCAAAAGTAGTATGGTGGAGCTTATGAGAGAGGCTATTAGTGGTCTAGTAATTAGACACACCAATTAGAAGGCTCTAAACCAATTAGAAGGCTCTAAACCTAATGAAGCTCTAAACCGGGTCTAGATCTAGGGTTTAGTTTAGAGGATAGGAAACTTGTGTGTCTAGAGGAGGAGGCCCTGCCTCCTTATATAGGTGGGAGGGCTGGCCAAGGGAGGAGTTCCTCCCCAACTCGGCCTAGGGAGGCGCCGCCAAGGGAGGAACCCTCCTCCAACTCGGCCTCCACCTCTCCTCCTCTTTTCCCACTTCCCAAAATTGCTGCTTGACTTTCAAACTAGCCGCTTGACTTTTCAATTTAGGATTTAAATAAATCCTTTATTTGGGACAGCAAGAATACTTAGTACATGATGCAATCATTCCAATATGTAATGACACACTCATGTACCCTTCCCTCCGGAGTGCCGACATTCCGGGACCTTCTAGAATGTTCCCGATGAAAACACCTAATCATTCCGCCATTCAAACGGGACTTTCCTTATATGAATCTTATTCTCCGACCATTCCGGATCTCTCGTGATATCCCGGATCCCATCCGAGACCAACAACATTCGGTCTCTTTCATAATACCATAACTACTCAAAACAACGTCAATCCTTATGTGTCTCCCACGGTTCGTGAATTATGGACATGATCGAGACATTCTACTTAACAATAACCAATAGAGGAATCTGAAATTCATATGGCTCTACATATTTCTACGATTACTTTGATCGAATGAACCACTTACATACGATACCAATTTCCTTTGTCTCACGATATGTTACTTATCCGAGGTTATGATCGCCGGTATCTCTGCATACCTAGTTCATCCTCGCATCGATAAGTACTCTTTTCGCTCCTGATATGTGATCCTCAGACCAAGTCACATGCTTGCAAGCTAATTGGATGACATTTCACCGAGAGGGCCCAGAGAATATCTATCCGTCATGTGGATGGACAAATCCCACTCTTGATCCATGTGTTTCAACCAATACTTTCCAACACTCAATGCCACCTTTATAGCCACCTCGTTACGGTGTGTGGTGTTTGATAACATCAAAGCATCCATCCAAGAAAGGCAATATGCATGATCTCATGGTCGAAGGAATTAGGTTACTATGTATCGTAAAGCATATAGCAATTGAACTATTGAAATGACTTGATCTTTATGCTACGCTTGTCTATAGGAGTATGTCCACCATATCATTCTCCTAACGATATGATCTTGTTGTTGATAACATCTCAATGTTTATGATAGGAAACCACAATCATCAATCAACCAACAAGCTAGTGAAGTATAGAGGCTATACTAGGGACTTCAAATTAAGTTTACAAATCACACAAGTATTAATGGTTTCCTTGTTAATACTATTATAGCATGAATGTAAACATTTATCATAAACACAAAGATATATAATAATAACTACATTTATTATTACCTCTAGGGCATATCTCCAACAGCCTCCCACTTGCACTAGAGTCATCTAATCTAGATTACATGGTAATATACCAACACCCATGGCAGTTTGGTGTTGGTCATGTTTTGCCCTCGGAGAGGTTTAGTCAACGGATCCGCCACATTCAGATCTGTGTGTACTTTGCAAATCTTTATATCCCATCCCGGATATGTTCTCGAATAGCGTGAAAACGTAGCTTGATATGCTTCAGCTTCTTGTGTGACCTTGGTTCTTGCGCATTGGCTATGGCGCCCATGTTATCACAAGAGATAGACATTGGGTCCAGCAGACTTGGAACCACACCCAGCTCTGCAATGAACTCTTTCATCCATATCGCTTCTTGTGAAGCCTCAAGCAGCCATGTATTCGATTCAGTTGAAGATCTCGCCACAACGCTTTGCTTTGCACCTCCAGCTAATCGCTGCACCATTCAAAATAAATACGTATCCAGATTGTGATTTAGAATCATCCGGATCGGTGTTCCAACTAGCATCGGTGTAACCATTAACAACGAAATGCTTCATCACCTCCATAAGAAAGAACCATATCCTTAGTTCTTCTCAAGTACTTAAGGATGTTTTTGACCTGTCCAATGCTCCACTCTGGATCACTTTGATATCTGCTAGTTAAACTAACAGATATGCAATGTCGGGTCTAGTACATAGCATGGCATACATTAGAGATCCTATGGCTGATGCATAGGGAGTCTTACTCATCCTTTCTCTATCTTCTCGATGTCGGACTTTGAGTTTTACTCAAGGTCGATATAAACATGGGCAAGAACCCTTTCTTGCTATCTTCCATTCCAAACCTCTTTAGAACTTTGTCCAAATATGTACTTTGTGACATTGATATTTGGCGTTTCGACCTATCTCTATAAATCTTTATGCCTAATATGTAAGCTGCTTCGCCAAGATCCTTCATTGAAAAACTATTATTCAAATACTCTTTGACACTATTAAGAAGGTCTACATCATTCCCAATCAACAATATGTCATCCACATACAGTATTAAGAATGCTACAGAGCTCCCACTCACTTTCTTGTAAATACAAGCTTCTCCATAAGTTTGTATAAAACCAAAACTTTTGATTACCTTATCAAACGTTGATTCCAACTTCGGATGCTTGCTTTAATCCATAGATGGACCGTTGAAGTTTGCATACCTTGTTAGCATCTTTAGGATCGACAAAACCTTTGGGTTGTATCATATACAACTCTTCATCAATGTCTCCATTGAGGAATGCTGTTTTGACATCCATCCGCCATATCTCATAATCATAATATGCAGCTGCTAACATAATCCTCACAGACTTTTAGCTTCCACCGTGAGAAAGTCTCATCGTAGTCAACTCCTTGAATTTGTCGAAACCCTTTTGCGACAAGTCGAGCTTTATAGACAAGAATATTACCATCAGCATCTGCTTTTCTTCTTGAAAATCCATTTGTTCTCGACAGCCTTCCGCCATCCGTAAGTCCACCAAAGTCCATACTTGGTTTTCGTGACATGGATCCAATCTCGATTTCATGGCTTCTTGCCATTTATTGGAATCTGGCTCATCATCGCTTCCTCATATGTCTCGGGGTCATCGGTGTTGTCCACCAACACGACATTCATAACGGAATCATACCAACTGGAGTGGTACAAGTTCTCGTTGACCTCCGAGGCTCAGAGCAACTTCAACCGAAGTTTCATGATCGCTATCATTAGCTTCCTCTCTTATTGGTGCAGGCACCACAGAACTTCTTCCGTGCTGCGCTACTCGCAATTTCGAGAGAAGGTTCGACAACCTCGTCGAAGTTCTACTTTCCTTCCAGTCATCTTTCGAGAGAAATTCTTCTCTAGAAAGGATCCATTCTTAGCAACGAAGATTTTGCCTTCGGATCTATGATAGAAGGTATACCCAATAGTTTCCTTCGTATCCTATGAAGACGATTTTTCCGCTTTGGGTTCAAGCTTGTCCTGTAACTTCTTTACATAGGCTTCAGATCCCCAAACTTTAAGGAACGACAATTTAGGTTTCTTCCCAAACCATAATTCATACGTGTCGTTTAACGGATTTAGACGGTGCCCTATTTAAAGTGAATGCGGCTGTTTCTAATGCATAACCCCAAAATGATAGTGGTAAATCTGTAAGAGACATCATAGAACGAACCATATCTAAGAGAGTTCGACACGACGCTCGGACACACCATTACGCTGTGGTGTTCCCCGGTGTCAATCGCGAAAGTATTCCACATTTCTTCAAATGCTCGCCAAACTCAGAATTTAGATATTCACCTCCATCGTAACGTAGAAATTTAATCTTCTTGTTACGCTGATTCTCTACCTCACTTTGAAACTCCTTAAACTTCTCGAAAGTTTCGGATTTATGTTTCATAAAATAGATATACCCATATCTACTCAAATCATCCGTGAAGGTAAGAACATAACGATAACCATCGCATGATGCTACACTCATTGGACCACACACATCGGTATGTATGATTTCCAATAAGTCCGTAGCTCGCCCATCATACCGTAAAATGGAGTCTTAGTCATTTTACCCATCGACATGCTTCAGATCTTTCAAGTGATTCAAAATCAAGTGATTCAAGAAGTCCATCTAATGGAGTTTCTTCATACGCTTCACTCCAATGTGACCAAGACGACAGCTACATATAGGTCGAAGTTATCGCTGATTTCAAACGCTTAGCTTCAATGTTATTAATATGTGTATTTCCACTATCGAGATTCAATATGAATAGACCATCTATCAAAGGTGCATGTGCATGAAACATGTTACTCATATAAATCGAACAACCATTATTCTCGGATTTAAACAAGTAAACGCCTCGCAATAAACAAGATCCCGATATAATGTTCATGCTTAACGCAGGCACCAAATAACAATTATTTAAGTATAAAACTAATCCCGATGGTAGATGAAGAGGTAGCGTGTCGACCGCGATCACATCAACCTTTGATCCGTTTCCCACGCCAGATCGTCACCTCGCTCTTCACTAGCTTCCGCTTATTCGCAGCCTCGCTTCGAAGTTACAAATATGAGCAACCGAACCAAAGATTAAATACCTGTGCACTACTACTTAGTACTAGTGAGATACACATCAATAACATGTATATCAGATATACCTTTCTTCTTGATGTTGCCGCTCTTCAAATCCGCCAAGTACTTTGGGCAATTCCGCCCAAAGGACCTTCTCCCTTGCAAAGAAAGCACTCGGCCAGGCTTAGGTCCAGCCTTGGTCTTCTTCGGCGTGGTAACTTTCTTACCACCCTTCTTGAAGTGTCCTTTGCTTAGACTTGTTTTCTTGAATTTGGTGGTCTTATTGACCATCAACACTTGGTGCTCTTTCTTGATCTCCACTTCGCAGATTTTAACACAGCAAATAGTTCGCAACTCTTGTTCATGTTCTGCATGTTGTAGTTCATCACAAAGTTCTTGTAACTTGGTGGTAGTGATTGGAGGATGCGGTAAACCCCAAAGTATTAGGAATCACTATACCCAAACTTTGAAGTTTATTTATGCGCCTGGACATCTTAAGCACATGCTCACCGACGAGCTACCCTTCCATCTTGCGCTTAAAGAACTTTTCAAGCTTCATAACTTTCAATTGCCGCATGAGTCTCAAAGATTAATTTGAGATCCTCGACAATATCATATGGATCTGACTCTTCAAACCTTTTCTCAAGTCTGATTCTAAACCATACAAGATAGCACACTGAACTATGGAGTACTGATTCTTCCGAGGTAAACATTCTTTACTTCATCGGTAGCATCAGCAGGTGGGTCACCTAGCGGTGCATCCAGACATAGGTCAAATTACCAGCTGTGAGGACAATCCTCAAATTGCGAACCAATCCGCCAAGTTGCTTCCATTGTTTTTCAACTTTTCTTTCTCTAGGAACGCATTAAAATTGATGGTAGGGCTGCCATTGATCTACAACATATTTGCAATAGTTTAGACTAAGTTTATGACAAATTGAGTTCAAATTAATTAATGAAATTAAACTAGGTGAACTCCCACCAAAACAACATCCCTCACATTGTTTTAGTGATCACATCGAACCAAATCCACTACATCAACACCGATCATCACGAGAGTTGATATAGTTTCAATGGCTTAACAATCATCATGTTCATCATATCTACTATATGATTCATGCTTTACCTTTCGCATCCGTGTTCCCCGAGGCCATGTCCAGACATGCTAGGCTCGTCAAGATCAAACCTTAGCTTCCGATAAGCAAATCTGGCTTGCTTACGTTGTATTCACCATGAATCAAAGACACCCGATCATCACGTGGTGCTTCAAGCAGCAAGCTTTGGCAACGGTGCATACTAAGGGTGAACACTTTAGAACTTGAAATTTATGTATGAGGGATCATCTTATAATGCTACCGTCTACTAAGCAATATAAGATGCATAAAGGATTAACATCACATGCAATTCATAATATGTGATATGATATGGCCTTTCTTCTTTGTGCTTCCGATCTCCATCTTCAAGCACCTAATATGATCTCCATCATCACCGCATAGCATCAAGGTCAATGACGCTTCTTCATGGTTGTCGCCCACCAGCTTCAACTATTACAACTATTTTGAATAGACACGCAGGTCTTAACAGAAATTAAAGACAACCATATGGTTCGCCGTTGCCAACTTACAATAAGGAACATTGCATACATCAAATATAATCACAATCATGGCCATATCACATCATCACACCCCTGCAAAACAAAGTTAGACGCCTCTACTTTCTTTGCATATTTTACGTGGTTTGGGGCTTTCAATAAGTGTCGCACTAACTTACTAACAAGAACCACAACATTGATACTAGCATTGTTGATCACCCGTTGTAAATTGGATCTTTACTATGCTAGGAGAAACAGCACCAAGAAAGCCACTTATGCAAAACGAAGTTGCATGTCAAGCGTGGAGCAAGTCTCATGAACGATGTCATGTAAGGTTAGCCCGGCCGCTTCATCCCAACATACCGCAAGATGCAAAGTACACAAAAGCAATCTAATAAAAGCATCAACGCCCACAATGACTATTGTGTTCTACTCTGCAACAGATCTACATATAGACACGGCTCGATACTAATCAGAGGGGTTCAGAGCATGGAAAACAAAAATTTTCTATCGCATACAAACAAACAAGCCAAGATCTATCTACTAGATTGTAGCAACGAGTCGATGGAATAACTCACCGAAGATTCCAAAGTGTTTAACGAGAGCAGATTCTCGTGGGTGATGTAGTCGATTTTTCCGATCTCAAGATCGCAGAGATATCCTTCCGGCGCGTTCCCAAGAGCGCCCCTGCAATCGGGTCACACGCTCGCAGATTGACGAAGACCTTCCTCTCCTTGTTCCAAAGAAAATGGAGGTTGTAGCACTCCTCGCGATTCGGCAAAGACAACGGCGTGGTACCGAGGTAGAGGGAGATCCCGCAGGCTTCGCCTTAAGCCAAGTAGTATGGTGGAGCTTATGAGAGAGGCTATTAGTGGTCTAGTAATTAGACACACCAATTAGAAGGCTCTAAACCAATTAGAAGGCTCTAAACCGAATAGCTCTAAACCGGGTCTAGATCTAGGGTTTAGTTTAGAGGATAGGAACTTGTGTTCAGAGGAGGAGGCCCTGCCTCCTTATAGGTGGGAGGGCTGGCGGCCAAGGGAGGAGTTCCTCCCAACTCGGCCTAGGGAGGTGCGCCGCCAAGGGAGGAACCTCCTCCAACTCGGCCTCCACCTCTCCTCCTCTTTCCCACTTCCCAAACTGCTGCTTGACTTTCAAACTAGCCGCTTGACTTTTCAATTTAGGATTTAAATAAATCCTTTATTTGGGACAGCAAGAATACTTAGTACATGATACAATCATTCCAATATGTAATGACACACTCATGTACCCTTCCCCTTCCGGAGTGCCGGACATTCCGGGACCTTCTAGAATGTTCCCGATGAAAACACCTAATCATTCCGCTACTCAAACGGACTTTCCTTATATGAATCTTATTCTCGGACCATTCCGGATCTCCTCGTGATATCCCGGATCCCATCCGAGACTCAACAACATTCGTCTCTTTCTCATAATACCATAACTACTCAAAACAACGCCGAATCCTTATGTGTGTCTCCCTACGGTTCGTGAATTATGCGACATGATCGAGACACTTCTCCGAACAATAACCAATAGAGGAATCTGGAAATTCATATGGCTTCTACATATTTCTACGATTACTTATGATCGAATGAACCACTTACATACGATACCAATTTCCCTTTGTCTCACGATATGTTACTTATCCGAGGTTATGATCGCCGGTATCTCCGCATACCTAGTTCATCCTCGCATCGATAAGTACTCTTTTCTCGCTCCTGATATGTGATCCCTTGTGACCAAGTCACATGCTTGCAAGCTAATTGGATGACATTTCACCGAGAGGGCCCAGAGAATATCTATCCGTCATGTGAATGGACAAATCCCACTCTTGATCCATGTGTTTCAACCAATACTTTCCGAACACTCAATGCCACCTTTATAGCCACCCTGTTACGGTGTGGTGTTTGATGACATCAAAGCATCCATCCAGTAAAGGCAATATGCATGATCTCATGGTCGAAGGAATTAGGTTACTATGTATCAGAAAGCATATAGCAATTGAACTATTGAAATGACTTGATCTTTATGCTACGCTTGTCTATAGGAGTATGTCCACCATATCATTCTCCTAACGATATGATCTTGTTGTTGATAACATCTCAATGTTTATGATAGGGAAACCACAATCATCAATCAACCAACAAGCTAGTGAAGTATAGAGGCTATACTAGGGACTTCAAATTAAGTTTACAAATCACACAAGTATTAATGGTTTCCTTGTTAATACTATTATAGCATGAATGTAAACATTTATCATAAACACAAAGATATATAATAATAACTACATTTATTATTACCTCTAGGGCATATCTCCAATAGTGCTGCCCCTCTCCGTGTAGGCATGCAGCTCGATATCCTCCCTGTTGGCCTGGGCCTCCTCTCTGTTGCAGTCCCGACCCGACGAATCCAAGCGGCAAAAGGAATAGCGCCGCCGCCTAACACTCACACTGATGAACGTCGAGGAGAAGGAATCTTGGATACTGGCCGAGGAATAAGAAGAGGCAAAGCTGGCTGATGAAGAAGAAGAAGAAGAAGAAGAAGAAGAGGCAACGGCAGGAGAGGTTATTTTCCGCATGTGATCTCAGTTTTGAATTTCAGGTCTGATGTTAGTCTAGTGACTACTGACTAGTGGTCTGTAGGAGATTGTTCATTCCTCATTGTTCAATTTCGATTTTAATGTTGTAGGACACTCAACAATCAAATGCTCCTAAAATGTTTGATCTAGCAAATGTTGTCGCCAATCCTGAAATTAGGAGACCAATTGATGAATTTGGTATCCCTGGAATTAGAGATAAAATGAGATGGGCATATTTGTCGAGAAAACCTAGTCGTTCGATGCGTTTCCATTCCTACAAGGACCATCATGGTCATCTTCCTCGACAATTTCGTCTTGCTGGCGCGGAAACAACTTAATGGTAATACGGTATGATACTAGTAATTTCTAAGACAATCTTGTGTGTTTTTATGTTCTTTCTAGTTGTACTCGATGAATTATGAATATTGAATCTTTGTCGACCATTTGTTCTGTAGAGTATCTTTGCTTTTGTGTCAAAAAACATTTAGAACTTTTTTGTTCAACTCGGTTCGGTTCAATTCCTGGCTCCACCACTGGCACGAGTGGTATGTGAGTGTCGATGATCTGGTAGGAAGATCTCCCTTTCATGAGGATTGGAGGCACTGAACCATATGAGCATGTGGATCGCGCTAGGGGTATAGACTAGCGAGGATCTTGCTAGAAGGAGAGCTCCCGTCAATTGATGATTAAACAAAGATATAAAATAAGATGAGCATCGAGATCGCACAATTGGTACAAGAGTGTCAACGATTCATAGGAGCTCGTTGCCATTTTTCCAGGATCACAAGAAGAACAAAGTTTAACGATACGAGGAGAAGCAGATTTCAGTGGGGGCCAAAGCATATGAGTCTCATTAGCACATTCAAATAATTTCAGATATACAAGGATTCTATTGCAAACATTTTATCGCCGGTGAGAAAATGCAGTGAGTAGTAAGAGCATCTCCACTAGCATTCCCAGGAGGGCTTCCCCGGGATATTTTTTATCCGGACGGCGAAAATTCGCCCAGTCGCATTCTCACGTGCCTAGTTTTCGCCGGATTTGGCCCAAATTACACCCGGGTTCCTAGGCCAAACACGGGGCGCCAGGAGTCGCCTGGGAACATCGGATGAAGCGAAAAAAGGTGGGCCAACCATGTCAACAACATGAGGCCGAGCTCCCGCCTTTCTTCTCCATTCCCCACCACAACTCCCGCTAGTTCCTCGAGCTCCTGCCCGACATGCCACCCAAGGGACTCGTCAAACCCCGCTCCACCTTCGGGGAACCAAAGGAGAAGAAGCCAAGAAAGCCGAGAAAGGAGACTCAAACTTCTCCTTATGTTCGCAGCTGACCCACGCACTCGGCATGTACCACGACGACACCAAGGCTGAGTTCCAGTTTCACCATGTGTTCGACAAGATCGAGAAGTGCCAGAAATGGCTGGACACACGCGTTTCCCTCGCTAAGGACCAGGACGGCGGCACAACCCCGAGGCGCCAGCCCCAGCTACCCGAAGGAAGGCCAGAGCTCGCCAGAAGAAGGCCAAGGCGCTGATGGTGACGGCACCGCCTGTGGAGCGTTTCACGCTCAATCGAGAAGTCCATCGTTGACTCGAAGGCGCAATGCCGAGAAGAGGGAAGATAAGGCCGAAAAAAGGTGGAAGCAGCTTCTGCAGAACCAAGACAAGAAACTCGACCTCCTCAAGGCCAACTTCGCCGCGAAGAAGAGGAACACAGACCTGCAATTTCTCATGGGTAGCAAAGACACCTCGGCGATGAGCCCCCAGGTCAAGGTCTGGTACATGGCGCGCCACAACGCTATTCTGGACGAGGACATCCCTATCGCCAACATCCGAGCTTTGTGTTGATGCTCTCCACCACCACCCCATCGCCGAGCTCTGCCTCCTCCTCATCGAACCTGTCGACAAGCACTGCCGCAGCTGACTCGGCGGAGGATCCCATCCCTATCGACGAGTGATCGCCGAATTACATGTTTTTGTCATAATCTATTGGCCGAACATGGACTGCTTGCCGTCGTAGAACCTTTTTGGGCTAGTTTCTATTGAACTGTTTTGGCCGACTTTCTGTCGAACACATTTGGGCGAGATTTCACCGGCGAGAAGAAAAAAATTCAAATATATCGCCAGATTATGGATGGGAAACGATCCAGATCCCCCGGGGGGTCGCGCCTGCCCATGGTCTAGGTCGCGCACCTATGGACGCGTGAACGCAGGGCCCATGCGAAGTCTACTCTATCTTCTTCCTTGTCCTCTCCCGACGGATCCCAAATGCGTTGTTGTCCTTCACCGGCCTCCTCCTGCCACTGTCGCTCCCATCACTCGCCTCCCAGCCGCCGCTGTTAGCCACCAGCGCCGCCTTGCCGTGTGTGCTGATGTTGTAGACCGAATCCCTCGTGTCGCCGTCCTTCAGCATGTCCGACCGACCACGCAAGGGTCACCGGAGGTCAAGGCGTCCATGGCGCCACTGCCCCTGAGCTACCGCGGCGGTAGGAGCCCGTGGGCTGCACGCACCGCGCCCAGCCGTCTCGTGGCCTCCCTGGCCTAGGGTCCTCGTGTCGGAGATTTTGCTACATGTCCGATGGTGCTACGCGTGGCGCCGGAGTTTGCTACTTACAATTAGCCGTGGTGCTATCTTCGCACATTTTATTTGCTACAGCCGTATTATAGTTTCCATATATTAGCACAAAGTTTTTGCTACGATGTCTCGAGCGAGTCTCCGTGAAATCGGCGTTGGTACATTATCACGCTTTGTTTGCTACAACCGCTTTGTGGTTTTTCTACAATAGCGCTTATTTTTGCTACGAGATCTCTAGCGAGGTCTCCCGCAAAAGTCTCCGTGATTCTCCGCCAAGTCAAGTTTTACTATATTATCACATTTTGTTTGCTACAAATGTTTTGTGGTTTTGCTACAATAGTGCATAGTTTTGCTACAAGTTCTCCGGCGAGGTCGACTTTGCTACATTAGCACATTTTTTTCTACAAAGTCTCCGGCGGGTTTCCGATGAAGTCTCCTCCGGCGAGACACCCGTTTTTACTTTTTTCTAGCAGACCTTTTTTGCTACATGTAGCAAAAGCGGGACATTTTGTAGGATGCTTGTAGCAAAATAAGGAATTTGGAAAAATGAGGGACACGTGTTAGGGAAGCACGCTCCCATCGTCTGGGACGCTTAGCGCCGCCGTTCTACATTTGGTTGGGAACACGACTGGAAAACTGACCGTTCCCAGCCCGAAGTTACGCCCATCCGACGCCCAGAGCTTCCTTGAGCTTCCTTGCCCTCTGAGTCCGACTGGAAACTATTGTCCTCTATGTCCATCTAGGCCGCCCATCGCCGATCGGACGGTGTAGCCCAGAGCTTTCATGCCTGGCGATAGCGCCTCACAAGAACCGCTAACTATTGTACTATGTGCTCTTGGACATCAAAGAAGAGATGTTCTGGAAACTAAATGTTCAGTTAGTTGTCTATCAAGAAAAGCACAAGACCGAAGAGCAACTACTAAGACGTGTCATCCCACATCTCGGATCGTGTTCACCGTGATCCTAGAAACTAGGACATGCATTGCAGATGGATTGATCCAGTTAAAGTAACCGAGCTGAGACTAAGCTCCTCCTAGCTCGTCAAGTTACCTATCTCTTCGGTAGTGTGCCAATGAGCCCCAATCCCCAAACCCATTGAGCTCCAGTACAGCAAGGTGCTTCGCTGGCTATTGCTGCGTGGAATGGCGCCCCTGAAATACGGGTTGGCGATGATCTGCAACACGACCAAGTTTGTATGGTTGGCAATCCCTGCTGGAATTTCTCAGATGGGGTGAGTTTCTTCAGGTAGGGAAAGCCGGAAAGGTCGAGAACTTTAGCTCGCCCAGTGTGCTATTCATACTTCGTGCCGGTAAGGTCGAGCTCTCTAAAGTAGTACCTAGTTGAGTCGCAACTGATGTACGGAGTACGCCTAATTGCACAAGACTAAATAATGTCAGAGTTTAAAGAGCTGTGTTAGATATATTATTAGTGTGTCAAAATATTGTAACTTGTTATGACTTGTAATACTTCATGTATATGTATAACCCTATCGAATCACAAGCGGCTCAACTAGTTGTAAGAGTTTTTGTACCAGATAATTTTAGAGGCCTTGAGATGCACATAGTTTAATAAGACTGATCCTGGACAGAGGCCTTAATTTCAAAGGGTTTGTGAAACATTTCAGCTATATCTGAACTCAAATACTTAGTTTATTGTACTCTTTGCTCCTGGACATCAAAGAAGAGATGTTCTGGAAACTGAATGTTCAGAAACAGTTAAATGTCTAGCAGGAAAGGCACAAAACCGAAGAGCAACTACTGCAGTTGTACTGTATGTTGAGCTACTACTACCACGGGTGAGGTTTTGTCTTATGTTTCAGTCGATTTTAGCGGAGAAGAGTCAAACCTAATATTTTGGCATCTTAGGCTGTTGCTGGTTATTATATACACATAAATTATACACGTACGGTCATAGAAAAAATTCTCTCTGACAATGAACAATACACCATTATTTCATGCTAGTTGGACTCGAGGATACTCTCAGACATACGTGATATGAGCTGCTTATAATCCAGTGATATGAGCTGCTTATAATCCAGTTGCAGTATGTCCACGTCCAGTGTAAAAGATCGCAATAATCTATGGACCGGAAATTGCAGTTTTGCTTATCAAAGCTACATAATTTTGACACACTAATGTTAACCTATGTGATTAATTATTGCAGGCGGCTAGGATATCTAGAAAATTCTAGCAACTAAAAACTCGCAAAACTAGATTTATAGTTAGGACATGAAAATATTAGAACCACGAAAAACGGTTCTAGAAAACAACTTCTTATCCAGTTTGCCCATAAGACTCATTGATGCGCATGAGAATGAGGTACAAAACGGCAGCATAGCCTTGAAGAGAGGAAAGGGGATTAGTCAGAGAATATAAAATTTAATTAAAAAAACAACACACAAACAGAGGATATAACATGGTGAAGTTTTTATTAAGATAAGCGTTAAATACCACCCACTTTCACACTTATGTGCCTTTATTTCACTATATTGGTCCTCATCACACTCACTAATTTACTCTGATGCCTTATTAGTCAAAGATGACTCATCCTCGCCCTCTGGATAAGGTTGGAAGCTCGTTTGGGTAAATTTTGGAGTGAATACACCAGACTCTTGTCCCCTGTTGTTTTTGAGGTTTCGGGCTTCTTGCCTGGAAATGCGGTATGCATTGGCGAGGACATCCACGGGCAAGGCACGAAGAATGGAGCTCTTTCCAGCGATGTGGCTAACCATGGAGTTTGGGTTGGTCTTGAATGAGATATACTGGCATCCTTCACGCTCCGCCTTCTTGAGAACAACGTAGTGTTGTGGTACGATTAGCAACTGACCTTGGCGAAGACGGTCATTGAATACAGTCTGACCATTGTTATTGACAACTTGAACTCGAGCATGCCCTTGGATCATGTAGACCACACTGTGTGCATTGATGTTCCAGAATGGTGAAAGAATAGCATTCTGCAATAGCAATTATTTGTATGCCATATTATTAATCGGATGTTATGAAGCATAGAGTATCTAACAATAAGATAGAGCATTGAAGGTAGTATGGTATATACCTGGTATAGATTTACTCTTGTGGCGCTCATTTGCACGAGGTTAAGGATGGGGAAATTCTGGCCATGGAGACGTGTTATCCTACCAGCACGTGGGTTGTACGTGTCGGCACGTTTGGGGTTTTCGATGTTCTGCCTTGCCTCCAATGAACAAAAGTTCTCCTCCAAACCATTGAAACTTCTGTCTTGTGACTGTCCTACCTGGTATTGAGTTGATTGTCCTTCTTGATATTGGGTTGATTGCCCTACCTGGTATTGGGTTGATTGTCCTTCTTGACTTTGAATTGGTTGGTAGGCTTGATGCTCTACTAGTTCTTGTTGGGACATTGTTGGCTTCAAGAGAATTGAAGTTGAGTCACATCAATTATCTCCTCTCTGTTTTTTTTTTTGACTTTGGATCCTCTGTGCTGCTTGTTGACTTATACCAAGAGCCTCACTAAGAAGTTGGATATTGAATCCGCTGAATATGTTTTGTCCAAATTGTTGATCTTCCTTATTGTTACCAGCCAACAAGAACTCCTGAGAATTCATATTGATGAAGTAAAATGAAGTTCCTTAATATCCCACTAATGCATATACTTTAAAATCGTAGTTAGGTAACTAAATAAATATATATCTTTATGTGGATTAATTTGTATAGTTACCTTTTGTCTAGGTTCAAGTTGATTAGCGTTGTTGTTTACGTCGAAGACATAGATAGCTACAACCGGAGCATCACCATCATTGTAGCCCCAGTGTACAATGCCAGCTGGCAGCTCAAAAACATCTCCTTGTTTAAAGCGGTGAACTCTTTGGTGCTCATCTTTGAGATGGCTTTGGCTTTGACCCTGGGCTTGATCAAATGGTTGGAACTGTTGTTGGAAGGTCGCTGGGCATCCAGGTAAAGTCAACCCCGTGAAACCCCTACCTAAAATAAGACACAATTGTTTCAATATTAACAACTTATGAATGAGGTAATATTTAGAACATTTGGACTCTGAAGTGTAGTATAGCAGTGGTATAGCAATGCAATCACCATATTCGATTATACACGAACCTTGAAGGACGTACACCAAGCCGGGTGCGTTGTGGTATTGAGGTAACAAGAGGCCTTGGGGCTCAATAACACGACGGATGACAGATACCCCGGTACAACGTAATTGCTCATTCTGCTCATCAAAGTACTGAGTGATGCCCGCTTGTGACCTCACTTGTCGAACTGGTTCAAGTGCTTGTAGCCTATCGAATCTGCATCCCCTTAAACCTCCTTGCCGAGAGCTTTGCCATGGAGTAAAGCTCTGTCCAAATAGCTGAGCCATGGATCCATGGCACAACAGGAAAATGCAGAAGTAAAACAACACGGATGAAAAACTAGTAGTTGCCATGATTGGTTGAAGAGGTTGTACAAGGTGGACTGGTGCTATTTCCCTAATTGTAAGCTTGGTTTTATAGCTAGAAAAAGTAATTTCAGATGCACATGGTGACGTAATTATTAATAGAGATAAGAAGATATGCTTGGTGACTAGATGTTGTTTAAAATGTAAATAGATATAACTTCTACTCAAAAGTTAGGTGTTGCTTTTTGCCTATAATTAGCTAGTGCTGACTCACAAAGATAATACCACCGTTTGTACGTAGCTCTTGGCTATTGTGTGTACACATGATATTACTTGTACTTTCTAAAACAATTTTTGGCACTTTGTAACACCTTTTTATGGTTTTTTCATGTTTTGTTATAGACACATCAAGACAGTGGATACTTTTGGTTGTGTGGAAGGAATTCCATGGCTCATGTATATCGATATATCTTGTGGATGAGTCATGCCCATGTTGATACAAGAATATACTTGTGGATAAGAAACTTATAATAACGTGCAATCCATCTAAGTTAGAAAGATAGTGTACGAGCAATTTGTTGGTTTACTTGTTTCTAACGACGGATAAAAATATGAGTACGGAAATGAGTTGCAAAGTGCGATTTGTTGGGCCGTCTGAATCCGTATTTGCTATATTTGTCGACATGGTCGTTTGTTTAACTTAATCACCCATGTGAGAGCATACCCACATGAATTACATTAATATTTACCTGTAAATATTGTAATTTGGGTAAGTGCTAGGTAGGACTTGAAAGTCAGGAGACAAAACAAATAAAAATAGAAAATAATAGAGCCAATGCACACAAGTGTTTGAGACGCTAAGAAACACAAGTAGGCAAATCAAATATGGTCGTCTTGAAACCCGATGAGAATCTGGGTGGCACGAGTCACAAGCGACGCCAACAGGGGGTCGAGAGTGGTTGGGCGACACTTCTCGCTAATACCCACAGTTGGTATCCAATCTAAATGGGCCTTAACAGCAACATTGAAATAGCCCGACACGAGGCAGACTTCCTTCGGAAAAAAACGTGAGTCGAGCAACGCGAGTCAAACTCTCGATCCCTACTCGGCTTCGTCCGCCTTCTGACGCCGTCATCATGGTCCATCGTGGCCGCGCCGTGCTGCCCCTCTCCGTGTAGGCATGCAGCTCGATATCCTCCCTGTTGGCCTGGGCCTCCTCTCTGTTGCAGTCCCGACCCGACGAATCCAAGCGGCAAAAGGAATAGCGCCGCCGCCTAACACTCACACTGATGAACGTCGAGGAGAAGGAATCTTGGATACTGGCCGAGGAATAAGAAGAGGCAAAGCTGGCTGATGAAGAAGAAGAAGAAGAAGAAGAGGCAACGGCAGGAGAGGTTATTTTCCGCATGTGATCTCAGTTTTGAATTTCAGGTCTGATGTTAGTCTAGTGACTACTGACTAGTGGTCTGTAGGAGATTGTTCATTCCTCATTGTTCAATTTCGATTTTAATGTTGTAGGACACTCAACAATCAAATGCTCCTAAAATGTTTGATCTAGCAAATGTTGTCGCCAATCCTGAAATTAGGAGACCAATTGATGAATTTGGTATCCCTGGAATTAGAGATAAAATGAGATGGGCATATTTGTCGAGAAAACCTAGTCGTTCGATGCGTTTCCATTCCTACAAGGACCATCATGGTCATCTTCCTCGACAATTTCGTCTTGCTGGCGCGGAAACAACTTAATGGTAATACGGTATGATACTAGTAATTTCTAAGACAATCTTGTGTGTTTTTATGTTCTTTCTAGTTGTACTCGATGAATTATGAATATTGAATCTTTGTCGACCATTTGTTCTGTAGAGTATCCTTGCTTTTGTGTCAAAAAACATTTAGAACTTTTTTGTTCAACTCGGTTCGGTTCAATTCCTGGCTCCACCACTGGCACGAGTGGTATGTGAGTGTCGATGATCTGGTAGGAAGATCTCCCTTTCATGAGGATTGGAGGCACTGAACCATATGAGCATGTGGATCGCGCTAGGGGTATAGACTAGCGAGGATCTTGCTAGAAGGAGAGCTCCCGTCAATTGATGATTAAACAAAGATATAAAATAAGATGAGCATCGAGATCGCACAATTGGTACAAGAGTGTCAACGATTCATAGGAGCTCGTTGCCATTTTTCCAGGATCACAAGAAGAACAAAGTTTAACGATACGAGGAGAAGCAGATTTCAGTGGGGGCCAAAGCATATGAGTCTCATTAGCACATTCAAATAATTTCAGATATACAAGGATTCTATTGCAAACATTTTATCGCCGGTGAGAAAATGCAGTGAGTAGTAAGAGCATCTCCACTAGCATTCCCAGGAGGGCTTCCCCGGGATATTTTTTATCCGGACGGCGAAAATTCGCCCAGTCGCATTCTCACGTGCCTAGTTTTCGCCGGATTTGGCCCAAATTACACCCGGGTTCCTAGGCCGAACACGGGGCGCCAGGAGTCGCCTGGGAACATCGGATGAAGCGAAAAAAGGTGGGCCAACCATGTCAACAACATGAGGCCGAGCTCCCGCCTTTCTTCTCCATTCCCCACCACAACTCCCGCTAGTTCCTCGAGCTCCTGCCCGACATGCCACCCAAGGGACTCGTCAAACCCCGCTCCACCTTCGGGGAACCAAAGGAGAAGAAGCCAAGAAAGCCGAGAAAGGAGACTCAAACTTCTCCTTATGTTCGCAGCTGACCCACGACCGGCATGTACCACGACACCAAGGCTGAGTTCCAGTTTCACCATGTGTTCGACAAGATCGAGAAGTGCCAGAAATGGCTGGACACACGCGTGTCCCTCGCTAAGGACAAGGACGGCGTGCACAACCCCGAGGCGCCAGCCCCAGCTACCGGCGAAGGAAGGCCAGAGCTCGGCCAGAAGAAGGCCAAGGCGCTGATGGTGACGGCACCGCCTGTGGAGCGGTTTCACGCTTCAATCGAGAAGTCCATCGTTGACTCGAAGGCGCAATGCCGAGAAGAGGGAAGATAAGGCCGAAAAAAGGTGGAAGCAGCTTCTGCAGAACCAAGACAAGAAACTCGACCTCCTCAAGGCCAACCGCGTGAAGAAGAGGAACAGACCTGCAATTTCTCATGGGTAGCAAAGACACCTCGGCGATGAGCCCCAGGTCAAGGTCTGGTACATGGCGCCACAACGCTATTCTGGACGAGGACATCCCTATCGCCAACATCCGAGCTTTGTGTTGATGCTCTCCACCACCACCCCATCGCCGAGCTCTGCCTCCTCCTCATCAAACCTGTCGACAAGCACTGCCGCAGCTGACTCGGCGGAGGATCCCATCCCTATCGACGAGTGATCGCCGAATTACATGTTTTTGTCATAATCTATTGGCCGAACATGGACTGCTTGCCGTCGTAGAACCTTTTTGGGCTAGTTTCTATTGAACTGTTTTGGCCGACTTTCTCGAACACATTTGGGCGAGATTTCACCGGCGAGAAGAAAAAAATTCAAATATATCGCCAGATTATGGATGGGAAACGATCCAGATCCCCCGGGGGGTCGCGCCTGCCCATGGTCTAGGTCGCGCACCTGTGGACGCGTGAACGTGGTGGGCCCATGCGAAGCAGTCTACTCTATCTTCTTCCTTTTCCTCTCCCGACGGATCCCAAATGCGTTGTTGTCCTTCACCGGCCTCCTCCTGCCACTGTCGCTCCCATCACTCGCCTCCCAGCCGCCGCTGTTAGCCACCAGCGCCGCCTTGCCGTGTGTGCTGATGTTGTAGACCGAATCCCTCGGTGTCGCCGTCCTTCAGCATGTCCGACCGACTACGTGCGGGTCACCGGAGGTCAAGGCGTCCATGGCGCCACTGACCCTGAGCTACCGCGGCGGTAGGAGCCCGTGGGCTTCACGCACCTCGCACAGCCCTCTCGTTGCCTCCATGGCCTAGGGTCCCTCGTGTCGGAGATTTTTGCTACATGCGTCCGCCGATGGTGCTACGCGTGGCGCCGGAGTTTGCTACTTACAATTAGCCGTGGTGCTATCTTCGCACATTTTATTTGCTACAGCCGTATTATAGTTTCCATATATTAGCACAAAGTTTTTGCTACGATGTCTCGAGCGAGTCTCCGGTGAAATCGGCGTTTGGTACATTATCACGCTTTGTTTGCTACAACCGTTTTGTGGTTTTTCTACAATAGCGCTATTTTTGCTACGAGATCTCTAGCGAGGTCTCCCGGCAAAAGTCTCCGGTGATTCTCCGGCGAAGTCAAGTTTTACTATATTATCACATTTTGTTTGCTACAAATGTTTTGTGGTTTTGCTACAATAGTGCATAGTTTTTGCTACAAGTTCTCCGGCGAGGTCGACTTTGCTACATTAGCACATTTTTTTCTACAAAGTCTCCGGCGGGTTTCCGATGAAGTCTCCTCCGGCGAGACACCCGTTTTTACTTTTTTTTAGCAGACCTTTTTTGCTACATGTAGCAAAAGCGGGACATTTTGTAGGATGCTTGTAGCAAAATAAGGAATTTGGAAAAAATGAGGGACACGTGGCGGCTAGGGAAGCACGCTCCCATCGTCCGGGGGACGCCTAGCGCTCGCCGTTCTACATTTGGTTGGGAACACGACTGGAAAACTGACCGTTCCCAGCCCGAAAGTTACGTCCATCCGACGTCCAGAGCTTCCTTGAGCTTCCTTGCCCTCTGAGTCCGACTGGAAACTATTGTCCTCTATGTCCATCTAGGCCGTCCATCGCCGATCGGACGGTGTAGCCCAGAGCTTTCATGCCCTGGCGATAGCGCCCCCGCGCAACCGGCGAACTATTGTACTATGTGCTCTTGGACATCAAAGAAGAGATGTTCTGGAAACTAAATGTTCAGTTAGTTGTCTATCAAGAAAAGCACAAGACCGAAGAGCAACTACTAAGACGTGTCATCCCACATCTCGGATCGTGTTCACCGTGATCCTAGAAACTAGGACATGCATTGCAGATGGGATTGATCCAGTTAAAGTAACCGAGCTGAGACTAAGCTCCTCCTAGCTCGTCAAGTTACCTATCTCTTCGGGTAGTGTGCCAATGAGCCCCAATCCCCCAAACCCATTGAGCTCCAGTACAGCAAGGTGCTTCGGCTGGCTATTGCTGCGTGGAATGGCGCCCCTGAAATACGGGTTGGCGATGATCTGCAACACGACCAAGTTTGTATGGTTGGCAATCCCTGCTGGAATTTCTCAGATGGGGTGAGTTTCTTCAGGTAGGGAAAGCCGGAAAGGTCGAGAACTTTAGCTCGCCCAGTGTGCTATTCATACTTGCGTCGGTAAGGTCGAGCTCTCTAAAGTAGTACCTAGTTGAGTCGCAACTGATGTACGGAGTACGTCTAATTGCACAAGACTAAAGACTGTCAGAGTTTAAAGAGCTGTGTTAGATATATTATTAGTGTGTCAAAATATTGTAACTTGTTATGCCTTGTAATACTTCATGTATATGTATACCCCTATCGAATCACAAGCGGCTCCACTAGTTGTAAGAGTTTTTTGTACCAGATAATTTTAGAGGCCTTGAGATGCACATAGTTTAATAAGACTGATCCTGGACAGAGGCCTTAATTTCAAAGGGTTTGTGAAACATTTCAGCTATATCTGAACTCAAATACTTAGTTTATTGTACTCTTTGCTCCTGGACATCAAAGAAGAGATGTTCTGGAAACTGAATGTTCAGAAACAGTTAAATGTCTAGCAGGAAAGGCACAAAACCGAAGAGCAACTACTGCAGTTGTACTGTATGTTGAGCTACTACTACCACGGGTGAGGTTTTGTCTTATGTTTCAGTCGATTTTAGCGGAGAAGAGTCAAACCTAATATTTTGGCATCTTAGGCTGTTGATGGTTATTATATACACATAAATTATACACGTACGGTCATACAAAAAATTCTCTCTCTGCCAATGAACAATACACCATTATTTCATGCTAGTTGGACTCGAGGATACTCTCAGACATACGTGATATGAGCTGCTTATAATCCAGTGATATGAGCTGCTTATAATCCAGTTGCAGTATGTCCACGTCCAGTGTAAAAGATCGCAATAATCTATGGACCGGAAATTGCAGTTTTGCTTATCAAAGCTACATAATTTTGACACACAAATGTTAACCTATGTGATTAATTATTGCAGGCGGCTAGGATATCTAGAAAATTCTAGCAACTAAAACTTCATAAAACTAGATTTATAGTTAGGACATGAAAAATATTAGAACCACGAAAAACGGTTCTAGAAAACAACTTCTTATCCAGTTTGCCCATAAGACTCATTGATGCGCATGAGAATGAGGTACAAAACGGCAGCATAGCCTTGAAGAGAGGGAAGGGGATTAGTCAGAGAATATAAAATTTAATTAAAAAAACAACACACAAACAGAGGATATAACATGGTGAAGTTTTTTATTAAGATAAGCGGTTAAATACCACCCACTTTCACACTTGCGGTGCCTTTATTTCACTATATTGGTCCTCATCACACTCACTAATTTACTCTGATGCCTTATTAGTCAAAGATGACTCATCCTCGCCCTCTGGATAAGGTTGGAAGCTCGTTTGGGTAAATTTTGGAGTGAATACACCAGACTCTTGTCCCCTGTTGTTTTTGAGGTTTGCTTCTTGCCTGGAAATGCGGTATGCATTGGCGAGGACATCCACGGGCAAGGCACGAAGAATGGAGCTCTTTCCAGCGATGTGGCTAACCATGGAGTTTGGGTTGGTCTTGAATGAGATATACTGGCATCCTTCACGCTCCGCCTTCTTGAGAACAACGTAGTGTTGTGGTACGATTAGCAACTGACCTTGGCGAAGACGGTCATTGAATACAGTCTGACCATTGTTATTGACAACTTGAACTCGAGCATGCCCTTGGATCATGTAGACCACACTGTGTGCATTGATGTTCCAGAATGGTGAAAGAATAGCATTCTGCAATAGCAATTATTTGTATGCCATATTATTAATCGGATGTTATGAAGCATAGAGTATCTAACAATAAGATAGCGCATTGAAGGTAGTATGGTATATACCTGGTATAGATTTACTCTTGTGGCGCTCATTTGCACGAGGTTAAGGATGGGGAAATTCTGGCCATGGAGACGTGTTATCCTACCAGCACGTGGGTTGTACGTGTCGGCACGTTTGGGGTTTTCGATGTTCTGCCTTGCCTCCAATGAACTAAAGTTCTCCTCCAAACCATTGAAACTTCTGTCTTGTGACTGTCCTACCTGGTATTGAGTTGATTGTCCTTCTTGATATTGGGTTGATTGCCCTACCTGGTATTGGGTTGATTGTCCTTCTTGACTTTGAATTGGTTGGTAGGCTTGATGCTCTACTAGTTCTTGTTGGGACATTGTTGGCTTCAAGAATTGAAGGCGTTGAGTCACACGAATTATCTCACCTCTTTGTTCCTTTTGACTTTGGATCCTCTGTGCTGCTTGTTGACTTATACCAAGAGCCTCACTAAGAAGTTGGATATTGAATCCGCTGAATATGTTTTGTCCAAATTGTTGATCTTCCTTATTGTTACCAGCCAACAAGAACTCCTGAGAATTCATATTGATGAAGTAAAATGAAGTTCCTTAATATCCCACTAATGCATATACTTTAAAATCGTAGTTAGGTAACTAAATAAATATATATCTTTATGTGGATTAATTTGTATAGTTACCTTTTGTCTAGGTTCAAGTTGATTAGCGTTGTTGTTTACGTCGAAGACATAGATAGCTACAACCGGAGCATCACCATCATTGTAGCCCCAGTGTACAATGCCAGCTGGCAGCGCAATAACATCTCCTTGTTTAAAGCGGTGAACTCTTTGGTGCTCATCTTTGAGATGGCTTTGGCTTTGACCCTGGGCTTGATCAAATGGTTGGAACTGTTGTTGGAAGGTCGCTGGGCATCCAGGTAAAGTCAACCCCGTGAAACCCCTACCTAAAATAAGACACAATTGTTTCAATATTAACAACTTATGAATGAGGTAATATTTAGAACATTTGGACTCTGAAGTGTAGTATAGCAGTGGTATAGCAATGCAATCACCATATTCGATTATACACGAACCTTGAAGGACGTACACCAAGCCGGGTGCGTTGTGGTATTGAGGTAACAAGAGGCCTTGGGGCTCAATAACACGACGGATGACAGATACCCCGGTACAACGTAATTGCTCATTCTGCTCATCAAAGTACTGAGTGATGCCCGCCAGACCTCACTTGTCGAACTGGTTCAAGTGCTTGTAGCCTATCGAATCTGCATCCTTAAACCTCCTTGCCGAGAGCTTTGCCATGGAGTAAAGCTCTGTCCAAATAGCTGAGCCATGGATCCATGGCACAACAGGAAAAATGCAGAAGTAAAACAACACGGATGAAAAACTAGTAGTTGCCATGATTGGTTGAAGAGGTTGTACAAGGTGGACTGGTGCTATTTCCTAATTGTAAGCTTGGTTTTATAGCTAGAAAAGTAATTTCAGATGCACATGGTGACGTAATTATTAATAGAGATAAGAAGATATGCTTGGTGACTAGATGTTGTTTAAAATGTAAATAGATATAACTTCTACTCAAAAGTTAGGTGTTGCTTTTTGCCTATAATTAGCTAGTGCTGACTCACAAAGATAATACCACCGTTTGTACGTAGCTCTTGGCTATTGTGTGTACACATGATATTACTTGTACTTTCTAAAACAATTTTTGGCACTTTGTAACACCTTTTTATGGTTTTTCATGTTTTGTTATAGACACATCAAGACAGTGGATACTTTTGGTTGTGTGGAAGGAATTCCATGGCTCATGTATATCGATATATCTTGTGGATGAGTCATGCCCATGTTGATACAAGAATATACTTGTGGATAAGAAACTTATAATAACGTGCAATCCATCTAAGTTAGAAAGATAGTGTACGAGCAATTTGTTGGTTTACTTGTTTCTAACGACGGATAAAAATATGAGTACGGAAATGAGTTGCAAAGTGCGATTTGTTGGGCCGTCTGAATCCGTATTTGCTATATTTGTCGACATGGTCGTTTGTTTAACTTAATCACCCATGTGAGAGCATACCCACATGAATTACATTAATATTTACCTGTAAATATTTTCAACCTATCGTAATTTGGGTAAGTGCTAGGTAGGACTTGAAAGTCAGGAGACAAAACAAATAAAAATAGAAAATAATAGAGCCAATGCACACAAGTGTTTGAGACGCTAAGAAACACAAGTAGGCAAATCAAAGATGGTCGTCTTGAAACCCGATGAGAATCTGGGTGGCACGAGTCACAAGCGACGCCAACAGGGGGTCGAGAGTGGTTGGGCGACACTTCGCTAATACCCACAGTTGGTATCCAATCTAAATGGGCCTTAACAGCAACATTGAAATAGCCCGACGAGGCAGACTTCCTTCGGAAAAAAACGTGAGTCGAGCAACGCGAGTCAAACTCTCGATCCCTACTCGGCTTCGTCCGCCTTCTGACGCCGTCATCATGGTCCATCGTGGCCGCGCCGTGCTGCCCCTCTCCGTGTAGGCATGCAGCTCGATATCCTCCCTGTTGGCCTGGGCCTCCTCTCTGTTGCAGTCCCGACCCGACGAATCCAAGCGGCAAAAGGAATAGCGCCGCCGCCTAACACTCACACTGATGAACGTCGAGGAGAAGGAATCTTGGATACTGGCCGAGGAATAAGAAGAGGCAAAGCTGGCTGATGAAGAAGAAGAAGAAGAAGAAGAAGAAGAAGAGGCAACGGCAGGAGAGGTTATTTTCCGCATGTGATCTCAGTTTTGAATTTCAGGTCTGATGTTAGTCTAGTGACTACTGACTAGTGGTCTGTAGGAGATTGTTCATTCCTCATTGTTCAATTTCGATTTTAATGTTGTAGGACACTCAACAATCAAATGCTCCTAAAATGTTTGATCTAGCAAATGTTGTCGCCAATCCTGAAATTAGGAGACCAATTGATGAATTTGGTATCCCTGGAATTAGAGATAAAATGAGATGGGCATATTTGTCGAGAAAACCTAGTCGTTCGATGCGTTTCCATTCCTACAAGGACCATCATGGTCATCTTCCTCGACAATTTCGTCTTGCTGGCATGAAACAACTTAATGGTAATACGGTATGATACTAGTAATTTCTAAGACAATCTTGTGTGTTTTTATGTTCTTTCTAGTTGTACTCGATGAATTATGAATATTGAATCTTTGTCGACCATTTGTTCTGTAGAGTATCCTTGCTTTTGTGTCAAAAAACATTTAGAACTTTTTTGTTCAACTCGGTTCGGTTCAATTCCTGGCTCCACCACTGGCACGAGTGGTATGTGAGTGTCGATGATCTGGTAGGAAGATCTCCCTTTCATGAGGATTGGAGGCACTGAACCATATGAGCATGTGGATCGCGCTAGGGGTATAGACTAGCGAGGATCTTGCTAGAAGGAGAGCTCCCGTCAATTGATGATTAAACAAAGATATAAAATAAGATGAGCATCGAGATCGCACAATTGGTACAAGAGTGTCAACGATTCATAGGAGCTCGTTGCCATTTTTCCAGGATCACAAGAAGAACAAAGTTTAACGATACGAGGAGAAGCAGATTTCAGTGGGGGCCAAAGCATATGAGTCTCATTAGCACATTCAAATAATTTCAGATATACAAGGATTCTATTGCAAACATTTTATCGGTGAGAAAATGCAGTGAGTAGTAAGAGCATCTCCACTAGCATTCCCAGGAGGGCTTCCCGGATATTTTTATCCGGACGGCGAAAATTCGCCCAGTCGCATTCTCACGTGCCTAGTTTTAGCGGATTTGGCCCAAATTACACCCGGGTTCCTAGGCCGAACACGGGGCGCCAGGAGTCGCCTGGGAACATCGGATGAAGCGAAAAAAGGTGGGCCAACCATGTCAACAACATGAGGCCGAGCTCCCGCCTTTCTTCTCCATTCCCCACCACAACTCCCGCTAGTTCCTCGAGCTCCTGCCCGACATGCCACCCAAGGGACTCGTCAAACCCCGCTCCACCTTCGGGGAACCAAAGGAGAAGAAGCCAAGAAAGCCGAGAAAGGAGACTCAAACTTCTCCTTATGTTCGCAGCTGACCCACGCACTCGGCATGTACCACGACGACACCAAGGCTGAGTTCCAGTTTCACCATGTGTTCGACAAGATCGAGAAGTGCCAGAAATGGCTGGACACACGCGTGTCCCTTGCTAAGGACAAGGACGGCGTGCACAACCCCGAGGCGCCAGCCCCAGCTACCGGCGAAGGAAGGCCAGAGCTCGGCCAGAAGAAGGCCAAGGCGCTGATGGTGACGGCACCGCCTGTGGAGCGGTTTCACGCTTCAATCGAGAAGTCCATCGTTGACTCGAAGGCGCAATGCCGAGAAGAGGGAAGATAAGGCCGAAAAAATGTGGAAGCAGCTTCTGCAGAACCAAGACAAGAAACTCGACCTCCTCAAGGCCAACTTCGCCGCGAAGAAGAGGAACACAGACCTGCAATTTCTCATGGGTGGCAAAGACACCTCGGCGATGAGCCCCCAGGTCAAGGTCTGGTACATGGCGCGCCACAACGCTATTCTGGACGAGGACATCCCTATCGCCAACATCCGAGCTTTGTGTTGATGCTCTCCGCCACCACCCCATCGCCGAGCTCTGCCTCCGCCTCATCGAACCTGTCGACAAGCACTGCCGCAGCTGACTCGGCGGAGGATCCCATCCCTATCGACGAGTGATCGCCGAATTACATGTTTTTGTCATAATCTATTGGCCGAACATGGACTGCTTGCCGTCGTAGAACCTTTTTGGGCTAGTTTCTATTGAACTGTTTTGGCCGACTTTCTGTCGAACACATTTGGGCGAGATTTCACCGGCGAGAAGAAAAAAATTCAAATATATCGCCAGATTATGGATGGGAAACGATCCAGATCCCCCGGGGGGTCGCGCCTGCCCATGGTCTAGTTCGCGCACCTGTGGACGCGTGAACGTGGTGGGCCCATGCGAAGCAGTCTACTCTATCTTCTTCCTTTTCCTCTCCCGACGGATCCCAAATGCGTTGTTGTCCTTCACCGGCCTCCTCCTGCCACTGTCGCTCCCATCACTCGCCTCCCAGCCGCCGCTGTTAGCCACCAGCGCCGCCTTGCCGTGTGTGCTGATGTTGTAGACCGAATCCCTCGGTGTCGCCGTCCTTCAGCATGTCCGACCGACTACGTGCGGGTCACCGGAGGTCAAGGCGTCCATGGCGCCACTGACCCTGAGCTACCGCGGCGGTAGGAGCCCGTGGGCTTCACGCACCTCTCACAGCCCTCTCGTTGCCTCCATGGCCTAGGGTCCCTCGTGTCGGAGATTTTTGCTACATGCGTCCGCCGATGGTGCTACGCGTGGCGCCGGAGTTTGCTACTTACAATTAGCCGTGGTGCTATCTTCGCACATTTTATTTGCTACAGCCGTATTATAGTTTCCATATATTAGCACAAAGTTTTTGCTACGATGTCTCGAGCGAGTCTCCGGTGAAATCGGCGTTTGGTACATTATCACGCTTTGTTTGCTACAACCGTTTTGTGGTTTTTCTACAATAGCGCTATTTTTGCTACGAGATCTCTACGAGGTCTCCCGGCAAAAGTCTCCGGTGATTCTCCGGCGAAGTCAAGTTTTACTATATTATCACATTTTGTTTGCTACAAATGTTTTGTGGTTTTGCTACAATAGTGCATAGTTTTTGCTACAAGTTCTCCGGCGAGGTCGACTTTGCTACATTAGCACATTTTTTTCTACAAAGTCTCCGGCGGGTTTCCGATGAAGTCTCCTCCGGCGAGACACCCGTTTTTACTTTTTTTTAGCAGACCTTTTTTGCTACATGTAGCAAAAGCGGGACATTTTGTAGGATGCTTGTAGCAAAATAAGGAATTTGGAAAAATGAGGGACACGTGGTTAGGGAAGCACGCTCCCATCGTCCGGGGGACGCCTAGCGCTCGCCGTTCTACATTTGGTTGGGAACACGACTGGAAAACTGACCGTTCCCAGCCCGAAAGTTACGTCCATCCGACGTCCAGAGCTTCCTTGAGCTTCCTTGCCCTCTGAGTCCGACTGGAAACTATTGTCCTCTATGTCCATCTAGGCCGTCCATCGCCGATCGGACGGTGTAGCCCAGAGCTTTCATGCCCTGGCGATAGCGCCCAGCAACCGGCGAACTATTGTACTATGTGCTCTTGGACATCAAAGAAGAGATGTTCTGGAAACTAAATGTTCAGTTAGTTGTCTATCAAGAAAAGCACAAGACCGAAGAGCAACTACTAAGACGTGTCATCCCACATCTCGGATCGTGTTCACCGTGATCCTAGAAACTAGGACATGCATTGCAGATGGGATTGATCCAGTTAAAGTAACCGAGCTGAGACTAAGCTCCTCCTAGCTCGTCAAGTTACCTATCTCTTCGGGTAGTGTGCCAATGAGCCCCAATCCCCCAAACCCATTGAGCTCCAGTACAGCAAGGTGCTTCGGCTGGCTATTGCTGCGTGGAATGGCGCCCTGAAATACGGGTTGGCGATCTGCAACACGACCAAGTTTGTATGGTTGGCAATCCCTGCTGGAATTTCTCAGATGGGGTGAGTTTCTTCAGGTAGGGAAAGCGAAAGGTCGAGAACTTTAGCTCGCCTAGTGTGCTATTCATACTTGCGTCGGTAAGGTCGAGCTCTCTAAAGTAGTACCTAGTTGAGTCGCAACTGATGTACGGAGTACGTCTAATTGCACAAGACTAAAGACTGTCAGAGTTTAAAGAGCTGTGTTAGATATATTATTAGTGTGTCAAAATATTGTAACTTGTTATGCCTTGTAATACTTCATGTATATGTATACCCCTATCGAATCACAAGCGGCTCCACTAGTTGTAAGAGTTTTTGTACCAGATAATTTTAGAGGCCTTGAGATGCACATAGTTTAATAAGACTGATCCTGGACAGAGGCCTTAATTTCAAAGGGTTTGTGAAACATTTCAGCTATATCTGAACTCAAATACTTAGTTTATTGTACTCTTTGCTCCTGGACATCAAAGAAGAGATGTTCTGGAAACTGAATGTTCAGAAACAGTTAAATGTCTAGCAGGAAAGGCACAAAACCGAAGAGCAACTACTGCAGTTGTACTGTATGTTGAGCTACTACTACCACGGGTGAGGTTTTGTCTTATGTTTCAGTCGATTTTAGCGGAGAAGAGTCAAACCTAATATTTTGGCATCTTAGGCTGTTGCTGGTTATTATATACACATAAATTATACACGTACGGTCATAGAAAAAATTCTCTCTCTGCCAATGAACAATACACCATTATTTCATGCTAGTTGGACTCGAGGATACTCTCAGACATACGTGATATGAGCTGCTTATAATCCAGTGATATGAGCTGCTTATAATCCAGTTGCAGTATGTCCACGTCCAGTGTAAAAGATCGCAATAATCTATGGACCGGAAATTGCAGTTTTGCTTATCAAAGCTACATAATTTTGACACACAAATGTTAACCTATGTGATTAATTATTGCAGGCGGCTAGGATATCTAGAAAATTCTAGCAACTAAAAACTCGCAAAACTAGATTTATAGTTAGGACCTGAAAAATATTAGAACCACGAAAAACGGTTCTAGAAAACAACTTCTTATCCAGTTTGCCCATAAGACTCATTGATGCGCATGAGAATGATGTACAAAACGGCAGCATAGCCTTGAAGGCGTGACTCAATTATTTAGCCGGCGGCCCCAGGCGAACCCAATGTACAGGGAGGCAAGCGAGGGCGCCGACGCGTCGAGGAAGCGTTGCGGGCTAGCCTTGCCGGTGACAAATGGCCAGAAATCCTATCCTATCCCACCTTCCCGGCGGCCCACAAGAATCACCCCTACCTCGCCGTCGGGAACCCGCCTCCGGTAGCACTCCCCACCGCCAAATAAACCCCTCCACAGCTACAAACACCCACGCCGCCTCTTCCTCCGCCGTCCTTACATCCAACCGTCGGCCGATGAACCTCTGCTCCCACCCGACTTCCTCCCTGCACACAAGGTGCTCGACCATTTGCCAAGGCGATGGACTCGGACGACGAGGAGGTCATGGCCACTCTGATGGATGAGGAGGTCGCTGCGATTAATGCAGCGGCGGCCGGGGACGACGAGCACCTGTCTATCCTCCTCACCCTCATGTCCATGATCATCGAGGAGGACGAGCCGATCTGGGGCGGCTCGGCGCCTGGACGCCGCAAGAGCAAGCTGAGGCAGAGGATGGAAGGGTACTGCATGTTGTATGCAGACTACTTCGCCGATGATCTAGTGCACGACGATGTCACATTCCGCCATCGTTTCAAGATGAGCAGGAAGCTCTTCCTCAAGATCGTTGAGAAGCCGAGGGAGTTCAATGACTACTTCAAGCTGAAGAGGGACGCCGTCGGTACGTTTGCCTTCTCCACTATCCAGAAATGCACAGTTGCCCTTCAGATGCTAGCATATGGAATGTCTGGAGACACAAAGGACGACCACATGCGCATGGCCGAGTCCACGACCATTGATTGCACGTATAGGTTTTGCAGGGCAATTGTGGCAGTGTTTGGCGACACATATCTGAGCACACCCAATTTGTGTTGAATTTGAGTTCTACTTTGATTGATTGCTTCTGTTGAAATAATTCAGAAAATAAAAAAATGGTCGGTTTGGGATGCACGGCTGGGCGCTGGCCGGCCCCCATTTCTGATTTTGCGCTGGCGCCCCTCCTATACGGGCCAAAAACTGGCCGCGCCGGAGCCCGTATGGAGATCACGAGTGGAGATACTCTCAGAGGGCAAGGAAACTCGGCGCCGGATGGATGTATCTTTCGGCCTAAGAAGTGGGAACGACCAGTTTTTTCAGTCGTGTTCCTAACCAAATCTAGAATGGCGAGCGCTGGGTTCGCCCGGATGATGGGAACGTTCCCATTGTCCTACTTCCCTGGCCGCCACGTGTCCCTCTTTTTGTCCAAATTCCTTCTTTTGCTACAAACATCCTACAAAATGTTCCGCTTTTGCTGCATGTAGCAAAAAATGTTCCGCTAAAAAAAAGAAAAAAAGGGTGTCTCGCAGGAGACTTCATCGGAGACCTGCCAGAGACTTTGTAGAAAATAATTTAGCAAAGTCGACCTCGCTAGAGACTTTCATCGGGAGATCTCACTGGAGAACTTGTAGCAAAAACTATACACTATTGTAGCAAAATCACAAAACATTTGTAGCAAACAAAATGTGATAATATAGCAAAACTTGACTTCGTCGGTACTCACCGGAGACTTTTGCCGGGAGACCTCACCGGAGATCTCGTAGCAAAAAATAGTGCTATTGTAGCAAAACAATAAAAGCGATTGTAGCAAACAAAGTTTGATAATATACCAAAAGCCGATTTCGGCAAAGACTTGCTGGAGACATCGTAGGAAAAACTTTGTGCTAATATAGCGAAACAATAAAACGGATGTAGCATATAAAATGTGCGAAGGTAGGCCAATCGTAAGTAGCAAACTCTGGTGCCGCACGTAGCACCGTCAGCGGCCGCATGTAGCAAAAATCTTCGACACGGGGGACCCTAGGACATGGAGGCCACGGGAGGTGCGTGAAGCCCATGGGCTCCTATCGCGTTGGTAGCTCAGGGTCAGTGGCGCCATGGACGCCTCGACCTCTGGTGACCCGCGCGTAGTCGGTCGGACATGGTGAAGGACGACGGCGCCGGGGGATTCGGTCTACAACATCAGCACACATAGCAAGGCGGCGCCGGTGGCTGACAGCGGCGGCTGGGAGGCGAGTGATGGGGCGGCAGTGGCGGGAGGAGGCCGGTGCAGGACAACAACGCATTTGGGATCCGTCAGGAGATAAAAAGGAAGAAGATAGAGTATACTGCATCGGAGGGGCCCACCATGTTCACGCGTCCGCATGTGCATGACCCGGATGATGGGCAGACACGATTCCCCGGGGGATCTGGATCATGTCCCATCCAGAATCCAATGACATATTTGAAACTTTTCTTCTCGCCGGTGAAATATCGCTCAAATGTGTTCGACAGAAATTCGTCCAAAACAATTCAATAGAAACTCGCCCAAAAAGGTTCGGCCACGGCAAGCAGTCCATTTTCGGCTGGTAGATTATTACAAAAACATGGAATTCGGTGATCACTCGTCGATGAGGATGGGATCCTCCGCCGGGTCAGCTGCGGCAGAGCTCGTCGACGGGTTCGATGAGGTGGAGGAACAACTCGGTGATGGGGTGGTGGCGGAGAGAGTCGTCACAGAGCTCGGCGTGTTGGCGACAGGGATGTCCTCGTCCAGAATAGCATTGTGGCGCGCCATGTACCAGGCCTTGACCCGGGGGATCATCGCCGAGGTGTCTTAGCCGCCCATGAGAAATTGCAGGTCTGTGTTCCTCTTCTTCGTGGCGAAGTTGGCCTTGAGGAAGTCGAGTTTCTTGTCTTGGTTCTGCAGCAGCTGGGTCCACCTTTCTTCGGCCTTCTCCTCCCTCTTCTCGGCATGAGCCTTCGAGTCGGCGATGGACTTCTTGATCGACACATGAAGCTGCTCGGCAGGCGGTCCCGTCGCCATCAGCGCATTGGCCTTCTTCTGGCCAAGCTCTGGCCTTCCTTCGCCAACAACTGGGGATGGCACCTCGGGGTGTTAGACGCCTTCCTTGTTCTTGGAGAGGGACACGCAAGTGTCCAGCCATTTCTGGCACTTCTCAATCTTGTCGAACACACGGTGAAAGTTGAACTCAGCCTTGTGTCGTCGCGGTAGATGCCGAGTGCACGGGTCAGCTGCGAACATAAGTCAAAGTATGAGTCTCCTTTCTCGGCTTTCTTGGCTTCTTCTCCTTTGGTTTGCCAACGGTGGAGGGGGGTTTAACGAGTCCCTTGGGTGGCATGTCGGGCAGGAGTTCGGGGAACTAGCGGGAGTTGTGGTGGGGAATGGAGAAGAAAGGCAGGAGCTCGGCATCGTGTCGCCGACAGGGTTGGCCCACCTTTTTTTGCTGCATCCGGTGTTCCCAGGCGACTCCCGGCGCCCCGTGTTCGGCCTGGGAACCCGGGTGTAATTTGGGCCGAATCCAGCGAAAACTGGGCACCTGAGACCGCGACTGGGCGAATTTTTCCCATTCGGATAAAAAACATCCTGGGAAGGCCCTCCTGAGAATGCTAGTGGAGATGCTCTTACTAGTAACTTTATTTTCTCACCGGTGATAAAATGTTTGCAGCAGAATCCTTGTATATCTAAAATTATTTGAATGTGCTAATGAGACTCATATGCTTCCCCCAAAACCACACTAAAAGCTGCTTCTCCTCGTATCGTTAAACTTTGTTCTTCTTGTGATCTTGGAAAAATGGCAACGAGCCCCTATGAATCATTGACACTCTTGTACCAATTGTGTGATCTCGGTGCTCATCTTATTTATATCTTTGTTTAATCATCAATTGACAGGAGCTCTCCTTCTAGCAAGATCATCGCTACAATATACCCCTAGCGCGACCCACATGCTCATATGGTTCAGTGGCTCCAATCCTCGTGAAAGGGAGATCTTCCTACCGGATCATCGACACTAACATACCACTCGTGCCCGTAGTGGAGCCAGGAATTGAACCGAACCGGGTTGAACAAAGAAGTTCGAATTTTTTTTCGACACAAAAGCAAGGATACTCTACAGAACAAATGGTCGACAAATATTCAATATTCATAATTCATTGAGTACAACTAGAAAGAACATAAAAACACACAGGATTGTCTTAGAAATTACTAGTATCATACGATATTACCATTAAGTTGTTTCCGCGTCAGCAAGACGAAATTGTCGAGGAAGATGACCGTGATGGTCCTTGTAGGAATGGAAACGTAGCTTCTTGTCATAACTTTTTGCAAATATCTCTTTCTCAACATAGCAAATCATCAAATCATTGGGCCAATCACCACCTATCTTGTTTCGAAGATCTGTCTTTATACCATGCATCTAGAAATGATCACCAATCCGGGCCAAGTCTTGTTTTGGGAAAATTATAACCAATCAAACGACTAGGTTCTCTCGACAAATATGCCCATCTCATTTTATCTCTAATTCCAGTGATACCAAATTCATCAATTGGTCTCCTAATTTCAGGATTGGCGACAACATTTGCTAGATCAAACATTTTAAGAGCATTTGATTGTTGAGTGTCCTACAAAATTAAAATCAAAATTGAACAATGAGGAATGAGCAATCTCCTACAGACCACTATTCAGTAGTCACTAGACTAACATCAGACCTGAAATTCAAAACTGAGATCACATGCGGAAAATAACCTCTCCTGCCGTTGCCTCTTCTTCTTCTTCTTCTTCTTCTTCTTCTTCTTCTTCTTCTTCTTCCTCGACCAGTATCCAAGCTGCCTTCTCCTCGGCATTCATCAGTGTGAGTGTGAGGCGGCGGCACTATTCCTTTTGCCGCTTGGATTCGTCGGGCCGGGACTGCAACAGAGAGGAGGCCCAGGCCAACATGGAGGATATCGAGCTGCATGCCTACACGGAGAGGGGCAGCGCGGCGCGACAACGATGGACCATGATGAAGGCGTCAGGAGGCGAACGAAGCCGAGTAGGGATCGAGAGTTTGACTCGCCTTGCTCGACTCACGTTTTTTTCGAAGGAAGGGTGCCTCGTGTCGGGCTATTTAAATGTTGCTGTTAAGGCCCATTTAGATTGGATACCAACTGTGGGAATTAGCGAGAAGTGTCGCCGAACCCCTCTCGACCCCCTGTTGGCGTCACTTGTGACTCGTGCCACCCGGATTCTCATCGGGTTTCAAGACGACCATCTTTGATTTGCCTACTTGTGTTTCTTAGCGTCTCAAACACTTGTGTGCATTGGCTCTATTATTTTATATTTTTATTTGTTTTATCTCCTGACTTTCAAGTCCTACCTAGCACTTACCCAAATTACGATAGGTTGAAAATATTTACGGGTAAATATTAATGTAATTCATGTGGGTATGCTCTCACATAGGTGATTAAGTTAAACAAACGACCATGTTGACAAATATAGCAAATACGGATTCAGACGGCCCAACAAATCGCACTTTGCAACTCATTTCCGTACTCATATTTTTATCCGTCGTTAGAAACAAGTAAACCAACAAATTGCTCGTACACTATCTTTCTAACTTAGATGGATTGCACGTTATTATAAGTTTCTTATCCACAAGTATATTCTTGTATCAACATGGGCATGACTCATCCACAAGATATATCGATATACATGAGCCATGGAATTCCTTCCACACAACCAAAAGTATCCACTGTCTTGATGTGTCTATAACAAAACATGAAAAAACCATAAAAAGGTGTTACAAAGTGCCAAAAATTGTTTTAGAAAGTACAAGTAATATCATGTGTACACACAATAGCCAAGAGCTACGTACAAACGGTGGTATTATCTTTGTGAGTCAGCACTAGCTAATTATAGGCAAAAAGCAACACCTAACTTTTGAGTAGAAGTTATATCTATTTACATTTTAAACAACATCTAGTCACCAAGCATATCTTCTTATCTCTATTAATAATTACGTCACCATGTGCATCTGAAATTACTTTTTCTAACTATAAAACCAAGCTTACAATTAGGGAAATAGCTCCAGTCCACCTTGTACAACCTCTTCAACCAATCATGGCAACTACTAGTTTTTCATCCGTGTTGTTTTACTTCTACATTTTCCTGTTGTGCCATGGATCCATGGCTCAGCTATTCGGACAGAGCTTTACTCCATGGCAAAGCTCTCGGCAAGGAGGTTTAAGGGGATGCAGATTCGATAGGCTACAAGCACTTGAACCAGTTCGACAAGTGAGGTCACAAGCGGGCATCACTCAGTACTTTGATGAGCAGAATGAGCAATTACGTTGTACCGGGGTATCTGTCATCCGTCGTGTTATTGAGCCCCAAGGCCTCTTGTTACCTCAATACCACAACGCACCCGGCTTGGTGTACGTCCTTCAAGGTTCGTGTATAATCAAATATGGTGATTGCATTGCTATACCACTGCTATACTACACTTCAGAGTCCAAATGTTCCAAATATTACCTCATTCATAAGTTGTTAATATTGAAACAATTGTGTCTTATTTTAGGTAGGGGTTTCATGGGGTTGACTTTACCTGGATGCCCAGCGACCTTCCAACAACAGTTCCAACCATTTGATCAAGCCCAGGGTCAAAGCCAAAGCCATCTCAAAGATGAGCACCAAAGAGTTCACCGCTTTAAACAAGGAGATGTTATTGCGCTGCCAGCTGGCATTGTACACTGGGGCTACAATGATGGTGATGCTCCGGTTGTAGCTATCTATGTCTTCGACGTAAACAACAACGCTAATCAACTTGAACCTAGACAAAAGGTAACTATACAAATTAATCCACATAAAGATATATATTTATTTAGTTACCTAACTACGATTTTAAAGTATATGTATTAGTGGGATATTAAGGAACTTCATTTTACTTCATCAATATGAATTCTCAGGAGTTCTTGTTGGCTGGTAACAATAAGGAAGATCAACAATTTGGACAAAACATATTCAGCGGATTCAATATCCAACTTCTTAGTGAGGCTCTTGGTATAAGTCAACAAGCAGCACAGAGGATCCAAAGTCAAAAGGAACAAAGAGGTGAGATAATTCGTGTGACTCAACGCCTTCAATTCTTGAAGCCAACAATGTCCCAACAAGAACTAGTAGAGCATCAAGCCTACCAACCAATTCAAAGTCAAGAAGGACAATCAACCCAATACCAGGTAGGGCAATCAACCCAATATCAAGAAGGACAATCAACTCAATACCAGGTAGGGCGGTCACAAGACAGAAGTTTCAATGGTTTGGAGGAGAACTTTTGTTCATTGGAGGCAAGGCAGAACATCGAAAACCCCAAACGTGCCGACACGTACAACCCACGTGCTGGTAGGATAACACGTCTCCATGGCCAGAATTTCCCCATCCTTAACCTCGTGCAAATGAGCGCCACAAGAGTAAATCTATACCAGGTATATACCATACTACCTTCAATGCGCTATCTTATTGTTAGATACTCTATGCTTCATAACATCCGATTAATAATATGGCATACAAATAATTGCTATTGCAGAATGCTATTCTTTCACCATTCGGAACATCAATGCACATGTGGTCTACATGATCCAAGGGCATGCTCGAGTTCAAGTTGTCAATAACAATGGTCGATGTATTCAATGACCGTCTTCGCCAAGGTCAGTTGCTAATCGTACCACAACACTACGTTGTTCTCAAGAAGGCGGAGCGTGAAGGATGCCAGTATATCTCATTCAAGACCAACCCAAACTCCATGGTTAGCCACATCGCTGGAAAGAGCTCCATTCTTCGTGCCTTGCCCGTGGATGTCCTCGCCAATGCATACCGCATTTCCAGGCAAGAAGCCCGAAACCTCAAAAACAACAGGGGACAAGAGTCTGGTGTATTCACTCCAAAATTTACCCAAACGAGCTTCCAACCTTATCCAGAGGGCGAGGATGAGTCATCTTTGACTAATAAGGCATCAGAGTAAATTAGTGAGTGTGATGAGGACCAATATAGTGAAATAAAGGCACCGCAAGTGTGAAAGTGGGTGGTATTTAACCGCTTATCTTAATAAAAAACTTCACCATGTTATATCCTCTGTTTGTGTGTTGTTTTTTTAATTAAATTTTATATTCTCTGACTAATCCCCTTCCCTCTCGGTGGAAATATTGAAACGGGGACCGCGGCTGAGCGCGTTTTTTGGCGTCCTCATAGGCCTCTGAGGACCCCGAGCGGAGATGCTCTGAGTCCGACTGGAAACTATTGTCCTCTGAGTCCATCTGTCCCGTCCATCGCCGATCGGACGGTGTAGCCCAGAGCTTTCTTGCCCTGGCGATAACGCCGCCGCGCAACCGCACGAGACGAGAGGGAGGGAACGGACGGCGAGATGCTTCGAAGCGCCCGACCGGTCGCCACGGCGGCGGCGGCGCTGCTTCTCTCGCCGTCGCCGCCCCCGCCCCGACTCGCTCGCCGCTTCCTCTCCCTCACCGCGACCCCCTACCCGCTCTACTACGACCTCCTCGTCCACCGCCCCGCCAAAACCCCCAAATCCTCCCCCTCCGACGCCGATGCCGTCGCCCCCCGTCCACCCCCACCCTCCTCCGAAGACGCCGAGGACCAACCTCCGCAGCTCGACCGCGCGCAGCGCCGGTACCTCCGGAAGCGCCGGAGCCGGCAGCTCCCGGACCCGGACGCCACCACGGGCACGAAGCCGACGGCCACTTCGGAGATGGTGGAGCTTCGACCCGAGGTGGTGGACTTCCCGCGGCTGCACGCGCGCGAGGAGGCTCTCTACTTCCACGACGCCTTCGCCATGCCCTGGGAGAAGGACAAGCACTACCGCATGCTCTACCGCCTCGAGAAGAAGTACTTCCCGGAGCAGTCCCTCGACAACGCATTCGTCGCCGCCGACGCCGCGCAGCCCTCCGAGGCCGACAAGGGGCTCGTCTTCTTCGAGGAGGAGAAGAAAGAGGGCACTGACGAGGTGGTCGGGAAGAAGAAGGAGGAGGGGGGAGACAAGGGGGAGGTGCTGGAGAGGAAGGTGGAGGACTTCTTCAGATCCTTGAAGAAGGGGCCTGGGGCTGGGGAGGCCGGCGCTTCGACGGTGAAGGAGAAGGTGGGGTCCGGAGGCGCGCCGAGGCAGGCGAAGCGGAATGTGCAGGGGGAGGAGGACTGGCCGCAGCCGCACCTCGCAAGCAGGAGGACGGAGCTGCCGCCTCGGTGGGACGGGCCGACAGGAACCGTCGTGCTCGTCGACAAGCCCAAAGGTGACAGTGATTGGTCTCATGGCAATGCCATAAATCACATGCCATTTCGGTATACCTGCATCTGTACTAGGTTGTAATTTTGTGGGATTGGGAAGCAGTGCCAATATATTAGTTCTGTGATGTGCCAAAGGTGATGCCAATTCTCAGCGCATTGATGCATACCTCCGTTCCAAAATTTCTGCATTGATGTGTAGCACCAGGTCAAAATATCTGCATTTCTGTGTTCTTTCTTGCAGCTTTTCTTCGAATTGGTGGCTCACTTGCAAAATGGGTGGGTTTAGATGGATATGATGTATTTAAATTCAGATGTGCCTGCCGTTGCAGGTTCATGAACAGTTCCAAAATGCGGTTCTGATCCAAAGATCTAAAGTTCATGCTTTGGGTAGTTTAGAGTTGGTTGAGTTAGGGATTTGCTTATCTGAGTACCTTACACATGATTGTCACCGTAACAACACCTTTTCTGGTATATTGTAAGCTGAACTTGTCTTTCTACTAACTCAGGATGGACATCATTTACTGTTTGTGGAAAGCTGCGGCGATTAGTGAAAGTGCAAAAGGTGACTCCTAGTTTTCATTGAGCATCAATGTGGTTCTTCCTCCAGAAGATGTTTACGGTATCTATGGTTGCAGGTTGGGCATGCAGGTACACTGGATCCTATGGCGACTGGATTGTTGATTGTTTGTGTGGGCAAAGCAACCAAAGTTGTTGACAGGTACTGTTCTGTCTTCTTTTTTCAAATAAATCATGGAGGGTACTGGAACATTCTTCCTGCCATTTATCTTTTGAAGATTGTCTAGATTGTTATGACTTGGAATAATAAAAGATGGAATCTGAAACTGGGCAGATGCCATTTGTCACTAGCATTTGTTGAAGCCTGTTTACTTAACGTATGTTTGCATGTTTTTGAAGATACCAAGGAATGGTGAAAGGATATAGCGGTGTTTTCCGTCTTGGAGAAGCAACATCAACTTGGGATGCAGATTCACCAGTATGTAACTTCGTATCTTAACAATGATGATCTACTGAGCAATCTTCTATTTTAGGTACTGTCCAATTGGATCAACTTCTAAATTGTACATGACACGAGGAAGTGCTGCCATACCAACTTATTAGGAGCAAAATTAATTTATTCTACTGTTGCATTATTAAATGTTGCTACGAATTGAAAAGTAGAGATACTACCTGGAAAGTCACTTGCTTATCAGTGCCCCATTCTCCAATTGAAATGGAATTTGTTGATACTTGGAAATTATGATGATGTTGATTCTTTTCTTTTTTTGCTATATACAATGTCATAAAAGTCCAACAACGTTTGTGCAAATTACTCTTGGGATGGAACCAAATCAACCATTTATGTATATATGACTATTCAAATCGCATGTCTGTTAGTTAATATAGGACAAATTCACAATTATGCCAAACCACCATTTATGATCAGGTGATTCAAAGAGAATCATGGGAACACATCAAAGATGAAGATATTAGAAAGGCTGCAGCATCATTCATGGGGGAGATATGGCAAGTTCCTCCAATGTTTTCTGCTATTAAGGTACACTGTTTCCTTGTATAACATGAAGCTGTTGTCTGTTCCTTGTAGTTTAAGTGATAGTGTTGCTAGTCTAGGAGTTTCTTACTTTCTTGTAGTTTAAGTGATACTGTTCTTTAGCAAGCCATTTGCGCACTTGTGTTTATATTTTCCTGTCACAGAATGTAGAATTTTTTGTATCCATACTCTACCTTGCAAGAGGATACGGAATAATCAATTAACCGTTGGTAAACCCAATAGTAAACTATGATGCTTAGAAAATATTACTTGAAATTACTTTCTTCAGCGTGACGTCACACGGTATTTTCATTGCTCATTACTCGTCCCTTATCAACCAACCATGACGCAATTGGTTATAACATGTGCTCTTTTGTCGTGATTGATCATTGGTAACAGGTTGGCGGTGAAAAAATGTATGACAAAGCAAGGAGGGGTGAAACAGTGGAGCTTTCACCTAGACGTATATCAATACATAAGTTTGATATTGAGCGCAGTTTAGAAGACAGGTATTCTTGCTTGGTCTACCTTGGTCCAGATGGATAATACAGATCCATATTTGTCCCATACCATGTTGGACTCCCCTTGAAGATCAATTTTGTTTGCATATCTACAGGCAAAATTTGATATTTCGAGTTACATGCTCAAAAGGAACATACATTCGGTCTCTATGCGCAGACTTGGGAAAAGCACTTCGAAGGTCTGAGCCATTATTCTTGTAGTAGGATTTTTTCTGCGTGTGCACATATTACACATACATGATCTAACCGAATAAAAGGCAGCATTGGTTTTCATGCCTGTTCTGTTAGTTTTCTCAAAAAGAAGATTCTGTTACTGGATGTGTTATTAGTAAATATCCTTAAGCGCTGCCACATGTAATGAGGATAGGATTTACACAAGTATTTGCAATTCTGCATGTCATTGGTCAGGGTGAAAAGGTTCCGAGTTTAGTTAATGTAATTGACTAGTGTCTGGTACAGATTCCACTGTGACGTAATATCCTGAAGGCCTCTTTCGTTCTGTTATTTCCTGGATGCAGTTGACAATTAACATTTATCCTTCATATGAGATCTAGAGTAATCCAGATGTTCTATTTGTTATTTGAGTTGACATACATTTCGATGACTAAATCCAGTATACACATTTGCCTGCAGCTGTGCTCATTTAACTGCGCTGCGGAGAGACTCAATTGGTAAGTTGCCATCCTTTGTCATGTTCACTATTATCTACACATGATTGTCAATTGGATCTAATATACGGGCACTTATTCCCCAAAGCTTTCGTACTTGTATTGATAATTTATATACGAGGATTACATATATCCATAGGAACTTTTAGGTTCTGAAGCACTTGAGTGTCTTTGGCTCAGATCATCAGTCAGTCAAATGCGCATTTTCATGTCACTGTGGTTTTATGCTTCAACAGGTGACTATTCGGCCAATGACGCTTGGAACTTCGATGAACTAGAAGAACAAATCACCAAGGGATATTTATGAGAATCGGGTAATTGGCCATGCCCTTTGGAAGATTGCAGTCGAGAGGCACTGTTGCCAGACATGTGGTTGGCTGAGAGCCCTCACGGTCGCGGGGCACGAGGCACGGATACAGCAGTATCGTCTGCATAAACCTGTGTGATCTTGGATTTTGGACTTCTGATGTCTCCTTGGAATCAAGGAATCCATTTGCTAACCCTGAAAGCAGTAGTATGGCTGTCTCAGGTTCCATGTTTGGCGAACTGTAAGGATCGCATACTTTGTATAGCCCGTCTGCGGCAAACTTTGATACTGAATGTTCATTATAGTAGTATATTTTTTTTACCAAATAGAATTTATGACACCTTTCCTTTTCTGCTTTTGTTGTGTTACTATATACTTGCTGGATGCCTCTTACTATTTGCTGCGACCCGAGACAATTTATGTTCTTGTATTGTGAATATTTCTTTTGTTCCCAAAACTAGCAATGTTAATCATGATAAAATGGTTCCAGAAATTGTTCTCTCTGGCAAGAAAGATGAAGATAGCCAAAGCTTAGCTTAAATGATTAAGATTTGACCATTGAGGTATCCAAGCTTGTAGGTATACATACTACCTGTGCCAGCCAAAGGTCAGACCTAGCAAAACCGACACTACTCTGCACTTCCAAGGTGATCCTGAACAGTCCTAGTCAAATTCTCCTGAAACCAACACTCAGAAAATCAAATCAGTCTTGAGCTATGGTCGTCATCAGCATCTGCCTCACGAACTCGGTTCTCCGCAACCTCTCCTCGAGATCCCGCCGCGACGCATCGTCCATCTCGACCCGTTCCATCCTGCAAGCAAAGAAGAAAGCAGCGGTCAGTCACCATTGTTCAGATACAGGGCCAAGGAAGGAATGCAGTTTGCGCAATGTGTCACCTCTGATCATCCAAGGAATGCGAAGCACGGTCCTCCTCGGCGTTCCCGGGCTGTGGACCGACTAACGGAGGCGGAGGCGGCGCGACGGCGGTGCAGATGAAGTGGGAGAGCAGGGGGTCAGGGGAGTGGTCGGGGACCGGTTTGCCGACGATGTACGAGGTCGTCTCGAAGCATTCGTCGTCGTCGTCGTCGTCGTCTTCGCACGTCTCCCTGTCAGCGGTGTTTGCTCCTCTTCCCTTGGAAGAAGAAGAGGACGACTTCCTCCTCTGCGATCGGCGCGAGCAATGCCGGTGAGCTGCTTTGCAGAATTGCAAGATGTGTTGTGTTCATGACTACTGCTGGCAGAAGGTGAGATTGTGACTGTACCTTGAGTAGGTTCGAGTGCCGGTCCCTGAAATGCTCCGCCGTGTCGGTGCCGAGGTTGTCGGCGCAGATCGGGCACACCTGGAGATTAAGCCATTCAATCATCATAGTGGAACAAACTGAATAATAGTCTATTGTTCAGTGATGTTTCTATATGGAATGCAGATGTAACATCTAGTCCAGGAAGGAAGGGTGTTTCTTACGGCATTCCTCGTGTCGAAGCAGTGCTCCTCCTGGAGGTGGTCACGGAGGAAGGGGACCTCCACCTCGATGTAGCAGAAGGGGCAAGGGAAGTACTCCCACCACTCATCATCTCCTGGATTTCATGTTTTTTTTTTTCACAGAAGATATATGGATCAGTGCCTCTCAGAAGAAGAAGAAAAAGGAAAACGGTAAATTTGCATCTGCATTTTTTTCCAACTTGCATTATGAATGTTATCTGAACTTTTCGGAGCAGGGTCACAAAAGCTGTGAGCCAACTGGACAGCCAATAGGCAGATAAGCCAAATCGATTTCACACCAAAAGTCTCTGTCTCGTGTGATCCACACTGTAGACCTTGCTTGTTCCCAGGAATCAAAAGGTTAAAAATCATCAGATTTTAAATTTTACTTCACAAAGTTCTCAGAAGCCAATGACAAGAACAAAGATTGAAAAAGGGGCGCCCAAATTTGGGGGAGCAAAGAGCAGAGCACCCCAAGAACAAGACAGAGTTTTCCAAAGATCGAACCAAACTGAGCTAGCAATGGCTGGAAGATAACCAAACTTTCTCTTGAAAACACAGGAAAAGTTCAGTGGGAAAGAGATGCACAAAATTAGTAGCAAAGAAGTATGAGCAAGTAACCAGGAGGGGGAAATGGACAGAATGGCCAAGAGACCTACCTGCAGGAGGGTGATGGCGAGGGCGGCCATGGAGCTGGAGGTGCTGCCTCCCTCTTGGCGCGAAGCCATTGTGAGCCTGGACCTCCATCGCCTTCTTCTCTCTCTCACTCTCTCTCTCTCTCTAGGCCACTCCTCTTCACTCCTCCTGTTCACCTCAGGACCTCAACAGCAACACGGAAGAAAGAGAAGGGAATGGAGGTGGGCAGGTCAGTCTTGTTGCTTGCTCCTGGCTCCTCAATGGCCGCCTTGCCAAAGTATATATATATTTATAAAACGGTTGCCAATAGCCTCCTACAAAGTAATTATTTATATATACATATATATACAAAGGTTGCCCATGGCCCCCTTTGCCTTTTTGGCCGCAGGGATATTCGTTTTAGATGTCTTGAAAAGCAGAGCGAGAGGAAGCTAGGCTCTGTTTAGTTCTCCTCAGGAAAGTGCTGTCAAGCATGAGCAAGTTCCTCACTTTCTTAAATAATTTTTATTAAGATCCAACCTGCAAGGAAACATCTGTCTTTTATACTAGTAGTACTAGTACCCTTACTTCCATATTACAAGCAAAGAAATGGCTCCATGTGCAGCGCAAATTGTAAGTATACTACTAGTACTGACCTCTAACGCATGCTCTTATCCTGATGTGATCACAATTTGCATTAAGCAAACACTTTCCCACTAAATTATCTTCTAGCCTCTGTCGGCTACTGGTACCGCCAGCACGTTGCCCTGTACGGAACTCTGGCACAGAAAAAGATTATAGAGGACACACCGTGTGGGAGCACGTGGCGCTTGGATGCAACTTGTGGAGTTAAGTAATACAGTACTACCATGAGGGGGGAAAATGGATATTTGTAGGAGATTATCATGATGCTCTTGTTGACCAGTCCTGCCTCTGCCCTGATTTAATTAATTGTTAACAGTAATGGATCTCCCCTCTTTTTGCCATTTCTCCCTTTTGGAAAAACCTTTTTGGAGACTTGGAAGGCAAGGACTTTTGCTTGGAAACTTGGGTGCCAAGCCTGGCTGGAAAAGTGGCAACAGAATAAAACAGCAGCTTAGCCACTAAGATTTATAAGTCTAGTTGGAAAGTGTGTACAAGAAAAACAATGTGAACATGCTTTTTCGTGTGCCACTTGCCAGATAAATAAAGAGTTAATCTTTCACCATTATTTGTAACTAGAGTTTTTGCCATATGCTTAAACTAAAACCTGTGCAGAGAAATTCTGAATTTTCATCACCTCAATTAAAAGAGCTTCCAGTGTTGTGACCTGTGAGTGACAGGTCTTCCAGCACCGGACAAGGAACCCATGCTCCCCACGCCCCAGTTTTCCTGCGAGGTGAACAGTGGCCAAGGAGGGAGTGTGTTGCAGTGTCTTTCATGGTCAGCAGCAGACTGAGAGAGAAAGTGTTTGTGTGGAAGCCACCTCATGCTCATGGCTGCCCACCATGCTGCTTGCAGTTATTCCTTCCCTCTCTACGCTCCCTCTCTCTGGCCCTGCTCCAGAGAAGAGAAAAGCAGCAGAGCAGCTCTGGTCAGTCAGTCCCTGCGTTTCTGTCACCCGTCACTCAAACTTTGATGTGCATGTGCTCAGCTTTGATTCTCTGGGCTGTGCAGGTGCTGTGGACTCCCCATTGGAGCTCACCAATGGAGGCAACACCTCTCTTCTCTACACAACATCTCAAAGCATCTACAGTCGATTTGGCCTACTCATGCCGAAATCCGATGGATGTAACTTTCGGATCTGAGAACGGCCATTTTTTCACTCGCGTTTTCAACCAAACCAATAATGCGGTGACATATTTGATTTTCTTTTTGTTCCCGCCGGCGGTATCTCGTCCAAAGATGTTTGACGAAAGTCGCCCAAAACAGTTCAACAGAAATTTATTCAGAAGAAGTTCGGCGATCAGATTATTACAAAACATGATGAAATACGGCGATCATTCGTCGGCGATCAGATTATTACAAAACATGATGAAATACGGCGATCATTCGTCGATGGGGATGGGCTCCTCCGCATGGTCTGATGCGATGGGGATGGGCTCCTCCGCCGGGTCTACTGCGGCAGGGCACGTCAACGGATTCGAGGAGGTGGAGGCAGAGCTCAGCGACGGCGTGGTGGCCGAGACCGTCGGCGCGGAGCTCGGCGTGTTGGCGGGGACTTCCTCATCCAGGATGGCGTTGCGGCACGCCATGTACCAGGCCTTGACCTGGGGGCTCATCGTCGAGGTGTCTTCGTCGCCCATGAGGAACTGCAGGTATGTGTTCCTCTTCTTGGTGGCGAAGTTCGCCTTGAGGAGGTTGAGATTTCTGTCTTGGTTATGCAGCAGCTCATCCACCTCTCGTCGGCTTTCTCCTCCCTCTTCTCGGTGCGGGCCTTCGAGTCGGCGATAGACTTCTCGATGGACGCGTGGAGCCGTTCGGCAGGCGGTCCAGTAGCCTTCAACATCTTGGCCTTCTTCTGGCCGAGCTCTGGCCTTCCTTCACCGGCAGCTGTGGGTCGCGCCTCGGGGCTGTACACGTCGTCCTTGTTCTTGGCCAGTGTCACGCGAGTGTCCATCCATTTTTGTCAGTTCTCGATCTTGTCGAACACGTGGTGGAACTTGAACTCCGTCTTGGTATCGTCACGGTACATGCCGAGTGCACGGACCAGCTGCGAAAGACAAGGAAAGGGATGGACTCGGCATTGTTTCGGCTTGAGTTCGGCGAACTACCTTGTTGTCCATGCTTGCGCCGCTGACTGGACACCGCTTGATTCCTCGAGAATGTCGTGCCACTTGCTGCACGACTCCCTAGTGATTGGTCAAGGCCTTCTCGCCGTGCTCCATGTGAACTTTGTTGTACACCGGGTCCAATAGGTTGCGCTCATCGAACGCCAGCTTGACGTGTCTCTAGTAATTCTTCGATTTTTTGTTTGCGGCGGTGATTGGGTCCATGCTCACGGACTTCCATGCTTCGGCGAGGCACATGTCCTCAAGCGGCGTCCACTTGACGCGGGGATCCGGCGGCACCAGCGTCCTCGCCTTCCACTTCTTCTTCCCTTTGCCCTTGGCCATCGCCACAACATCCTCTTCGGCCTTCTCCTCATCCTCGGCTTTGTCTGGTCATCAGCCTGGCCATCGGCGAAATCCTAGGATTCTAGGCCATGTTTGGTGTCGGCGCAGGACTGCTCTTGCGTGAAGAACAAGCTCCCAGCTGGTGCAGAGCTGGACGCGATCATCTCCGCCATGTAGGATTCGCCCGTCATTTCGTCAAACATGTTGTGGGCGTCCGTGTCGGTGAAATGGATGGGCGAGGAACTGCTTCCGGCGAACAAAAGAGGGTCGCGATGCGCGGCGACAAAGTCCCAGCGCACGCAGGAGAGCTGGCGTAGGGGACGTTGATGTCGACGTTGAAGGCAGGCGGGCGAGACGTAGGGCAGGGCCATCGAACTCGGGGGACGGCGAGAACCTTTGGCGCGGGTTCTCCTGGCTCTCCTAGAACATGGCCAGCGATATCGGCGGGAAACCGACCGAAGATCCAGCGCCTGCTTGGTTTCCTCAAGGCGAGCCGTATTGCGCCGCGAGGAGAGGTGGCGGACGGGAAATGGCCGCACGGACGCCGCGCTCAGACGCCGACTTCGCCTCCAGTATCGCCTGCTCTGATCTTGCCGTCCTGTCGTTCCGGCTGTCTATTTTGATCTTCCGCCGCCGGCAATCCTTTGCCCACTCTGCGTTTGTCCAGCCGTCCGGCTTCGGCGTTGGCTTTCTCGCCTTTTTCTCCTTTGGTACTGCGGCGGTGGAGCGGGGTTTGACGAAACCCTTGGACGGCATGACAAGCGGGAGCTCGGGAAAGTGGCGGGAGAGGGAGAAGAAAGGCGAGATCTCGGCCATGAGTCGCCGACAGGGTTGGTCCACCTTTCGCTTCATCCGACGTTCCCAGACGGTTCCCAACGTCCTAGGTTCGTCCTAGGAACCTCGGATGTAAAATGTGCTAAATCCAGCGAAAAGTGGGCGTCTGGGAATATGACTGGGCAATTTTCGCCGTCCGAATGAAAAAATAACGCCCTGGAGAGACCCCTCCTAGGAATGCTAGTGGAGATGCTCTCATATTAGAGAGTATCCATAAACCTTCACTGAAATTCCAGCTAGATATTATTATCAGAACAAGAAATTTAGGATACCATTGCATCAAATTTTTCCTTTTTTTTTTAAAGTTTGAATTCTTCGGAAAGTATCCATAGACCTTCACTAGAGCTCCAGCTAAATATTACTACGATAGAAAATCAAAATCAGATATTATATCAGAAAAAATGTTGTTCGTATTATATCAGGTATTATACCAAAATCAGATATTATATCAGAAAATCAAAATTCGAGCTTAGATATTATATCAGAAAAAAAAGCTAGGCTACCTTTGCATCAGATTGTAAGTATTTCGATTTTTTTTTTAAATCTGAGTTCTTCAGAAAGTATCCATAAACATTCACTAAAGCCCCAACTAAATAGTGCACTATAGTAGAAAATCAAAATCAGACATGTTTAAAGCACCTGGCATCTTGTGCGCATGCATTTACGAGTTGCAGAAGCTAGAAAACACAAGATCTAAATGCTGCAGGTTCAGTTTCAGCAGGAACTCCGTTCATATCCACATACAGCCATACAGGAATCACAAGTTTGAACAAACATCCATAAAGGAGGCGATTCCGACAAAAGTTTCTACTATTCTTCATTTTAGTTTATCACATAATCAGACGCATCAAGTTCCAGAAAGACATTACATGAGTTTGTGGCTGTGTCGCAGGAGATTCTACAGGTACCCATCGATGATTATGGAAAACAGCAATGTGGCGGTGGTGCGGTTCTTCAGGCGGAGACAGATCTATAGCTCGAGGCGGGGAACAAACCCCCGCTGTGAGCCCTCAATGTTACAAGGAGTTGTTTACTGGGTGAGCAGCTTGGAGTCGCACGCGACGATCTTCACCTTGCCGACCTGCTCCGTGGTCTCCTCGTTCTTGAATTGCGCATCTGTCAGGATGAACGTCCAGACGTTGTCGCAGAACCTGTAGGTGTGCAGATGGCCCTGGGGCAGAGAAATGAAAACAGGCATGTCAATGAGACCAAGCACGAGTCTGAAACAGCTGAATTTGTAGAGACAGTGTTTTTTTAAAAAGCAGAGGAATTTAGACCACCATTTCTCATGTATCAATCGACAGGTTAATTAAAACAGATCCGTTAAATTAAAGGTGACTATGTCTAACATCCTAGAACGGCAAAAAGTATCTAGATTCATTTGAAAAGAACTACTCCCTCCGTCTCATTGATCAATTTTCAGCAAGTTAAAATTAGACATTGATCAATGCCAGGTTCCATCGTGTAAGTTAAAACACAGAATCCAGGTCTACGTCGGATCATAGATACATGCACTTTTGGCGCCAAGTTATTAGAAGAGGGATATCGCAAAGAACTAAACCTATACAAGGACACTACACAAAGAACAGGTAGCCAGGAACCATATCCCATACTTGAATCCAAGTTAGTTATTTATAACCTTTAGACGTTCTCAAGAAGAAAAACAGGCTACAGTAGCAAGCAGACAAGAGTCCGCGATGGAGTTAATGATGATGGTGGTTCATTATCCCACCTCCAAGCACAAAGGTACCAAATGCGGCTTGCCGACAAATGTAAATTCAGTGTTTGCCGTACCAGTATTATGCTGGAATAGAGCCTGCTCTCAGTGGTGTTACCTATGGATTCATTGGTCTACTTTCCATATATGTTACACACAGTCTTAACTCTTAAGTTCTCGTAGAGACATTCATGAACATATTCAAGGGAACCAACTGTTAAGATCAACAAGAGTTTGTATGGTTGGTTATAAACGTTGACCAACGGGGAAAGGGTCCCTCCCTTGGCTATACGGTGTTAAATAGATGAGAATTCTCCAGCTGCGGATTAATACCCTGTTTAATTCGGTCACACCTGCGACTCGAACCCAGGTGGGCGAGCTCACCACTGTGAGGTCAAGCCACCAAGCCAGTGCTTGGTTCTCAGCAGAGGTGGTAGTCGTCGCTACTTATAGGGAAAGGTTTGAACTGCTGTCGGAACTTGCCTCGGTCAGCGGTGATCCCAGGGAGGCATACACAGGGAGGTAATGGAGGTGGTAGTCATCGCTACTTATAGGGCAAGATTTGAACTGCTGGCGGAACTTGCCTCGGTCTGCGGTGATCCCAGGGAGGCATATACAGGGAGGTAATGGAGGTGAGGAAAGAGAATAGGTTTTGGTCTGCTCACTAGGGACCAAAAACACGCACAGATGTTGCCTAGTCAGCTCACTGTTTCACAATTTCAAGTTAGTACTCCCTCTGTTCCGTTGAATAGGGCGTAAAAAAAATCTGCAAAATTCACCAGAAAGTAAGGCGCTGGTGCGGTAGAAACTCTAACTTCCCTAATTAGCCCGTCCCCCACTCTGGAATTTAGGAGGCCCTGCGGGTATTGATTGGCTGCGCATGGCTGTAATCCTCATTGATTGGCTGTGTGTGGCTGCCCTTGAAACGAGGAGGTGCATGCAACAAATGAGACAGATATCTTCACCGTTGGCAGCTGTTTAATGAGGCCACGACAGGAAAAAGTAAACTTCGTTGCTCTTATGCCCTTTCCATTGGAACGGATGGAATAGTAAATATGCTGCTTACCTAAAGAACTCTGTATAAGGTGATTTTAAAACGTTGACCCCCGGGGAATGATCCCTCGCGGGCTATACGTTGTTAGGTAGATGAGACCTCTCCACGCTTGGATAACACCCAGTTTAATTCGGTCCACATGCGCACTCGCTAGCCTTGCCACCAAGCCAGCGCTTAGTTCTCTGTATAAGGTGATTTTCAGGTCTGGCCATCATGAGATAGACTGCTGTTGCCTGAGTTATGTCTATATTTCTGTTCTACGCCCCGAGTGGCATTAGTTCAACAAGGTGTTGCAGAACAATTACGTTTGATTTCTATAGAAGGCTAGGGGACTACTTTTCTCAGAAAAAAGTGAACATGTTAAGAAAACAAAATAATTGCCCAAAGCATGTTGTTGTGGTTATACCAGATTCCAGATTCTAACATCTGTTCTCTACCAGGTTCAAATACAATGTGGACATGAGGAGATAATGAAATCCTTACTCCCAACTGCTATGGTGAACCATCAGATCTGATTAAAAGGCATTTGACACTACCATTGATATGTTTATTCATTTTGTCAAAGATCAATCAATCAAGAGAAAAAAATGCCAACGCATGCCATTCCAATTGCAACATAAAAGGACCACACCCCATGTTAGCATTTTGGATACTAAGAAAATCCAGTACTACTTGACATCACACAAACTGAGGTAACTGAAACTATGCTCAGAGAAACAAATAATTGGCAGTTTACATATAAATTATATTCTAAAGGATTTCTTTTATAAAGCTTATTTCAATACAATTTCAAGTTTTAAAATTTTTGCAACTCAAATATATGTAAGATTTCGTCTTAAAAATATGTAAGACAGAAGATTTAAGATTTGTTTCATTTAAAGCTTATAAAGGTCCAAGCAGTGAACAAACATGGTAAACTGCATTGAAACTTAGAAGTTAGAACTGATACCACGTGCGGGTTTTGACTGCCTAGAAAAGGAAACATATTTATCATACTCCAGAAGGTCATAACTTTAGAACCAGACAAATACTTCACAGCTGCATATGGCAAACAATAATGAGGCCAACCAACAGGCAAACACCGAACTGGCGCAAAATAATTAATAACATGGCCATAGTTTCTACAAAGAGCGCATACCTTGACAGTAACCTTGCTCTTCACTTGGTTCTCCAACGCCTCCGTCATAGACTACACGATGGAGAAATAAATCAGATCACGCGAAATGTAAGGAATTGCGTTCCCTGCTCTCAATGGGAAACATGGCCATAAAAACCGAAGAAGGGATCAACCGATGTCGCACACACCTTGTCAAACTGGACAAGCACTTGGATGGCGAGCTCGGGGCTGAGGGTGCCGCTGGAGACCATCTCGTCGAGCGTCTCAGTGAGGCACATGCCGATGGTGGACCGCCTGTACAGCTCGAAGGTGGCCATCGCCTTGCCTGCGCCAAAATGAACAAACTTTTGGCAGCTATTACTAACTGGCTTAACTAGGACCCCTTGATTGAATGACATGCATTGACAGGCAGACTAGTACAAATCTCATTCGCGCCTTGTGACCGACTCAGATCGTCTGTGAAGTCTGAACAAAAAGACCCCCCATTTGATCGTTCGATACGATCAAGTACTACTACTCGTCAAATAAGATCGGATAATCAGTGCCCCTGTACTGGAGTACTTAACATTTCCCCATCGTTTGGTCGGTTCCTCTTGTGGATTAGCCATTCAAACCCGCGCTGGTAGAAATGGAAAAAAAAAATAGTATTTTTTCCGGCGCGACTCTGTTTCGCGGCCTCTGAGTGAGCCTCTCTGTCGCGCCGAATCCATTCCATCCAGCAGTGGTAGAATCCCGAAAGGCCGCGACTTTCCCCCCACGAATCTCCCTCCCCCGCCCGACGAACCCTAGGAAATTAGATCCCGCCCCGGTACCTGAGCCGAGCCCGGGCCAGCCGAGACCCGCAGGCAGTGAGCAGAACTACAGCAGGGGCCAGGGGCAGATATTCGAGCGACCGAACAGAAGGGGCGAGATCGAATCACCTGCGCTGCGGGGGGCCTGGGGGCGGCGGCGGCCGGATCTAGCTGGAGGGAACGGCGGAGCCGGGAGGTGCTGGAGCGCGGTGGGGAGTTTCGAATCCGGAGAGGGGAGGGGGGAGTGGAGGTTCGAAATCGGGAGGCTTTATACGGGATGGTGGGGAAGGAAAATGGGGATTATATAGGAGGAGCAGAAGGAGAGGGCGGATGAAGAAAATCTGGGATGCTCTCTGCCTCCTCTGCCTCCGCCTCTCGGTTGGCTTGTTGGAGCTGCGGATTGACGGTTCTGTCCCTGGGCCGACATCAGCCGCCTGTGGGCTGGGCTTATAGCATCTCCAGCCGTAGTGTCTCCGGGCAAATTTTCGGCGATAAAATGGGCCTTCCAAGGACACTGTTGCAAACTTTCGGAGTGGGGGCGTCAATTCCCAGCCACGCACCCGGTACGACCACCCAACCGGTGAATTTGATGGGAAAAAAAGTATAAATTTGTCTTAAATTCATCACTTCCATGTAAATTCGACATAAATTTGCCTTGAGGTTGGACCAAAGCTTGCAAATACTACAACAAAGCCCATAGTTCGGTATGAATTTAAACAAGTTTTAAAACACAAATTAAAACACATCAAACTAGGTGTTGCCTTTGCGCCTCCACAGGTGCTCCACTAGATCCTGCTAGAATTATCGATGCATATGTGGGTTTCGGATCTCCTGACACATAGTGACGTAGGAAACCCATGATGACGGCACCTCGTGATCAATAGCTGCAACATGACCCTTTCCGAAATATGGTTTAGCGTCAATCACCAGTTCCTTCTGCTCACTCTCAATGATTATGTTGTACAAGATCACACATGCATTCATCACCTCTCACATCTGATCTTACGACTAGGTTAGAGCAGGGTACCGGACAACACCAAATCGGGCTTGGAGCACACCAAAAGCCCGCTCGACATCCTTCCTGCAAGATTCTTGCTCCTTGGCAAAGTTGGAATTCTTGCCCACAACAGGCTTCATAAATGTTAACCATCGTGGATAGATGTCCTGCCAAGTAGTATCCCTTGTTATCGTGGTGCCCGTTGATCACATAGTCCATCGGGGGAGCATGGACTTTAACAAGTTTGGCAAAAAGCCATTTGAGCACTGTAGGACGTTGATGTCTACGCAATTCTATTCTTGTAGACAGTTGTTGGGTCTCCAAGTGTAGAGGTTTGTAAAACAGCAGCAAGTTTTCCCTTAAGTGGATCACTCAAGGTTTATCAAACTTAGGGAGGAAGTGGTCAAAGGTATCCCCTCTCAAGCAACCCTGCAATCAAGATACAAGAAGTCTCTTGTGTCCCCAACATATCCAATACACTTGTCAGGTGTATAGGTCCCCTAGTTCGGCGAAGAGATAGTGAAATACAAGTGGTATGGATATAAGACAACGGTGCGAGAAAATAGCTTGATGGCGTGAAAAAGACTAAAGACAAACTGAAATAAAGATGGAAGCAAGCAAACATGTAACAGATCTAATTGCAAACGGTGTTTCAATGTTTATAAACAAGACTTAGGGATCATACTTTCACTAGTGAACACTCTCATATAAATATCTTCTCTTTATGATACTACTCTTAACTACTCTCCGGTTGGACACTCTAATCCATGTTAGGGCTATAACAGCACACCTCAAAGTCGCTTTCCCCATCTAGATAACCCCACACTGTCATCTAGAGCTCTAGATGGTTCCAACAAACACCACAATTTCATAGAGACATCCAACTCCAAATATAACTCATAACAAGTATTTGTAATCTGTAGCCTTAGTGCCACCATGGTGTGCACGCTGTCACTTTTACACACATGGGGAGAGCAGAGATCTATTAAAGCACTTGAGTAGCAAGGTAGATCTACTTGATTACAAAGCTCATGATCACAATATGATCATGCATAGAGAGAGAGATGAACACATAGCTACCGGTAGAACCCTTAGCCTCGAGAGAGAACTATTCCCTCCTCATCATGGGAGTCAGCAATGGCGATGACGGCGGCGCCGAGGACTCCTTCCCCGCCACCGGTATCACAGGGGAGCACCGCCCCTTAGCCCCCTTCCTTCATGGCTTATTGGGAGCCCTCTCCCATGGAGATGGGATCCATGGGGAGGCAAAAACGTGGCTTTGGTGGCTGCAAATTCGTGGGTGGAGGTGTCTCCCACGAATTAGGTTTCCTCTCTTTATATAGCTTCTCGGATTCCCGTCATTCCATCTTGGGCTGCAGTAAATCGGGCCTATAAAGCCCGTCCGGACTCGGAATCAGCTAAATTTTATGTCCATAAGTCGTGAAATTTCCAACAACTTTGTAGTTGAAGAGTTTTCCGTTTGATGCCGTCTTCGACCCGAAACATGACCATCTTTAAAAGGAGTTCTGAGACAGATTTCTAGAAAATCCCAATTTGACTCCAACAAGGTTTTCACTTGTATTCTTGGTAATTCCTACATATCAAAGTGTAAAACAAGAACATCGTGCACTTTTGCAACTATTAGTTGGTTAGTCCAAATAAATCATAAACCTTATATAAAAAGGAGTATCAAAAGCATATTATTAGCATAAAACCATCAAAAAATATAGATACGTTATGGACGTATCAACATCCCTAAGCTTAGTTCCTGCTCGTCCTCGAGTAGGTAAACGATAAAAACAATATAATTTTTGAGGTGACACGTAGCCAACACAATCTTGATCATCATTATTGTAAAAGCATTGATAGCTGGGATCAAGGTACTCTAAACATGAACATTAAAGATAGAGTTCTAACAATAAGACATAACAACTATGTTGCAACATGAAATGATACAAACAAAGATCATGAATAAAAATGCATTGAAAGACGTTTGTTTGTTTCATATATAGAAAACATATCATAGTGGCATTCAGCTTGTCCCTCATGGAGTAGCAAAACATAAATACATAGGACACCTTCAAAGTTCATAAGGGTGACTAGATACAAATAATTTAAGAACAAACAATATCACAGTTATGAATCAATCAATAAGTTTTGGGACAATGCACATAGAACTAAGAATGACAACTTTGCTCTCTTAATTGGTGCCTAAGGATAAAAGATGGAGACTCAACATAAAAGTAAAAGAAAGGCCTTCATAGAAGGAAGCATGGATTCAAGTCTCATAAAGAGCTTCCAAAAATTATGGTACTTATTAGCTTTCAGCTCTCATTGCCCCTATCATAAGCATCTTGAAGTGATTAAGGATAAAGTGAACAAACTATAGAGTATATGCTTGTCAAAGTATAAGTTGGCAATCTCATGTCCCTTGAATACGAGGCCTGCTCCTCATGCTACTCAAGTTTAGTTACCGGTAAGTTCTTGTCATAGTAAATACATGTGTATCATAGAGAACCGCCAATGGGGTACCCCTTGCCCGATGATACGAAAGAATCCCCATATCAAAATAACAAGGCAAGCAGACAACGAGCATCTCAACAATCTTCTTATTTACCATGGGAAAATGGTGCTTTTTTCTCTCTTTCCTCTTTTCTCATATCTTTTTTTTAATATCTGACTCTTTTTTTATAAGAAGAATGCTTCATAGACAGCTCATTATGGTTACGCTGCAGGTTTCTACCATGACAGCATGGATTAGACCGGCGGTCTAGGCGTTTCTCTAACACACATACATAACTCCATGGACTTACAAGCTCCCCTTTTATTTCACACCGACGACATCCATAGACAAAAGAGCATGATATCAACTAGGTACAAAGTACAAGTGCAATGTTGAAAGCGTTCCCCATGACAGCATGGTTCTGCTAATCCCAACATATAAGTGCAAGCATATACAACATAGACAACACAATGGTTAAAGTTTATTAGGGGCAAGAAAAGTAAAGTGTGCTATCAAGTTCGTGAGAGCTTTAATCACTAGTTTTCTCATAACAAGTTTAATTCGGAAGGTAGATAAAAACATGAATATACTTGGAATAGCAAATGCTAATAGGTAGGTATGGTCGACTCTTTGGAATAACTTAGTTTTAGGAGTTGGATGCATGAGTGGAACTCATGCTTGGTTATGGATGCTAGCAAAAGACTGGGAGCGACCAACTAAGATAGCAATAATGGCCATAATCATGCAAAACGACAAAACATCATTAATTAAAGCATAAAGTGATATTACAAGTCAAAAACTAAAGGATCATAGAGGCTATGGTGACTTAGTATAGTCTTAATATGGTGTGAGCATGCGCCAAGTCAAACCAAATAAAGCATCAAAGAAGAATACCACAATACTATACTTTAATATACTAAAACAACGCATGATTCTTTCAAGACACATTAAGCAATCTCAATTGTTTATAACATGTCATGGTACAATAAAGATCACTAAGCATAAAGCCAAAACAATATCAAGCATGGCATGACAAAGCATGGGCCACAGTCAAAAACAAGCTCTCTTTACCACTTTAGCATGAACTTTCCTACTCTTTTCCAATTCAATCCAAACTATTTAAAAACCAATGTATGAAAGAGGGAGTCCAACCAATTTATTTAGCAAACTAAGAAAACCAAGCAAAGAGAAAACCAAAACGAAAACGAAAAAGAAGACGCTTCAAGAACAACACAACTGTGCATAAAACAATTAAAATAAAATGTTTGGAAGAAACCTGGGATTTTTATTGATGAAGAAGGGGATGAGGCATCCCCAAGCTTTGACGCTTGTACTTCTTGGATATTTCTTGGGGTGACACGGGGTGGCATCCCCAAGCTTGAGTTTTTGTCCATTCTTCATCTCATTACATCATTCTTTTCCTACACCTGAAAATTTCCTTCATACAAAACTTCACATAATCTTCATTAGCAACATTAGTGTACTCAAGATAATAAATCTTTTGATTCAGTTCCAACACAAATAAAACTTCCATTAAAACACAAGCTACTGTAGCACTCCCCTAAAAAAGCTCAATTCTCCAAAGATAACTCAAAAAGGAATTAACAAGAAGCAAATGCAAATAATGGCAGAAATCTGTCAAAACAGACTAGCAGGTAAAAACCAATTTTTTTTGAAGACTTTCTGTTGCTCAAATCAAAAAGTGATGAACTAACGAAAGTTATATAACAACCTGGGCAGAAGCACAAAAATTCACGCCTCAAAACGACGTACAGAGATTTTACACGAATGTTTACAACGAAGCACAAAAATCTGTTTCGGGACATCAACTTTTCCAAGCATTACTTCTCTCTCATTAGAGGTTACTTTTGGTACAAAAAGCAAATAAAAAGGATAAGGAGAGGTTATTATTGAAGCAATAACTTCCAAGACTTAACTAAAACTTTTGGGTTATCTTCCAATAAGTACTTTTCTTTAACACTTTTAAGTTAGGCATGATAGTTTGAAAAGATGCTCACATAGGAAATATGAATTGAAGTAAAAGAGAGCATCAAGAAGCAAATTCAAAACACATTTAAGTTTAACCCACTTCTTATGCATAGGAATCTTGTAAAGAAACAAGTCATGAAAGCACAAAACAACAAGCATAAGAAAGCTCCTGGTGAAAACCCTTTACAGTTTTGGTCTTAGTGGCGGCAACACGTTGCGTCATCACCATCTTGGGTCGTCGTCATGGAGAGCTTTAGTGCCTTTTGGTATCGTTTCGTTGGCACTGGCGGGCATGCATGGATCTTATCTTGACGCACTTCATCCCCAACATGAGGTGCTCTTGGCTATCTCCTATCTTATACATGTGACTTCGTTGTTTTTCCGTTCTCGGCACACGGTGTCTCCTGGCAGGATTGGCGCTCCGAGGTTCGGAGCGAGATGGCAAACAACCCTTTCCGGCAACACCTTGGTGGGAGCGGAGTGACGATGTCCGGTGATTTCACAAGCGGAGGTGTGGTTCACCTTTTGTCGGTCGTCTTGGGTGCGTCTCGTAGGTTGTGGCTTCTCTGATTTCCTTCTTCTTTTTTGTCTTTGATCTTGATCTGCTCTGCTCTGTAAAAAGTTTTCTCACTATTTATTTCGGTTTGCCATGTGCGTTTACTTATAAACCGGGACAAAAGTCTTTCCAGGAAGCAACAAGCTAGGAGCGTCAATGGGCGCTATCAAGCTTATGGTACGTAGGCAGCACGGCAGCACGCATGCGTGTGTTGCCGCTGTCATGCAATAAGCATTCCTGCGCTTGTCACGCATTTATTTTCGGTCCATGGAGGATACATCGATGGGTGACCGGACGTGCATATGCATTGGCGCAAAGCAACAGCTTGCGTACGAACAAGTTAGCTCACTCAATGTACTAGGGATGATCATTAATTCTGTTGAGTTCAAAAACAACGTAGGATAATTAATTCTGTAGTTAATTACTTAATCCGTTGGATAACACGTATGGATCTGAGGTTATCAGTACTTTCACATGTAGCCAGTTTCGATCGTTTATGCTATATCAAGAGAATAACACGAAGACGATGTTTTCATCGCGCGGCGACTGGGTTTGGCCCTAGCCGCTGCCTCTCCACCGTCCTTTTGCACGGAATCAACGGGTCCCTGACCCCTTTGTTTATCGCTCCATCGGTAGAAGGGGGTGGGGACCTCAGAGTTGAGCCCATCGCTGAAGTTAGCTCCCTAAAATAGTTTGGTCAACCGACATCGAAGCTATGGTGGCGTTGTGCAGATCAAAAATAAATGTTTCTCTGTCTTCTCGTGCACCTTGTCAGCGGTGATCTCGCCAACAGTGTTGAGGAGCGCAGAGAATCGTCTGGTCGTTGCTCTCATTATGAAGTGGTGGGTCTCATTTGATCTACGTGTGTTGAAGGTTAGATGTCTGGAGATTTGGATCGCTTCAATGGTTCAATGGCGACGACTTGGGCTCCGATTCTTAGAGCCATGTAGACGAAGACTTAGTAAAACTCCCTCGCTTCCGGCTGTACGTCGAACACTTATTATGGATTAAAGAGAATATTATATTTGAAATGCTTTGTAGCATGAATGGGCCACTTCCACCAAAAAGTTGACACAATACACACCCAAAACACATGGGGTAAATAAACGTCTATATTACTATATATACTATACTGCCTTCGCCGTTAAGCCACGTGCACATCGATCCTTGTCACCGGCGGATCTACCCACAAGCTAGGTAGGTACGTACGGGCACGTAGCCAGCCAGGAAACTACGAATGCGACTTGTGAGTAGAGCCAAACGGAGACTGCACACAGTAGAGAGGTTTTTTTTTTTTTTTGAGAAGAGTAGAGAGGTTGTTTGTCCGGTTGAACATGTGACGGGATGGAGCCCCTCCAACGGCAACCAACGCATCGCATGGCATGGCAGGCCCACGCACGCCAACACCATCCAACGTACTACGTATGCACTCGCCCATGTCGGAGGCACTTCTATATTATTTTTCTGAAAAAATCCCATAGGATTATGACCTGGAAGACCCATGGCCGATGTCGGCCGCACGAGTTTTGCCGGACGACGCCGAGAGGAGGGAAGATCGTCGGCCATTGTGGGAGTATTTCGATGGATCGGTGATATAGGCGTCGGAGTCAGACATCGAATAGCTTTCCGACATTGGTACACATTGCACGAGATATATGAAAGGCAATGCTCGTGCCATATGGAATAATAATTATAATTATAAGAACTCTCTTTTTCACTAGGGTTGCATTACATTATTACTACATGGCACCACACGTGTAACTCCCGGTGAAATGTTTGCGACGATACAACGTCACAAACAAGACCTAGTTAACTAATTAGTTAATTAACAGGTGATGTGGATTCTTACAGCGATTTTATCGACAACTAGTACTAGCCAAGTGTCTACCTTCTAGAAGCGACACGTCATTCTTGTTCACAAGGAGGAAGCAGAGGGAGACACCTATCATAGGTGAATAGCGAAGTGCCCAACACGCAGGGACATGCGCATATCGCAATTTCGTCTCCTCTCTTCTTGGGTTCAGTTGGGTTGTCTGCATACTACTACTGCTTACTTGCCGTTTAAGCTTGGCATTGGGGTTGAGGGCTACGTACCGCACTCACTGTACCTGCTGGCAGGAAGAAGAGAGGAATGGGAAACCCCACCCCACCCTAACCATCGTCCTCCATTTAAAAATCGACAGTCCAACCGACGAAATGGTATGGCACGCTTCGCTATAAAGAATCTTCTTTCTCCTTAAATAAAAGCAACGACGAAGAATCTTCGATCTTCTCCCCATATACAAGTGCCTAGTAGTTTAAAAAAAAAATCTATTACTCCTTCCGATCCATATTACTTGTCGTTGAAATAGATGTATCTAGCACTAAAACATGTCTAGATATATCTATTTCAGTGACAAGTAATATGGATCGGAGGGAGTAGTGTTTTATTTTTGAATGGCATCTGCCAAGAATCGAATAATCAACCTACTTAGGGCATGTACGATGGATGGTCGTATCTTAGTCTTATCTTAACAATGCCATGTAGGCTGATTTCTAAGTTGGCGAAGAGAGAAACAAAAAAGACGTTTGCCTTCTCTTAGCGAAAAGATGATCCCTTAGCACGATATGTCTCACCACATATTTAGGGACATTCATTGGTAGACATAAGACTACAAAATAGCCGTTGTACATCATGTGTTCTTGTCATATCAAGATTGCATAGCAGGTATAAGATATGACTGTCTTATCAACCATTGTACATGCTCTTAGAGTTCGTCATGCAGGAGGATCCACGTGCATACGGTGTATGAAACTATGGCAGCCGCGACACTAACAAATATTTAAAAGTTTGTAACAAATCTAAGTCCTTTTCTTAGATACATACATATGATTTTTTAATGAACATGTTTTTTTTTGCGTTTTAGGATAAAAATATCACGGATAGGTGTCTGTGAATAAGCAAATAAAACTTGATGCTGGTCTCTTTCTACGACCACACATGAAAATGTATTTCAGTCAAAATATATACGTATGTATAAGACTATTACATTTATATGTACTTTTTTTTTTGGAATTTCTTAAAGTTTAAAAATGACGCCTGTGGTATGAGCTCATTTGTTTTCGAGGAAACTAGTGACACGCTACCATGCATTTTTCATTCACCACTAAGACCATCCACTATGTTGAGCCGGTTCAAAGAACAATGTGTCAAAGTGGGAATGAGTAGTTTCTTTTGCTGCCATGTGTTGAATCGCATGTGGGCCCCTACTTACAAATAAATAACTAGCCATTTTCTACCCTCTCAATCCTTTATCCCTCATACTTCTATCACAAAGGTCCACATAGGCACGCAAACAAGCAAACGAAAAGTTAATTCGCTTATATGGTCAGACATGACGAATCGAGGCCCTACTGTTGAATCGTATCGATTCGTTGGTCTCTTTGAACAACTTTTGATGCACATAATGGATGACCTAAGATGTTGGTGCCATGCCAGAGAGTTACGTCTCAAATTATGTAGCATTTTCATGCTTTATTTTTATACGAGCAACCATAGAGAAGGCAGTTTTAAAATCACTACAGGATTTGAGGGCATCAACTTAGAATACGCATAACATACATAGTAAAACTATACAGACCTAACAAAATGGGAAAGCATCATAAAACACACAACTATAAGACGGAAGAAAAGTCAAGAAAAAGTTTTGGTTGATTTACAAATAGCATTTAACATGTTTACAAGAGTTTGTGTCGAATAGGATTTGTTTTGTGTTTCCACTCTCTCTCGCCAAATCTCTCTCGTTAGCATTTTCTTTGGAATCTCACTAACTTGTCTCTTGAAGTAAGTTTTTTCCTCTTATATCCCCTCTTATGTTTCTTCACTCGCTTTGCTTGAAGGCATATGATAACCCCCCACCCGCGATGTCTCCCATGGCCCCTTACGCCAAGGTCGACGCACCACCCCTTTACTGGCTCAAAATCTTCCTTTCTCGATTGCGCGCCATCCAGCTCACTCCCAATTCGACCACGTAAGCTAATACATACGCCCATTCCCACATCTTCTACGCAGGCTATTGTTATTGGAGCAAACATCTTTGAATAAACATATTAGTTCACTCAAATACACAAACCCACGAATTAATATGGATATGCTTCCGCGTCCTCTTATATAGAATTGAACATTTTTTTTTTGAAAATACACTAAGAGATACTGGAAATCGTATCATAATTTTCCTTGCTATGATGGGATTATACACAAACACAACTAAAATCTTCTCCTGGATATGTGTTCACATGTCGAAATAAATACGAATCTAGATATATCCGAGTAATTTATTTTTGAATCGTAGGGAGTAGCAACTTAAAGAGAGAGAAAATCGTAAGGGAAACATTGTCCAGGATGCTCCTTGCAAATTGCAGCAAATGCTGTTGGGAGAATAGCGTAGGCTTTGCGCCCTCTCACCAGATTTCTCTTTCGTTCTCTCCCTTTCTCGCTGTCACTCTCATTTCTCTCTCTTAAATCTCATCAACTTCTCTCTCGTACTGCTACAAAACTCTTTTTTTTACTCCCCCCATCCTGTTTCTCCACCCGCTTCCCTGCTTCGTGGCACCTACTGTTCCCCCATCCCCACCGCCGGCGATCTCTCCTCCCTTCGCGGAGATCGGGGTCACCGCCCCTGCGCTCGATTGCGCGGTCCCCTGTTCGCGCGCCATCGGAAGCGGCTGGGCCTCCCCTCTCTGCTCCGTTCCCGTCTCCGGCGGACGTACGCAGGCAGGGCCAGCGACGATGCGCGGCGGCGGCAGGACGCGCGGTTCGGTCCCGCGGCGGTTCGCTTGGCGCTGCCGTAGATAGCAAGATCTTCTCCTCCTCCGGTTTCCTCCGGCCGGCCGGCGACCTCGCTGCTCCGTGGAGGCGGGCGGCGGCGGGGAGATGCCGTCTCTGCAGCTGCTCCAGCTGACCGAGCATGGGCGGGGGCTCCTGGCGTCCCGGAAGTGCGTGCTCAGCTCCAAAGCTCCGTCTTTTCCCCCCATTAGTTCAATCTCCACAACAGTTCCTCTATGGTAAAAAAGGAATCTTGATGTTGATTCTCATCAATTCTGGCTGGAAACAGGAGGACTCTGGCAGTCGTCTCCGGTGCGCTCGTCGCCGGCGGGGCCCTGGCGTACGCACGGTCAGGCAGGAGACGTCGCCCGGAAGCCGCCAATGGCGGCGAAGGCGACGATGCGTCGGGCAGGAAAGGGGAGAGGTTGGGTCGCAGTGGCGCGGATAGCCGAGTGGCCGGGACGAAGCGGAGGAAGAGCGCGCTCAAGTCCTTGCATTTCCTGGCCGCTATCCTGCTCAAGAAGATTGGGCCGAACGGCACGCGATACCTTCTCGGCTTGATGCTAACCGCTGTAAGTTGTGAGGTTACCCTGGCTGTGACGCATGCGCTTGTTTGCACTTTCCTGTCGGGATTATCAGAATTAGTTATTAGTTCGTCGTAATTCACGCGGAGGATTTTACGGTGCCTGAGCTGTTTGAGCATTGCACAAATAATTATGCCCCTTTGTTTTTGGTATGTCGACAAAACGCAAGGACTTTGTCGCCGCCGGTCTAGCGTGCAAATCATGCTGGTCCTGCTAGTAACACTAAATGGAATGGAACATAGAGCATACTGGCTGGACCTGTGGCGCTTATTCTACTCTGGTTAATAAGAGAGGCGGCAAATTTATAATTTAACAGTGGATATAGTAGCTATATAGCAAGTTTGGAAATACCCATTTTTTATTTATTTTTGCAGTGCCACCTTGGCACAAAGTAATCTGATACACTTTTGATAAGTTGTTGCATAAAGGTAACTTGTGAGGTTTTACTGGCTCCAGTGTGCTCGTTTTGATTACCTTATGGTACTATCAGATCTAGTTAGTAGTTTGACGTAATTCATGTCGATGTTTTTATGGTGCATGAGGAAGTGAACAGCTTGCTTCGAGTTCGAGCGTTGCGTAAATAATTACGTCCCCTTTTTTGATATGTGGACAAAAACAAGGACTTTCTGTGACCGTCTTTGATCTGGCAGGCAATCATGCTGGTCCTACTAGTAGCACTAAAGGCAACATAGAGCATAGTGGCTGGATCTGTGGCACTTATTCTACTTTGTTAACAGAGGCGAGCAAATTGATAGTTTCGTGGTAGATATAGCAAGTTCGAAACTACCCAATGTTGGTATTTTTGCAGTGCCACGTGAGCTGATACAGTTTTGATATGTTTAATTGGTGCTATTTGAAATGGCTGAGCTTACCTCTGTGGTGTCCATCTAGTCAAATGGTGTACATGCTTTTATTTTGTACGTTCTCTAGAGGATGTAAAGCAATGGATACTAGGGTTGAGAAAACTGATATTACTATGTTATGTTGGATTTTAAAATGGCATTTGAACACGTGCAAAGTAATTAATGATCTAAAACATTACTCTTGGTAAAAATTTCAGGTGCTGCGTACTGCTGTGGGGCATAGATTAGCAAAAGTTCAAGGCTATTTGTTTAAAGCAGCATTTCTTCGGCGTGTTCCAACCTTTACACGCCTAATTGTAGAGAATCTTATCTTATGCTTTCTCCAATCGGCAGTATACCAGACCTCAAAGTACTTAACAGGATCTTTGAATTTGCGCTTCAAGCAAATTTTAACGGATCTCGTCCATGCCGATTATTTTCAGGTACATCAGCTGATCAATTTCGATTATGTATTGGTTGCAGTATATGTTCCTTTCCCTTGCACACACATCTGCGTTGGTTCCCCAGAATGTGTTGCAGATTATTTTGCATATTCTTATCTATCAATGGACTGACATGGTTTCTCGGAAAAAAAAAGGATTCATATGGTTCCAGTTGGACAGTTAGTATGCTTGGGAGGATGATATCACACATTATAATAACAAGTGATTTTAATGTATTGACAATGCAAAATAGAACAGGCATGTACTTTGCTGCTGGCTGTAGAATATAAATTAAAAAAACTGAACTATAGAGTATAGGAGATTAGTGGTCCAGTTCTCAGGCGCCAATACTTTTCAACTGATATGGCCCTCTCATTTCTGTTAGTTAGCTGCAATAGTATTTGCTTGCTCATGAAAAAATCTGCTTACGGCTTCTAGTTGGTTTCAGCATTCTGTTTGCCTGTATTAGTGTGGTGAATTTTTCTATGCTAGTTGAATTTTCTTCCCTATTTATTTGTTATAATTTGTTGAACATGCTAGCTATTGTGTTGCCATGTTAGGTTCTATTTTTCTCTGATTTGATGTAAAGTAGCGGTCATATCGGTTCATCTTCTTTTCAAGTCTTATTATAAAAAAACAGCAGATTTAAATGGTGCATGCGCTGATGTACTTTCAAAATTGAGGTTAACCAAGAGCTTAATTTTAGCTTGATGGTTTTAGTTTTTGAAATACAGTTTAATAAGGTATCTTACTTTTTTCTTATTCTGTATATCCAGAATATGGTTTACTACAAGATCTCACACGTGGATCATCGAATATCAAACCCGGAGCAAAGGATTGCGAGTGATATTCCAAAGTTCTGTTCTGAAATTAGTGAACTTGTACAGGATGATTTGGCTGCACTTGCAGAAGGGTTGATATATACCTGGCGTCTCTGTTCTTATGCTAGTCCAAAGTACATGCTTTGGATTCTGGTAAGTAATTGATAGAACATTTTAATTGCTGTCCTTCATCCAGTAGTTTCTAATCTAAATGATAATACCCCTTCCATCGAGGAGCCATGCTCAATTTTGATACATTTTGCTTCCTTGGAGTTTCTGTAATGTTTTACTATGCAAAATACTTTCAGGCATATATACTAGTTGCTGGTGGAGCAATTAGAAATTTCTCTCCTGCTTTTGGAAAGCTGAAATCAACGGAGCAGCACCTAGAAGGGGAGTATCGTCAACTTCATTCACGCTTAAGAACTCATGCCGAGAGTGTGGCATTTTATGGTGGTGAGAAGAGAGAAGCATCTCATATTATGCAGCGATTCCATGATCTTGTTCGGCACTTGAAGCATGTACTCCATGAAAACTGGTGGTTTGGCATGATTCAAGATTTCTTTCTGAAATACTTCGGTGCCACTGTAGCAGTTGTCCTGATTATCGAACCATTCTTCTCTGGCGACCTTAGACCTGATTCATCTACCCTAGGAAGGGCTGATATGTTGAGTAATCTTCGATACCACACAAGCGTGATCATTTCACTATTTCAGTCTCTAGGGACCCTCTCTATCAGCACTAGGCGTTTAAATATCCTGAGGTAAATCCATATATTGTGAAAACTATTGAGAACACCCAATAGATTCATTTCAGTCCTGTCATTGTAGACACGCTTCGCTTGCAATGTTTTAAAGTTAGTGGGTAGGTTATCCATGCCAACTATTTATATCTGGGCTTGACTTTTGTACATTGCATGTGCATTTTACCATTTGATGCTTCTTGGGGTATCATTTATTCCAAACCATATTGACTACTAACCTTTTCTTGCATATTTGATGGAAGTCACCTTAGAGCTACCAGTCACCATTTTTCATTAAGGAAAATCATCTTACTTATTGGTTGTTCTTGGTTTAATATCATACCAACTAAAACACACAATTTGCAATTCTGTGTATTATTTTGATGTGTGGAAGGAAAGTGTTTAACTTCCACTTGTGATAATGTGGAGCTATGTTTTTTTGTCATTTATAAAATATTTGAATAGTTTATCTAAAACATGCAATTTACAATAGCGTCCCGTTCAATCTAATCCTATGCATATTGTTAGGACTTAGGAACATTTTGTATCTTGTAATATATGTGAACTGGTGGACTATTAGAGTTTTGCAGCGGGACCTGTCATATTTAATATTGTTTAAATGGCTGCACTTCTTTATAGCTTGTGTAGATCTAAAGAACTGTTGATTATAGGCAAAACATGCTACAGCTGTAGTTTTTCGGGGGTAAACCTTACTGTGGTGCTGTGCCCCTAATATCTCTGATGTCATTGCCGCTGTCTTTGAGCTCTGATATTTTTGTGGTGATTGGCAATGGACTTACACTGTAATTTTACAGTGGCTATGCAGACCGGATTCGTGAGTTACTTGATGTTTCACGTGAGCTGTCTGGGGTCCGTGATAGATCGTTGAATCACAATTCTTCTGCTGGTAATTACATCAGTGAAGCAAACCATATAGAATTTTCAGGTGTTAAGGTAATATCATGCTTGGAGGGGAAGCTGCTTATCTGTTTAGATATATCCATGGTTCCTAATATCAAGTGATTGCAGGTGGTGACACCTGCTGGAAATGTTTTGGTTGAAGATTTAACTCTCCGTGTAGAAACTGGCTCTAATCTCTTGATCACTGGTAATCCTCTACTACCAAATTATTGCCACTTAACTAGTCCAATGCTTGTTGTTGTGAACACACACATCAGGAAGCTAGCAATGATGAGACTGTATGTAGCCTGATGTGCATTTTCCTTTACATGTTCTAGAACTTCCCTAAATCATCTCCAGTTATTGAACCGTGGTTATGAACTATGAAACATGATATGTCGTGACATGGAAGTTGTTTCATGTTCGGCCTCCCTGTTTCAATCAATTATATTCCATCCGTCCAGAGTTAACTGACTCACATTTGTCTAGATTCACATGTATCTAGACGTGTTTTAGTGTGTAGATACATGCGATCTAGACAAATGTGAGTCAGTTAATTCCGGATGGAGGGAGTAGCATTTAAGCAATCTGTTAAAAAGAGAAGTTAAATCACATGCAATGTACAAGGGAATAACAGTGTTTTGTGCTTCATCTTAGTAGCCTGATACTTCTCTACTAATAAGTCACAATTGTAAATTGTTCCTCTAATCATTTACAGTGGCATTTTGTGTTTCCTATTTTATTTCGCATTTGGTAGTCTACTACTTTTACTATATGTCTTGAAGACCTAACTACACTTATTATATGTTAGGTTCTGTAGTAGTAAATGAAAAAACACGTATTCAGTATCATTTATTTGAACCTTAGTTCCTGAAAGTAGAGCAATTAGAATACTGAATTAGGCCCAAACATATAGCATTCACAAGTTCATGGATTACGTTGATTTAAACATTGTTGTTTGAAAAGGCATGCGTATAATGTTAAACACACCTTCTTGAAGGACATGGTTTAAATTTGATGCTTATATTCTTGAATTATCTTGTACATCTAGAACTCTCAGTGTCGAAGGACAAATTTGATGCTTATATTCTTGAATTATCTTGTACATCTAGAACTCTCAGTGTCCATAGTTCATATATGATTGCATGGAATGCCAGTTATGTAAATGTTGACACTAAGATTTTACTCTTATTTCAGGCCCCAATGGTAGCGGTAAAAGCTCCCTTTTTCGGGTCCTTGGTGGCCTATGGCCACTAGTATCTGGCCATATTGTCAAACCTGGTGTTGGTTCAGATCTTAACAAAGAAATCTTCTATGTCCCACAAAGACCATACACAGCTGTTGGCACACTTCGCGAACAGCTAATCTATCCTCTTACAGCAGATCAAGAGATTGTACCTCTAAGCTATGATGGCATGGTGGACCTTTTAAAGAATGTAATAGTCTTCATATTAATATGATGTTTTTATTTGTATTACAGCTTCTTGAATTACAACTCTTAGTACATCATGTGCTAGAATTTGTAATCATGCTCCTTTTGCAGGTTGACCTGGAATACTTGTTAGAACGCTATCCTCTTGACAAGGAAGTTAACTGGGGTAATGAGTTATCCCTCGGTGAGCAACAAAGATTAGGAATGGCCAGACTGTTCTACCATAAACCAAAGTTTGCCATTCTTGATGAGTGTACTAGTGCTGTGACAATTGATATGGAAGAACGATTTTGCAAAAAGGTTCGAGCGATGGGAACGTCGTGCATAACAATATCTCATCGTCCAGCTTTGGTTGCGTTTCATAATATTGTTTTGTCCTTGGACGGTGAAGGAGGGTGGGATGTTCAGCACAGAAGGTATATATATCAGTACTGAAATAATCCGCTGCATGTTTATTGGTCCAAGATTAATTTACTGTAGGTTTACATTTCTCTCTTGATTTTGTAGGGATGACTCATCCTTTTACACCGAAGAGTCTGAATTTACATCATTGGAAACTGATCGTAAATCAGATGCCCTAACTGTTCAGAGGGCTTTTATGAACAGGGCAAAGGTATAGAATTAACAGATATGTCTATTCCATTATTACTGACTAATCTTATTGGTGTCACAGTTTTATGTGTTCTCCTTACTAGAGCAATGCTTCATTAAGGTCCGAGGGACATTCTTACTCTACAAAGGTTATAGCAACTTCCCCCAAGTTGCAAAGAGATCAAACAGTACACACACCTCTAGTCCCACAGTTACAATGCTCCCCAAGGCCTCTGCCTGTGAGAGCAGCTGCAATGCTTAAAATATTGGTACGTTGTTTCCTCTGGTCTTTAGTTTTTCCCTCACTGAAGTCAATGTTGACTTCGGATACTGTAGCTTGTTGCAGATGCTAGAATTTAAGATTTGTATTGCCAGCTGCTAGATTTTTAGAATTGTACTAACATACATATATCTGATGAAGCATATGAAATTATTTCAAGAAAGCTTATCTCTGATGTTAATATGTTATTACTACCAAATTCTAATGATCTCATCTTCTTGCTTCCAGGTTCCTAAATTACTAGACAAACAAGGAGGGCAGTTGCTTGCTGTTGCTCTACTTATTTTCTCTCGCACTGTGATCTCGGACCGTATTGCTTCGTTGAATGGTTAGATTATTTCAGTATCTTCTTTTGTTGTATGGGCTACACATAAAATTCTTCACTGATCCATCTCATCTTGTCAGGTACTACTGTGAAGTTTGTCTTGGAGCAGGATAAAGCTGCCTTTGTTCGTTTGGTTGGTGTCAGTGTTCTGCAAAGCGCTGCAAATTCTTTTGTTGCACCATCTTTGAGGTAACCTATTTACCTGCATTTAATAGATTCTTTTAACATGGGATCATGAATAATCATTTGATATTTTGGTTTTAATGATGCTTTCCACTTTGGTTCTTGACCAAATCCTTTTTCTGGGCATGCAAATTTAAGCTTCCTGGATTGGTTATTATTTCAGTGTATGTTTGATTTCATGGTTTTGATAATTAATATCTTCTCAGAACCCTTACCGCAAGACTTGCCCTTGGATGGAGAATTCGCATGACCAACCATTTGCTTCAGTATTATTTGAGAAGAAATGCATTCTACAAGGTATGTCCTCCAGTGACCTTTGTGTTCTTTACCATTGATATTAAGAGTGGATGGTCTCTAATGAGCGGGTGGAGTTGGCTGTTATTCTAGGTCTTGGTGTGCAGGGGATCTGGGTTCAGAAATAAGATTGCATATTGAACAGATGTTACATTGTGGCATTTAACTTTTGACTGGAGCTAAGTTATTATAATATTTATTTTCAGGTATTCAATATGACGGGCAAAAGTATTGATGCAGACCAAAGACTAACACTTGATGTGGATAAGTTGACCACTGACCTTGCTGGATTGGTTACTGGAATGGTAAAACCATTAGTCGACATTCTTTGGTGAGTTATCCTTGGTATCAGCCCTGATATCTACTTTGTTTGATCTTTGGTTAGCATTTGAAATTCAGCGTAATAATGCCAATGCAATTTGCTCACTAGGTTTACATGGAGAATGAAGCTTTTGTCAGGGCGAAGAGGAGTTGGTATATTGTATGCTTACATGTTACTAGGTTTGGGCTTTCTGAGAGCTGTATCCCCTGACTTTGGTCATCTTGCAAGTGAAGAACAAGCACTTGAAGGAACATTCAGGTTAATATTGCATTACTTGTCGTGTCTTGGACACCTTGGCAGATTATTGCTATAAGAATTTTCTAGTGTTAGTTAACGTGGTGAACTATGTACAAGGTTCATGCACTCGAGGCTGCGGACACATGCTGAGTCAATTGCTTTCTTTGGTGGTGGTTCAAGAGAAAAAGCTGTGAGTATCTTCACATGAATGGCAAATGTTATAATGTATCTATACCCACTTATTGGTAGTGCCTGTCTGTTTTTTTTTTCTGTCATCTGTTTTAGAATCATGAAGTACGATGATCTGTGAACTCTTAGAGTTGGATGCTAATTGCATAATATTTTAATTATTCTAAATATGAACTAAAAAGTCTTCCATAGATACTTGATATATATCTTCGAATATTATGCAAGAACCATCCTGTTTTGTCATATGTATTCTTGATGCACCGTAAACAAAGGCTGTTCACATGTTCCCAGTTTGCTGTTTGTCTGCTGAACTTTTCTATGTTACAAGCATTATCAATTGTCTTTGCGTATTCCAACTTGTAATAAAATATGTGCTTATTTTTGCCCCTTTACATTCGTACAGATCAGAGATGCTGTCTCTGTTTTCAACAGCTTTTGCTGGCCTTATTTTAGTAGATGAGATTAATTATAGACTTCTTACAAATTGTTTTCTCTTGTAACAGATGGTTGAGGCTAAATTCATGAAATTGCAGAACCACTCAAAGGTTCTATTGAGAAAACAATGGCTTTATGGTATTGTTGATGATTTTGTGACAAAGCAACTTCCACACAATGTGACTTGGGGTCTGAGTTTGTTGTATGCTCTGGAGCACAAGGGCGACAGAGCTTTGACTTCAACACAAGGTTACTAATCATAAAAAAACGCTTCAGTTGTTACTAGATTATTTCAAACGTTAGCTTTACAAAAATCATTTTATTTCTCTTCTATGCAACAGGAGAGCTGGCTCATGCTCTCCGGTTCTTGGCATCTGTGGTATCACAAAGCTTTGTAGCCTTTGGCGACATTCTTGAGTTACACAAGAAATTCCTTGAACTTTCTGGTGGGATTAACCGAATCTTTGAGCTCGAGGAGGTTCTACATGTAGCTCAAAGGGGTAAGTTTCAGTTTGGTAGGACTTAACTAGCAGGTCATTTTTTCTTCTTAAAATTTAACTGGATCATGTTTGTTTTCTCACTGTGCAAATCTAAGTGCTGTTCCACTAGTACTATTGCAGGATATAACTAATCATATTCTGTTTAAAACTGTGATATTTTGTTACCACATGTTTGTTATGGAACATCCTGTTTAGCATATATTATTATGGAACTTTGGCACATCAACGATAGCATTCTCCATTAACACTGTTTGCCTTTTCATTATGCCAAACATAATATAATGCTACATATTAGCGTGAGAAATGGTTACATGAATTTGATGTTTCGTCAATAGTTGCAAGTTTGTGTTTTTGATAATTTATTGGTACTTTTAAACCATTGACTAGCTCTGGATAAAGTTGCAAACTTGTACCATTGGGTTGTTTGGTAATTTTGTATTAATAATGTCCTCAGTTAGCTAATGGGCATTTTGTAAGTTTTACAGCAATGTCTTGCGCTAATTAAGCATTCCTTTTGAATTGTTTCCCTAGATACTCTGGTTCCTTCCAGTGCCATTAGTGAAGCCTCAGAAGAAATTATTTCATTCCATGAAGTGGATATTGTAACACCATCGCAGAAGCTATTGGCTAGCAAACTGTCATGCAATGTAGTACAAGGGAAAAGCCTTCTTCTGACTGGTAAATCGTCTGTCTGCCCTCTGCAACCTTTGTTTATCTTATATAAGGCAGTGATTATGCTAACATGTTCCTTTTTAACCTTGATTTTTCTGAAGGCCCCAATGGTACTGGGAAGAGCTCTGTTTTTAGGGTGCTCAGAGACTTATGGCCCGCCTTTTCTGGGAGAGTTACCAAGCCCTCTGAAGGGATGTTTCATGTTCCCCAGAGTCCATATACCAGCTTGGGTACCCTGAGGGATCAGGTCATATACCCTCTATCAAGGGAGGAAGCAGAGATGAAGATTCTTTCGTTATATAAAGCTGGTAGGTGCCAGTCAGAATATGGGCCTATTAAATTACAATGATATCTAAACTACGTATCGCGTTCTACATACTATGAGTTTGCTTGTCAAAATGAAGAAAGTTATATGTTTCTTCTCCTGGTAACAAGAAATTCTGTGCTGATATGTAGGCAACAGGGCTAGTGCTCCTGAGTTGCTAGATGATCACCTGAGGACAGTTCTCGTAAATGTTCGATTGGTCTATCTTCTAGAAAGAGAAGGCTGGGACTCTACTCCAAACTGGGAAGACGTCTTGTCGCTGGGAGAACAGCAGAGACTCGGGATGGTCAGTGTTAACTTCACTTCAAGCTCTGCTAACCGCCAAAATCATTTTTTTTTTGCCTCAACATCTTCTGATTGAACTCTTCTGTTCCAGGCTCGTTTGTTTTTCCACCATCCGAAATTCGGTATCCTCGACGAGTGCACAAAGTACACGCGACAACACTCTTTTGCCATTTCTATTCAGATTCGCTGATGAATTACCATGGGTTCTAAACTGTCTTTACTTGATTGCAGCGCTACGAGTGTTGATGTCGAAGAGCATTTATACAGGCTAGCAACTGACATGGGCATAACCGTGATCACTTCGTCACAAGTAAGTCTCTGATAAGATGACCATGTGAAGTATGTGTCGGAATTGCTGTTGTAAATTTCGAACTTTGCTGAAACCTTCTATATTTCCCCCCTGTTTACAGAGGCCTGCCCTTATACCCTTCCATTCCGTGGAGTTAAAGCTGATTGACGGCGAGGGAAACTGGGAGCTGTGCGAGATCCAACATTGATTGACGCCACGAGTTACATATTTTATCAGTTCAGTTAGCTCTGCGAGGAGATGATATGCTGCTTCTACACCTACTGCAGTAATTTGTTCATAACGGGCTGTCCTGACACTCGCCCTGACAGAGAGGGTCTGGGAGCTGAAGCAGCCTGTACAATCAAGAAGCAGCTCGAAAGAAAGGATTCGACGTAGAGCTGACATGGCAATCTTAGTGTAGTTATACAGAGTTTAGGCCCCCTTCTTTTGGTCTTCTTCTTTAGTATAAGGATTGAATGCAGAGTTGACGGCGGTAAACTGGGTAAGGTTCCGAGGTGTTTGTTTTGGGGGGTTTGGAGTGAAGTAGGAGATCGAGTAGAGCAGCGGTATACACGTCTAAAGAAGCAGCTGTTAATATTAATTCATCCGACCTATTATTGATTGATTCCATAACTAGAAGTGCAGTACATATGGAATAAATCTGGCTGTTGCTACAATCATCAGCTTGCATAATGTGATCATCAGATTATTTGTGTAAAAGCAGCGAATGGCAGGTGGAATATGTATTGGCTGCTGTTATCATCAAACTACAACTGTAGAGTATATCTTGCATGACCTTGTATTGGGTCAAGTTACTAGCTTAAGTGTGACAGGTGGTGCCTCTAATATTTTCACAACTATTAACTCTGTTCCTTTTCTAATGTAGCATGTTTTGGCAAACTAAATTAGTTTGCGAAAATGTAGAGGTAGTAGGTAGGAAGCGTGACTTACCGCCCGCTCCCGCTTGCCTGACGATGTAGTATGAAAATGGTACCGAGCGGAAGTACGAAAATGGTACCGAGAGGCTTACCATGAGCTTGTCTACTGATGCAGTATCAAAATGGTACCAGAAATTCTGGTCTCCAAATGTATAATTGCGATACTAATATACACATGGTATTCGTGAAATCACTGAAATCATCCTAGGACCTGGTAACCTCTCTGAGCTGCTTGCCCTTTTGTCCAATCTTTTGGTACTTCTCTTTTAGCAATCGATGAAGAAACTCATTTTCCTTCTCCTTTGTTTCCATTTTGATGTGGTTGAAGTCTTTCATTACTTTCTTTTGGAGCTTCTTCATGTATTGGATCACTTGGACCGCGACAACATTTCCTGGTCGTTGGGCTGTGATTCAGTGGAAAGTAAGTTCTGTAGCTGCTGCACCGAGGGGCAAAACACATCACTCACTACAACCAGACCTCCTTCAGCTGCACGAGTCTCACACTAGGGGCATTGAGAGTCCCGACACCCCTCTTTCCATCATTCCGGGGTTAAAACCCAAATCTGGCTTGCTAGATTGGATGACAGTGGCGTCTTTTGAATGTAGTGACCTCCTTGGAGGCGTCATTTTTCAGAATGTGAGAAGCGATTCTCAGTGTTGCTAGTGCGACCAGTCTGTCGGTGTGGGAGTGTCGCTGGAGTGTTGGAGTGTTCATTGTGGCCCGCCTCTCGGTAAGAAGATTGGGAGGCCTAGCCGTTCTCCTTCGAATCTTAACTTCTTCTCACAACGTGGACCAGGCATTCGTAGTACTCGCCGTTGCCGTCGTGCTGATGGCGCTCCAGACCTAGTTCAACTAGGTAGTGTGGCCATGTGTTAGATTTTCACCTTTTTTTTCCTAAAAAATCATACCACGTTGGTTTTTCTCGTCGGGTTTCTCTTATATACCGGACGCGTGTGTTTATCGGTTTTCAGCTAATTTTCCTTCAAACTGGTCATTTCTCTTCTTTTATGAAAAGGCGGAGCTCTTGCTGGTTGCTCCCAAAAAACATTTGTCTACCTGTAAGAGATGAGCAGATATGTGACGATGGCAACTATTTGGCGCTCTGCCAGTTTGATAAAACTAGTTAGACCGAGTTGATATATATGTTTTGATGGTTTGCCATGTACCGAAATTGATTTTGTACCTTTGCTGATCATAGACACATGCATTCTTGTGCTTGCACATTTGGATTTTCTTGGCAAGGTGCCGTAGATAATAGTTTTTTTTGCGAAATTCCACCAATCTATTAATAATCATCAATATCGGTACAAAGAGTCCTAAAAGTAATAAAAATTACAAATAGGTCATTGGACCACCTAGCGATGACTACAAACACTAGCACGAGCCGAAGGCGCGCCGCCGTCCTCGCCCCTCCATCACCGGAGCCGGACAAAGCTTATCGTAGTAGAGCTTGTTGTAGTAGACAAACGAGAAGTCGTCGTGCTAAGGCCCTAAAGGACCAACGCACCAGAGCAACAACTATCGCCGAAGATGATAAACGTAGATCAGAAGAGACTGACCTCAAACTCGAATACGAAAAACGACCGGATCTCAATGGATCCATCGGACACACGACTCCACGCGCCCTCCGCCGATGCTAGATGCACCAACAGAGCGAGGATAGGGCGGGAAGGACCTTATTCTGACGTCAGGACGTAGCCACCGCCTCAACGTCCTGAAAAGACACCCAAAACAATCTAGACTGAGACCTCCCGCCGGCGAGAGACCGTGGTCCGCCACGTCTCCAAGGCCCTAAGGCCGTCGGAGACGGGACGAACCGGTGGCGTCGCCAGCGGAGGGAAGAAACCCTAGATGGGTTGTAGCCGCCGCCTCTCTCTCCTCTATACCGGTCCGTAAGGAAATAATAACGTCTGCGCCGTAGATAATAGTTGGTCAAACCTTAAAGAAGTTTGACTGAGGATAAACCTAGACCTCTTGTCTGGAATTTAAGTTTGATTCTAAACATGTTTGCTGTTCTTGCGTCATCTCTGCTCGTTAGTTCAGAGCGGAACAACCATAGATTTTTTACCATAGATGATAAAGGGGAAGGGTGAGAAGATGAACATGTGAGGTCTTCGAAATTTGGGTCTGGTACTCAGATTTATAAACACATTATTTCTCAGTTTTTTCTAGAGTTTAAGCAGATTTCCCCCCATATCATCATATCTGATTTATTTTGACTAAAGATGTTTCAGAATGGTTTCATACCTCCAGTTCTCAGTTGGAAACAAATTTGTTTCACACTTACAGCCAAACGAAAACAAAAGCTAAAACTCGAAAAACGACTTGGTAAGAAGTCTTGTCATATTTTTTGTCCAAGGAAAACTAGATTCAACATGTCATTCATAATGCATTCTATATATTACATCAACAAGCTGCTGCACAAGTCTTGTTCTTCAAACATTACTTAATTATTAGTCTCTAAATTATATTCTTTAATAGTGGGCTGTCGACCAAGACACCTCCACGGACACGGCGGCACCATTACGGAAATGATATGATTTTTCCTCACTGCCATGAATAGCTGCTTCAAATGCGATCGGCATGTTCCCCTCCATAAAATCGATAAACAATGTATCATCAAACTGCACAGCCGCAACAAAACACCGTGCGAATTTTCCGGCCGAGGAGACGAAGCTACCGCACTCGCATTGTTCGTCGTCTATGAAGGCATACAGGTTCTTCCAAATGGCAGTGAACCCGCGCATCTTTATGTCAAACCCATCTCCTGGCACTTCCAAAAAGTTCATCCAAATGGTTGCCTCGACACCTCTCCGAAACATGATCAGATCAAAAGCAAGAGTCACCATGTTCACCTTCCACCGCGCTTCTAGAGAGCACGTCGAAAGTAGTCCGTCCCTCGATTAGGTCAAAACACCCATCAACTAAAGTTTTATCGTTTGTTTCACCCGACAATGCCTTTGTTCTGATATCGACTTCAACCAGGCAATCAAATTGCATGGACATGCCGCTTTTGGGGCTCAACAACCGAAGATAGTCGCTAGCCTGAAATTCATTTTAGATTGGAGAGTCAACACTCAACATATACCAACATATATTGATACATTTTAGTTCATCCAGCATGTAAGGCAAAATTAGCTACATGACACTAGATGTATATGCAGTATTCAAGGTGGAAAAAAGCAAGCCCATTAGTTCAGAATCATAAACAAACGAGGTAATGAAATATCCATCCTGCCACTAATCCTTTTTTTTTTACCTCAACTTCTCTAGCTCTCCCCATCTAAAAAGAATGAAAAACGTCTCTACCTCTTGAAATTAATTTTAGTTAGTGTGGTGTCCAGAGACAAACGACCACAATTATTTTTTCAATCCCGTGAAGTAGTAATGGTGGTGGAGTAACTTAATATAAACACAACTTAGCAGTTATTAGTAAATGAAAATGCCCCCAAGAACATAGGAATTACTTACTGAATTGATAGTGAGCGGGTTATCTCGGGATCGGTTGAAAAGATAATTGCGACTATAGTCCTCGGAGTCTCGGACGGCGATATGACCGTATACCTCGATTGGATTGGTGTTATCTGCCAGAAGAAAGGTGGTTTGTATCCTGGCACAAAATACTTGCAGCATTGGGCCCGCCTTGTGGAAGCACCGATCCTGTGCAAGTGAAGCTTGGTCGCAGCATTGAGTATACCTCATAGGTGGCAAACAAGCTATTCACCATCATTCAAAGGCAAGGAGCGACCCGATTAGTGAAACAAGCATGTCGTAAAACTGCAGATAGAAACGTATTAGCGCGTGCGTAGGGAGCTTACTCTCGGAGAGTTTGTCCATTTCGTAGGTGTGGTGCCACTGAAGACCACCCACGTGCCTATGATCTCTAGACGACTCGGGGAGTAGGCAGCCGTTGGGCCACTCACGGGGTTCGGGTGGAACACCTAGGGTTTCTCTCATCAACCATGCCCTCTTGGAAGGTTCAACATAGCCGACACTTTGAACGAATTGTAGCACTGATACAAGGAGTAGATAAACAAATTAACCAGTTGAGCATGTACTGATTGAGAGTACTTGTTAGAACAACATAAAACTAACTAGTCACAGGGTAAAAATTAAGGGAAAATTGGTTATTTACCCAAAAGTTCTCTGGGCTTGGATCATCTACCCAAAGTTGATTGTACATTGGTAAAATAACGAAAAAAAAAGATTAAATATGTTTGTGATTTGCCCAAAAGGGGTTTTCTGTAAACTAAGCAAAGTGTACCCTTTAATTGCTTACTAATTCCTTGGAACTTACCTTGACGGGAAGTATACATTTTGTTTGCTTCCAAGTGTGGGCTGGAATTTACATTCGTCCAAATTAGTATGTGCAAATATTAATCCAAGTGTGTGCTGGAATTTATATGCATAGATGCATGCATGTCTTGGCTAGCAAATTAGTACTCCCTCCGTCTAGAAACAAGTGATTTGCATTTGTCTAGATTTGTATGTATCACTTATTTTTGGATGGAGGGAGTAGTACGAATATCACTACCATAGAAAATACAAGTCGATGAAATATGCTCAGACTGAGGCAATATGAATCAGCTCGAAACTACAAGTACCTCAGGCTGAAGCTAGCAATAGGTACTGGCCGTATGGCAACAACAGAAAGATCAGGAGTAAGGGCATCTCCACCGGGCCGATCTAAACGGCCGACCAAAATGATCCATTTCTATTCATTTGGGTCGGGCCACGGTCGCTTTTGGGTTGTGATACAACCTGTCCAACAAGGCATGCCCAGCCGCGCGACCCATCTATCCGCCATGGCGTTTCTTGGCGTCATCGCTGGTCAAGGTTTTGCCAATTAACTCAAACACTCAAATTGACAAGCAAATAGCACACAAATTGACTATCAAATAATATGGCAGGCGTGTGCCATCGCTCTTTGGGCATCACCAATAAGTGGCCAGTGGATCTGAAATGTGCAAAAGGGGGCAATATCATACACAATATCCAAAAAATGGCAGCTTCTCTGCCCAAAAAGTTGCATTCGCCGTCGCCGTTGCCGTTAAAGCATCGCGAGCCCGGATGGTCTGCTGCCGGCATGTCGCCGAACAGGTTGACTGGCGCCAGCATGTCCGCGGTGGAGATGGACCGCCGCTTCTTCGATGCCTCCGGGGTTGTGTCCGTGGTCGTTGGAGTGCGGTTGAGGTCGATGGCGGGCTCTCCCGACTCCGACGATGCCGTACGGGGATTGACGAACCAGGAGAGCGAGGCCATGATCCTAGTGTGGCCTCCAAGCGAAGGTGTGTGCGGGCCTGGCGTCCTGGGCTGACCTGGTGGCCGGCCGCAAGGCGTGAAAGTGACGGAGCTAGTAGAGAACGCACCAGCCATGGATAGACCGGGAAGAGCGACACCACCGCAATCGAAAGCCACGGTGCCACCAAAAGCGGCGGTCAGCGCCTCCTGCTTCATCATGTTGACGGCGTGCTTGGCAGCACTCACTGCTAGCTCGTCGGTGTTGAATCTGTTCTATGCAGTGAGGAAGCGCTTGTTGTCCTCTCGGTGCTCCTTCTCGAGCCTGGCTACATCGAGTCGAGCTCTCGCCGCTACCCGCCGGCCAGCGCCCTTGTCCAAGCTTCTTCAGCTGATCGTGCTTCTTGGTAGCGGGAACACCGAAGGGCGTAGCATTGGACATGGCGGCGGGATCCATCGCCTTCCCTCCCGCTCTCGCCAGTGGAAATTTGGGAGAGGGTTTTTGGAGGAAGAAGTGGCATGGTTTGTGCGCCACTGGTGGGAGGGACCGCCAAAGGTGAAGGGAGGACGCGCGAGGACAAGCGCGTTGTCCAGGCCGACGCAACCGTTGCCCAAATTTGATGCACGGAGGGGTCAAGACAGACGCGTCTGTCCTGTTGGGTCGTGTCGCTGGGAGGCCATGCACGTCCCGCATGTCCGCGCGGACGCACACGAACGAGTTGGGTCAGCCCAGTGGAGATGCCCTAAGGTAGAGATAAGAGCAGAGGGCACCGGGATAGCGGCAACAACAGAGCAGTATAGAGGCCACGAGTGAAGGAGGATGATGAAGGATGGATGTCGTTTTTTTAGATAAGAGGCCAAAGGCCCGGCGATAAATTAATATCGTCAAGAACGGCGAAAAGATACAAGATGCTGAACCCAACTTACAAGAGCGGACAACACACCCACACACTAGATAGAACTACCAAGAGGACCGACATCAGTAGGCACGACCAATATGAAGACTACACAGACTCGGAGTAGAAGCTAACATCAACAGTGTCAGGCTAGAGCTCACCCAAAGAGCGAGCCAACGAACACGCATGCCGTTGAAGAAACACCACCATCGCAGACCATGCCCCCAGAGGCCAACCACCACCAGGAGCCGGCCCGCGCTTCCCACATCCAAGAAGCATTCCTGAGGTAGCACTCAACAGTGAACCGGGGTGGAGCACCCGAAGCAAGCTTTGCCAAAGATCGCCAAACGAAGAGGCATCGCCAAATGAATAAACACCCCACCTCCACCGTACCACCAACGGAGGGCCGCACGACGTGAGCTCCAAGACGATGTATTCAAGAAGAGCACGACGCAAGAGCGTCGCCACCGCCCGATCAGAGGATCTGGGGTTTTCACCTGGAGCATGAATGGAGAAGAGAGGAACCACAACGACGCCTTCAAGAAGGGGACGACATCCATGGATGCCGACGCCGCGCCCGAGAAGACCTGGGCGAGGGTTTCCCCTCGGTATGACCTCACCAGCACCCAATCATGGCGAGGGACGCTGCCAAGACGACGACCCCACTGCCGCCACGAAGCGCAACACGCCAAGCACCATGCCATCCTCATGTCCATGGCCCTAGCCAGCACCAGAACCACGGGCTCGCCAGCCAACCCACATGGTTCCACCTTCTAGGGCCGCCGCCCCGGCATCCCAACTTGACACTCAACGGAACAGGAGGAAAGACGGAGAGGTACCACCAGTCAACCTGGGACCAGATCGGAGGCATCGAATCTGCAGAGGGAGAGAACACAACACACAGAACGATGCCCTATATCCCCCATGGCTACAACATCAGCAGATCTAGGTGAAGCGATGGGCGCGAGAGGGCCAGGGGTCCCTAGCCCAGCCCAAGAGCTCGGAGCAGCCAGACGAATGGCCCTCCAAGGCTAGGCTTCATCAAATCTGCCTGAGCCCCATCTGCCTGGGTCCCTCCACTCCACTCCGGCGAACCGTCGCCGGCCAGCCTTGCCGTCGCGGCCTTGCAACCCGGCCCACCGTCCGCGATGCTCCCGTCCTCCTCAAGGTCGCCGAGTGCCCGAGCGCGTGCCGCACTTCACCACAGCTGCGCCGGGACACCGCCGCCATGCGCACACCGAAAGCCACGCAGCGACCGCACCGCCGCCGGGTGGCCGTGCTGTAGCATCCGACGCTAGCGCCACGCCCTGGCAGCAGATGCGGTCCGCGCCGCCACCATCGCACGGGGGGAGAGGAGGCCACGGCGCTGCTAGCGACACCAGGGCTTCGCCCGGCGACGGCGAGGGAGAGGGAAGGGAGAAGAGAGGGGTCGAGATGGAGGGAGGGAAGGCTCGTTCGGCTTCTACATCGCCGACAAGGAATGTAGGACGAATGTCGTCAGGACAGCTGCGACGACGTCGTTGCTATGCCGCTGGGAGCGTGAACGAGGGTTTGTGATCTAATCTAGTAACTGATTGATCTTATCCCTCATAGCCTTTCATGACCAGCTCTAATTAGGGTTTGCTGTAACTGTTTATTACTTTCAATTTCCTATTAGGCGTTTTACCAATCGTACACTCAACTTTGGTTAGATGATCCAAGACCAATAATTATTTAGGTAAATAACCAAGTTTCCCAATAATTAGACAGAATTCAAGAGAGCTGTACGTACCATCCTCTGGTTTTAAGTGGGTGTCCTCAAGATCATCGTCTTCTTCCTTGTCCTCTTCGTGAGAGAGAGCCAGCCCAGGCATAACTCCACGAATCCCTAGATCGATCGATCGAACTTGCGCTCGGAAAAGGAACTGCTGTACTTAGATTTACAGTCTTTATATGGCTTCTCTCAATGGATCGATTTGTTTTCTTTTTCTAGAGAAAAACGAAATATCTGTACGAACAGATCGATCGGGAGGTGTCCGTCGCTTCGGCTGGCTCAAGAAACTGTTACAGATTCGAGTAGAAGAAAAATCGAGAACCGCATCGACTCCGAATTGGATCTGGGGATCAGTAATCAGACGAGGTTACAGACTCGGCTGCGACACGGAACGATTGTCCTTATAGCAGCTAGCTTGATCGTTATGGTGGGCAAAAATTCTAGAGTAAGACAGATGATGGGAGCAGAGGAGGTTCCATGCACGGATGGAGAAAAAACCAGAGCGTCTGAAACACAAGAGACGCAGTCACGCAGATCGGAAAGGGCGCCGTCGGAGGGCACGGGGACAGAGCGAGGAAGCCCAAGTGCTCAGAGAGAGAGGTGGTGTTTTAGCTGCACCAATTACCAAAAATCGATCAACAATGCATTATAATATGTTTAAAAAAATTAAAAGAATTTTTTGTATGTACGTACATCTTTGCAGAACAAAGTTTAGTAAAAAAAATAAATACTTTGTGGCTTACATAAAAAGACAAAATATCTCATAGATAGTTATGTTGAAGCTTCGTAAATTGTCTTGTTTACACAAGCCAAAAAAGAAACCTTTTTTGCCTGAATTTTCTGTTCAAACATAGAACGTCCGGATGCATACACAAATATTTTTACTAAAAAAGGTAGCATTTTCAAATATATTTTTAGACAACAGATCCATCTACACTTATCACTAGTAGGAAAAGCCTTATTTTTTTTTTTTTTTGCAGAAAAAGATCCGGATCTATTTCATGAGTTTATAAGAAGTACAAAGTATCCTAAACATAATAAAAATTACATCGAGGTCTTTGGACCACCTAACGAATACTACTGTCGCCAGAGCGAGCCACCGACACGCCGCTGTCACCGCTCCATTACCGGAGCCGGCATGCCATTGTTGATGACAGTCGGGAAGTCTTCGTGCACATGCCCCTAAGAACCAGCGCCCCAGAGATGAAGTTGCCTTATTAGTGGCGTTCGGAAAAATATGTTAGTGAAGTTCAACCCACACGCCCTTAATCTTACACCACTGGTAACTGATATTGGTGACGTATGGCCAAAACTCCACCAGTAGAATATTCACTAGTGGCGCATGTCTCGAACGCTATCACTAATATCTTCACCGGTGGCGTGTATGGTGAACACCACCAGTAAACCCACTAACAGTGACGTTCGTGTTTTTTTAACACCGCTAACTTTAATTCAAAAATTTAATAAATACTATAAATATTGAATATAGCAGCAATATCAAATAACGTGGTACAATACTGAACATTATTCAGAATATAACCGCATAATACAACAACTAGCAGAAATCTACCTAACTAGTTCTACCTAAGGAAATAGTCTGCATAGTCAGAAGACTCTCAGTTGTTGGGGTCTCGTATGAGAAACAGATAACTCCATGAGTATTGTCAAGGTAGACCCTCAACCTCATCTCGGCATCCATCCCATAGATTTATAACAATTTTGTCCAAGGTGATCCAGTAAAGTAATTTCGGTTCACCTCGTCGATTACTAGAATCTTGTAGGTCTTGTCGGGTACTGTCTCTGCACCAAGATGACCTCAAATTCTCCCTCGTGATTAGTGTGTCGGTTCACATGGTCAAGAAAATCCTTCCTTTCGTAGCAAGAAGGAATGATCTGAGAAAACGTTTTATGAAAACAATAGTTAGTTTTAATCAAAATGCATACAAGGATGGAATTCAAAGTAAGCTAAACATACCACCATAGCCAATGCCCTTTTTCCTAAAAACTCACGTGCGAACATAGAATGTCTAGATATACATGCATAATTTTATTTCATATGTTTTTGACATTTAAAAAATCTGTATTTTTCATAATAAGTTCATATGCACTTGCCAGCCAAAACACCCACCTTACTATAACAAATAGTCTAAAGAGATACCGAATAACCACCAACATATGAACCGATGGATTCATATACACCAACCACTTTTGATGGCATAATCATCATCCTAATAGGTTGCATAACAAGACGAATGCAGTTTCAGAAAACAACAAAAATCATAGGCCTAAACATCCTGATTCTAATAGAGGACAGACCAGAGCGAGACAACATCTTTATGCATTACTTGTAAGATACAATATCTAGAAAATTCGTTATAAGATAGCTGGGAACATCTGGATCCATCTTCAACAACCTGCAGGACCCTAAAAGTTCGTTCCACTAAAGTTATGGATGGTTTGAACCACTCGATCGAATTCCTTTGTGTGGGTACAAAACCAAAAGCACACGATCTTTGGTCTATCTTCATAAAGGGGCAGTTGCAGTGCACGAAACATCATCTATCTCAACAACCCAACACAATTTACGTGTGCTTACAAAGTAACTTTTGATCTGTGTCCCACTATTTTCTTTTGTACAAACTAATACACATGGGAAAGTTGGGATCACCTCATAAATAAATAGAGGGCATCAGTTTTCATCTATGCATCTCACCAAATAAACAACATTGACATCATGAAGACCTTCTTCCTCCTTGCTCTCCTTTCTCTGGTAGCAACCACCACCTTTGCACAAACCAGTGATGTCCAAGGCGGGGATGATTATGAGCAATACCAAATGGAGCCAATAAAGAAGTTGCAAATTTGCCAGGATTACATAAATCAACGATGCAATCCAGGAAAAATGCCAATGAAATGGTATAAGAGCTGCCAGGAGGTGCAGGGCCTATGCTGTCAGCAGCTGGCGCAAGTGCCACAGCAGTCGCTCTGCAAGACCATCTGCAAAGGTGTCCAAACCGAGCTGGGTCCGTATATGAGAAACATTGACTCATATTGTCATACCCTACGAGGTGAGGTTACCAGACATAGTGACTTATATTGTTCCACCCTACAAGGCGAGGTTACCACACTGATGGAGAGGGCCAAGAATCTTCCATACATATGTAACACTCCTACTATATCCTACTGCAACATCCCCACCAGCACCAGTGGTGGCTGTGATATACTCTAATTACCTTCCATTGGTGACCAATAAACTGTTTGTCACCGTTCCCCCATATGGGACCAATAAAATGTACTAGTCATCATGGAATCATATAAAGTCTGATGTGGTTGTGAAGCTCAGAGGTTATGAATTCCGGTTCTAGCTTGAAACGGGGGACTATTTTATGATGATGATGGCTCCGATAAGGGGACTTGGGTGCAACTGCATAATGCGACTTCCTCCATTCCAGCTTCAAGTGGTTTTCGATCATCTTTGGGAAGAGGTTTCTCTGTTACTCCGTTCAACCCAAACCCGTAGACTCCCCATGGAATTGAACTGGTTGGTCCTCGCTCTGCGTCGCCTCCATCTTCGTCTAGGCAACAACACAACGCTTATCTGCGAGCAGCCAGCAGTCTAGAGCTGCATATGAGCCACCGACAACTCCTGCAGCAGGAACCAAATTTCACCAAGACGGGCTCTGATTCTCTCGGAGAATCTAAGCAAGGAGATGAGAGCAAGAGTTCACAATCAGAATGATGTTACTTCTAGAGAAAGCCAACGATTCCATGTTTCTATTGGGGACTTTTTTGCACGCTTCGCTACTGCACAAAGGAAGGCCCGAGTTCCACTTCACGAGCAAAATCGTACAAAGGGATGCATGATAAACTACAAAGCTACATAAACATAGGTCCAAAATGTACAGGTTGGTGACTGTGCAGGTGATCAGTTATACGGCATTGACCAAGAAACCATCACCAACACCATGGCACTGTTGTGGAACCGCTATTCTTTCTCTTGGCTGCCATGAACCACCGCCTTGAATGGAACCGACAGCTTTCCATCCATGAAGTCAAGAAACAACGTGTCTTCGAACGGCACAACTGCTACAAAGTACTGTCGATGTTTCCCAGAAGATGCAACAAACCGATCACAATCACACTGATCGTCCATGAAGTAGGAGAGGTTCTTCAAAAACGCGGAGTATCCATAGATCTTCACCTCCATACCTCCTGTTGAAGTATGATCCAAATTCTATTAAGGAGGCTAACTTCTGACGGAGCGGAGCGAGGCCCGTCACCGGGAGGCTTAGGCCGAAGCGGATCGTTGATGACCTAGGTTACCACCGCTATATATACCTCTTGTAAGCCGCCGGCTGGGACAAGTTGCATCTGTGAAATCCCCGACGTTGTGTTAACACTCCCCGTTATAGTGAAGATTTGCTAGCTAGCACCCGTGGTTTTCCCCTCTCTTTGTTGGAGAGGGTTTTTCACATTAAATCTGTGTCCCCCTTGCTGCGATTTTATTTTCGTTCTTCGTTATTTACTTGTCACAAAGCTAACAAGTGGTATTAGAGCCCCAGGTTCTAATCTAGGGTTTGCGACATGTCGTCATTGAAGTTCGATCTACCGCAGCTGGACTACTCCACAAGATTCTGCTTGTGGCAGGTGAAGATGCGGGCGATTCTCGCCCAAACTTCAGATCTGGATGAAGCGCTGGATGGATTCGGGGAAAAAGATGCTAAGAGCTGGTTTGACAAAGAGAAGCGGAAGGACCATAAGGCTTTGTCTATGATTCAACTTCATCTATCCAATAATATTTTGTAGGAAGTTTTGGCAGAGAAATCTGATGCTGCTCTTTGGGGAAAACTGAAATCGATCTGCATGTCAAAGGATCTAACCAGTAAGATGCATGTGAAGATGAAGTTGTTCTTGCATAGATTGCAGGAAGGTGGACCGGTAATGAATCACTTATCTCTTTTCAGAGAGATTATTTCTGATTTGCAATCTATGGAAGTAAAATATGATGATGGGGATCTAGCTCTATTACTCTTATGCTCGCTGCCTAGTTCTTATACACACTTTCGTGATACTATATTGTGGAGCCGTGATAAAATAACCATTGATGAAGTACAAGATGCCCTCAAACGGAGGGAAAAGATGAAAACTATGGTGCAGGAAGATGGGGCGTCATCCAAGGCTGAAGCTCTGCAGGTTCGTGGCAGGACTAAGCAGAGATTTAACAACCATGGCAACCGAGATAAGAGCAAAGACAACAGAAGTCGTTTGAAGTCCAAGGGAAAGGACAAGTTCTACAGGTATTGTAAGAAATCTAATCATGTTATTGATGTTTGTTGGAAGCTGCAGAATAAGGAGAAAAGGAACGAAACTTACCAACCGAAAGATAAGGATCAAGGTACTGGTAAAGCTGTTGTTGTTTCTGGTGATAGTTCTAACGGTGAATGTTTAGCCGTTTTTGCTGCTTGTACTTCTCGTGATGATGAATGGATACTTGATACTGCATGTTCGTTTCATATTTGTTGTAACAAAGATTGGTTCAGTTCATATGAGTCTGTGCAGGCTGGAGATTTTGTACGTGTGGGGAATGACAACCCGTGCCATATTGTCGGAGTTGGATCTGTTAAGATCAGGACACATGATGGCGTGACACGTACGTTGACTGAGGTAAAGCACATACACAGCATGGCTAGAAATTTGATCTCCCTGAGTACCATGGACGTTGATGGATACAAGTACGCCGGTGGGCGTAGATTGTTAAAGGTATCAAAGGGTTCTCTTATTCACATGATAGGTGATATGAATTCTCCTAAGTTATATGTTCTTAGAGGTAGCACTTTTCATGGTATTGCTGCTGTTGTTACTTCTAATGACTCTGATGATTGTGGTAAAACAAATCTGTGACATATGCGTCTTGGGCATATGAACGAACATAGCATGGCAGAGTTGGTTAAGAGAGAGATGATTGATGGTTGCAACTTGGATAAGTTTGAGTTCTATGAGCACTGTGTGTTTGGTAAGCATAAAAGAGTAAATTCAATGCTTTCGTTTATACCACCAAAGGCATATTAGATTATGTGCATGCTAATGTATGGGAACCTTCCCGTAAGACTTCTATTGGTGGTGCTAATTATATGATTACTATTATTGATGACTACTCAAGAAAAGTGTGGCCATATTTTCTGAAACATAAATCTGATGTTTTTGATGCTTTTAAGAAGTGGAAAGTTATGGTAGAAAAGCAAACTGAAAAGAAGGTAAAGGTACTACGTACTAACAATGGTATAGAATTCTGTTCTAATGAGTTTGAGGAGTTTTGCAGTAATGATGGCATGATCAGGCACCACACCATCCCTTACACTCCTCAGCAGAATGGCGTGGCTGAGCGCATAAACAGAACCATCATCTCGAGGGCTCGATGTATGTTGTCCAATGCAGGTATGCATAGACGTTTCTGGGCTGAAGCAGCCAACACAACGTGCTACCTCATCAACAAGTCACCTTCTATTCCACTTGAGAAGAAAACTCCCATTGAGGTATGGTCAGGTTCGCCTGCTAATTATTCACAGTTGAGAGTTTTTGGTTGCACTGCTTATGCTCATGTTGATAATGGAAAGTTAGAGCCTAGAGCTGTCAAGTGCATATTCCTTGGTTATGGTTCAGGAGTTAAGGCATATAAACTATAGAATCCTGAAACTAAAAGGACTTTGTTGAGTAGGAATGCTGTTTTCAATGAATCCGTTATGTATCATGACAGCTTGCCATCAGATCCCTCTCCTGTTGCTATTGGAGAGAGGGAGTTAGTGTGCAGGTGGAGCACTTGCAGAAAACTGTTGATAATGATGCTGTCATTGATGATACTCATGAGGAAAATATTGATGCTGATGTTGTTCAGCACTCACCTACTGTTTTGCAGCAGCCACATAAATCTATTGCTGTTGATAGACCGAGGCGTAACATAGTTCCACCTCGTCATTTAATTGAAGAGTGTAATCTTGCTCATTATGCTTTGAGTTGTGCTGAACAGGTGGAGCATGATACTGAACCTGCTACATACAATGAGGCTGTTGCATCCGTTGACTGCGAGAAGTGGGTTTCTGCTATGCAAGAAGAGATACAATTGCTTGATAAGAATGGCACGTGAGAAGTTGTGCGCTTGCCTAAACAGAAGAAGGTCGTCCGTTGTAAGTGGATATACAAGAGAAGGGAAGGTTTGTCTCCTAATGAGCCTCCAAGGTTTAAGGCAAGGTTAGTAGCAAAAGTTTTTAGCCAGATTCCAGGTATTGGCTATAATGATGTTTTTTCTCCGGTTGTGAAGTATAGCTCTATTCGTACTTTCTTTCGTATTGTTGCTATGCATGATCTTGAGCTTGAGCAGCTAGATGTAAAGACTGCTTTTCTGCATTGTGAACTGGAGGAGGAGATTTACATGGACCAACCTGAAGGGTTCATAGTCCCTGGAAAAGAGGATTTTGTGTGCAAATTGAAGAGGTCGCTTTATAGTTTGAAGCAATCTCCAAGACAGTGGTACAAAAGGTTTGATTTATTTATGATCTCACAAGGTTTTAAGAGATCTCAGCTTGATAGCTGTGTTTATATTAAGTTTTTTGATGGATCACCTATATACTTACTGTTATATGTTGATGATATGTTAATTGCTGCCAAGAGCATGAAAGAAATCACTACTTTGAAGGCGCACCTAAGTAGTGAATTTGAGATGAAAGATCTTGGTGCTGCTAAGAAAATCCTAGGTATGGAAATTAAACGGGACATAAAATCTAGGTTGTTGTTTCTTAGTCAGCAAAGTTATGTTGAGAAAGTTCTTCAACGTTTTAATATGCATGATGAAAAGCCTATCAGTACTCCTGTTGCTCCTCACTTTAAATTGTCAGCATTGCAATGTCCTAGTTCTGATGAAGATATTGAGTACATGTCTCGAGTTCCTTATTCTAGTGCTGTTGGTTCCTTGATGTATGCTATGGTTTGTTCTTGCCCTGGTTTATCATATGCTATGAGTTTGGTGAGACGCTACATAGCTAATCCTGGTAAAAACATTGGCAAGTTGTTCAGTGGATTTTCAGGTACCTCCGTGGCACATCCAACGCTTGCTTGAAGTTTGGCAAGACTGATGAGGGACTCACAGGCTATGTGAATTCAGATTTTGCTGCCGACTTGGATAAGAGGAGGTCCCTCACAGGTTATGTGTTCATGGTAGGTGGATGTGCCGTGAGTTGGAAGGCAACGCTACAACCAGTTGTTGCTCTATCTACAACCGAAGCAGAATATATGGTTGTTGCTGAAGCTTGCAAAGAGTTTGTTTAGTTGAAAGGTTTGTATGCTGAGCTTTGTCAGGATGATTCTTGCATTAACCTGTTCTGTGATAGTCAAAATGCTATTTACCTTACTAAGGATCAAATGTTCCATGAGAGAACAAAGCACATTGATATCAAGTACCATTATGTTCGTGATGTTGTTGCACAAGGTACACTAAAGGTATGCAAGATAAGTACTCATGATAATCCTGCTAATATGATGACAAAGCATGTTCCTGTTGCTAAGTTTGAGCTATGCTCAAGCTTAGTTGGTATAACTGCTTAGCCCAAGTGGCTGTTGGCGCCGACAGTGTTTTCTTTGTTTGTTCAGGGAGATGATTGTTGTTGATTCTACAAGAAGGAATTTGTCTCAAGGTGGAGTTTGTTAAAGTATGATCCAAATTCTATTAAGGAGGCTAACTTCTGACGGAGCGGAGCGAGGCCCGTCGCCGGGAGGCTTGGGCCGTTGATGGCCTAGGTTACCACCGCTATATATATACCTCTTGTAAGCCGCCGGCTGGGACAAGTTGCATCTGTGAAATCTCCGGCGTTGTGTAAACACTCCCCATTATAGTGAAGATTTGCTGGCTGGCGCCCGTGGTTTTCCCCCTCTCTTTGTTGGAGAGGGTTTTCCACGTTAAATCTGTGTCCCCCTTGCTGCGATTTTATTTTCGTTCTTCGTTATTTACTTGTCCCAAAGCTAACACCTCCTGCATGCACCTTGGTGAAATTCAGCTCTATAGTCGCCTCGAATGCTCTTCGAAAGATGGCGAAATCGAAAATGGCGGCACCGTTGGTATCATCCATTGTGCACTCCAGTTCCGTGTCATATGTACATTGACCCTCAATTAGATCGAAACAGCCGTCAACTAAGGTCACGTCTTTTTTGTCTCCCTTTATTCTGATATCAACTTCAATGAAGCATTCATACGCCATGGACATGCCTCTTACAGGGCTTAATAAAGGCAGGTAGTCCCTGGTCTGGATTTCAACAAAGAAATGAATTATCATGTCAAAATAAATCTTGATGGCAACATTATCAGGTAATGTTAAGTATATATCGTAGTTAATTGACAAAACAAATGAGATGGAACTTCTCACAAGAAATCAACATAAATATCTTCAAAAAAATTCCACACGTACATTGAATTTAGTTTATCATGTCATGTAGGGTTAAGCTTGCCTAGGAAAGTGTGGCTATGATAAATTCACAGTTGAGGGCTTTAAAAGCCAGAGAACTAAGCAATATAATTTTCTAAGTTAGATATGCTCAGAACTAATAACTTTATTGTTAAATGTCATGCTAATATCGAAACTTGACCAACAAAAGCAAAAGTCCTAAATGCAAGACAGGCACACAAGACCACTTGGATGTCAATGTAAATATGTTTACACACAAAACAGAAAGAAGAGATAATTTCGGCGATAATCCTCACCATCCCGGATTGCAATAAAACCATACACCTGTACTGAACTGCCTATATCTTGGAGACATGGCTTCAGCTTGATAGAAAAAACCTGGAGCATAGCCCACGGCTTGTGAAAACACCGCACACCAGTCAAAGGTTCGCAACGAGTATGCCGTTTTGGTGGCATAACAGCTAGACGATAAAAAGATAAAGACATATTTAGTATATAATTATGTGCCCATGCAAAGGAAGTGAATTACCGAAGGGTGAGAAAGTAGTAGCTTACTCTGAGATACATCACTCATATGATAATACTCGTGCCAACAAAGATCCCCGGTATGCCTCAAATCTGTCGAGGACTCTGGTATCATACTTAACTTGGTATTAACACCTAGCTCAGCAGAAGAGATGCTCAATGCAGATCTCTTTAATAGTAGCCTCTTGATATATTCCATAGGGCCCTGATACAGACAAGTACACAATCTAACTCCTGAATTCCGGTTCTGCTAATGCTCTCCAATAAAAAAAATCTTAGCATGCATACACGTAAATGAGAGTGGGTGGCAAGGAGGGAGAGAAAGTACCATCATCATGTGTAAGCTTTTCAGCAGAATCATCCTCAAGAGGGAGAAAATCATCACAATCAGTTGTCATTGTTGAGGTTGTGGCCGTTGCTGGCCTTAGCAGTGGCACTGCCATCATCACCTCGGGGCAACTTCCAGTAACAGTGGTGCAAAGCAACCTAGGGCTGATATGTGTCGCTGGGGACTTATAGCCATGCTTCTGAAATCCTTCACAACTCGGCATGAGATCAGAAGTCAACGATGAAGCCTATAACATCATAAGGGGTATTTGAGGTTTGAAAAATCTCACAAATAATACTTTGAATTTGAAACACACTTTGACTGTTAGCATTAATCTTGAGATAACAAAAACATACTTTGGCTCTTAGCATTAATCTAGAGTTTAGCTTAATTATATTGTCTATAATTTGGTAGGTTTGCATGCAGTGGCTGAACCAGAACATTAACCTTGTGTAGTCAATTGAATTCGTGTAGTCAAATATATGTATTTATACCATATTTTTATAATTTTTTTGCATGATTTCTGCATGTGTACCAAGAAGCTGTGTAGTCAACAGCTAGTACGTGGCTCCACAATTGTTTGCATGTTGTAGTTGCATACATGGGTAAGCTTCTACTCTTGTACTCCCTCCGTTTCAAAATATAAGATGTTTTAGCTTCGTGAAAGGAATGTATCTAGATCTCTTTTTGTGTCTAGGTTCACTCCAAACCTAAATGAACATAGACACTAAAAGAGGTCTAGATACACTTCATTCACAAAGCAAAAACATCTTATATTTTGAAACGGAGGGAGTACTAGTCTGGCTGGGATTAGAAGATCTGTGAGTCGTTAGCTTGTTTAGGAAAGTTTGGTGCGAGTTCTAGGCAGGGTGGGTGTTATGTTTGGATGAAATCCGGGCAGGTCTAGGTCCTTGATCAGGCCATGCGTTTATATATGCACGTACAGGCTGAAATATTTGTACCGCGAGGTTTGTAAAAGAAATAAAGGAAAAAGAGGCATGCCAAGTGGCTTTGGCAATAGTTACATGTTTGTGCGTGTCGTGAAATTTTAGATCTGACTGATTCAAGGGCAAAATCCAACATTTGGCTGAATACTAATAAGAACTGCAAAACAAAAAAAATTGCGAGTGAAACGAATTAACTGAACCTGGAAATACCCTATGAACGTCTAGTAAACAGCAACTAGCCACGCGGATTCCTTGGCTGGCGCCGTGGCCGCAGTCGAGGACCGAAGTGCCTCCCTCCAAGAGATATTGGGCAAAGCCAAGGGTGTTCTGAGCCGTCTCCGGGAGGATCTGACCCTAAAGGCCAGCCTAATTGACAATCTTAGCGAGTTGGTGGAGTCCTTCGCCGGGGGTATTCCCATGGATTTCAAGAACTCCTAACGATCTGTTGGCGCCACCATGGCACTCGCGATGGTGCAGGACCATGACGTGGAGTTGGATCCCAGCGTGATCTCCAAGGCGATGCCCATCGACGCAGATGGCTAACAAGTAGTGTTTGCTCCCTTCGCTACTGACTATGGTAAATATGGGCCGCAGCTCATCGATACAGTCGCAAAATATTCCACGGAGCTGCAGCTAGCGAAGAAGGCGGCGAAGACTGCGGCATCAGGGGCTACCACCGGAAAGTCTATGGTGTCAGAGGCTGCCACGGATTCGATGAGGCCCCCGAAGTCAAAGTCCAAGTCGAAGAAGCAGATTGCTCCTTAGTTGCCAATCTATAATAGTTGTAGTTGCCTTTTGTCTAAACTATTCTTTTGTGGGAGTGTCCCTGTCGAGACTTTGCTGTGCTTGAATGCATTCATGCTTTTATCAATGTATTCTTGGTCCCTTATTTGCTTCTTGCTTGATTGTGATAGGGTACGTCGAGTGGTCCTTCGAGTGATCCTCGTGACTCTCCTCCCACCGATGAAACTTCGGCGCAGCCGCGTTCAAAGGTGGAGGAGCTGTCGTTGCTTTTGCGACTGTGCGACCGTATTAAGCACTTGGAGCGTGAGTTTTCCATGATCCGCGATAAGGCAGATGTGTGGAAGTTGAAAGCTGAGAAGGCCACCATCCGCGAGAAGTATCTCTTGGATGAAGTCGCGCAATTGAACGAGCAGTTTAAATGTTAGCTCTTTGTCTTCTCATCTTGTCTTTTAGTCAGTCGCGGCGATATCTTGTCCTTACACTTTGCTTCTTGCTTGGTGTAGTTGTGAGCGCTCGTCATCCATATGATGAGAAGGACCAGGTGGCCATTCGAATGAATAACCTGACCCAGGAGCAGCTGCATGCTAGTGGGTATTTTTGGGTGGACCACGACCATGCAGTCGCGTTGGCGACCCTGCAGGATCGTTCTTCACGAGTGCTTCAATGCTTGAAGAAGGCGTAGTCGTGCCTTAGGCACATTTATCAAACAATGTTTTCGCTGAACACGGTGCCCTCAAGCATGATGGCTCTCCTGGTGAACTTTCAGGATATAAGTGCGGTCCGCGAGTGCGTGCGGCAGCAGTTGGTCGCTGGTGCCAAAGCTGCCCTGTCGCTAGTGTGACTGCATCGGCCAGATGTGGACATAGCGTCTGTTGCTGCTGGACCGCCACCGCCGCCAGTAGGGATGACCTGGAACATGGTGCCGAGCTACCAGGCAGTTGATCGGCCATCGAAGGACAGCGTCGACTTCTTTGAAGAGCAGACGAACGTTCATCTTTTGCAGCAGTAGCGTGATTTGCATCCTGCACATAGATGTACAAGTGTTGTAAAGTTCGTATGATTGTATTGGGTGTATTTAGTACCCGTTGATATGTGAAGAGCTTGCTAGCTTGTATAATTTTTGAGTGTATTGTACTCTGCAATTCCTTTTCGTTAGCCTGACGTGTATTTATCTCAGCACATTGCCAACCTATCAGGTGCGTTACAACTAGGTTGGTGTTTGTCAAGGGTTCGATTGGTAGTGTGTCAGCTACTCAGGATACTGTGATTTTTGTTCGTAGAACGAAGGTGTAAAGGGTGGTGCAGCCCCTGAGTGATGAAATTTAAAGAAAAAATAAAAAGACACAGAGTTTTGGGGCACTTAGCTTTATTTATTCGCATAATAGTACGAGGTACAATGTGTGGCTAAGTAGCCTGGCTGAATAGCCTTATTTGTAATGTAAAAATGACTAGGGGTAGAAACGACGCAGCTGCGCGACGTTCCAGGGGTTGGAGTATGCGACTCCGCTCTTGAAATCTTTAAGGCGATAGGCGCTACCTAGGATTACTTCTGTAATCACATAGGGACCTTTCCAAGGGGACTCGAGCTTGAGATTCCCTTGCTGCTTCAGTCGCAGGACCAGGTCTCCTTCGACGAAGGATCTGGGGCATAGCCTTCTGCTGTGGTAGTTGCGGAGGCTCTGTTGGTAGATCATTGATCTCTTTGCTGCGATCTCACGTGCCTCGTCAAGGAGGTCGACGGAGTCTTCGAGTGCGAGAGTGGACTCCTTCTCGATGTACGCAACCACCCGTGGGGCTTTGTAGCGCACTTCTGCAGGTAGCACCGCTTCAGCACCGTGCACCATGAAGAACGGAGTGTATCCCGTGGCACTGTTTGGAGTTGTGCGTAGGCTCCAAAGTAAGGATTGTAGCTCGTCTGGCCAGCACCCGGTGGCTTGTTCGAGTGGCCGAGGGAGTCATTTCTTGATTCCGCCGCAGATGAGGCTGTTGGCCTTTTTGACTTGACCGTTGGTCTGGGGGTTAGCCACCAAGGTGTAGCTAATGTTGATTCTCAGGCTTTCGCAGAAATCCTGGAACTCATTTGAGGTGAAGTTCGTCCCATTGTCCATGATGATGCTCTGTGGCACTCCAAAGCGGTAGACGATGGACTAGAAGAATTTGACGGCGCTGGCGCCTGATTGATTCATCACTGGCATGGCCTCGATCCACTTGGTGAATTTGTCAACCGCGACTAAGAGGTAGACATAACCTCCTCGCGTGGATCTTGGGAGCTTGCCGACTATGTCGAGTCCCCATTGTGCGAAAGGCCAAGCCACTGGTATTGGCTTGAGTTCCACGCCAGGTGCATGCGGTTTGTCTGCGAATCGCTGGCAAGCGTTGCAGCGCTGGACGATGTCCTTGGCATCGCGCATGGCCGTGGGCGAATAAAATCGAGCTCACAGAGCTTTGACGATGAGGGCGCGACTGCCAGCATGGTGTCCGCAAGTTCCTTCATGTATGTCGAGGAGGACGACCCTTCCGTCTCCATTGGAGACGCACCGTTGAAGTACCCCTGTGATGTTGCGCTTGTACAGTTCGCCGTTGATGAGGACGAATGGCTTGGATCATCGCGCGATGTGTCGCGCATCAGTCGGGTCATCTGGCAGCCTCTTGCTAAGCAGATATGTGATGTACGGCTATGTCCAAGATGGCTCGATCATCATGACCTCCATTGGGCCTTCGAGTCCCATGCCAAGCTCCATGTCATCGAGTGCCATTGGCTCGTTGGGTGGCATAGCCCCCAAGTCCATTGCTGTACTTGCTTTCTTCTCTAGAGCCTTGGGTTTGATGGAGCGTTCACAGATGCGCTCGAGGAATACCCCAGGTGGTATGGGGGCGCAGGTGGAGCCGATGTTGGCGAGTATATCCGCCTCTTCGTTGCTCTTGCGGCCAACGTGTCGCAACTCGCAGCCATCAAAGTCTCCCTCGAGTGTGTCATAGAGGTCACGATAGGCGATCATGTTGTCACTCAGTGCGTCGCACTCATGCATCGTTTGGTTGACCACTAGCTTGGAGTCGCCGTGGATAATGAGCCTTTTGGCGCCATAGGCTTTCGCCATCCGCATTCCATGGATCAATGCTCCGTATTCAGCTTCGTTATTGGAGGCAGTGAACTGCATTTGCAGAATATATTTCATCTTGTCTCCTTGGGGCGATGTCAGTATGACACCTGCGCCAACTCCGTCCTTTCACTTGGACCCGTCAAAGTGCATTGTCCAGAGGTAGGACATGTCTGGTTTGTTGGGGAGCTAGTTCTCCATCCAGTGCACGAGGAAGTCCGGGAGAACTTGCGACTTGATCGCGTCGCGCTTCTCGTATCTGATGTCCCATGGCAACAACTCTATGCCCCAGAGCGCAACTCACCCAGTAGCGTCTGGATTGTTGAGTATATGCCCGAGCGGGGCGTTGTTCACCACCACGATTGGGTGCTCTTGGAAATAGTGGCGCAGTCGCTAGGCTGTGATGAAGACACCGTACGCCAGCTTCTAGTAGTGCGGGTACCGCTGTTTAGTTGGCGTGAGCACCTCGCTGAGGTAGTAGACTGGGCGTTGCACCCCGTGGACTTTATTTTCTTTGGCTCGCTCCACGACGAGTGATACGTCCATTTTGCATCACTATTCTATGTCTTAATTCACTATTATTCATTGATATATTTCGTATTGAGAGGTGATACTTATGTTATTTCATCTATTTTTTCATGGTTGATGACTTTTGGAGCATGGACCGCTGCAGTCAGGATTCTGATGGAAAAGGTGATGTTTGGAGGCAAAATTTGCGAAGATCAGAAAATCCGGAAAAATATATGGAAATCCTATTTTTCCAGAAGACTCAGGATGCCGGAAGATGGAGTGGAGGTGGGCCACAGGGGGCCCACACCACCCCATGGCGCGGGCAGGCCTAGGCCACGCCTGGGAGTGGTGTGGCCGCCCTGGCCCACTCCAGCCTCTCCCCTCTGGCGTATATCATCCCCACGAAACCCTAAGACTCGGGAGGGCGACCACAGAAAGATTCCGCCGCCTCTACGGGGCAGAAAACACCGAGAGAGAAAGATCTCTCTGGCAGACAGATTTTTGCCGGGGGAATTCCTTCCCGGAGAGGAAAGATCGTCGCCATCAACACCACCATCAAGCTGGACTTCATAGGGATCATCATCATCATCATCATCACCACCATCATCACCATCAGCACCCTCATCACCATCTCCATATTGCTGTAACAATTGCGTTGAATCTTGCATTAGTTCATAGGGGAAACTTTCCCGGTGTTGATTACTCTTTGTAGTTGATGCTATTGAGTGAACCATTGAATTATTGTTTATGTTCAGATTGTTATATATCATTATTCCATCTCTGATCATGATCCATATGATGTCTTGTGAGTAGTTCGTTTTGTTCTTGAGGACATGGGAGAAGTCTTGTTGTTAGTAGTGGAGTTATGTTGAGAAAGATTCAATAAATTGTTATTTAAGTTGTGGTGTACTTCTTCTAGTGGTGTCATGTGAATGTCGACTACATGACACTTCACCTATATGGGCCTAGGGGAATGCATTGTGTATTTGGCTACTAATCGTAGGGGTTGCCAGAGTGAAAGAAACCTGAACCCCCGTTAGGAAACCATTGCACAAGGGACGTAAGGGTCTTAGAGTTTAAAGCTGTGGTTAGGTTTCTACCTTAATTACTTTCTTGTACTTACGGATGTTTGCAAGGGGTATAATCACAAGTATGTATTAGTCTTGGATAGGGCGGTACATTAGCACAGGTTCACCCACACAACACTTAGCAAGCTAGAGAAAATTAATCAGCTATATGAAGCGAAAGCACTTGACAGTCTTTCCATGTGTCCTCGAGAACGTTTGGTCATCTATAGAAATACGATCGGCTTGTACTTTGCTGCATAAAGGATTGGGACACTTGCTGCATTCATTCTTACTGTCTTTTATTTACTCGTACTTTGTTTACTTGCTTTATCAAAAAACCCTAAAAATCCGTTTGCTAAGTATTTGCAGAGAATTCCTGATCCATACCACTAGCCACATACGCTCCTCGTTGGGTTCGACACTCTTACTTGTCGAAAATACTGCGATACACCCCCTATACTTGTGGGTCATCAAGACTATTTTCTGGCGCCGTTGCCGGGGAGTGAAGCGCTATTGGAGAGTGGAACTGGTAAAGGAAACTTCTACTGTGAGTATTGTTTACTTCTGTTAGTTGCTTTATTTTCGTTATGGATAATTCGCTGAGTTTCTTATTTGGTAATGCTACTACCACTGCTAAGGTAGTAGATAAGCCACCACCTGCCGAGAAAGATGTTTTCAAAATACCTACAAGAATTATTTATCATGTTATGGATAACTACTATGTTGGGGATGGAACTGTCCATCCCGGTGATCATTTACTCTTTATACACGAATTATGTGGGTTGTTCAAGTGTGCAGGTATTACTACAGATCAAGTTAAGAAGAAGTTATTCTCATTGTCACTGAAAGGAAGAGCTGAGGAATGGTATAAGCTGCTGAAGAATGGTCAAGCTCTGGAATGGGAGGAAATAGTGCCTCTCTTTTATTCAAAGTTTTATCCTCCTAGTGAGATTCATAAAGATCGGAATCAAATATACAACTTTTGGCCTCTTGATGGAGAGAGTACAGCTCAAGCTTGGGGGAGACTGAAGTTACTAATGCTCAAATGTCCCATTCATGAGCTCCCCAACAATATTATTATCAATAACTTTTATGCAAGGCTCCCTCTACATGATAAAGATTTATTGGATTCTTCTTGCGCTGGATCATTCACTCGTATGGAAGAAGAAGCTAAATGGGACCTTCTAGACCGTATTCGAGATAATGCTGAAGCTTGGGAGAATGACAAAGGTAGAAAGTCAGGTATAAATTATGATTATGAATGCATAGAATCTTTTATGGGAACTAATGACTTTCAAAATATTAAAAATGCTTATGGTCTAGACTCTCAAGCTATTGCTTCTTATTTTAAGGCTTTTGCTTCCTACATTGAAGTGCCTAAAAAGAAGTGGAATAAGTATCATGAACCTTATAAAGATGTTGCTAAAAGTGTTCCTGCAAGAAATACTGAAGTTTATACTGCTAATCATGTCTTACCTAAACCTTATATTGAGAAAATGCCTTTCCCAGTTAAGGTAAAGGAACATTCTATGATAGCTAGTATGGTTAATGAAAGTATGAATAAGGTTGTTGAACCTGATAAACAAATGGTTGATGAACCTATAATAGCAAGTGTGAAAGACTTTGTCACTAAGTATGAGGAAGAGGGACACACTATCCTTTGTAAGGATACCTCTAATATTGTTTCACATAGTAGTGCTATGAGAGCTAGTATTCCTGTGTTTTTTGTTAGAATAAGTGATCATTGCTATGATAGTCCTTGTGATAGCTATATTGTTAAGTTTATGCATGATACTGAAAGTTATTATGAGAGAGGGAAAAGTGTTCTTATGCATCTCAATAATATCAAGTTTCCCCGTTTTATGTTGAAAGTTTTTATGTTGCGCTTCTTTTGCCTTCTTATGCAAGTTGCCTTTGGTTTAAATAACTTGTTTGTTTACAAAATTCCCTTGCATAGGAAGTGGGTTAGACTTAAATGTGTGTGTGTTTTTGCTTCTTAATGCTCTCTTTCACTTTAATCCATATCCCTATGAGAGCTTCTTCAAAATTATCATGCCCATCTTAATGGCTATAAAGAAAGAGCTTTATGGGAGACAACCCAATTTGTTTTTGCTTTTAGTTTGTTGTTGTTTCTTTGAGTCTTGGAAGTTATTACTTCGGTAATAACCGCTCCTTATCCGTTTTGTTTGGTTTTTGTGTCAAGATCAACCTCTAATGAGAGAGAAGTAAGATTTGGGGAAGTTGCTGTCCCGAAACAGATTTTTGTGCTTCACCGTAAAAATTCGTGAGAGATTTCTGTATGTCAGATTGAGATGTAATTTTTTGTGCTTCTGCCCCAGGTTGTTATTTAACTTTCGTTAGTTTTGCACTTTTTGATTTGATCAACAGAAGACTTTCGAAAAATTTGATCTTTACCTGCTGGTCTGTTTTGACAGATTTTGCCAATCTTGCATTTGCTTCTTTATTCGATTTCCTTTTTGAATTCTTTTTGGTCTTTCGGAAGGAGTTGCTACAGTAGATTTTGTTTTGATGGTTTTCAGTTGAAGTTGGACTCAAAAGGTTTTATCACTTCACTTAGACTAATGTTGCTAATGAGAACTGTGTGAAAGAAATTTCCAGGAAGTGGAGATAATGGTGCAATAAGGAAGAGAAAGGTTTTATGACTCAAGTAATAAGTGTATGAAGATGAAGATATTGATGTTATTCAAGTGATGACTCCGGAAGAATCTACTAGATACCAAATTCAGAGACCTGCAGAGTCCGTTTCCAACTAGGTAACAGTTATGGTAAGAAAAGTTCCGTGAAAATACAATCCAACTATATTTTTGCAGTTTTCAGTCAATAAGGAAAGTTACGAAGCGAAAAAGGGACGGAAACGGATCCAGGGTGGCCCACACCACCCCATGGCATGGGCCCACCCCTGGCCGCGCCACCAGGTGGTGAGTCCACCCAGGACTCCGCCTTCGACTCGTTTTCTCCCAGTACCTTCCTTTTGATATGAAACTTCGTAATATATAACCCCCCCGGATCCCCCAAGGTTCGTATATCGTGTTTTCGTCGTGTTTTTGTTTCGATCTGTTTCTGCCAGGTAGAATCCCAGATTTGGAGCCACAATGTCTTCTTCTGGATCATCCAAGGGAGATTCTTTAGAGGATATCATCAACCCATACATGAGAGAATTGAAGATTCATCCCAAGGAGTTGTTGCTCGAAGGTGGGGAGGTCCGGATTAAGGAGGTTCAAGGCCCTAAAGGTGAAGGAAGTCCGGAGGACAGGATGGAAGCATTGGAGCCAGAAGTCTTTAGGTACAGGAAGATGGCGGAGCGCGAAGTGGACATCATCCATAAGATTTGTTCCGAACTCATCGCCGAGCACCAAAAGGAGACTGCTGAACTCAAAGACGAAGTCCTTTCACTCCGCCAAACAACCAACAAACTGCAAGCACAGTTCTATGACGTTCAAAATCAAAACTATGAGTATGAGGCTAAATTTAAACGCATAAGTGCTGCTGCGAGTTTTAGGATGTTGGAAACCACGATGTCCTTTGTTGATGGGAAGCCTTTACCCTGGAATACGGACGAAGATGAGAAGATACCACCACCCAAGGAGTAATTCGTCATCAGGTTTGGCATCCCCTTGGTTTGTTCCAAGCTTGGGGGAGTGCCGTGGTATCATATCACTATCTTCTATCTTTTTACCTTATTAGTAGAGTCATATCATGAATAGAGGAGTTATTATGTAGTATGGTTTGCATTATGGAAGTGTCCCCTCTCTCGTTAGATATGTATCCCTTGGTGTGAGTTTCTGTTATGGAATATTAATGAGAAGTTCTATCATCCACTCTTTTGCATAGCTTATGTTAGTTTTCAATTCGTGGTTATATGATTGATCTTGTTGTTAGTATTGGTATCACTTTGGGATCATTGAGTTAATTTAGTTGGTTTTGGAAAACCTGGCTCGGTCAGTAGCAACACTATTTTTGAGAGTTGAAGAAAAAGATAGAAGTACTCTAGAGAAAAAAATAATTTCATCATCTTTCTTTCTTGATTTGCTCATAAGTCTAGTATTTTCTAGTTAAGATCTTTTGTGCTTCCAAGGAAGATTGCATGTTTGTCTTTATCTTTTGTATGTTTGGTTGTTTCCTTCAACTCTTATACTTGCTACCCAGCCTTGCTAGCCAAAAACCTGTACTGAGAGGGTATTCTTCTCGTGCATCCACCTTCTTTAAACCAAAACCCATGCCATTTGTGTCCACCATACCTACCTAGTAGCATTATTGCTATTCCAAGTAAATTCTTGTTTTGTCTACCTCCCAAATTAAACTTGTTATGCGAAAATTAGTGATTAAAGATCTCACGAACTTGATGGCACACTTTACTTTCTTGCATTTAATGAACCTGAACCATTGTGAACTCTCCATGAAAGTTATATGCTTGCAAACTATAGGCTGTGGACTAGCAGAACCATGCTGTCACGGGGAACGCTTTCAACACTTGTAAATATATACCCAGTTGATACCTTGCTCTTTTGTTTGCGGATGTCGTCGGTGTGAAATAAAAGGGGAGCTTGTAAGTCCATGGAGTTATGTATGTGTGTTAGAGAAACGCCTGGGCCGCTGGTCTAATCCATGCTGACATGGTGAAAACCTGCAGCGTAACCATAATGATATCTATGAAGCATTCTTCTTATAAAAAAAGAGAGAGATAGCTATTGAGAAAAAAGAAAAAAAGGAGATACTATGAAAAGAGGAAAGAGAGAAAGAAAGCACCATTTTCCCATGGTAAATAAGAAGATTGCTGAGATACTCGTTGTCTGCTTGCCTTGTCATTTTGATATAGGGATTCTTCCGTATCATCGGGCAAGGGGTACCCCGTTGGCGGTTCTCAATGATACGCACATACTTACGATGACAAGAACTTACCGGTAACTAAAGTTGAGTAGCATGAGGAGAGGCCCTCGTACTCAAGGGACTTGGGATTTTCAGTTTATAGTCTGTCAAGCATATAACTCAGATTGGACCTCACTTTCACCTTAATCACCTAAAGATGCCTATGATAGGGGCAATGAGAGCTGAAAGCTAGTAAGTATCATAATTTTTGGGAGCTCTTTATGAGACTTGCAATTCCTGCTTCCCTCTTTGAAGGGCCTTTCTTTTGCTTTGTAGTTGAGTCAGTAAACCTTTTCCCTTCTATTTGAGCAAGTATTTTGAGTTGTTGTGTTTCATTCATTCATATGATGATTTATTCAATCATGTCTCATGTTCCTTGTTTTGCACACTGCTCTTATCTTGATGTTTACTACTTTGAAAGCTTTCATTGAAAAACCAGTTATTTGTGAACTCCAGCAAATTATCAACTATTCTTCGACCAGGAGCTAAGTTTGCCATTGCCAATTATGATTTACTCTATGAATCTTTATTGTGTTTCCTTTACTCACTGCAAGTTGAGTTATATAATAGTGAGTTGTCTTCTATTATGACCTATGTATTAGATGAATGTGATGCTTCTTGTCCATATTCTTTGATCGACTCTTCACTCCATAAACCCGAGGTCATGTTTATTGAGCTCAGTTTCGCTTGGGGACAAGCGAAGTCTAAGCTTGGGGGGAGTTGATACGTCCATTTTGCATCACTATTCTATGCTTAATTCACTATTATTCATTGATATATTTCGTATTGAGAGGTGATACGTATGTTATTTCATCTATTTTTGCATGGTTGATGACTTTTGGAGCATGGACCGCTGCAGTCAGGATTCTGATGGAAAAGGTGCTGTTTGGAGGCAAAATTCGCGAAGATCAGAAAATCCGGGAAAATATACGGAAAATCCTATTTTTCCAGAAGACTCAGGATGCCAGAAGATGGAGTGGAGGTGGGCCACAGGGGGCCCACACTACCCCATTGCGCGGGCAGGCCTAGGCCGCGCCTGGGAGTGGTGTGGCCGCCCTGGCCCACTCCAGCCTCTCCCCTCTGGTGTATATCATCCCCACGAAACCCTAAGACTCGAGGAGCAACCACAGAAAGATTCCGCCACCTCTGCGGGGCGGAAAACACTGAGAGAGAAAGATCTCTCCGGCAGACAGATTTCTGCCGGGGAAATTCCTTCCCGGAGAGGGAAGATCGTCGCCATCAACTCCACCATCAAGCTGGACTTCATCGGGATCATCATCATCATCATCACCACCATCATCACCATCAGCACCCTCATCACCATCTCCATATTGCTATAACAATTGCGTTGAATCTTGCATTAGTTCATAGGGGAAACTTTCCCGGTGTTGATTACTCTTTGTAGTTGATGCTATTGAGTGAACCATTGAATTATTGTTTATGTTCAGATTTTTATACATCATTATTCCATCTCTGATCATGATCCATATGATGTCTTGTGAGTAGTTCGTTTTGTTCTTGAGGACATGGGAGAAGTCTTGTTGTTAGTAGTGGAGTTATGTTGAGAAAGATTCAATAGATTGTTATTTAAGTTGTGGTGTACTTCTTCTAGTGGTGTCATGTGAACATCGACTACATGACACTTCACCTATATGGGCCTAGGGGAATGCATTGTGTATTTGGCTACTAATCGTAGGGGTTGCCGGAGTGACAGAAACCTGAACCCCCGTTAGGAAACCATTGCATAAGGGACGTAAGGGTCTTCGAGTTTAAAGCTGTGGTTAGGTTTCTACCTTAATTACTTTCTTGTAGTTATGGATGTTTGCAAGGGGTATAATCACAGGTATGTATTAGTCTTTGATAGGGCGGTACATTAGCACAGGTTCACCCACACAACACTTAGCAAGCTAGAGAAGATTAATCAGCTATATGAAGCGAAAGCACTTGACAGTCTTTCCATGTGTCCTCGAGAACGTTTGGTCATCTATAGAAATACAACCGGCTTGTCCTTTGTTGCATAGAGGATTGGGCTACTTGCTGCATTCATTCTTACTGTCTTTTATTTACTCGTACTTTGTTTACTTGCTTTATCAAAAACCCCTAAAAATCCGTTTGCTAAGTATTTGCAGAGAATTCCTGATGCATACCACTAGCCAGCACCTTCTGCTCCTCGTTGGGTTCACCACTCTTACTTATCGAAAATACTGCGATACACCCCCTATACTTGTGGGTCATCAACGAGCACAATGCTGACCACCTGGTTGGTGGCGGAGATGTATAGCAATAGCGGCTCCTCCTCGCGAGGCGCACCAGTACTGGCGAGCTGGACAATAGACGCTTGAGGTCTTCGAGTGCTTCTTGCACTTCATTTGTCCACTCGAACTTGTCAGCTTTGCGGAGAAGTTGGTAGAAGGGCAGTGCCTTTTCGCCCATGCGACTAATGAGTCGACTGAGCACCACGATTCGCCTGGCCAGCTGCTGGACACCTTTTACGTTCTTCTGCTTTTCCATAGCCAGTATGGATTTTCTTTTCTTTGGGTTTGCCTCGATCCCTCTCACGGATATGAGATACCAGAGTAACTGCCCAGATGGTACGCCGAAGGCGCATTTGTCCGGATTGAGCTTGATCTGGTATCGGTCGAGGTTATCGAAGGTCTCACAGAGATCGTCGATTAGCATGGCCTCCTCTTTGGTCTTGATGACGATGTCATCAACGTAGACCTAGATATTGCGACCAAGTTGGTTTTTGAGGCAGGCCTACATGCACCGCTGATAGGTGGCTTCTGTGTTTTTTAGCCCGAAAGGCTTCGTGTTGTAGCAGAACACACCAAAAGGTGTTGTGAATGCCGTTTTCTCCTGGTCTTCCTCCTTCATTCAAATCTGATTGTAGCCAGAGTAGGCATCGAGGAAGTAGAGGCGCTCGCATCCCATAGTGGAGTCAATTATTTGACCGATCCGTGGCAACGGGAAGTGACCCTTCGGGCAGTGCTTATTCAAGGAAGTGAAGTCCATGCACATCCGCAGGATGTCTATGTCCTTTTTAGGCACAAGCACTGTATTTGCAAGCCAGGTACTTTCCTTGATCTCGCGTATGAATTTTGCGTCGAGGAGTCTGTTGATCTCCATACCGACTGCTTTTGCTGGTGTTTCAGACATTCGCCTTATTGTTTGCTTGACTGGCCTTGTGTCTGGATTCACATTGAGTGAGTGCTCGGCAAATTCCCTAGGAACTCTTGGCATGTCCGCAGGACACCAGGCAAAGATTTCCCAGTGCTCACGGAGTAATTCGACGAGCGCGAGTTTCTATGCGGAACTTAAGTTGTTGGTGATGAGGGCCGTCTTGGCTGGGTCCGTTGGATGGACATGGACTTTCTTGGTGTGCACCGACGAGTCGAAGGAGAGGTTGGGTGAGCTTGGCTTGCTCAGGGGAGGCATACTATTGTCTATCGACTCCTTCAACCTCGCGAGTTCTTCTTGCATGCCAAAGGACTGGGAGATTCTGTTGAATTCCCTGTCGCAGCTATCGGACCTCTCGGAACTTTCGTGGACTGTGATGACGCTGTTTGGGCTTGGCATCTTCATCTGCAGATAGGCATAGTGTGGCACCGCCATGAACCTTGTGAACGCGAGACGTCCGAGGATGCAGTGGTACTGTGACGGCCAGTCGACGACTTCAAAGTCGATGCGTTCGTGCCAGAAATTTTGCGATGTGCCGAAGATGACGTCGAGGTTGATTTTGCCTAGGGGGTATACTCCCTTCCCTAGGACGATGACGTGGAACATCGTGTCTGAAACTTCCAGACACGTCAGAGGGATCCTCATTGCACGCAAGGTACTTGCAAACATTAGGTTGATGCCACTTCCTCCGTCCATAAAGACGTGACTCATATCAAAGCCGCCGATCTGCGCCTCGAGTACGAGGGGACAGTGGCCTGGGCGCGGGTGGTCGCACTTGTCGAAGGTGATGCAGGACTCGCTTCCGTTGAGGTACTCAGTGGTGGAAGGCGGAGAGTTTATCGCCAGATTGACTTCTACACTCGATTTGAGGGATGCCCCTTTTGGATCATCCCCATGTTGCCCACAGCTCGCGAGTACGGCTCACCTCCATGATGCTGGACTGGCGCAGCCGCAGGTGGTGGAGGTTCGGGTGGTGGTGGAGGAGCTCCATGTGCCACAGCGCCTGGGGCGGCTCCATAGCCTCGATTGATCACGTCGCGATTCATCCGAGCTAGGCCTTCGTGGAGCTTGAGGAACTCGCGACAGTCCATTAGGAGGTGACTGGACTTTTTCTTGCCGTCGTGCTTGTCGATATAGAAGTGCACGTTGCATGGTGTCCTGGATGGAGGTTGCGGGTGCCTCTTCGCGAGTGCGGTGTTGCCACACTTGCGTGGTTTTCCTAGCATCACGGTATCCCCCGCTGCGATATCCTCTATTGAGATTGTCATCGCGTTTATCGGCGGAGCCAGCCGTGGCCATGTTGACCTCGTCGCGGTCCTCGTAGACGCGCATTCGATGTTTTCCTCGGCAGTCGTGTCTGTAACCAAGGTCATCGTCATCGTCGGAGTAGGTGCAGTTTTGTTGGGTCCGCAGCATAGAAAACAAAAAAATTCCTACGATGAGAACTACACGCCAAGACCTATCTACTAGGTACAGAGCAATGGGTGGACATACATCCAACGAGAACTTACCCTCGAAGACAACGAGTTTTGTTAACGAGTAGGAACTCACACATGTTCAATTCCGGACAACCCACCTGGAACATGTATCTGCTAATCAGACCATGGAATAATTCTAGGGGAGAGACACAAGGAGGTGTGAGGAAGAGAGGAAGGGGGGCTTTATAGGAGGAGGGGTGCCCTCTCTCATGCGCATGGGGGAGTCCTCACCTCCCCATTCATGTGGTGGTAACCCCTCCACATTAAGCCTCTTCACATTCCCCTTTAAAGTCCCTACGTTAAATGCATTAAAATTCTCCAAGTTTAATGCTCTCTCATTTAAAAAAACTTTTATTAAATTTATTCAAATTTTGTTAATTACTTTAATTAAAAACATTCATAACCCTGCAATATTTCAATATCACATGCAGAACCACTTTCTGCAATTTCACCCGAAACAATTTCTGGTTTCTATCGAAACAATTCCTGCGCTTTGCAATTCTTTTCTATGAAACATATGTGCTCCAAAATAGTGTCCGGTAACTCTTAAGTGTGTCACCCTATGGTTCGCGAATAATGCAGACATGATTGAGACTCCTCTCAGATCAATAATTAGAAGCGGGACCTGGAGGTCCATACTGACTCCTGCATATTCAACGATGACTTCTATGATCGTGAGAACCTTTAACGCTTGTAATTTAATCCCTTTATCTCTTGATATAATACTGAAGGAAATATGCCCTGAGAGGCAATAATAAAGTTGTTATTATATATTCCTTATACATGATAGATGTTTATTTTACATGCTAGAAATGTATTGATTCGGAAACATCAATACATGTGTGTTTCATAAACAAAAAGGGTTCCTAGTCATGCCTCTCTTATAGACTAGGTTGTTGATTAACAGGATGATCAAGGTTTCCTGATCATGGACATTGGGTGTTGTTAATAACAAGGTCACACCATTGGTGGAATGATGTGATGAACATTCATCTGAAGTATAGCATTACGATCAAGTCATTATGTTTGTATTGCTATAAAATCATACGAAGTAATCTTTATCCTTAGACCATGATATCATGTTAATTGCTAACACAGGAAGAGTATCTTGATAACATCAAACGTCACACCGTAACAGGGTGACTATAAAGATGGGTTCAGTACTACGAAGGTGTTATGTTGAGGCTCATGGATCAAGAGTGGAATTTGTCAATCCAGATGATGGATAGATATACTCTGGGCCCTCTCGGTGATATCACATTAGGATAGCTTGCAAGCAAGTGATGTGATCACTAGAATGTTATATCACGGGAACGAGAAAAGAGTGCATGTCGGTAACGAGATCAAACTAGGTATGGAGATACCGATGATCGAATCTCGGACATGTAATATATCAAGAGACAAAGGGATTAAGTTACAAGCGTTAAAGGTTCTCACGATCATAGGAGTCATCGTTGAATGTGTAGGAGTCAGTACGGATCTCCAGGTCCCGCAGCTGATTATTGATCGGAGAAGGGTCTCGATCATGTCTGCATTATTCGCGAACCGTAGGGTGGCACACTTAAGAGTTACCGGACACCATTTTGGAGCACATATGTTTCAGACGAAAGAATTGCAAAGTGCAGGAATTGTTTCAATAGAAACTAGAAATTGTTTCGGGTGAAATTGCAGAAGGTGGTTCTGCATCTGATATTGAAATATTGCAAGGGGCTATATGTGAATGTTTGTTAATTAAAGTAATTAACAAAATTCTGAATAAATTTAATAAAAAGAGTTTTATTAAATGAGAGAGCATTAAATTTGGAGAAATTAAATGCATTTAAAGTGGAGACTTTTAAAGGGAATGTGAAGAGGCATTTTAATGTGTAGGGGTTACCACATGAATGGGGAGGTGAGGGTCACCCCCATGCGCCGGCCATGGAGAGAGGGGCACCCTCCTCCTATAAAAGGCCACCCATTCCTCCTTCATCCTTACACCTCCTTGTGAAGGATCTCTCCCTCTAGAATTATTCCCATGGTCTCGATTAGCGAGATACATGTTCCCGGTGGCATTTCGTTCGGAAGGAGTTATTGCTCATTGATCGCTGGAGCGAGGAGGTGGATGTTGTCCGTGGCTTGAACGTAAAAGAAAAGGATGCGCTGAGTTGCGCCGGATTTCCTCACGATCTTGAGATTGGCAAGTGTACGACTACATCAACCACGCAGTTCCTACTGTTAATAAAGCTCGTTGTTCACGAGGGTAAGTTCTTGTTGGATGTATGTCCACCCGCTGCTTTGTACCTAGTAGATAGATCTTGGCGTAGTTCACACCGTAGGAATTTTTTGTTTTCTATGTCATGACCCAACAAAGGGTATCGCTCGATCTATGCGTAGGTGCTTAGCACGGTAGTACACATATGGTTGATATGTGGGCGATGATGATCATGTTATTGCATCTTCTATGTATTTTGGATATTGGTGGCATAGTGGGATGAAGCGGCCAACCTTACATGTCATCGTACATGAGACCGGTTCCACGAATCGACATGCAACTTGTTTTGCATAAGTGGTCGGGTGTCTGATCTCCTACTATAGTCAATATCTGATTTACAACGAGTTTCTAATAACTTAGTTATCCTTGTTGTGGTTCATGTTCGTAGGTGAGAATGGTTCTATCTCCGAAAGCCCTAAGCCACGTAAAACTTGCAATTGATAAATTAGAGGCGTCTAGTTTAGATCGTTGCTAGGCTAGTGTATTGATATGGTATTGTTGTAAGTAGATGTATGGCAGATACTCTTACAACACAGTCAACGTGTAAGTTCCATAGACCTTGGCCTTACACACAAAGGAATGATAGAGATCATACCATGATGCAAGTGATAGAGATCAAATGCATGGACCATATCATCTCACTTTACACATTAGATGTTAGCATCTTATACTGCTAGTTTAGCGTGTTTGGTAGCATTATAAGATGATACCTCATTTAGATATCAAGATAAAAATGTGTTCTTCCTTGAGTATGCACCGTTCTATGGATCGTGTTTCGAGACATCACGTGATGATCGGGTGTACTCGAATCTACGCTTTCATAGAAACGGGTGTAAGACAGTTTTACACACGCAAATACTAAGGTTCTTACTTGGCGAGCCTAGCATGTACAGACATGGCCTTGGAACACGGACCGAAAGGTTAAGCATGAGTCATATGGTTGATATGATGCTCGCCTTTGAAGCTATATCAACTCGCGTGATGATCGGACTTGATATAGTGGATTTGGTTCATGTAATCACCAAAATGACACGAGGGATGTCGTTTTTGAGTGGGAGTTCATTAGTAATTTGGATTAGTTGAACTCAATCTATCATAAACTTAGTCTAAATAAACTTTACAATTTCTGGGTTAGATGGCACCACCTGCTTTTAATTTCAATGTGTTCATGGAGAAAGAGAAACTTACTACGAATGGTAGCAACTTCACCAACTAGGCTATGAATTTGAGGATTCTCCTCACTGCTGCACAAAAGCAATATGTGCTAGATGCGCCTCTAGGCCCCCCACCAGCTCCTGATGCCCCTGACGAGGAAAATAATGTCTATGTGACTCGTCAGGAGGACCACGACTTAGTTCATTGCGGCATACTGTATGGGCTAGAGCCAGAACTTCGAAAGCGTTTCGAAAATGGCAATGCCTTTGATACCATGGGAGAATTGAAAATGATTTTCGATACCCATGCTTTCATAGAGAGTTATAATGCTACAGAAAAGTTCTTTAGCTACATGATGGAGGAAAACAACTCCGTTAGTGAGTACGTACTCAAAATATCTGGGTACGCCGATAAGCTTGTGTCCTTGGGAATAACGATTCCCATTGACTTAGGCATACATCGTGTTCTCCAATCTCTGCCACCTAGCTACAAGAGCTTCGTGATGAACTATAATATGCAGGGCATGAAGAAGTCTCTTCCCGAGATTCTGTCAATGCTTAAGACTGCAAAAGTGGAGATTAGGAAAGAACATCAAGTGTTGATGATCAATAGGACCACCGGTTTCAAGAAGGACAAGAAAGGCAAACACAAGGGAAAGAAGGGTGGCAAGTCTGTTGCCACGCCTGAAAAGAAACCCCGGGCTGGCCCTAAGTCTGACACCGAGTGCTACTATTGCAAGGATCGCCATTGAAGCGCAACTGCCCCAAGTATTTGGCGGACAAGAAGTCCAGCAAGGCAAACAAAGGTATATGTGATATACATGTTATTGATGTGTACTTGACTAGTACTCGCAGTAGCACCTGGGTATTTGATACCGGATCGGCTGCTAATATATGTAACTCGGTTCAGGGGCTACGGAACAAGGGACAAAAAGCAAGGGATGAGGTCAGGATGCGGGTCGGCAATGGGTCAAGAGTTGATGTGATCGCCGTCGGGACGCTACCTCTCCATTTGCCATCGAGATTAGTTATAAACCTAAATAATTTTTATTTGGTGCCTGCACTGAGCATGAACATTGTATCTGGATCGTGTTTGATGCAAAGTGGTCATTCCTTTAAATCTGAAAATAATGGTTGTTCGATTTATAAGAATGAATCTTTTATGGTCATGCACCTATGTTGAATGGTTTATTTCTATTGGATCTCGATAGTAATATTACGCACATTCATAATGTTAATGCTAAAAAGATTAAACTTGATGATGATATGTCTACATATATGTGGCAATCGCCTAGGTCATATTGGCGTTAAACGCATGAAGAAACTCCATTCTGATGGACTTTTGGAATCACTTGATTTTGAATCATTTGATACATGTGAGCCATGCCTTATGGGCAAGATGACTAGAACGTCATTATCCGGTTCAATGGAACGGGCGACAGATCTATTGGAAATCATACATACTGATGTGTGTGGACCAATGAGTGTGTCGGCGCGAGGTGGATATCGTTATTTTGTTACTTTCACGGAGGATTTGAGTAGATACGGGTATATCTATTTGATGAAACACAAGTCTGAAACCTTTGAAAAGTTCAAGGAATTTCAGAATGAAGTGGAAAATCATCGTAATAGAAAGATCAAATTTCTACGGTCTGACCGTGGAGGATAGTATCTAAGTTACGAGTTTAGCACACACATGAAAGAGTGTGGAATAGTTTCACAACTCACGCCTTCCGGAACACCACGACATAATGGTGTGTCGGAACATCGTAATCGTACCTTATTGGATATGGTTCAATCTATGATGTCTCTGACTGACTTACCTCTGTCATTTTGGGGTTATGCACTGGAAACAACTGCATTCACTTTAAATCAGGCACCATCTAAATCCGTTGAAACGACACCGTATGAATTCTGGTTTGGAAACAAACCTAAGCTGTCATTTCTTAAGGTTTGGGGATGCGATGTTTATGTGAAGAAACTTCAACCGGATAAACTCAAACCCAAAGTGGAAAAATGCGTCTTCATAGGATACCCTAAGAAAACAATTGGGTATACCTTCTATGACAGATCCGAGGGCAAGGTTTTTGTTGCCAAGAATGGATCCTTTCTTGAGAAGGAGTTTCTCGCGAAAGGTGTGAGTAGTCGGAAGGTAGAACTCGAAGAGGTTATTGAACCTTCTCTTCATGGAATTGCGAGTGGCGCAGCATCGGAAGTTGTTTTGGAGTTGACTTCACCTGATGAAGAGAGAGCTAATGATAATGATCATGAAACTCCAAAAGAGGACACTACCGAACCTCGCAGGTCAAGCAGGACATGTGCAGCTCCTGAACTGTACGGCAATCCTGTTGTGAATTTCATGGTTGATGAAATGGATGACCCTGCGACGTATGAAGAAGCGATGATGAGCCCGGATTCTAACAAATGGTAGAAGCCATGAAATCCTAGATGGAATCCATGTACGAGAACCAAGTTTAGAACTTGGTGGACTTACCTCACGACCGAAAGGCCGTGGAGAATAAATGGATTTTCAAAAGGAAAACTGATGCTGATGGTAATGTGACCATCTATAAGGCTCGACTTGTCGCAAAGGGGTTTCTACAAATTCAAGGAGTTGACTACGATGAGACATTCTCTCTCGTAGCGATGCTTAAGTCAGTTAGGATTATGTTAGCAATTGCTGCATATTTCGATTATGAAATATGGCAGATGGATGTCAAAACTGCATTCCTCAATGGTAAGATTGAAGAAGAGTTGTATATGATACAACCTAAGGGTTTTGTCGATCCTAAGGATGCTAATAAGGTGTGCAAACTTCAGCGATCCATCTATGGACTAAAGCAAGCATCACGAAGTTGGAATCTCCGCTTTGATGAGGTGATCAAAGAGTTTGGATTTGTTCAAACTTATGGAGAGGCTTGTATTTACAAGAAAGTGAGTGGGAGCAATGTGGCATTTCTGATATTATATGTGGATGACATATTATTGATTGGAAATGATATAGATCTTTTAAACAGTGTTAAAAGTTATCTAAAAAGAAATTTTCGATGAAAGACCTTGGTGAGCGTCATATATTAGGCATTAAAATCTATAGAGATAGATCAAGGCGCCTAATTGGGCTATCGCAGTGTACATACCTTGATAAGATATTAAAGAAGTTTAATATGGATGAAAGTAAGAAGGGGTTCTTACCTATGTTGCAAGGCAAGACATTGAGTAAGACTCAAAGTCCGGCTACGGCGGAAGAAAGAGAGATGATGGATAAGATATCCTATGCCTCGGCCATAGGCTCTATTATGTATGCCATGCTATGTACAAGACCGGATGTGGCACATGCTATTATTTTGACTAGTAGGTACCAATCTGATCCAGGTTCGGAACACTGGATAGCGGTAAAGAACATCCTCAAGTACCTAAGAAGAACTAAGGATATGTTTCATATACGGAGGTGAATAAGAGCTAGTCGCTAAGTGTTATGTTGATGCTAGCTTTGACACCGATCCGGATGACTCTAAGTCTCAATCCGGATACGTATTTCTCTTGAACGGAGTAGCAATTAGTTGGAGGAGTTCCAAACAACCTGTGGTGGCTGGATCAACAACGGAGGCGGAATATGTTGCTGCTTTAGAAGCGGCGTAGGAAGCAGTTTGGATGAAAGAGTTCATTACGGAACTGGGTGTGGTTCCCAGTGCGTTGGACCCGATGGTGATCTATTGTGACAACAATGGAGCCATAGCCAACGCAAAGGAACCAAGGTCTCACAAGAATTCCAAGCATATTAAGCGCCGGTTTCACTCCATCCGCGAGCATGTCAAGGATGGAGATATAAAGATTTGTAAAGTACACACGGACCTAAATGTAGCAGATCCGTTGACTAAAGTTCTCCCTAGGGCAAAACATGATCAACAACAGAACTCCATGGGTGTTAGATTTATCACTATGTGAACTAGATTATTGTCTCTAGTGCAAGTGGGAGACTGAAGGAAATATGCCCTGAGAGGCAATAATAAAGTTGTTATTATATATTCCTTATACATGATACATGTTTATTTTACATGCTAGAAATGTATTGATTCAGAAACATCAATACATGTGTGTTTAATAAACAAAAAGGGTTCCTAGTCATGCCTCTCTTATAGACTAGCTTGTTGATTAACAGGATGATCAAGGTTTCCTGATCATGGACATTGGATGTTGTTAATAACAAGGTCACACCATTGGTGGAATGATGTGATGAACATTCATCTGAAGTATAGCATTACGATCAAGTCATTATGTTTGTATTGCTATAAAATCATACGAAGTAATCTTTATCCTTAGACCATGATATCATGTTAATTGCTAACACAGGAAGAGTATCTTGATAACATCAAACGTCACACCGTAACAGGGTGACTATAAAGATGGGTTCAGTACTACGAAGGTGTTATGTTGAGGCTCATGGATCAAGAGTGGAATTTGTCAATCCAGATGACGGATAGATATACTCTGGGCCCTCTCGGTGATATCACATTAGGATAGCTTGCAAGCAAGTGATGTGATCACTAGAATGTTATATCACGAACGAAAAGAGTGCATGTCGATACTTGAGATCAAACTAGGTATGGAGATACCGATGATCGAATCTCGGACATGTAATATATCAAGAGACAAAGGGATTTAGTTACAAGCGTTAAAGGTTCTCACGATCACAGGAGTCATCGTTGAATGTGTAGGAGTCAGTACGGATCTCCAGGTCCCGCAGCTGATTATTGATCGGAGAAGGGTCTCGATCATGTCTGCATTATTCGCGAACCGTAGGGTGGCACACTTAAGAGTTACCGGACACCATTTTGGAGCACATATGTTTCATTTAAAGAATTGCAAAGTGCAGGAATTGTTTCAATAGAAACTAGAAATTGTTTCGTGAAATTGCGTAAGGTGGTTACGCATCTGATATTGAAATATTGCAAGGGGCTATATGTGAATGTTTGTTAATTAAAGTAATTAACAAAATTCTGAATAAATTTAATAAAAAGAGTTTTATTAAATGAGAGAGCATTAAATTTGGAGAAATTAAATGCATTTAAAGTGGAGACTTTTAAAGGGAATGTGAAGAGGCATTTTAATGTGTAGGGGTTACCACCACATGAATGGGGGAGGTGAGGGGTCACCCCCCATGCGTCGGCCATGGAGAGAGGGGGCACCCCCTCCTCCTATAAAAGGCCACCCATTCCCTCCTTCATCCTTACACCTCCTTGTGAAGGATCTCTCCCCCCTCTAGAATTATTCCCCATGGTCTCAGATTAGCGAGATACATGTTCCCGGTGGCATTTCATCTGGAAGGAGTTGCTGCTTCCATTGGATCGCTGGAGCGAGGAGGTGGATGTTGTCCGGTGGCTTGAACGTGTGTGCTAGTGCGGATGCGCTGCTGAGTTGCGGCGCTCGGATTTCCTCACGATCTTGAGATTGGCAAGTGTACGACTACATCAACCACGAGTTCCTACTCGTTAATAAAGCTCGTTGTCTACGAGGGTAAGTTCTTGTTGGATGTATGTCCACCCGTTGCTTTGTACCTAGTAGATAGATCTTGGCGTGTAGTTCACACCGTAGGAATTTTTTTTGTTTTCTATGCTGCGGACCCAACAAAGGGTATCGAGCTGATCTATGCGTAGGTGCTTAGCACGGGTAGTACACATATGGTTGATATGTGGGCGATGATGATCATGTTATTGCATCTTCTATGTATTTTGGATATTGGTGGCATAGTGGGATGAAGCGGCCCGGGCCAACCTTACATGTCATCGTACATGAGACCGGTTCCACGACTGACATGCAACTTGTTTTGCATAAGTGGCTGGCGGGTGTCTGTATCTCCTACTATAGTCAATATCTGATTTACAACGAGTTTCTAATAACTTAGTTATCCTTGTTGTGGTTCATGTTCGTAGGTGAGAATGGTTCTATCTCCGAAAGCCCTAAGCCACGTAAAACTTGCAATTGATAAATTAGAGGCGTCTAGTTTAGATCGTTGCTAGGCTAGTGTATTGATATGGTATTGTTGTAAGTAGATGTATGGCAGATACTCTTACAACCTCAACGGTAAGTTCCATAGACCTTGGCCTTACACACAAAGGAATGATAGAGATCATACCATGATGCAAGTGATAGAGATCAAATGCATGGACCATATCATCTCACTTTACACATTAGATGTTAGCATCTTATACTGCTAGTTTAGCGTGTTTGGTAGCATTATAAGATGATACCTCATTTAGATATCAAGATAAAAATGTGTTCTTCCTTGAGTATGCACCGTTCTATGGATCGTGTTTCGAGACATCACGTGATGATCGGGTGTACTCGAATCTACGCTTTCATAGAAACGGGTGTAAGACAGTTTTACACACGCAAATACTAAGGTTCTTACTTGGCGAGCCTAGCATGTACAGACATGGCCTTGGAACACGGACCGAAAGGTTAAGCATGAGTCATATGGTTGATATGATGCTCGCCTTTGAAGCTATATCAACTCGCGTGATGATCGGACTTGATATAGTGGATTTGGTTCATGTAATCACCAAAATGACACGAGGGATGTCGTTTTTGAGTGGGAGTTCATTAGTAATTTGGATTAGTTGAACTCAATCTATCATAAACTTAGTCTAAATAAACTTTACAATTTCTGGGTTAGATGGCACCACCTGCTTTTAATTTCAATGTGTTCATGGAGAAAGAGAAACTTACTACGAATGGTAGCAACTTCACCAACTAGGCTATGAATTTGAGGATTCTCCTCACTGCTGCACAAAAGCAATATGTGCTAGATGCGCCTCTAGGCCCCCCACCAGCTCCTGATGCCCCTGACGAGGAAAATAATGTCTATGTGACTCGTCAGGAGGACCACGACTTAGTTCATTGCGGCATACTGTATGGGCTAGAGCCAGAACTTCGAAAGCGTTTCGAAAATGGCAATGCCTTTGATACCATGGGAGAATTGAAAATGATTTTCGATACCCATGCTGTCATGGAGAGTTATAATGCTACAGAAAAGTTCTTTAGCTACATGATGGAGGAAAACAACTCCGTTAGTGAGTACGTACTCAAAATATCTGGGTACGCCGATAAGCTTGTGTCCTTGGGAATAACGATTCCCATTGACTTAGGCATACATCGTGTTCTCCAATCTCTGCCACCTAGCTACAAGAGCTTCGTGATGAACTATAATATGCAGGGCATGAAGAAGTCTCTTCGAGATTACAATGCTTAAGACGCAAAAGTGGAGATTAGGAAAGAACATCAAGTGTTGATGATCAATAGGACCACCGTTTCAAGAAGGACAAGAAAGGCAAACAAGGGAAAGAAGGGTGGCAAGTCTGCCACGCTGAAAAGAAACCCGGCTGGCCCTAAGTCCGACAATCGGTGCTACTATTGCAAGGGGATCGCCATTGAAGCAATCGCCTAAGTATTTGGCGGACAAGAAGTCCAGAAGGCAAACAAAGGTATATGTGATATACATGTTATTGATGTGTACTTGACTAGTACTGCAGAGCACTGGGTATTTGATACCGGATCGGCTGCTAATATATGTAACTCGGTTCAGGGGCTACGGAACAAGGGACAAAAAGCAAGGGATGAGGTCAGGATGCGGGTCGGCAATGGGTCAAGAGTTGATGTGATCGCCGTCGGGACACTACCTCTCCATTTGCCATCGAGATTAGTTATAAACCTAAATAATTGTTATTTGGTGCCTGCACTGAGCATGAACATTGTATATGGATCGTGTTTGATGCAAAGTGGTCATTCCTTTAAATCTGAAAATAATGGTTGTTCGATTTATAAGAATGATATCTTTTATGGTCATGCACCTATGTTGAATGGTTTATTTCTATTGGATCTCGATAGTAATATTACGCACATTCATAATGTTAATGCTAAAAGATTAAACTTGATGATGATATGTCTATATATGTGGCAATCGCCGTCTAGGTCATATTGGCGTTAAACGCATGAAGAAACTCCATTCGATGGACTTTGGAATCACTTGATTTTGAATCATTTGATACATGTGAGCCATGCCTTATGGGCAAGATGACTAGAACGTCATTATCCGGTTCAATGGAACGGGCGACAGATCTATTGGAAATCATACATACTGATGTGTGTGGACCAATGAGTGTGTCGGCGCGAGGTGGATATCGTTATTTTGTTACTTTCACGGAGGATTTGAGTAGATACGGGTATATCTATTTGATGAAACACAAGTCTGAAACCTTTGAAAAGTTCAAGGAATTTCAGAATGAAGTGGAAAATCATCGTAATAGAAAGATCAAATTTCTGATGCGACCGTGGAGGATAGTATCTAAGTTACGAGTTTAGCACACACATGAAAGAGTGTGGAATAGTTTCACAACTCACGCCTTCCGGAACACCACGACATAATGGTGTGTCGGAACATCGTAATCGTACCTTATTGGATATGGTTCAATCTATGATGTCTCTGACTGACTTACCTCTGTCATTTTGGGGTTATGCACTGGAAACAACTGCATTCACTTTAAATCAGGCACCATCTAAATCCGTTGAAACGACACCGTATGAATTCTGGTTTGGAAACAAACCTAAGCTGTCATTTCTTAAGGTTTGGGGATGCGATGTTTATGTGAAGAAACTTCAACCGGATAAACTCAAACCCAAAGTGGAAAAATGCGTCTTCATAGGATACCCTAAGAAAACAATTGGGTATACCTTCTATCACAGATCCGAGGGCAAGGTTTTTGTTGCCAAGAATGGATCCTTTCTTGAGAAGGAGTTTCTCGCGAAAGGTGTGAGTAGTCGGAAGGTAGAACTCGAAGAGGTTATTGAACCTTCTCTTCATGGAATGGCGAGTGGCGCAGCACCGGAAGTTGTTTTGGAGTTGACTTCACCTGATGAAGAGAGAGCTAATGATAATGATCATGAAACTCGAAGAGGACACTACCAACCTCGCAGTCAAGCAGACATGTGCGGCCCTGAACTGACGGCAATCCTGTTAGAATTTCATGGTTGATGAAATGGATGACCCTGCGACGTATGAAGAAGCGATGATGAGCCCGGATTCTAACAAATGGTAGAAGCCATGAAATCCGAGATGGAATCCATGTACGAGAACCAAGTTTAGAACTTGGTGGACTTACCTCACGACCGAAAGGCCGTGGAGAATAAATGGATTTTCAAAAGGAAAATGTCGATGGTAATGTGACCATCTATAAGGCTCGACTTGTCGCAAAGGGGTTTCTACAAATTCAAGGAGTTGACTACGATGAGACATTCTCTCTCATAGCGATGCTTAAGTCAGTTAGGATTATGTTAGCAATTGCTGCATATTTCGATTATGAAATATGGCAGATGGATGTCAAAACTGCATTCCTCAATGGTAAGATTGAAGAAGAGTTGTATATGATACAACCTAAGGGTTTTGTCGATCCTAAGGATGCTAATAAGGTGTGCAAACTTCAGCGATCCATCTATGGACTAAAGCAAGCATCACGAAGTTGGAATCTCCGCTTTGATGAGGTGATCAAAGAGTTTGGATTTGTTCAAACTTATGGAGAGGCTTGTATTTACAAGAAAGTGAGTGGGAGCAATGTGGCATTTCTGATATTATATGTGGATGACATATTATTGATTGGAAATGATATAGATCTTTTAAACAGTGTTAAAAGTTATCTAAACAGCAAATTTTCGATGAAAGACCTTGGTGAAGCGTCATATATATTAGGCATTAAAATCTATAGAGATAGATCAAGGCGCCTAATTGGGCTATCGCAGTGTACATACCTTGATAAGATATTAAAGAAGTTTAATATGGATGAAAGTAAGAAGGGGTTCTTACCTATGTTGCAAGGCAAGACATTGAGTAAGACTCAAAGTCCGCTACTACGGAAGAAAGAGAGATGATGGATAAGATATCCTATGCCTCGGCCATAGGCTCTATTATGTATGCCATGCTATGTACAAGACCGGATGTGGCACATGCTATTAGTTTGACTAGTAGGTACCAATCTGATCCAGGTTCGGAACACTGGATAGCGGTAAAGAACATCCTCAAGTACCTAAGAAGAACTAAGGATATGTTTCATATACGGAGGTGAATAAGAGCTAGTCGCTAAGTGTTATGTTGATGCTAGCTTTGACACCGATCCGGATGACTCTAAGTCTCAATCCGGATACGTATTTCTCTTGAACGGAGTAGCAATTAGTTGGAGGAGTTCCAAACAACCTGTGGTGGCTGGATCAACAACGGAGGCGGAATATGTTGCTGCTTTAGAAGCGGCGTAGGAAGCAGTTTGGATGAAAGAGTTCATTACGGAACTGGGTGTGGTTCCCGGCATGTTGGACCCGATGGTGATCTATTGTGACAACAATGGAGCCATAGCCAACGCAAAGGAACCAAGGTCTCACAAGAATTCCAAGCATATTAAGCTGGTTTCACTCCATCCGCGAGCATGTCAAGGATGGAGATATAAAGATTTGTAAAGTACACACGGACCTAAATGTAGCAGATCCGTTGACTAAAGTTCTCCCTAGGGCAAAACATGATCAACAACAGAACTCCATGGGTGTTAGATTTATCACTATGTGAACTAGATTATTGTCTCTAGTGCAAGTGGGAGACTGAAGGAAATATGCCCTGAGAGGCAATAATAAAGTTGTTATTATATATTCCTTATACATGATACATGTTTATTTTACATGCTAGAAATGTATTGATTCAGAAACATCAATACATGTGTGTTTAATAAACAAAAAGGGTTCCTAGTCATGCCTCTCTTATAGACTAGCTTGTTGATTAACAGGATGATCAAGGTTTCCTGATCATGGACATTGGATGTTGTTAATAACAAGGTCACACCATTGGTGGAATGATGTGATGAACATTCATCCGATGTATAGCATTACGATCAAGTCATTATGTTTATATTGCTATAACATCATATGAAGTAATCTTTATCCTTAGACCATGAGATCATGTTAATTGCTAACACCGGAAGAGTATCTGGATAACATCAAACGTCACACCGTAACAAGGTGACTATAAAGATGGGTTCAATACTACGAAGGTGTTATGTTGAGGCTCATGGATAGATATACACTAGGCCCTCTCGATGATATCACATTAGGATAGCTTGCAAGCAAGTGATGTGATCACTAGAATGTTATATCACGGGAACAAGAAAAGAGTGCATGTCGGTAACGAGATCAAACTAGGTATGGAGATATCGATGATCGAATCTCGGACATGTAATATATCGAGAGACAAAGGGATTTAGTTACAAGCGTTAAAGGTTCTCACGATCACAGGAGTCATTGTTGAATGTGTAGGAGTCAGTACAGATCTCTAGGTCCCGCTGCTGATTATTGATCGGAGAAGGGTCTCGATCATGTCTGCATTATTCGTGAACCGTAGGGTGGCACACTTAAGAGTTACCGGACACCATTTTGTAGCACATATGTTTGCACGTAAAGAATTGCAAAGAAGGAATTGTTTCAATAGAAACCGGAAATTGTTTCGGTGAAATTGCGTAAGGTGGTTCTGCATGTGATATTGAAATATTGCAAGGGGCTATATGTGAATGTTTGTTAATTAAAGTAATTAACAAAATTCTGAATAAATTTAATAAAAAGAGTTTTATTAAATGAGAGAGCATTAAATTTGGAGAAATTTAATGCATTTAAAGTGGAGACTTTAAAAGGGAATGTGAAGAGACATTTTAATGTGGAGGGGTTACCACCACATGAATGGGGGAGGTGAAGGGTCACCCCCCATGCGCCGGCCATGGAGAGAGGGGGCACCCCCGCTCCTCCTATAAAAGGCCACCCATTCCCTCCTTCATCCTTACACCTCCTTGTGAAGGATCTCTCTCCCCCTCTAGAATTATTCCCCCATGGTCTCGGATTAGCGAGATACATGTTCCCGGTGGCATTTAAATGCGGAAGGAGTTCTTGCTCACTGGATCGCTAGAGCGAGGAGGTGGACGTTGTCCGGTGGCTTGAACGTGTGTGCGAGTGCGGATGCGCTGCTGAGTTGCGGCGCTCGGACTTCCTCACGATCTTGAGATCAGCAAGTGTACGACTACATCAACCACGAGTTCCTACTCGTTAACAAAGCTCGTTGTCTACGAGGGTAAGTTCTCGTTGGATGTATGTCAACCCGTTGCTTTGTACCTAGTAGATAGATCTTGGCGTGTAGTTCACACCGTAGGAAAATTTTTGTTTTCTATGCTGCGGACCCAACAAATACATGTCCGAGATTCGATCATCGGTATCCAAATACCTAGTTTGATCTCGTTACCGACATGCACTCTTTTCTCGTTCCCGTGATATAACATTCTAGTGATCACATCACTTGCTTGCAAGCTACCTTAATGTGATATCACCGAGAGGGCCCAGAGTATATCTATCCATCATCGGGATTAACAAATTCCACTCTTGATCCATGAGCCTCAACATAACATCTTCATAGCACTGAACCCATCTTTATAGTCACCCAGTTACGGGTGTGACGTTTGATGTTATCAAGATACTCTTCCGGTGTTAGCAATTAACATGATCTCATGGTCTAAGGATAAAGATTACTTCGTATGATGTTATAGCAATGTAAACATAATGACTTGATCGTAATGCTATACTTCGGATGAATGTTCATCACATCATTTCACAAATGCGGTGACCTTGTTATTAACAACATCCAATATCCATGATCAGGAAACCTTGATCATCTTGTTAATCACTAAGCTAGTCTATAAGAGAGGCATAACTAGGAACCCTTTTTGTTTATTAAACACACATGTATTAATCTTTCCGATCAATACAATTATAGCATGCAAAATAAACATCTATCATATATAAGGAATACATAATAACAACTTTATTATTGCCTCTCAGGGCATATTTCCTTCAGTCTCCCACTTGCACTAGAGACAATAATCTAGTTCACATAGTGATAAATCTAACACCCATGGAGTTCTCGTGTTGATCATGTTTTGCCCTAGGGAGAGCTTTAGTCAACGGATCTGCTACATTTAGGTCCGTGTGTACTTTACAAATCTTTATATCTCCATCCTTGACATGTTCGCGGATGGAGTGAAACCGGCGCTTAATATGCTTGGAATTCTTGTGAGACCTCGGTTCCTTGGCGTTGGCTATGGCTCCATTGTTGTCACAATAGATCACCATCGGGCCCAATGCACTAGGAACCACACCTAGTTCCATAATGAACTCTTTCATACAAACCGCTTCCTGCGCCGCTTCTGAAGCAGCAACATATTCCGCCTCCGTCGTTGATCCAGCCACCATAGGTTGTTTGGAACTCCTCCAACTAACTGCTACTCCGTTCAAGAGAAATACGTATCCGGATTGAGACTTAGAGTCATCCAGATCTGTGTTAAAACTAGCATCGACATAACACTTAGCGACTAGCTCTTCTTCACCTCCGTATATAAGAAACATATCCCTAGTTCTTCTCAAGTACTTGAGGATGTTCTTGACCGCTATCCAGTGTTCCGAACCTGGATCAGATTGGTACCTACTAGTCAAACTAATATCATGTGCTACATCCGGTCTTGTACATAGCATGGCATACCTTATAGAGCCTATGGCCGAGGCATAGGGGATCTTATCCATTATCTCTCTTTCTTCCGCCGTAGCCGGACTTTGAGTCTTACTTCCTTGCAACATAGGTAAGAACCCCTTCTTACTTCTGTCCATATTAAACCGCTTTAATATCTTATCAAGGTATGTACTCTGTGATAGCCCAATTAGGCGCCTTCATCTATCTCTATAGATTTTAATGTCTAATATATATGACGCTTCACCAAGGTCTTTCATCGAAAATTTGCTGTTTGGATAACTTTTAACACTGTTTAAAAGATCTATATCATTTCCAATCAATAATATGTTATCCACATATAATATCAGAAATGCCACATTGCTCCCACTCAGTTTCTTGTAAATACAAGCCTCTCCATAAGTTTGGACAAATCCAAACTCTTTGATCGCCTCATCAAAGCGGAGATTCCAACTTCGGGATGCTTGCTTCAGTCCATAGATGGATCGCTGAAGTTTGCATACCTTATTAGCATCCTTAGGATCGGCAAAACCCTTAGGTTGTATCATATACAACCTCTTTTTCAATATTACCATTGAGGAACACAGTTTTGACATCCATCTGCCATATTTCATAATCGAAATATGCAGCAATTGCTAACATAATCCAACCGACTTAAGCATCGCTACGGGAGAGAATGTCTCATCGTAGTCAACTCCTTGAATTTGTTAAAACCCCTTTGCGACAAGTCGAGCCTTATAGATGGTCACATTACCATTAGCATCCGTTTTTTCTTTTGAAAATCCATTTATTCTCAACGGCCTTTCGATCGTGAGGTAAGTCCACCAAGGTCCAAACCTGGTTCTCGTACATGGATTTCATCTCGGATTTCATGGCTTCTAGCCATTTGTTGGAATCCGGGGTCATCATTGCTTCTTCATACGTCGTAGGGTCATCCATTTCATCAACCATGAAATTCACAACAGGATTGCCATACAGTTCAGGAGCTGCACGTGTCCTGCTTGACCTGCGAGGTTCGGTAGTGTCCTCTTTCAGAGCTTCATGATCAATATCATTAGCTCTCTCTTCATTAGGTGAAGTCAACTCCGAAACAATTTCCGGTGCTACGCTACTCGCCATTTCATGAAGAGAAGGTTCAATAACCTCTTCGAGTTCTAGCTTCCGACTACTCACACCTTTCGCGAGAAACTCCTTCTCAAGAAAGGATCCATTCTTGGCAATAAAAACCTTGCCCTCGGATCTGTGATAGAAGGTATACCCAATCGTTTCCTTAGGGTATCCTATGAAGATGCATTTTTCTGCTTTGGGTTCGAGTTTATCTAGCTGAAGTTTCTTCACATAAACATCGCATCCCCAAACCTTAAGAAATGCCAGCTTAGGTTTGTTTCCAAACCATAATTCATACGGTGTCATTTCAACGGATTTAGATGGTGCCCGATTTAAAGTGAATGCAGCTGTTTCCAGTGCATAACCCCAAAACGATAGTGGCAAGTCAGTCAGAGACATCATAGATCGAACCATATCCAATAAAGCACGATTACGACGTTCCGACACACCATTATGTTGTGGTGTTCCGGCAGGCATGAGTTGTGAAACTATTCCACACTCTTTCATGTGTGTGCTAAACTCGTAACTTAGATACTCACCTCCACGGTCAGACCGAAGAAATTTGATCTTTCTATTACAATGATTTTCCACTTCATTCTGAAATTCCTTGAACTTTTCAAAGGTTTCAGACTTGTGTTTCATCAAATAGATATACCCGTATCTACTCAAATCATCCGTGAAAGTAACAAAATAACGATATCCACCTCGCGCCGGCATACTCATTGGTCCACACACATCAGTATGTATGATTTCCAATAAATCTGTCGCCCGTTCCATTGAACCAGAAAACGGCATTCTAGTCATCTTGCCCATAAGGCATGGCTCACATGTATCAAATGATTCAAAATCAAGTGATTCCAAAAATCCATAAGAATGGAGTTTCTTCATGTGTTTAACGCCAATATGACCTAGACGGTAGTGCCACATATATGCAGATATATCATTATCAAATTTAATCTTTTTAGCATTAACATTATGAATATGCGTAATATTACTATCGAGATCCAACAGAAATAAACCATTCAACACAGGTGCATGACCATAAAAGATATCATTCTTATAAATCGAACAACCATTATTTTCAGATTTAAAGGAATAACCACTTTGCATCAAACATGATCTGGATACAATGTTCATGCTTCGCAAAAGGCACCAAATAACAATTATTTAGGTTTATAACTAATCCCGATGGCATATGGAGAGGTAGCGTCCCGACGGCGATCACATCAACTTTTGATCCATTGCCGACCCGCATCTTGACCTCATCCCTTGCTAGTTGTCGCTTGTTCCGTAGCCCCTAAACCGAGTTACATATATTAGCAACCGATCCCGTATCAAATACCCAGGTGCTACTTCGAGTACTAGTCAAGTACACATCAATAACATGTATATCATATATACCTTTGTTTGCCTTGCCGGACTTCTTGTCCGCCAAATACTTGGGGCAATTGCGCTTCCAATGGCCAGTCCCCTTGCAATAGTAACACTCGGTGTCAGACTTAGGGCTAGCTCGGGGTTTCTTTTTAGGTGCGGCAACAGATTTTCCACCCTTCTTTCCCTTGTGCTTGCCTTTCTTGTCCTTCTTGAAACCGGTGGTCCTATTGATCATCAACACTTGACGTTCTTTCCTAATCTCCACTTCGCCTTAAGCATCGATGAAGCTCGAAGAGACTTCTTCATGCCCTGCATATTATAGTTCATCACGAAGCTCTTGTAGCTAGGTGGAAGAGATTGGAGAACACGATGTATGCCTAAGTGAATGGGAATCGTTATTCCCAAGGACACAAGCTTATCGGCGTACCCAGACATTTTGAGTACATGCTCACTAACGGAGCTGTTCTCCTCCATCATGCAGCTAAAGAACTTTTCAGTATCATTATAACTCTCTATGGCAGCATGGGTATCGAAAATCATTTTCAATTCTCCCATTGTATCAAAGGCATTGCCATTTTCAAAATGCTTTCGAAGTTCTGGCTCTAGCCCATACAGCATGCCGCAATGAACTAAGTTGTGGTCCTCCTGACGAGTCACATAGACATTCTTTTCCTCGTCAGGGGCATCAGGAGCTGGTGGGAGGCCTAGCAGCGCATCTAGCACATATTTCTTTTGTGCAGCAGTGAGGAGAATCCTCAAATTCATAGCCCAGTTGGTGAAGTTGCTACCATTTGCAGCAAGTTTCTCTTTCTCCATGAACACATTGAAATTAAAAGCAGGTGGTGCCATCTACAACAGAATTTGTAAAGTTTATTTAGACTAAGTTTATGATAGAGTGAGTTCAACTAATCCAAATTACTAATGAACTCCCACTCAAAAACGACATCCCTCGTGTCCTTTTGGTGATTACATGAACCAAATCCACTACACCAAGTCCGATCATCATGTGAGTTGATGTAGCTTCAAAGGCGAGCATCTATATGGGCATCATATCAACTATATGACTCATGCTTAACCTTTTGGTCCGTGTTCCGAGGCCATGTCTATACATGCTAGGCTCGCCAAGTAAGAACCTTAGTATTCGCGTGTGTAAAACTGTCTTACACCCGTTCCTATGAAAGCGTAAATTCGAGTACACCCGATCATCACGTGATGTCTCGAAACACGATCCATAGAATAGTGCATACTCAAGGAAGAACACGTTTTTATCTTGATATCTAAATGAGGGATCATCTTACAATGCTACAGAAAGCGCCAAACTAGAAGTATAAGATGCTAACATCTAATGTGTAAAGTGAGATGATATGGTCCATGCATTTGATCTCTATCATTTGCATCTTGGTATGATCTCTATCATTCCTTTGTGTGTAAGGCCAAGGTCTATGGAACTTACACGTTGAATGTGTTGTAAGAGTATATATCATACATCTACTTACAACAATACCATATCAATACACTAGCCCAACAACGATCTAAACTAGACGCCTCTAATTTATCAATTGCAAGTTTTACGTGGCTTAGGGCTTTCGGAGATAGAACCATTCTTACCTACGAACATGAACCACAACGAGGATAACCAAGTTATTAGCAACTCGTTGTAAATCAGATATTGACTATAATAGGAGAGATAGACACTCGCTAGCCACTTATGCAAAACAAGTTGCATGTCAGTCGTGGAACCGGTCTCATGTACGATGACATGTAAGGTTGGTCCGGGCAGCTTCATCCCACTATGCCACCAATATACAAAATACATAGAAGATGCAATAACATGATCATCATCGCCCACATATAAACATATGTGTACTACCCGTGCAAAGCACCTACGCATAGATCATGCTCTGATACCACTATTGGGTCCGCAGCATAGAAAACAAATTTTTTCCTATGATGAGAACTACACGCCAAGATCTATCTACTAGGTACAGAGCAACGGGTGGACATACATCCAACGAGAACTTACCCTTGAAGACAACGAGTTTTGTTAACCTGTAGGAACTCGTGGTTGATGTAGTCGTACACTTGCCGATCTCAAGATCGTGAGGAAGTCCGAGCGCCGCAACTCAGCAGCGCATCCGCACTCGCACACACGTTCAAGCCACCGGACAACCTCCACCTCCTCGCTCCAGCGATCCAGCGGAAGCAGCAACTCCTTCCAGACAAAATGCCACCGGGAACATGTATCTCACTAATCCGAGACCATGGGGGAATAATTCTAGAGGGGGAGAGATCCTTCACAAGGAGGTGTGAGGAAGAAGGAGGAAGAGGGGGGCCTTTTATAGGAGGAGGGGGGTGCCCCTCCTCTTCATGGCCGGAGCATGGGGGGTGACTCCTCACCTCCCCCATTCATGTGGTGGTAACCCCTCCACATTAAAATGCCTCTTCACATTCCCCTTTAAAGTCCCTACTTTAAATGCATTAAAATTCTCCAAGTTTAACGCTCTCTCATTTAATAAAACTCTTTTATTAAATTTATTCAGAATTTTGTTAATTACTTTAATTAACAAACATTCACATATAACCCCTTGCAATATTTCAATATCACATGCAGAACCACTTTCTGCAATTTCACCCAAAACAATTTCCGGTTTCTATCGAAACAATTCCTGCGCTTTGCAATTCTTTTGTCTGAAACATATGTGCTCCAAAATGGTGTCCGGCAACTCTTAAGCGTGTCACCCTACGGTTCGCGAATAATGCAGACATGATTGAGACTACTCTGAGATCAATAATCAGAAGCGGGACCTGGAGGTCCATGCTGACTCCTGCATATTCAACGATGACTTCTGTGATCGTGAGAACCTTTAACGCTTGTAATTTAATCCCTTTGTCTCTTGATATAATACATGTCCGAGATTTGATCATCGGTATCCAAATACCTAGTTTGATCTTGTTACCGAGATGCACTCTTTTCTCGTTCCCGTGATATAACATTCTAGTTTCTAGTGATCACATCACTTGCTTGCAAACTACCTTAATGTGATATCACCGAGAGGGCCTAGAGTATATCTATCCGTCATCGGGATTGACAAATTCCACTCTTGATCCATGAGCCTCAACATAACATCTTCGTAGCACTGAACCCATCTGTATAGTCACCCAGTTACGGTGTGACGTTTGATGTTATCAAGATACTCTTCCGGTGTTAGCAATTAACATGATCTCATGGTCTAAGGATAAAGATTACTTCGTATGATGTTATAGCAATGTAAACATAATGACTTGATCGTAATGCTATACTTCGGATGAATGTTCATCACATCATTTCACAAATGCTGTGACCTTGTTATTAACAACATCCAATGTCCATGATCAGGAAACCTTGATCATCTTGTTAATCAACAAGCTAGTCTATAAGAGAGGCATACAATTATAGCATGCAAAATAAACATCTATCATATATAAGGAATACATAATAACAACTTTATTATTGCCTTTCAGGGCATATTTCCTTCAGGTTTTTCACCGAGTCTTCTCCGTCTGCCCACCGATTCGCGATTTCCATCAGGTAGTCGATCGTTTTAGGCTTCGAGCAGCCCAGCTCCTCCCTGAGATCTATACGATGAACGCCGCCATTGAACGCGTCGATTGCGCGATCCTCCGAGATGTTTTCTGCAGAGTTCTTAATGATGGACCACCTCTAGATGTACGAGTGCAGCGACTCGCCAGACCTTTGGTGGTAGCCTCTTAGTTCTTCGATTGACGCAGGCCTTTTGTAAGTTCCCTTAAAGTTGCGCACAAAGCTATAGACCAGCTCTTCCTAGCTGCGGATGGATCTGCGAGGGAGATTGTTGAGCCATGCACGAGCGGCGCCCTGTAGCTGCAGCTGCAGAAATTGCATGGCCGTGCTTCGACTCCCGCCATAGAGCCTGACGGAGGAGATGTGATCTTCCAGCTAGATCTTTGGGTCCTATAGGCCCTCAATTTTCGGGTTCTCTGATGGGAGTTTGAACCCTTTGGGCATTTGGTTTTTCCTGATGGCTTTGCTAAAGCATCTGGCGCTGCAGAGCTCCACCTCATCGTCTTCCCAGTCAGTCGAATGAGCGTGTCTTGCCCGCATTTTGTCGATCTTGCGTTGCGTGATGTCATCACGCGCATCGTAGTTTTGGTCGTGCCACCGTGAACGGCGATGTCAAGACAGGTCGTGACTGTCGTCGCTGGAGGAGTACGAGTAATAGTACTTGTCCGGAGTTTTGCCTTTCTTCGGCTCCGGCGTCGGTTAGCCCCAGGCCCGCGATCGTAGATCGGTGCATGGAAGTTCGTGGATCTCCAGCCGGCGGCTGGTTATTGAGGAGGTACATGGTGGCCGCCGTCACCGCAGCTTGCGGCGTCTTCGGGAGCACGTGGCCCCGCGTATCCACCGTCATAGAGCTAAAGTCGAGGACTTTCGCGGCTTCTACGCGCTCTTGGTCGGTGAGGTGAGCCAGTCGAGATCACCTTTTGTTGGCTAGGTACTCATTGCCTTTGGAGGAGGATCCTCCGTGGGAGGAGAGCCTAGCTCGTCGAAGGCTCGACTCGTCCGCTGCCTTTCTATGCGCCTCGAGTTGCGTGATTACCTGCTGCTGGCGTTTGAATTCCTCTTTCAGCAGCCAATGGTAGCCCATCAACTTGTCCTACGATGTGTTGGGGGGGGGGTAGAGGATTGCCCTGTAGAGTTTCTCAACAGCGAGCCCATTCATTGTCATTAAGCTTGATCAGCATGCTCTCCGGTGTTCTCATTCGCCGAGAGGTGCGGTTCTCCTCCCGTCCCATTATTGGTGGGCGCACCGTTGGTGGGGCCACCGTTGGTAGGGCCGCCGTTGGTCGGTCCAGTGCTAGTGCCGGTGTTTTCGTGATTGACGCCGGTGTCTCCCTCATTGATGACGACGCACATGAAGTGGTTGGGGAAGCTGCTGCTCCCACAACTTTCAGATCCAGAGCCGTAGGCTCCATCTTCTGTGGCCAGGCCACCCAGATCGAACTCGCGACTGCTATCGTTGTCCGTGCTCCCAGCTGTTGCCGAGGCGTTGAGCTCGCCGAGGGTGCCGATTGGTGGTGGGAACCACGATGTTGGGGCAATTGCGGGTGCTGTCGGCTGGTCGGGCATGCGAAGCGTACCCAGTTGACTGACCTGGAAGCGAAAGCTCCCGATTGCCAGGCTGATCCCATCGCCCACAGACTCGAAAGCCGGGTGAGTGGCCGGCGTGTGGACGGTGAAGTCGAAAGCGCCGAAGAGCTGGTGAATCTCCGTTGTTGCAGAGTTGTAGATCACGGTTTATGGGGTCGAAGAAGCCACGACATCAGCACTCCCGCTTCCCACAGACGGCGCCAATTAACAAGGGTTTAATTCGTCAATACCCATTGTTATGGACTTGGGTTTTGGAGAAGGAGGGAGCGCTGGAGGCATCAATTGGCTAGCAAACAAGCACACAGGGACGCAAAGTTTACCCAGGTTTAGGCCTCGTAGAGGTCCCTACTCCTGCTTGCTCTTGGAATTATCGAAGGAATCGACGATTACAGGGGGTGCGCAGATGCAATCTGGCAATGGTTGTGGAAACTAGGGTTGTGATTGTCCTCCTCGCCACCCCTCCTAGCCTTTATATAGATAGGCTAGGTCTCAGGTAGCAGGTCGAGTCGGTAACAGATTAGGGTTTGCCCCTTTAAACTTTCTATCTTAAACTTCGTCTTGTGCTGCAAGTAATCGGAGTCTTCGTGGGTCACTCGAATCCTGTAATGGGCCCTGGTAACGCCATGGGCTTCCATCATATCTAGGCCGTATATACCAAGCTCGAGTACCTGTAGGGTATGCCCACGTCATTGAGGGTTCGAAGAAATCGGTCTTCGAGGTTCCGAGATCGAGGGTGTTCGGGTCCGTGAAGGAGATCTTGATGTCTGTGACAATCTTATTCGGATTCGGTGATCTTTGGTTCGATGTGCGAGGCCTTGGTATTCCGGCTTCACTGGTCGGTAGACATTGGCTCGACACCGTTGGTCTTCAGAATATCTTGTCGATGACAGCGATGTCCTTATCCAACTTCTTGTTCACATCCACCGAAAGATTCGTAGTTGAGGTCATGGTACTCTGCAACACCACCATTTGCACCACATCACATCCGGAGGCTATAGTTGTGTATAAGTGGCAACAACAACTCCCTGAGATAAGTACCAAAAGGACCCGCATAGGCACAGAGCCAAACACCTCGAGGACGAGCTCGGCGTTGAAGACATGCAGGTTGTATGCGAGTGTGGTCCTCGAGAAGCCAGTGGTGGTCGGAGGCCTTGTGTGCAGAGGGGCCAACCGGAGGTAGGCGAGGACGGGTGTGTAGAGCTGGCGATGGACGGGTCGAGGAGCCATGGAAGATGATGCCGAGGTGGTCTTGGATAGGGGGCCGCTGTAGACGGGGCGAGGTAGGTGGCAGCGTGCAATGCGTGCGTGTGCTGTGTGTCGCGTCCAGTGTGTGGGTCTAGTGCATGTGTGCGAATGTCCAAAACAAGCCATGGTCTTTGTAAAAACTAAAAAGAGACAAAAATATATCTTGTGAAAAGCTATTTTACAACATAAAAAATTAATTTTTTTATATAAGCCACGTAAAATGTCTTCTCTTCATTAAATTGCGTGTACGAACATAGAATATCAGCATGTACATCGGAATTTTTTCTGAGTTTTTAAACATTTTGAAATACGTCATTTTGATGGTGGGTGCATCTACACGTACGAACCAAAGTGAATTTCCGATACAAGTGGCACAATAATTTTTAGACTTAAAAGAAAAAAATCAGAAAATAGAAAAAGACTTTAAAAGGAAAAAATGTAACGAAGATATAAAAGAAAAGGCATAAAAATGCCAAAGAAAAATGAAAAGCGGTCCGTCCTTTTGTTTGTTTTGGAACTCACATTTTCTGCAGTCCCGATCGTACTTTTTTTTTTTTGAGAGGATCGAGCTCGACATGTGAAAATAGAAACAGAAAACTAGGCAATGAGATGGGCTAGGCCCAGCAACCCGAGGCGGTGCGCGGTCCGGTTTCTGGGTAACGCCCGGATTAAGCGGCAAATAAGAATCATGGCGGAACGCGTCGATTATCAGAGTTTGGCGGCGGCGGCGACGACTTGGGTGTGTCGGCGACTTGGGAATCATGGCGTGCGTAGAGGAGGAGGACGACATCTACCCGGAGCCTTTACTCTACGACGAGGCCAAGGTATTTGCCCAGATGGAGGCGGAATATGCAGCGCTTCTGCGTCGGGAGGCGGAGCAGTCGAGGAAGGAGGAGGAGAGACAGCGGAGAGGCGCGGCGCACCGCGCCGTCCTTGACTCCATCCTCGAACGAGACCCCAAGACGGGGCGGGAGGTCTACACCCGCTACTCCTTCACAGACTTCTCCATCTTCGACATCGACGAGGAGTGTAAGTAGTAGTCAAATTGCTGTTTTCTTGAAGCGAATTTTCTGTCTACAACGTATTCTGATTCTGCAAATTTGGGTGCTATGCATGTTCAATCGAGTGCTCTGACAGTTCCTTTTATTAGAGGCATGGTTTGATGATTGTAATTATGAGTACTATAAATGAAGTTAATGTATTCCTTACTGCTCAACTGTTGCTTCAGAAGCAACTTTTTTATTTTTATAGTTTCTCAAATACTGGTACCTTGTTTGTTGCTTGATTGTTTGTCGTCAACTTGACCTTGCGTCCATGGCGTACGAACGTAGAGGTCTACAGGAGCAGGACGAACTTGATCTAGCTACACTTTTTTTTTATGAAAGGACGTCCTACCTATATTTCAACAGAGGAACGAAGTAATTAACAATACTAGTGTAGATTTCTCCGTTGAGAATTGATTTTTGTGTCCAATCCATCTCTATTTTATTTTAATTTTTGCGCCCAAGGTCTCTTCTGTTTTCAATATCTTAACTGTTGTACCTGCTGTCTGCTGACTGACTTTTAGTTGTTAAATTCAATCAGTGTTCATTATGAAACCTGATTTCTAATCTTAACAAAAGTATCACCTTCTCTGCACCTGTGTTTTACTTTTTTGCATCAACCATATATGCTACCCCTCTGTTCCACAATATAAGTCTTATAGCTTTTGCTAAAAAAGGCTTATATTGTGGAATAGAGGGAGTATCACAGTACAGTGGTTTCTGTTGTCTAAGTGAAATAAAAAAAGTATTGCCATGTTGATGAGCAAACATGGTTTGAAAACTGAAGTTATTACAGAATGAACCGAAATATTGCGTGCACCCATCCACTACAGTGTACGTCGATTATGCAGCTTCAGATGCTAGTTATGTTCAATTCAGTCATGGTTCAACTCACAGCTAGCATTCCGTATGTTCTATTAACCTTCTCATGCTGCTACGATTTGGTTTTGTTTCTTCATCTTGATTCTCCCGTGCTATATCACAATAACAGTTTTTTTCCCATTGCAGCCCTTATCCCTCCAATGCGATTTACCAATACCGGGTACGTATGTGGCTTGAACCTAGAAGACTCTGCAAACATACATTCTGTCAAGATAGTCTCCTCAGATAGAGGCTTTCCTATCAATGTGTATGGCACTATCATCGCTAGAGACAGTGTTGACCATAAGTGTATATATATTTTTAACCGCCACAGGGAGGATTGCCAGACTATCAACTCCGAGGTACGTCTTTGCTGCAAAATCACTACTCAAGTACTAGTTGGATGTTGTCAAGAGATGTGCATCTTCTAATAATATTTGACTACTTTATTGGTAGGAGGAAAGTTTGATTTTGATCGGCCCAGGTCGAGGTCTGGTGTTACTTGATTTCATATATATAGAGATGAATCTTAAAATTAAGGTTGATGAAGAGCCTCAAGACCAGCAAATCAGCAAGGGCTTACTTGGCATCGACGGACGAGTTCAGCCTAGAGATGAGAAGATCAATGTTGGAAGTCAAACCCTTAAGAGCTGGCTTAGTTTTGTGGAAGTAAGGTACACAACTGTTCTAAATGCAGTCGAGGGTACCTTCGAGATCGAGTTGCTAGAGGGACATTTCTGTGGAAAGATCAAAGTTGGCATCGAGGGCGTCGAGGATAAGATTGTGATTCATAATACCGAGGAAGATGGTGTGGTGACTTCTTCTGGTGACAAAACAACATTTATCAAGCTAGAACGTCGTGTCTTGACCATCTGCCTGGGCAGAATGCTCATGTTTGAGGTAATCAGTAAAGGTTGTACTCTTTGTGGTTGCATTGGTGCTCTTGATGCTACTATTGAACGAAGCGTTGAATTCTCACCACAGCGTCGTGGTCAAGAGCAAGCAGAAGTAAGTTGTGGTACTGGTAAGCTTCTAGTGAAGGTCGTCTGGTCCCTGATGGACATATTAGGCCGTAGTAGCTACTGAGGGATGTGTGTGTGTATGTTTTTACGGCAACAAATCTAAAGGTTTGTGATAAAAAAAATGATCAAATTTTGTGGTTCACAAATATTTTGTTGAGTGGCATGCATGGTGGCATGAAGTGCATGTTGGTTATTTCCACATCATTTTATTTCACCTTTCTATGTGTGCACATTGTTTATAGTATGCTGGTTATTTCCACATCATTTTATTTCACCTTTCTTAGTGTGCACGTTGGAGGCATGGTGATCCCTTAGCACCACTCTTGTTTGTCTGTGGAGGGGATCTACTTCAGTCTATAGTTAATGATTTGGTGATAAGAGGAGAGTTGTCTCTGCCAATTCAAACAGATGACACAAATTTCCCCATAGTGGAATATGTGATTTTGACAGATGGTGTTGCCCAGTTGTTAGCTATGAAGGATTTGTTTCAGAGGTTCAGTAGTACCACCGGTCTGCAGATTAATTATCACAAATCATGTATGCTCCCTATTAATGTTGATGATGTAGAGATAAAGGAGCTGGTTGATACTTTTGGATGTGTGGTTGGTTCTTTCCCCTTCTCCTATCTAGGGCTTCCTATGGGAACAACTAGGCCAACAATTCAAGACATGTCTCCATCAGATGACAGAATAGAGAGGATACCTACAGCTATTTCTAATTTCCTGCCCTATAGTTGAAGACCGCAGCTAACCGTCTCATGTTTGTCAATGTCTATTTAGTCTCTCTCTGTTCCCTGTCAATTGCCCATGGTATTATTAAGGAAAATGATACAGATAACCCGAGGGATCACGCGACTCGCGTCCCCTGGCTTGTCGCTGCGACGCGTGTCCCTCTTCACGACACAGCGATAGGTGGGGTCCACCACCACACTCCTTATCCATCCCTGGTTCTCCTCCACTTATTTCCCTTCGTCCTCACAACGTCGCCTGTTCTGCACGCGCGCACCTTCTCTCGCCGGCCGCCGCGTGTCCCGGCCGTCGTTCTCATCCCACCCAAGCGTCGCCGCCGCAGATCCTCTCTTGCCGGGCGTCATCTCCCTATCTCTTGCGGCCACGACCCCTCTCGACGACCGCCGGGCGTCCTAGCCGCCGTTCTCCTCCCACCTAAGAGCCGTCGCCGTAGTTCCTGGATGGGGCCCTGCTACAGACGCTCGTCAACCCTGCTACACGCGGCAGCCGACACTGATATAGACGTGGTCGGCGTTGCTACAAATGGTTGACTTGGTTGCTACACGCGGCCACCGACCCTGCAACACGCAGCTGCCGGGGCTGCTACACGCGGCCATCACCCTTGCTACACACAAACGTCATTGCTGCTAACTCGCCGGGCTGCTACACGCGGCCACCGCCCCTGCTACACTCACCAGTCAGTGCTGCTACAGATAGCGGGCGACGCTTCTACAAGCGGTCTCCGGGGTTGCTACACGCGCCGCCGCCCTTGCTACACGCATCCGCCGGCGCTGCTACAGACGGCGGACGGGCTGCTATAGATGGCCGCTGCCCTTGCTACATGCATCCCCCGGCCCTGCCACTCTCGTGTTGTGGCAGTGCTACTAGAAAATGGCGACGGTGCTTTTCTGCTGCGTGCGATGGGGCGCTCTGCTACTAGCTGCGGGAGGTGCGGCTACCGCTGTGGCGACACGACTTCTCCGACACCTTCTCTAACGTAGGTTGGGAGAGCGATATGGGAAGGAGAGGTGGCCTGGTTTTTTGTTCATGGGAGAGAGAAGGTTTGAGAGAGGAGAACGACACGCGGGGGTCAGAGACTCAGGCTTTGTTGACCAGAAAAAAGGACACGTGTTGGGCTGTCGACCCGGGGGATCGGGGGCAATTATCCCCGGGGGACGCCTAGCATTGCCCTATTATTAAGCCAAGAAACCAAGTTCCTACACACTATCTTTGGGCTAAGAAGAATGATAGAGAAGGCAAACAATCCTTGGCAAGATGGGAGATGATATGCAAGCCAAAACAGAATGGTGGCCTAGGGATTATGGATTTTAAAAAGAAAAATGAGGCCTTATACTGTTACAACATTTGCATAAGTTCTACAACAAGGTTGATACTCCAGGGGTTAAACTTGTCTGGAATCATTATCCAAATGAGGTCCCACATTCTGCGAAGCTATGTGGCTCCTTTTTGTGGAGAGATATTATGAACTTTCCTGATCAGTATAGTCAAGTCTGCAATATATCATTTGGGACAGGGGAGACTGCCTTGTTTGGGACAGATAAGTTGTAAGGTCAGACTTTACAGGAGAGTTTTCCTAGACTCTGCTCCTTTGCTCTAGACCATAATATATTAGTCAAAGATGTGTTGTTGGCAAAGGATATCACACAGCTTTGCTATATTCCACTGTGATCTCAGGCTTATGATGAACAAATCAAAGTTCAGATTATTATTGCCCAATTAGTGCCAACATCAGATGGGATAGATAAATGGGAAACTGTGTGGAAACATGGTACTTATACTGCTAGCAGATTTTACCACCACACATTCAGAACAGTGATTGCTAATCCAGTTTATCTTATTATTTGGAAGGGTAGATGTCTCATGCGCATCAATGTCTTTATTTGGCTGCTAGTTAGTGATGGACTCATACCAGGGATATGCTGAAAAGGAGAAACTATAGTGTCACCAATGTTTACCACTACACGTAAAAAAAATGTTTACCACTGTGTACAACCGGAGAGATGGCGGAGAGGCGCGGCGCACAGCGCGTCCTCGACTCCATCCTCGGTCACGATCCCAAGATGGAGCAGGAGGTCTACACCGGCTACTCCTTCACAGACTTCTCCATCTTCGACATCGACGAGGAGTGTAAGTAGTAGTCAAATTGCTGTTTTCTTGAGGCGAATTTTCTGTCTACAACGTATGCTGATTCTGCAAATTTGGGTGTTATGCATGTTCTATCGAGTGTTATGACAGTTCCTTTTATTAGAGACATGGTTTGATGATTGTCACTATATGAGTATAAATGAAGTTAATGTATTCCTTACTGCTCAACTGTTGCTTCAGAAGTAACTAACGAGAGTAGTGTAGGATTCCCACTTGAGGATATTTTTTTTTGCATCCGATGCAACTTTTTTTTAATAGTTTCTCAATGCTAGTACCTGCTGACACTTAGTTGCTAATTTTAATCAGCGTTCATTGATGAAACCTGATTACTAAAAAAGATAACAAAAAATCATCCTTCTTATCAGTTTTGTTATATTGTACCCCCTTTGCCCAACTGTCATGTTGTTGTTGGGCCATGTCCCTCCACATGGAGGTGTGTTGGCAGCCCAACATCAGCCCGTGAAGTCCAACACGTTTCAACCATTAATCGATGTTCGTATCCAATGGCTGAGGTGCTCCTTGAGAGAGGGGTCGAAAGAAAATCCTAACCACCCTTGGTGGCTGTGTGTGTGGGAGCAAAAGAGCAAGTGAGAAAAGCAAGCCAACGTGGCTGCTGCTGAGAGAGGGTGAGAGAACGCACAAGAACACCACAACCTAGTGAGAAGAGAGTAAGAAGAATGAGAGGTTATTTCTGTCCAGTTTTCTGAGATTTGACCAGTCTATCTTCAAGCTGGTGTTTGGAGGCTCAAAGGTGCTTGGATTGGCTCCAAACTTGGTGAGATCGTTCCTTGCTTTGAGTACTTCGATCTGGTTAGCTGGTTTGATATTTGGGTCAGTGTAGCATCAGATTTGGAAGCGGTTTATTCAGTTCAGACTGGTGTAGTTTCAGCACATAGCGGTTTTGGTAGACGAACATTTGGGCAGGCAAACGGTGTCCGATTGACCTGAAATTTGGTGTGTATGTTGGGTACTCGTATGTCAGCTTGTCTACCAAGTTTGGTGCTGATTGGATCTGTGGTTTAAGAGCAGTTTGCTGATTACCGAAAGGGACAGAAACTGAGATACTCTGCTTTGCTGTAATCTTTCTCTCAAGTGGTTGTTGTTGTTGTTGCCGGTTGGCAACATGCTGAGTGTGTTGTATATCTCCAGATGTTCTAGAGAAGACTATGTATCCAGGTTGCTCATAGTGAAACTCGCGTGGACCGGTTGGTCCACACCCGTGATTTTTTCCTCCAAACCTTGAGGAGGTTTTTCCACATAAATTCTTGTGTCACATGTGCATGTGCTCGTTGTTTTATTTCCGTTGCATATCTGTTGATTGAAAATATCCTTAGAGTTCACCGCAGGCAGGAGCTGGGGGGTCGTGTGTGTATCTCCTCCCCCCAACAAAGTGGTATCAGAGCTGAGGTTCAATTTTGTATTCAGTTTCAGAGCAACGTTTGTTTTGGGCTGATTGCATTTTCTTGTGGTGAAAGATGGAAGTGCAAGATGAAAGACTTGTTATATGTGAAGGATTACTGGATGCCAGTATTCTCCACTGAGATGCCCAGTGTTACGAAAGAAGATCAGTGAGAGGTACTTCATCTCCAAGCTTGTCGGTTCATCCGATAATGGGTGGATGATAATGTTTTGAACCATATCATTGAGGAGACACATGCACGTACCTTATGGCAGAAATTGGAGGAGTTGTATGCCCGCAAAGATGGTACCAACAAGATGTTCTTGATCAAAAAATTGATACGTTTGAGGTACAAGGAGGGCACTCCAATTGCAGATCATGTAAATGAATTTCAGGGCATTATAAATCAGCTATCTTCAATGGGAATTACATTTGAAGATGAAGTGTGAGCCTTGCTGCTACTTGGCTCATTACAGGACACTTGGGAGACCTTTAAGGTCACTGTGTGCAATTCAACACCTAATGGAGTTGTCACTTGGAACCTTGTGAAGACCAAGTGACATGGGTATACCCTACAAGTACTCGAGTTTGGCATATACGGTCTAGATACGGCAGAAGCCCACGGCGTTGTCAAGGCTCAATGCAGAATTCGAGTGACCCACAGACTCTCTGATTGCTTGCAACACAAGAAGAAGCTTAAGATAGAAAGTTCAAAGAGACGAACCCTAATCTGTAATCGACTCGACCTGCTACCCGATACCTAGCCTATCTATATAAAGGCTATTAGGAGGCGGCGAGGAGGACAATCACAACCCTAGTTTCCACCACCATCGCTAGATTGCATCTGCGCACCACCTGTAATCTTCGATTCCTTCGATAATTCCAAGAGAAGACAAGCAGGAGTAGGGACCTCTACGAGGCCTGAACCTGGGTAAACCTTGCGTCCCTGTGTGCTTATTTGCTAGCCGACTGATGCCTCCAGCGCTCCCTCCTTCTCCAAAACCCAAGTCCATAACAATGGGCATTGGCGAGTTAAACTCTCGTCAATTGGCACCGTCTGTGGGAATAGGGAGTGCTGATGTCGCGGCTTCTTTGGCCCCATCAACTGCGGTCTACAACTCTGCAACAGTGGAGATTCGCCAGCTCTTTGACGCTTTCGACTTCACCGTCCACACGTCGGCTACTCGCCCGGCTTTCGAGTCCGTGGGCGATGGAATCAGCCTGGCAATCGGCAACTTTCGCTTCCAGGTTGGTCAACTGGATACACTTCGCATGCCCGACCAGCCGACGGCACCCGTGATTGCTCCGGCATCATGGTTTCCGCCACCAATCGGCACCCTCACCGAGCTCAACGCCTCGACAACAACTGGGAGCACGGACAATGACAACAGTCGCGAGTCCAATCTGGGTGGCTTGGCCACAGAAGATGGAGCCTACGGCTCCGGATCTAAAAGTTGCGGGTGCAACAGTTTCCCCAACCACTTCATGTGCGTCGTCAACAACATGGGCGACACCAGCGTCAAATGCGAAAACACCGGCACCAGCACTGGGTCGACCAACGGCGGTATACCAATCGCAAATGGTGGCCCTACCAACGGTGGCCCCACCAACGGCGCGCCCACCAATAACGGAACGAGAGGGGAACTGTCACTCACAGCGAATGAGAACACCAGAGAGCGTATGCTCATCGTAACTTGAACTTCGTGACATGATCGGGTCACGATGTTTAGGTTGGGTATTGGTTCATCATCTCATTCTCGGAATGAGTTGACTCCATTTCCAACTGGCATAAATGCCACATGATCAGAAAACATGATCATCTATGGACCAATGAACCAGTGACTAGAGTTTCACTAAGAACCCCTGGTTGTTTGTATATCACACGTGTATTGATGTTTTCACTCAATACAGTTATAGCATGATATAAAACTTAATCATAAACTATATGAAATATGATAATAGTCCTTACTACTATTTGTCTCTAGGGCATATTTCCAACAGTCTCCCACTTGCACTAGAGTACAAATATACTAGCTGCATTTGTTCTCAATCATTGGCACCATATATCCGGTACCCTGAACATGCTTGCTCATGGAAGAGGTTGAGTCTTGGGTCTGTACTTTACAGTACCAAATCCTTTGCAACTTACTAATGTCACATTGATTGACATTAATAATTTATCATCACATGATAGCATCTATGTGTATGCATCATCGCTATGGCAGCATAACGAGGCCTGATTCCAGGAGCCTACAGTGACGTTAGATCAACCTCGAGGGCTTTCTCATGGGCACTGTGCCTTGGGACAAATCATTCTACGTTAAAAGCGAACTAGCCCCGCCATAACATTATACAACACTTTAGATGGTACCATTATCTATTATTATAAATGTATTCATCGAAACACCAGTGCACTCTATGCAACTTTCGATGTTTTGTTCACCTCGCTTCCTACTTGGCCTTAATCGGTATTTACAGGAGTTTCCAACATATTCCCTTATAACATAACTCTTTATGCTTTAAGATATGTCATCCTTGATGGATTTGGAAAATATATCAACAGTTCTCTACTAGACACTGCGGACAAACTTAGCTCAACATTCCGTGATTCGAACTTAATCACTTTTAAACGTTATTTATTTGGATCTCATATTATGCTAAGTTATCATCATGGTTTACTAAGATAGAACCTATGTCTCAACATAGTGGATGACGATCATCCTTTTCTTTCAACCATTGATGTTAAACTTAATACTATTCCTAATTTGAGTTATTAAGGACTAGTTCCTTAATTGACTTCTATTCTGAAACCCTTTTCAGAATCCCTTAAGGAATACTACATAATATCATAATACACCTATTATAGCATTCTACATCTTATAAATCATTATTTATAATTATTCGCGCTTTCATTCTTAACACACTTAAGAATTACTCCTATAAGCTCCCACTCAAAAATATGTCAATCACATATTGTTTTAGGAAGACTTTCATAGCTCCCACTCAATTTTATGCAAATTGCATATCCACTCACTATTTTGAATAACTTCAAAATCCTTTGATCAAATATCAAACTTGGAGATTTACTATGAGATACTAGTACTTTACTAGTTTTAAATCCACTAGACATTTAGCACACATGAATCAAATTCATTTGAATTTATTCAATACTTGACAAATTATTCTTTTTTCATTCACCCCCTTTTCCACTATGGCTTTGCAGTCATTTGGAAAAATTCCAAGTAACCCCTTTTACTTGTGAGATTCAGCAACGAATTGCTTTCTAATCTCAAGTGAATATTGCTTCTAGGATTTCTCATAATTTTAGTTTACCATTATTTCCTTAGTAGTTCGTAGGTATGTCATATTCCAAGAATCATGACAAATGATTCACAAATGTCTCATACAAGATATGGGTTACATTTTGAATCCTACTTCATGTAGTGAAGACACTAGTGGGAAAAACACAATGATCATTATCACTGATTCTTTCCTTTTGTGAAGAGAATCATTTAGGAACATTTTCCGTTGCGCTTCTCAACACTCTGATGCAGGGATTTGAATCCTCATCGTGTTTTACACTATGTTCCGTTTGCTCCATAATCGAGAAATATCACTAAAAGTGAGCTTTTTCAAGAATGCACCAAAATCCAAGCAATACAAATTTTGCTTTCCTTTTGGTTTCAGCCATGGATTTCGTATTCAAAGTTTCCAATGAATACTCTACAAGGACTTATTCGTTATTGTTTTGGTTCTATCGAATAACCCCAAAACTTTCACGAATTCAAATGGTTCACTACATTCAAATTGAGTGCTAACTATTTCTTAACTAATGGTCTCTACATCTACACTACAATGATTTATTTGGTGCCTTCTATTCACCCACTTTGATATCTAATATCACATTGTGATGCTTTGCATTTTGACGTTTCAAAACGCTTTGCATTTCACAATTTCTTTTATGCCATTCTTATAAAGTCAAATTTCATTACTATTGATCAAATCATAGTAATTAGATTCTCTTTTATATTTATACCCTTTGTTGATGAAACACTTTGATCAAATCAAATAGTTTCATATTCATGTTTCCTTTGGTAAACTTATTTACACATTTAAACAATCAAATAATGATAATTTCCATTTTTGTTAAAACCCAATACATCGAATATGTATTTACTTTTAACAATTCTTTAAATACTTTGTATTCAAGTAATTGTAGGGGTTCGTAGCATGGAAAACAAAAATTTTCTATCGCATACAAACAAACAAGCCAAGATCTATCTACTAGATTGTAGCAACGAGTCGATGGAATAACTCACCCTCGAAGATTCCAAAGTGTTTAACGAGAGCAGATTCTCGTGGGTGATGTAGTCGTACTCTTTCCGATCTCAAGATCGCGTAGGCGATCCTTCGCCAGCGTTCAGCGCGCTCCTTGATCGGTCACACGTTCGATTCGGAAGACCTTCCTCTCCTTGTTCCAGCAGGCGGAGGTTGTAGCACTCTCCTCGCGATTCGGCTGACTGGCGTGGTACGGAGGTAGAGGGAGATCCGAGGCTTCGCCTTAAGCGGTGCGAGTATGGTGGAGCTTATGAGAGAGGCTATTAGTGGTCTAGTAATTAGACACACCAATTAGAGGCTCTAAACCAATTAGAAGGCTCTAAACCGAAACAGCTCTAAAGGGTCTAGGTCTAGTTTCTAGTTTAGAGGATAGGAACTTGTGTGTGCCTAGAGGGAGGCCCTGCCCTCCTTTATAGGTGGGAGGGCTGGCGCTTGAGGGGAGGAGTCCCTCCCAACTCGACCTAGGCTGGCCGCCCGGCTTGGGGAGGACTCCTCCCCAAGTCGTTTCAACTTCTCCTCTTCCAAAACTGGCGGTTTGACAAACAGCAGTTTGACTTTTCAATTTAGGAATTAAATAAACCCTTTATTTTGGACAGCGAGAACACTCAGTACATGATGCAATCATTCCAATTTGCAATGACACATTCATGTACCCCTTCCTCCGAGTGGGACATTCCGAACATTCTAGAACATTCGATGAAAACACGGAACCATTCCCCAACTCCAAATGGGACTTTCCTTATATGAATCTTATTCTCCGGACCATTCGGATCACCTCGTGATATCCCGGATCCCATCCGAGACTCGAACAACATTCGGTCTCTTTCTCATAATACCACAACTACTCAAACAACGTCGAATCCTTAAGTGTGTCTCCATAATGTTCGTGAATTATTCGGACATGATCGAGACACTTCTCCTAACAATAACAAATAGAGGAATCTGGAAATTCATATGGCTCCACATATTTCTACGATTACTGCGATCGAATGAACCACTTACATACGATACCAATTTCCCTTTGTCTCACGATATGTTACTTATCCGAGGTCATGATCGTCGGTATCTCTGCATACCTAGTTCAACCTCGTTACTGATAAGTACTCTTTCTCGTTCCGTGATATGTGATCCCTTGTGACCAAGTCACATGCTTGCAAGCTAATTGGATGACATTTCACCGAGAGGGCCCAGAATATCTATCCGTCATGTGGATGGACAAATCCCACTCTTGATCCATGTGTTTCAACCAATACTTTCCGAACACCCAATGCCACTTTTATAGCCACCCTGTTACGGTGTGGTGTTTGATGACATCAAAGCATCCATCCAGTAAAGGCAATATGCATGATCTCATGGTCGAAGGAATTAGGTTACTATGTATCAGAAAGCATATAGCAATTGAACTATTGAAATGACTTGATCTTTATGCTACGCTTGTCTATAGGAGTATGTCCACCATATCATTCTCCTAACGATATGATCTTGTTGTTGATAACATCTCAATGTTCATGACAAAGAAACCACATCATCAATCAACCAACAAGCTAGTGAAGTATAGAGGCCATACTAGGGACTTCAAATTATGTTTACAAATCACACAAGTATTAATGGTTTCCTTGTTAATACTATTATAGCATGAATGTAAACATTTATCATAAGTGTGAAGATATGATAATAACCTACTTTATTATTGCCTCTTGGGCATATCTCCAACAGTCTCCCACTTGCACTAGAGTCAATAATCTAGTTTCAAACCTTTGTGTATTCAACACCTATGGCTTTACGGTGTTGTATGTACACGATTGCTAGTGGTCAACTGATCTCCGGATCTGACACTTCCAGGTCCGTGTAATTGCATGTCTTTGCCCCACGCATCACTCATTCTCTAATGAGATGGCTTTGTATAAATTTGGTCTTTCGGTGTGACCTTTAGTTCTTTGGGGTTAAAACATGTTGATAATATTGTCGCACAATATATCTTCATAGTATTATCCCGCTGTGAACTACACCTAGTTTGATAACAAACTACTTGACACAAATGCCCTCTTTTGCTGCTATAATAGCAGTCATATACTTAGCCTTTTGTTGTAGTATCTGTCACAATGTCTTAACTTTGGAACTCATCCAAATCCATTATGGAACTCACTTTCCATTATATTGTGCCACCTTTAGTTTTAGATTGAGATAAACTTAATTTGTATTTTGTGACAAAGCTAGTATCAATGTAGTGCTTTTACAATGAACTAACCATCTATTTGTCACTTCTACAAATAATATACTCTTAGTTCTTCCAAAAGATCATAAGAATATTCTTACTATTGTCCAATGATCATCTTACAAATCATTCTGGTATATGCTCACAACATTTAGAGCATAGGACATATCTGGATTTGTACATATCACAGTATGATTGATATAAATACTCTTTGTGATTTCATACATCAAGTATCAATCTATACTTGAATCTTTGTTTCACTTACCAAATGTCAATACACTTGAATATATCATCAACTTTGAACTCTTTCAATCCTTTCTGTGCAACAAGAACCTTTCTTGTAATTTCTATATTGAACTCATTCAATATCTCGTCTATGTACTTCTGGCACAACCATATTAGCGTCTATTGATGCCTAATATTTGGGTTTTGCCTAAGTCTTTCATCGGGATGAAATTCTTAATATGTGTTAATAAAAGATACATTATTTCCAATCAACAATATGTCCTCCACATAATGTATTAGAAATATGTCTTAGCGCCCCACTTAATTTCTTGCAAATGCAAGCATCTTCATTGTCTCCGATGAAATTAAACTCTTTTAACAGTTTCATCATAGTGAAGATTCCAACTCCCCTATGCTTACTTCAACCATTGAAGTTTGCATATGCTTTTAGCATCCTTTGAATTAACAAAACCCTTTGGACCGTGTCATGCACACGTCCTAGGTAACCATTCTATTAGAAGAACTTGTTTTGTTTATTCTACTACCACATAACAAATTATATGTAGTGGTTGCTATATTAATCCGTCTAGACTAAAAATCGCTATGAAAGATCAAATCTTGTCATATACAACCTTTGAACATTGTTGTGAACTCTTTCCCAACATGTCGACTTATTTCATAGATGTGAAACATCCATGTCTACTTCTTTATAGATCCAAACACAACTGCAAGGTCTTACACCTTTTTCGAGGGTCCTTCAAGTTCAAAACTTGATTTCTCGTGTATGGAACTATCACGGATTATATGGCTTCAAGCCATTTGACGGAGTCAGGGCCCATCATCGCTTCTTTGCATGCAGTAGGTTCATTATTCTCAAATAATGATTCAACCCTCAAATCTTGGTATTTGATTGTTCATCGACCTACTTGTTTCAATAGAAACTTAGACCTCGTGACCACAACCTTTGAGGCACGTGAGCCATGAGCATTATTCTTGCCTCCGGAACACTTTTTCGGTCTGCGCACTCTGCACATATAGCTAAGGTTCTTTAACCTTATCAAAGTTCTATTGTCCTCCCACTTAACTTTTCACGAAAATTCCTTCTCAAAGAAACTTGGCGTTCTAAGCGACAAACACTTTTGTCTCCGGTGTTTATGGAGGAATACTTAACATTTATACAAAGACAGGTTTATCCGACTTTGGTTGCACACATCTTTCTTATAGCATACCAATGTTTAAGAAAGGACTACTTGGGTTTTATCCCAAACCATAACCTTATATGGTGTCATTTCAGCGGATTATGATGAAGCTCTTTTAGTGGAAAACGGTAGTCTCTAAAGCTTTTAATCTTTAAAATATAATAGCAGTTTTATGAATTATACCTTCGATCTTACCATGTCAAACAAGGCTCAATTACATATCTCGAATGCTCCATACTCTTATGGTGTTTGGAAATGCAAATCCAGAACGATTCCTTAAATCTTAGGTATTATGCTAAACTTGTAACTCAAATATCTTCCTTTATGATCTTATCATAAACTATTTATATTCTTGTTACAATGACTTTGCACTTCATCTTGAAAATCTTTCGAACTTTTCAAATATTTCACACTTCATCCTTATTAAGTAAATATTCACATATTCACTCAAATTTTCGGAGAAAGCATATGAAGTTGAAATCCATCGCTCTTGACTACACATAATGGAGTTCGTACAACAATATGCACAAGTTCCAATAAGTTAGTCTTTCGTTCCTTTTGGCCTATGAGCGAAGTTTTAATTATCTCCAGGAAAGTTTCAAGCGTCATTTGATCAAAATCAAAAGACTCCAAAATTCCATCCACATGGAGTTTCTTCATGTTTTCTTTCAATATAATTTAAGCGATGTCACTTCCTAAGTGATCTTTCAATCAATTTGTCTTTCGACAATTTTAGCACTAGTTTTATGGATGTGATTTATCCAACGAGATTTGTGAATCATCCATCTTTTATGGATTACGGCAATTATTTGAACAACCTTTTTGTTCTCATAATACCTGAAAAAACAAATCCTGAAGGCAAGCTTTGATGTTTAACGAGCAACACAATAACCCTTTATTTGTTTTCGATGAACATCTTCACATATTCTTTTGCTAGTTACTTAGGCCATTGTAGTTCATGAATTGTGTTGTTTCGTATGACGATTCACACCAACAAATTCAGTATCAAATACTTAAGAACCACATTGTTTAATAAGCAAAGAATATAGCCATAACACGTATATCATCTATATACTTAAACTGAACAATTCTAGTCTTTTCTTTTCTGCCATATACTTATGAGATTCTCTTTCAGTATTTCCTTTTCTGTTTGAAAGAATCTATCAACATCAATAGTGGAGTCATACTTATGACACATAGTCCAAAGCGTGTATAGTTAAATACCAATGTCTTTGAACTTGCACTTTGAAGTGGATCACCATTATCAAATATTTGGTGTTCTTTCAAATTCCTTTCTTTAGTAATCTCTTGGTGTAGTAAACAATTTACCTACATCAAATATTCACCTCATCATGGATTTATCCATGATCAAGCTACACAGCTTGTAACGATGAATTATGAGTATAATGTTGCTATCCAAAACCTTTTGGAGGATTAGGACAACTAGTGTCTCCAACCTTTTGCAAATTCTCATCAAAATATGAGAACATGAACTTTGCCATATTATACTCTATCATGTTGTAACCAAAACTTTGTTTCAGATATCACAATATCTTCCACACATCATGGTTTCTGAAACAACTCTTTCAGATCCTAGATAACCTTGATATTAAGACAATCTTTGAATATCAAGAATCATGGAGACAAACATGATACTTATATACTAACATTTGGAATTGTTACTCTTGATTTAATACTAATTATTAAACTTCATGGAGTAACCGAACTTACTGAAAGTTTGCAATAGGACTTCTAAACTTTAGATTAACACTTCAATACAATACGATACCAGTAAGAAAGTAACTAACCAGAATTCTATAGTTCTATCATCTCAATTATAACTAAGCCAAGGTGGTAAACGGATGCCAATGACTACAACAACTATGCAAATTCACTTTGATTTTAGTTTATGATAAATTGAGTTCTAATTAATAATTAAATTAATCTAGGTGAACTCCCACTCAAAACAATATCCTCACATTGTTTTAGTGATCACGAACCAAATCCACCACATCAAAACCGATCATCACGAGAGTTGATATAGCTTCAATGGCGAACAATCAACATGTTCATCATATCTACTATATGACTCATGCTCTACCTTCGGTAATCCGTGTTCCCGAGGCCATGTCCGTACATGCTAGGCTCAAGATCAACCTTAGCTACCGATAAGCAAATCTGGCTTGCTTTGTATATTCACCGCGGAATCAAAGACACCCGATCATCACGTGGTGCTTGAAGCAGCAAGCTTTGGCAACGGTGCATACTAAGGGTGAACACTTTAGAACTTGAAATTTATGTGCATGAGGATCATCTTATAATGCTACCGCTGCCTACTAAGCAATACAAGATGCATAAAGGATTAACATCACATGCAATTCATAATATGTGATATGATATGGCCTTTCTTCTTTGTGCTTTCGATCTCCATCTTCAAGCACGAACATGATCTCCATCATCACCGCATAGCATCAAGGTCAATGACGCTTCTTCATGGTTGGCCCACCAGCTTCAACTATTACAACTACTTTGAATAGACACGAGGTCTTAACAAAATTAAAGACAACCATAAGGCTCTCGCCGTTGCCAACTTACAATAAGGAACATTGCATACATCAAATATAATCACAATCATGGCCATATCACATCATCAGACACCCTGCAAAACAAAGTTAGACGCCTACTTTCTTAGAATATTTTACGTGGTATGGGGCTATCAATAAGTGTCGTTCTAACTTACGAACAAGAACCACAAAATTGATACTAGCATTGTTTATTACCCGTTGTAAATTGGATCTTAACTATGCTAGTAGAAACAGGCACCATGAGCCACTTATGCAATACAAGTTGCATGTTGCGTGGAGCAAGTCTCATGAGCGATGTCATGTAAGGTTAGCCCGGCCGCTTCATCCCAACATACCGCAAGATGCAAAGTACACAAAAGCAATCTACAATAAAAGCATCAACGCCCACAATGACCATTGTGTTCTACTCGGCAACAGATCTACATATAGACACGGCTCGATACATCAGAGGGGTTCGTAGCATGGAAAACAAAATTTTCTATCGCATACAAACAAACAAGCCAAGATCTATCTACTAGATTGTAGCAACGAGTCGATGGAATAACTCACCCTCGAAGATTCCAAAGTGTTTAACGAGAGCAGATTCTCGTGATGTAGTCGCATTTCTTTCCGATCTCAAGATCGCAGAGACGATCCTTCCGGCGCTGCTCATAGCGCTCCATGATCGGTCACACGTTCGTACTTGACGAAGACCTTCCTCTCCCTTGTTCCAAAGAAAATGGAGGTTGTAGCACTCTCTCGCGATTCCAAAGACAACGTGGTACCGAGGTAGAGGGAGATCCCAGGCTTCGTAAGCAGTGCAGTATGGTGGAGCTTATGAGAGAGGCTATTAGTGGTCTAGTAATTAGACACACCAATTAGAGGGCTCTAAACCAATTAGAAGGCTCTAAACCAAACAGCTCTAAACCGGGTCTAGGTCTAGTTTCTAGTTTAGAGGATAGGAACTTGTGTGTGCCTAGAGGGAGGCCCTGCCTCCCTTTATAGGTGGGAGGGCTGGGCGTGGGAGGGAGGAGTCCTCCCCAACTCGGCCTAGGGCTGGCCGCGGCTTGGGGAGGAGGACTCTCCCAAGTCGGTTTCAACTTCTCCTCTTCCAAAATGGCGGTTTGACCAAAATCGGCGCTTGACTTTTCCAATTTAGGAATTAAATAAACCCTTTATTTTGGACAGCGAGAACACTCAGTACATGATGCAATCATTCCAATTTGCAATGACACATTCATGTACCCTTCCCTCCGAGTGCCGACATTCCGAACATTCTAGAACATTCCCGATGAAAACACCTAACCATTCCCCAACTCAAATGGGACTTTCCTTATATGAATCTTATTCTCCGGACCATTCCGGATCACCTCGTGATATCCGGATCCCATCCGAGACTCGAACAACATTCGTCTCTTTCATAATACCATAACTACTCAAACAACGTCAATCCTTAAGTGTGTCTCCTCACGGTTCGTGAATTATGCGACATGATCGAGACACTTCTCCTAACAATAACCAATAGAGGAATCTGAAATTCATATGGCTCTACATATTTCTACGATTACTTTGATCGAATGAACCACTTACATACGATACCAATTTCCCTTTGTCTCACGATATGTTACTTATCCGAGGTCATGATCGCTGGTATCTCTCGCATACCTAGTTCAACCTCGTCGATAAGTACTCTTTACTCGTTCCAGTGATATGAGATCCCAAGAGACCAAGTCACATGCTACCAAGCTAATTGGATGACATTTCACCGAGAGGGCCCAGAGAATATCTATCCTTCATGTGGATGGACAAATCCCACTCTTGATCCATGTGTTTCAACCAATACTTTCCGAACACCCAATGCCACTTTTATAGCCACCCTGTTACGGTGTGGTGTTTGATGACATCAAAGCATCCATCCAGTAAAGGCAATATGCATGATCTCATGGTCGAAGGAATTAGGTTACTATGTATCAGAAAGCATATAGCAATTGAACTATTGAAATGACTTGATCTTTATGCTACGCTTGTCTATAGGAGTATGTCCACCATATCATTCTCCTAACGATATGATCTTGTTGTTGATAACATCTCAATGTTCATGACAAAGAAACCACATCATCAATCAACCAACAAGCTAGTGAAGTATAGAGGCCATACTAGGGACTTCAAATTATGTTTACAAATCACACAAGTATTAATGGTTTCCTTGTTAATACTATTATAGCATGAATGTAAACATTTATCATAAGTGTGAAGATATGATAATAACCTACTTTATTATTGCCTCTTGGGCATATCTCCAACAGTAATACACGGTGTTCAAGTTATTTTGCCGAACTTAGGCATGATTTATATGTGATAAGAAATCGAATGACTTTCACATATTATCATTATAACTTTGAATTTAAACAATGGTTTTCATTCATTAATGAACATATCATTAAATTGGGTAATGTTTAAGGCATTTCAATATTTTACAAATGTTCATGCATTATCAATTAGTTTCAAATAACAAGGATAATTCACATATAATCAAACAAGATATGAACACGAATAGAAATCATTCATAAAAGTGGAACAACTGTTTGTTACAAACTCATATGAATAACCGTCTCACGAAGTGTGAGACACACTAAAGAAGTTCACAATCTCTTGATTACAATAATCATCCTAAAACATAAACTAAATGATAAATGTCGAGGGAGAGTGTCGTCGGCCATCATCATCATGCTCGCCATCAACACGCAACGTCACCTCCTCTCCAGCAAGCACCTCTCATGCAGAAGGACCTATTTTCAGCAAAACAGAACAAGTATCAGATATACTTAACACTGCAAATGTGTTCGCAAGATTATAACATTTATAAAACTGTATATCAAGTATATACCTTTGTCATTGATGACCTCTAGCAACGTCGGGTTCATCCACCACATTTCTGAAATGCGATATGAACTCGAGGAAATCCAGTGTTTCTGTGTCACCTCTCATAATGCAGATCCTAACATGTGCTTGGAAGCTTGGTGGAAGCGACCGCAACACAACTCCCATTGCAAAAGAGCTTGAGAACCAGTTGTCTAGGAAGTATGTAGGCCTCATGTACACATCATGCATGTGCTCCAAGTGGTCGTCTAGTGAGGAGCCCTCCTCCATCTTTATGGAGAGGAAGTCCCCCATCAGCTCATACTCCCACATGCGCACTTGTTCCACGAAATGCGATCTCAGATGTGCCATGACCACTCGGGGTTTAAGACTTCCCACCATTAGCCACAGCCCATCCTCCATTCTGAGGCGCATTGTTACTGATATGAATGTGGCCATCACACGACGACTACAGTGCAGAACCCGCTGCTCCTAGGTCTCATGAGAATAGGGTGGCTCCAAATACATCTCGCAGGTCATGTAGTTAGCTACATTGTTCTCACCAAGGAGATCAAACATGCGTATGATCCATGCAGAAAAGTTAGATCCATCTAACTTGAGCTTTTCTCCTTTTAACCAATTGTCGATAGGGAAGGTAATCTCGGGGAGAACCATTTTCTACATTTATAATTGCAATAGGAATTTAGACTAAGTTTATAATTAAATGAGTTAATAATAACTCCACTCAGAAACACCTATCCCCAAAAGGGTTCCTAGTGATAACACGATCCCTATCAGCCACATCTCCCCCGATCATCACGGCCATCAATGTGGGTTCAAGGGTGGACGCTAAACATCGGTCACATCATTCATGCGACTCGTGCTCGATCTTTCGACCATCCGTGTTCCGAGGCCATGTCTGCACATGCTAGGATCCCCAACTCAACCTTAGTTTATTCGTTGTGCAACATGGCTTACACCCACTGTATGCGAACATAGATATGTCTGACACCCAATCCTGTACCCTGGATCGCCTCATACCGAAGAACTTTCTTGGTGGTGCACACTAAGGGGGAACACAATCATTGGTAATTTTAATAGGGATCATCTTATTAGGCTATCGTCGAGTATCTAATACTAGCACACAATGATACATACAAACAATAATATTGAATGTAAATACTATGTGATATGGTCCTTCACGTCGTGATCTCCATCCTCCGTCATTGGTTCGGTGCCAGAGACACTGTGGTACCGTGTTCTTCCGCGTGGTAGTTCATCACCTCCGTGACTATCTACTACTATGTAACAAAAGGTAATCACTTTAACTTTGCCACAACCATATCACAAAGCAACACCCCCCTGCAAAACAAAGTTAGACGCCTCTACTTTATCTTTGCATGTTTTACGTGGCTGAATGGGCTTTCGTACAAGAACCGTTCTTACCTACGAACTTTTAGCACAACGCTGATCAAGTAGTTGTCTCTACTACACCCCTTTAACGACCCTCCGTTGCAAATGGTATACCAACTAATGCGAGAGAGACATACACCCCCCTAAGCCACTTTATACGGTACAAGCCGTATGTCAAGCGTGGACCAGTCTCGCGAATGAACGCCTAAAGTCGGCTGGGGGCCGCTTCATCAAGCATTACTGCGATTTACACAGGTACACGTGGGAGAGTAACAACTAGAAGATCAATGCCCACACGCTACATCTCGTGTGTTCTACCCGTACTAGCATTAGTACACATAGATCTAGCTCTGATACCACTGTATGGGTTCCACGTATGAAAACAATAAAATTTTACCCTACACCCTGAACCCCTAAAGCTTGTTGGAGATATGCCCAAGAGGCAATAATAAAGTAGGTTATTATCATATCTTCACACTTATGATAAATGTTTACATTCATGCTATAATAGTATTAACAAGGAAACCATTAATACTTGTGTGATTTGTAAACATAATTTGAAGTCCCTAGTATGGCCTCTATACTTCACTAGCTTGTTGGTTGATTGATGATGTGGTTTCTTTGTCATGAACATTGAGATGTTATCAACAACAAGATCATATCGTTAGGAGAATGATATGGTGGACATACTCCTATAGACAAGCGTAGCATAAAGATCAAGTCATTTCAATAGTTCAATTGCTATATGCTTTCTGATACATAGTAACCTAATTCCTTCGACCATGAGATCATGCATATTGCCTTTACTGGATGGATGCTTTGATGTCATCAAACACCACACCGTAACAGGGTGGCTATAAAAGTGGCATTGGGTGTTCGGAAAGTATTGGTTGAAACACATGGATCAAGAGTGGGATTTGTCCATCCACATGACGGATAGATATTCTCTGGGCCCTCTCGGTGAAATGTCATCCAATTAGCTTGCAAGCATGTGACTTGGTCACAAGGGATCACATATCACGGAACGAAAAGAGTACTTATCGATAACGAGGTTGAACTAGGTATGCGGAGATACCGCGATCATGACCTCGGATAAGTAACATATCGTGAGACAAAGGGAAATTGGTATCGTATGTAAGTGGTTCATTCGATCAAAGTAATCGTAGAAATATGTAGGAGCCATATGAATTTCCAGATTCCTCTATTGGTTATTGTTAGGAGAAGTGTCTCGATCATGTCCGCATAATTCACGAACCGTGGAGACACACTTAAGGATTGACGTTGTTTGAGTAGTTATGGTATTATGAGAAAGAGACGAATGTTGTTCGAGTCTCGGATGGGATCCGGGATATCACGAGGTGATCCGGAATGGTCCGGAGAATAAGATTCATATAAGGAAAGTCCCATTTCGAGTTGGGGAATGGTTAGGTGTTTTCATCGGAATGTTCTAGAATGTTCGGAATGTCCGGCACTCGGAGGGAAGGGTACATGAATGTGTCATTGCAAATTGGAATGATTGCATCATGTACTGAGTGTTCTCGCTGTCCAAAATAAAGGGTTTATTTAATTCCTAAATTGAAAAGTCAAACCGCTTTTGTCAATTGCCGATTTTCGGAAGAAGAGGAGAAGTTGAACCGACTTGGGGAGAGTCCTCCTCCCAAGCCGTGACCAGCCCTAGGCGAGTTGGGGAGGACTCCTCCTCCTGGCCCAGCAGCCCTCCCACCTATAAAGGGAGGGGCAGGGCCTCCCCTCTAGACACACACAAGTTCCTATCCTCTAAACTAAACCCTAGACCTAAACCCCGGTTTAGAGCTATTTCAGTTTAGAGCCTTCTAATTGGTTTAGAGCCTTCTAATTGGTGTGTCTAATTACTAGACCACTAATAGCCTCTCTCATAAGCTCCACCATACTGCACCGCTTAAGGCGAAGCCTGGGATCTCCCCTCTACTTAGGTACCACGCGTTGTCTGCCGGAATCGCGAGGAGAGTGCTACAACCTCCATTTTCTGGAACAAGGAGAGGAAGGTCTTCGTCAGTACCGAACGATGTGACCGATTGCGGGGCGCTCGAACGTATGGCTGGAAGGATCGTCTCTGCGATCTTGAGATCGGAAAAATGCGACTACATCACCCACGAGAATCTGCTCGTTAACCGCTTTGGAATCTTCGAGGTGAGTTCCACTATCGACTCGTTGCTACAATCTAGTAGATAGATCTTGGCTTGTTTGTTTGTATGCGATAGAAAATTTTTGTTTTCCATGCTACGAACCCTACAAAGGGTATCGAGCCGTGTCTATATGTAGATCTCACAGACGAGTAGAACACATTGGTCATTGTGGGCATTGATGCTTTTATTGTAGATTGCTTTTTGTGTACTTTGCATCTTGCGGTATGTTGGGATGAAGCGGCCCGGGCGAACCTTACATGACATCGTTCATGAGACTTGCTCCACGCTTGACATGCAACTCGTATTGCATAAGTGGCTTTATGGGTGCCTGCTTTCTCCTAGCATAGTAAAGATCCAATTTACAACGGGTGATCAACGATGCTAGTATCAATGTTGTGGTTCTTGTTCGTAAGTTAGAACGACACTTATTGAAAGCCCCAAACCACGTAAAATATGCAAAGAAAGTAGAGGCGTCTAACTTTGTTTTGCAGGTGTGCGATGATGTGATATGGCCATGATTGTGATTATATTTGATGTATGCAATGTTCCTTATTGTAAGTTGGCAACCGCAGAGCCTTATGGTTGTCTTTAATTTTGTTAAGACCTGCGTGTCTATTCAAAGTAGTTGTAATAGTTGAAGCTGGTGGACGACAACCATGAAGAAGCGTCATTGACCTTGATGCTATGCGGTGATGATGGAGATCATGTTCGTGCTTGAAGATGGAGATCGAAGCACAAAGAAGAAAGGCCATATCATATCACATATTATGAATTGCATGTGATGTTAATCCTTTATGCATCTTGTATTGCTTAGTAGGCGACGGTAGCATTATAAGATGATCCCTCATGCACATAAATTTCAAGTTCTAAAGTGTTCACCCTTAGTATGCACCGTTGCCAAAGCTTGTCGCTCAAGCACCACGTGATGATCGGGTGTCTTTGATTCCGCTGGTGAATACAACGTAAGCAAGCCAGATTATGCGGTAGCTAAGGTTGATCTTGACGAGCCTAGCATGTGGACATGGCCTCAGAACACGGATTACCGAAAGGTAGAGCATGAGTCATATAGTAGATATGATGAACATGTTGATTGTTCGCCATTGAAGCTATATCAACTCTCGTGATGATCGGTTTTGATGTGGTGGATTTGGTTCGTGATCACTAAAACAATGTGAGGGATATTGTTTTGAGTGGGAGTTCACCTAGATTAATTTAATTATTAATTAGAACTCAATTTATCATAAACTAAAATCAAAGTGAATTTGCATAGTTGTTGTAGTCATTGGCATCCGTTTACCACCTTGCGCTTAGTTATAATTGAGATGATAGAACTATAGAATTCTGGTTAGTTACTTTACTTAACTGGTATCGTATTGTATTGAAGTGTTAATCTAAAGTTTAGAAGTCCTATTGCAAACTTTCAAGAAGTTCCTTACTCCATGAAGTTTAATAATTAGTATTAAATCAAGAGTAACAATTCCAAATGTTAGTATATAAGTATCATGTTTGTCTCCATGATTCTTGATATTCAAAGATTGTCTTAATATCAAGGTTATCTAGGATCTGAAAGAGTTGTTTCAGAAACCATGATGTGTGGAAGATATTGTGATATCTAAAACAAAGTTTTGGTTACAACATGATAGAGTATAATATGGCAAAGTTCATGTTCTCATATTTTGATGAGAATTTGCAAAAGGTTGGAGACACTAGTTGTCCTAATCCTCCAAAAGGTTTTGGATAGCAACATTATACTCATAATTCATCGTTACAAGCTAAGTAGCTTGATCATGGATAAATCCATGATGAGGTGAATATTTGATGTACGTAAATTGTTTACTACACCAAGAGATTACTAAAGAAAGGAATTTGAAAGAACACCAAATATTTGATAATGGTGATCCACTTCAAAGTGCAAGTTCAAAGACATTGGTATTTAACTATACACGCTTTGGACTATGTGTCATAAGTATGACTCCACTATTGATGTTGATAGATTCTTTCAAATGTAAAAGGAAATACTGAAAAGAATCTCATAAGTATATGGCGAAAAGAAAAGACTAGAATTGTTCAGTTTAAGTATATAGATGATATACGTGTTATGGCTATATTCTTTGCTTATTAAACAATGTGGTTCTTAAGTATTTGATACTGAATTTGTTGGTGTGAATCGTCATACGAAACAACACAATTCATGAACTACAATGGCCTAAGTAACTAGCAAAGAATATGTGAAGATGTTCATCGAAAACAAATAAAGGGTTATTGTTGCTCGTTAAACATCAAAGCTTGCCTTCAGGATTTGTTTTTCAGGTATTATGAGAACAAAAGGTTGTTCAAATAATTGCCAGAATCCATAAAAGATGGATGATTCACAAATCTCGTTGGATAAATCACATCCATAAAACTAGTGCTAAAATTGTCGAAAGACAAATTGATTGAAAGATCACTTAGGAAGTGACATCGCCGTTTAAATTATATTGGAAAGAAAACATGAAGAAACTCCATGTGGATGGAATTTTGGAGTCTTTTGATTTTTGATCAAATGACGTTTGTGAAACTTTCCCAGAGATAATTAAAACTTCGTTCATAGGCCAAAAGGAACGAAAGACTAACTTATTGGAACTTGTGCATATTGTTGTACGAACTCCATTATGTGTAGTCAAGAGATGGATTTCAACTTCATATGCTTTCTCCAAAATTTGAGTGAATATGTGAATATTTACTTAATAAGGATGAAGTGTGAAATATTTGAAAAGTTCGAAAGATTTTCAAGATGAAGTGCAAAGTCATTGTAACAAGAATATAAATAGTTTATGATAAGATCATAAAGGAAGATATTTGAGTTACAAGTTTAGCATAATACCTAAGATTTAAGGAATCGTTCCGTGGATTTGCATTTCCCGAAACACCATAAGAGTATGGAGCATTCGAGATATGTAATTGAGCCTTGTTTGACATGGTAAGATCGAAGGTATAATTCATAAAACTGCTATTATATTTTAAAGATTAAAAGCTTTAGAGACTACCGCTTTTCCACTAAAAGAGCTTCATCATAATCCGCTGAAATGACACCATATAAGGTTATGGTTTGGGATAAAACCCAAGTAGTCCTTTCTTAAACATTGGTATGCTATGCATAAGAAAGATGTGTGCAACCAAAGTCGGATGAACCTCTTTGTATAAATGTTAAGTATTCCTCCATAAACACCGGAGACAAAAGTGTTTGTCTTAGAACGCCAAGTTTCTTTTGAGAAGGAATTTTTCGTGAAAAGTTAAGTGGAGGACAATAGAACTTTGATAAGGTTAAAGGAACCTTAGCTATATGTGCAGAGTTGCAGACCGAAAAGTGTTCGGAGGCAAGAATAATGCTCATGGCTCACGTGCCTCAAAGGTTGTGGTCACGGAGGTCTAAGTTTCTATTGAAACAAGTAGGTTTGGATGAACAATCAAATACCAAGATTTGAGGGTTGAATCATTATTTGAGAATAATGAACCTACTGCATGCAAAGAAGCGATGATGGGCCCCGACAAATCAAATGGCTTGAAGCCATATAATCCGTGATAGTTCCATACACAGAAATCAAGTTTTGAACTTGAAGGACCCTCAAAAGGTGTAAGACCTTGCAGTTGTGTTTGGATCTATAAAGAAGTAGACATGGATGTTTCACATCTATGAAATAAGTCGACATGTTGGGAAAGAGTTCACAACAATGTTCAAAGGTTGTATATGACAAGATTTGATCTTTCATAGCGATTTTTAGTCTAGACGGATTAATATAGCAACCACTACATATAATTTGTTATGTGGTAGTAGAATAAACAAAACAAGTTCTTCTAATAGAATGGTTACCTAGGACGTGTGCATGACACGGTCCAAAGGGTTTTGTTAATTCAAAGGATGCTAAAAGCATATGCAAACTTCAATGGTTGAAGTAAGCATAGCGGAGTTGGAATCTTCACTATGATGAAACTGTTTAAAAGAGTTTAATTTCATCAGAGACAATGAAGATGCTTGCATTTGCAAGAAATTAAGGGAGCGCTAAGACATATTTCTAATACATTATGTGGAGGACATATTGTTGATTGGAAATAATGTATCTTTTATTAACACATATTAAGAATTTCATCCCGATGAAAGACTTAGGCAAAACCCAAATATTAGGCATCAATAGACGCTAATATGGTTGTGCCGTATACATAGACGAGATATTGAATGAGTTCAATATAGAAATTACAAGAAAGGTTCTTGTACGTAAAGGATTGAAAGAGTTCAAAGTTGATGATATATTCAAGTGTATTGACATTTGGTAAGTGAAACAAAGATTCAAGTATAGATTGATACTTGATGTATGAAATCACAAAGAGTATTTATATCAATCATACTGTGATATGTACAAATCCAGATATGTCCTATGCTCTAAATGTTGTGAGCATATACCAGAATGATTTGTAAGATGATCATTGGACAATAGTAAGAATATTCTTATGATCTTTTGGAAGAACTAAGAGTATATTATTTGTAGAAGTGACAAATAGATGGTTAGTTCATTGTAAAAGCACTACATTGATACTAGCTTTGTCACAAAATACAAATTAAGTTTATCTCAATCTAAAACTAAAGGTGGCACAATATAATGGAAAGTGAGTTCCATAATGGATTTGGATGAGTTCCAAAGTTAAGACATTGTGACAGATACTACAACAAAAGGCTAAGTATATGACTGCTATTATAGCAGCAAAAGAGGGCATTTGTGTCAAGTAGTTTGTTATCAAACTAGGTGTAGTTCACAGCGGGATAATACTATGAAGATATATTGTGCGACAATATTATCAACATGTTTTAACCCCAAAGAACTAAAGGTCACACCGAAAGACCAAATTTATACAAAGCCATCTCATTAGAGAATGAGTGATGCGTAGGGACGCAAAGACATGCAATTACACACGGACCTGGAAGTGTCAGATCCGGAGATCAGTTGACCACTAGCAATCGTGTACATACAACACCAGAAAGCCATAGGTGTTGAATACACAAAGGTTTGAAACTAGATTATTGACTCTAGTGCAAGTGGGAGACTGTTGGAGATATGCCCAAGAGGCAATAATAAAGTAGGTTATTATCATATCTTCACACTTATGATAAATGTTTACATTCATGCTATAATAGTATTAACAAGGAAACCATTAATACTTGTGTGATTTGTAAACATAATTTGAAGTCCCTAGTATGGCCTCTATACTTCACTAGCTTGTTGGTTGATTGATGATGTGGTTTCTTTGTCATGAACATTGAGATGTTATCAACAACAAGATCATATCGTTAGGAGAATGATATGGTGGACATACTCCTATAGACAAGCGTAGCATAAAGATCAAGTCATTTCAATAGTTCAATTGCTATATGCTTTCTGATACATAGTAACCTAATTCCTTCGACCATGAGATCATGCATATTGCCTTTACTGGATGGATGCTTTGATGTCATCAAACACCACACCGTAACAGGGTGGCTATAAAAGTGGCATTGGGTGTTCGGAAAGTATTGGTTGAAACACATGGATCAAGAGTGGGATTTGTCCATCCACATGACGGATAGATATTCTCTGGGCCCTCTCGGTGAAATGTCATCCAATTAGCTTGCAAGCATGTGACTTGGTCACAAGGGATCACATATCACGGGAACGAGAAAAGAGTACTTATCAGTAACGAGGTTGAACTAGGTATGCAGAGATACCGACGATCATGACCTCGGATAAGTAACATATCGTGAGACAAAGGGAAATTGGTGTCGTATGTAAGTGGTTCATTCGATCGCAAAGTAATCGTAGAAATATGTGGGAGCCATATGAATTTCCAGATTCCTCTATTGGTTATTGTTCGGAGAAGTGTCTCGATCATGTCCGCATAATTCACGAACCGTAGGGAGACACACTTAAGGATTCGACGTTGTTTGAGTAGTTATGGTATTATGAGAAAGAGACCGAATGTTGTTCGGAGTCTCGGATGGGATCCGGGATATCACGAGGTGATCCGGAATGGTCCGGAGAATAAGATTCATATAAGGAAAGTCCCATTTCGGAGTTGGGGAATGGTTCCGGTGTTTTCATCGGGAATGTTCTAGAATGTTCCGGAATGTCCCAAGACCGGAGGGGAAGGGGTACATGAATGTGTCATTGCAAATTGGAATGATTGCATCATGTACTGAGTGTTCTCGCTGTCCAAAATAAAGGGTTTATTTAATTCCTAAATTGGAAAAGTCAAACTGCCAGTTTTCGGTCAAACTGCCATTGGGAGGAGAAGTTGAAACCGACTTGGGGAGGAGTCCTCCTCCCAAGCCGGCGGCCAGCCCTAGGTCGAGTTGGGGAGGACTCCTCCCTCCCTGCGCCAGCCCTCCCACCTATAAAGGGAGGGGCAGGGCCTCCCCTCTAGACACACACAAGTTCCTATCCTCTAAACTAAACCCTAGACCTAAACCCCGGTTTAGAGCTATTTCAGTTTAGAGCCTTCTAATTGGTTTAGAGCCTTCTAATTGGTGTGTCTAATTACTAGACCACTAATAGCCTCTCTCATAAGCTCCACCATACTCGCACCGGCTTAAGGCGAAGCCTCATGGATCTCCTCTACTTCCTGCCACGCCACAGTCTGCGGAATCGCGAGGAGAGTGCTACAACCTCCGCCGCTGGAACAAGGGAGAGGAAGGTCTTCGTCGAAATTTAACGGTGACCGATCAAGGGAGCGCTGCGGAACGTGGCGCTGAAGGATCGTCACGCGATCTTGAGATCGGAAAGAGTACGACTACATCACCCACGAGAATCTGCTCTCGTTAACCGCTTTGGAATCTTCGAGGGTGAGTTCCACTATCGACTCGTTGCTACAATCTAGTAGATAGATCTTGGCTTGTTTGTTTGTATGCGATAGAAAATTTTTGTTTTCCATGCTACGAACCCCTACAAAGCTGCCAGGACCTATCTATTAGTAATACAGTAACGGGAGGGGCTTTTCGCGAACTTACCCTTGAAGACCGAAAAGCGTTGTCAACGCTCAGGAGAGCGTGGTTGATGTAGACGAGCCGAAGCCGACCTCAAGGTCGTGATGAAGTCCTTGCGCTCCTTGGCTCCAATGACTTGAGTGCCTCAAGTGTGACACCTCGCGAGGAGTTACACACGTGGTGCCTGACGATGACTCCCGCTTCCCCGATCCAGCAATTCTATGAAGTAGAGCTCCGGATCTGAATCTCAAGAAGACGAGGCTCCAGTGAAGATGTCTCTCGCTTAGCCTGCACTTGGGACCACGGTCACGAGAGAGAGAGAGAGAGAGAGAGAGAGAGAGAGAGAGAGAGATAGAGAGAGAGAGGAGAGAAAATATCAACTGGAGGTCCTCCCAAAAGTGAGAAGACCTATTGATTATTGGTGTATTTATCTGGCCAAATACCCCCAGTATATATAGGGGGAGGAGGGGGTACACCCTCCCTCAAAGTCCCGGGGTGGGACTAATCATGGGAGAGGGGTGGGGTGGCGCGCCGGCCAGGGCCCCACGAGGGGGAAGGCCCACTAGGGCCGCCGGCCACCCCCTAGGCCCTTCCTAGGGGTGGGATCCCCTCTTGGGGCTTTTCCCCTCCAGGAATTGGCCCATTAAGCCTTTGACCTTTTAATTGATTTTCTCTTTAATTAAATAATTACGAATAAATGATTAAATCAATATTTAACATTTATTCACATATTATTCAATCTTAGTGGCTATGGAACACCTTCCACCTCCACTTCGGACATCCTTCGGACTTACCGAAACCCTTCCGGTTTTCTCTCTACTATTCTTCGGCGATTCCACCGATCCTATAAACACTCTCTAAGCATCATCAAGCCCTTAAGCGTGATACCCCATGGTCCAGGAACACTCCAGACATGGTCGGGACACTCCCGCACCAATGATCAACAGAGGGACCTGGATGGCCATGTGACCCCTGTGCGTTCCACGAAGATCTTTCATCGTTTGAACCGGGACAGTCGTGTCTTGTTCCCTTTGTCTCTCGATACTTGCATTGCCCGAGATCTGATCAATGACATCACCATGTCGTGTTCAATCTCATTACTGAACAATGCTACTTGACTCGTTCCGACAAGTGATATCCCCGTGATCAAATCACACGCTGCACAGCTATTGGATATAACTTCTCCGAGTGGGCCCTTCGAGTATCTTCCCGTCACATGGACGGACAAATCCCGCTCTTGACATATATTGCCTCTACGGTTTCCTCTGAGTACCTGAACACGCCTTTATAACCACCGTATTACCGAGTGGCGTTTGATGATATCTAAGCACTCTCGGGAGACAGTGATTGATATAGCCTCACGGTCTAAGGAATAGTCTACGAGGATCCATTTCTAATCATTGTAACTTGAACTTCGTGACATGATCGGGTCATGATGTTTAGGTTGGGTATTGGTTCGTCATCTCATTCTCGGAATGAGTTGACTCCATTTCCAACTGGCATAAATGCCACATGATCAGGAAACATGATCATCTATTGACCAATGAACCAGTGACTAGAGTTTCACTAGGAACCCTTGTTGTTTGTATATCACACGTGTATTGATGTTTCCACTCAATATAGTTATAGCATGATATAAAACTTAATCATAAACTATATGAAATATGATAATAGTTCTTACTACTATTTGTCTCTAGGGCATATTTCCAATAGCATGCGTCGTAGACGGTCACACCCCCTAGCTAGGTTTTCCATCTAGGAGCAATCGACCACACTTGTGCATGTATGATAGGGCCACACACATGTTCTCGTGCCATCTCGGCGCTCGAACGGTCCTTTTCCAGCCAAACCCTAATCCAAGGGCCCCGCAAGTATACCCCCGTAGCATTCTCCGTACGAGGGTTTCTAATGTACTTTCCTGGTGGGTTAGGTTTGCTTAGGCCATAGCTACATGGAAAACCAAGGCTAGTCCCAAGGTACCACCGGTTTCACTCCGTTTGACCCGCAGCGGGAGTTTCCTCCCGCAGGTCCAACACACCTCTCTAAGTGTTATCGCATGCGCCGTAGACGGTCACACCCCTAGCTAGTTTTTTCCATCTAGGAGAAATCCACCACACTTGTGCAAGTATGCTGGGCCAGAAGCGTGTTCTCGTGCCATCCCGGCGCTCAGACGGTCCATTTCCGGTGAAACCCTAATCCCAGGGCCCCGCAAGTCTACCCTCGTAGCATTCTCCGTACGAGGGTTGACTAATGTACTTTCCTGGTGGGTTAGGTTTGGTTAGGGCATAGCTACATGAAATACCAAGGCTAGGCCCAAGGTTCCACCGGTTTTACTGTGTTTGACCTGCAGCGGGTGTTTCCTCCTGCACGTCCAACACACCTCTCTAAGTGTTATCGCATGCGCCGTAGACGGTCACACCCGGGAGCTATTCACCTAGGATACATGTGAAATTCCCATAGATGCAAGACATAGCTCCCCGGTGTGACCTTTTTCACATTCAGGCGATAACACTTAGCAGATTCCTGGAACTCTAGGTGAAAAAGTCCCGCCGCGGGTATACTAGGGGTTAGAATGTCCCACAAAGTCCCAATCTTGGTTTTCCTTGTATATATGGCCTAAACATACCTTAACAAACCAAAAATTACATTGGTGGAACCTCGTGCGGAGAGAGCTAGGGGGTAGCCCTGCCCGGGGCCCGCATACGGGTGTTTTTGTTGCTTTCTACCATAGTTTGAAACGGTTAAGAAAATATGTAATATTTGAGTTTACATAGATAGATCTTATTTATCTGCAAATTTTGATATATTATATGTATTTTTTGAATTATAATGATTTATTTATGATTTTTGCAGGTTCATTATGGCAAAAAATAAAAAGGACTATACCGACGGTGATGTCGTCGGCGTAGGTCCGATGCCATCGCTGCGCCATGACGGCCGGCCGGCTAGGTCCACGCTTAGCCCAACTACGCCGTCGGTAGTCGTCGGCCCACGTAATCCTAGACCAACGGCTTTCTTGGGTCTACGCCGACGGCCTGGTTGCTGGCCCGCCCATGCCCTGTCGCTACGCCGACGACCCTGATATTTGACCATCGGCATAGCGTTTGGCCCAAGGCGCTTTGAGCATTTCCTTGTAGTGTGCCCTGGCCGCCTCAAGAGTAATAACATTCAACCCATTCAAACAAGAGAGGGGGAGAGAGGGTCTCCCTATCATCAAACCCAGTAGTGTTCGTTTACTCGTACACATGGCTGACACGTAGTACGCATCAAGGTTGCATGTGCGCATGCATGCCGTTGTACATGTACTCCTCGATGGATAAAGCCAAGCAGGCAAATATATATATATATCAAAATGGAATTAAAAAGTAGAGATGCATGCTTGTGCTGCAGCCGAGGTTGTCGCCGCACGTTGTAACCGGCCGCCGCGCGCATGCACGCGGAGGGTGAGGAGTCGACGCCGACGGGATAGATAGGTAGATGGGCGCGCCGGCGGCGGATAAGTCTCTGCTCCGTTTTATCCACTGAAGCGGCGCGCCGGCCGCCGGGTAGTTATCCAAACAACCTAGCTGCTACTGAGTACTCGACCAGCACCGCCAGCTAGCTCCTATAAATACATCTCCTGTACACTGCTTCCAAGCCCCAGTACACACTATCTATCCTCTCTCGATCAGCATCTTCCTTCCACCATGCATCGCTTCTTCTGCCTCGGGCTGCTCCTCGCCGCCGCCGTTGGCGTGGGCGGCACGGAGGTGGCCTACAACGACCGGGCGCTGGTCATCGACGGCGAGCGCCGCATCATCATCTCCGGATCCATCCACTACCCCAGGAGCACCCCTGAGGTACATCCATCTCATCTTTATCTGTTGTCCTTCTTGGATGTGATTCTGCTCCTGCCTACATATCTAGCCTGTATTTTAACTTTATGTTTGCAATGTAATGCAGATGTGGCCTGATCTGATCCGGAAGGCCAAGGAAGGCGGCCTGGACGCCATCGAGACGTACGTGTTCTGGAACGGCCACGAGCCCCGCCGCCGGCAGTACAACTTCGAGGGCAGCTACGACATCGTGCGCTTCTTCAAGGAGGTCCAGGACGCCGGCATGTACGCCATCCTGCGCATCGGCCCCTACATCTGCGGCGAGTGGAACTACGGGTAATCATTCATTAACTTGTTTCCTTCATAGTTCATAGGGTTCTTGGCTGTTCATGACATAATGTACTTGTTCCTTGGATGTGGATGCAGAGGGCTTCCGGCGTGGCTGCGTGACATCTCCGGCATGCAGTTCCGGATGCACAACCACCCTTTCGAGGTACACACACACACCGACGATTCATATTTAAATCTCTAAATTACTCTACTAGTACTATGAGATTCATTCGATCTTAATTTGTAAATACAAATACAATGCAGCGCGAGATGGAGACCTTCACGACGCTCATCGTGGACAAGCTCAAGGAGGCCAACATGTTCGCCGGACAGGGAGGCCCCATCATCCTCTCCCAGGTAATTACTAGTACTCCAAATGATCAACCTACCAACCATGTATATGCAAATTACAAGATTAAAATGCTAATTATTCTCAAACGTAACCTAATTAATATCCAGATCGAGAACGAGTACGGCAACATCATGAGCAAGCTCAACAACAACGAGTCCGCCTCCGAGTACATCCACTGGTGCGCAGCCATGGCCAACAAGCAGAACGTCGGCGTGCCGTGGATCATGTGCCAGCAGGACGACGACGTGCCCGCCAACGTCATCAACACCTGCAACGGCTTCTACTGCCACGACTGGTTCCCCAAGCGGACCGACATCCCAAAGATCTGGACCGAGAACTGGACAGGATGGTACGCATTAGAATTTCATCTCCAATTTAATTTGATCTGTTATAAATTCTATTAGTATTTCTGCACTAGTACTATTGGTATGCTAAATTTCAAAACACATTTTTATTTTCAGGTTCAAAGCCTGGGACAAGCCTGATTTCCACCGCTCCGCCGAGGACATTGCCTTCTCTGTCGCCATGTTCTTCCAGAAGCGTGGATCACTGCAGAACTACTACATGGTAAAAGATTCTTTGTTCATTTTTTCTGAATTAATTAGCTAATTTGCATGGCTAACTTTATTCTAAATATATATTTGATCTGGTAGCCTGAATTCACATTAATTTGACATGTTGGTCCATATTTGTTGTGATCAGTACCATGGCGGCACCAACTTCGGCCGCACCTCAGGCGGCCCCTACATCACAACCAGCTACGACTACGATGCCCCTCTCGATGAGTATGGTATGTGACTGTGATAACTTTTTTCCTTAATTTGTTTATTGGATTTATTAGTTACCACATGTGTTAATAATCAATCCCTTTCCCATTTTGAAGGTAACATTCGGCAGCCAAAATATGGACACCTCAAGGATCTCCACAACATCCTCAAGTCCATGGAGAAGATCCTACTCCACGGCGACTACAAAGACACTACCATGGGAAACAACAATGTCACGGTATATGAAACTGTTACACATATATATTATGATGATTATATTATATCAAAATCCATCCATCTGATTCATCAATCTGTATGCAGCTTACCAAGTACACCCTAGACAACTCCTCTGCATGCTTCATCAGCAACAAGTTCGACGACAAGGACGTCAACGTGACCATGGACGGCGGAGCCACCCACATCGTGCCAGCGTGGTCAGTGAGCATCCTGCCGGACTGCAAGACCGTGGCCTACAACAGCGCCAAGATCAAGGCGCAGACGTCGGTGATGGTGAAGAGGCCGGAGGAGCATGCGGCCAACAGCCTGACGTGGTCGTGGATGCCCGAGAACCTCCAGCCTTTCATGACGGACGAGAAGGGCAACTTCAGGAAGAACGAGCTGCTGGAGCAGATCACCACCTCCGGCGATCAGAGCGACTACCTCTGGTACAGGACAAGGTGAGCATCAAAGATGTACTTCCTCCGATCCATATTAATGTTCTCAACTTTATCTAGATTCACATGTACCTAGTTAAATATTTAGACTAGGTGCATCCGTATCTAGATAAAGTTGAGAACCATGGTAAGCATCAAAGATGTACTAAATCATAGTACTATATCAAAATTCAATGTGTTTTCTGAATAATTCTCTGATGATGATGACACACAATCGATGCTGCAGCTTGGATCACAAGGGAGAAGGTAGCTACAAGTTGCACGTGAACACGACGGGACATGAGCTCTACGCGTTCGTCAACGGCAAGCTCGTCGGTGAGTAATAACCCAAATTATTGCAAACATTTTCGTTTTTGATTCTGTTAATGAAACGATAACCTAATGTCTAATTTGTTGGATTAATTGACAGGGAAGCACCATTCTCCAAACGGAGGCTTCGTCTTCCAGCTGGAGACACCGGTAAACCTCCACTCCGGCAAGAACTACATTTCTTTGTTGAGCGCCACCATCGGGCTCAAGAACTACGGCGCGCTGTTCGAGATGATGCCGGCCGGCATCGTCGGAGGGCCGGTGAAATTGGTTGACCCGGCCACCAACGCCACCGCCTACGACCTCTCCAACAGCTCCTGGGCATACAAGTCCGGCCTAGCCGGCGAGCACCGGGAAGCCCACCTCGACAAGGCAGGCCAGCAGCAGTGGCACAGCCTCAACGGCACCATCCCGGTGAACCGCCCCTTCACCTGGTACAAGGCCACATTCGAGGCCCCCGCCGGCTCGGAGCCCGTGGTGGCGGACCTGCTCGGGCTGGGGAAGGGCGTGGCGTGGATCAACGGCAACAACCTCGGCCGCTACTGGCCGTCCTACGTCGCCGCCGACATGGGCGGCTGCCGGAAGTGCGACTACCGCGGCACGTTCAAGGCTGAGGGCGACGGGCTGAAGTGTCTCACGGGCTGCAACGAGCCGTCGCAGCGCTTCTACCATGTGCCACGCTCGTTCCTCAAGGCCGGCGCGGAGAACACGGTGGTGCTGTTCGAGGAGGCCGGCGGCGACCCGTCCAGGGTCGACTTCCACACGGTGGCCGTGGGCGCGGCGTGCGCGGAGGCTGCCGAGGTAGGCGACGAGGTGGCACTGGCGTGCAGCCACGGCAGGACCATCTCGAGCATCGACGTGGCCAGCCTAGGCGTGGCACGGGGCAAGTGCGGCGCCTACGAGGGCGGGTGCGAGTCCAAGGCGGCGCTGGTGGCGTTCGAGGCCGCGTGCGTCGGGAAGGAGTCGTGCGCGGTTCGCCACACCGAGGACTTCCGCGCCGGCATCACCGGCTGCGACTCCGGCGTCCTCACAGTGCAGGCCACCTGCTGATGATGGAGTCTGTTAGCATAGTGCTGGGTTAGCATCAGGCGGATATTACTAGCTCATATGGTGGTTACGTGTTTGCTTTGAGATACACGATAATAAAATATATACCAAAGCAAAATTCTCCAACTTGTTTCACATGCATTGTTGAATTGTTGCATTTGTTTCACGTGCATTAAAAACCACCATCATGCCTTTGACAATGGAGTCTCTTAGCGCGACATCTAGTCAAAATGCTTATGTGGCATATCAATTAAAAAAAAGAGAGGGTGTTTTGTATCTTAGCTAAGATACACCTCTTGCACGTAATCATATGCAAAAAAAAGTTGATAGCTTAATCAAATGCATGCATGAGAACAAAAACATTAAATTAAGATACAACTTCTAAGATACATTTCATTGCAGAGGTTGTCCCTTACGTATTTAGAACTCCTGTGACATCGTGTTAAAATACATCCCATTGTAAAAGGCTTCGACAACCAATTAATGGAGGTAGTAACCGACTGATCCAACAGACAAAGCATGTCTTATCTGTATGGAATATGCTTGCATGTTTGCCCCTAAACTGATTTCAATACATCTTGACATGAATAGTGAAGTACTTCGTAAGTCTCAAAATGAGTGATTTTGATTTGTCTAGATTTTGCGTGTACCAAGGCATCTTTTAGTGAATGTTAGGATAGAGAGTATCATATTTGCATATTAATAGACGTTCTTTGCTCAGCCACACCATTTTGTTGCGGGGTATAACATAGTTGATGATGAATAGTTACACGCGCACTTTAGAAAATCATTTAATATTTCTTTTTTTGTGGGAAATTAAATCATTTAGTACGAGTATTTCTTAAGTTCATAAAACGAGTTATTTTAATTCAATGGGTTTACCCTCTGGTTTTTACAATCTACTCCCTTCGTTTCAAAATAAAAGATGTTTTAGCTTTGTGAAACAGCTGTATCTAGACCTATTTTAATGTATAGGTTTATATAGGTTTAAAGTAAACCTACACACTAAAAGGAGTCTAGATACACTCTTGTTACAAAGTTAAAATATCTTATATTTTGAAACGGAGGGAGTAGGGTTTAATATGCTTGTTGCATTGCATCCGTGCAAGCAGAGGAATCCACCACTAGGAAGCAGAGGAATTTCGATTTCGCCAATAGTAAATTTGTAGAAATGGTATCCTGGCTGGCACTAGTAGAAAAACTGCCTTTCGTTCGGAGCGGCCCAGAGCTTTTGTCCCGATTCCGCCACGAAACGGGACTAATGCTCACACTTTTCCCGGTTCGAGGGGCCTAAGCATCACACGAGAGTCAGGGGCATACGTCGCGGTTCATAAGAGACTATTCGTCTCGGTTCGTATTATGAACTGGGACTACAGGTCGTGCATCAGACACATGGTTTGCCGCACACCTTTAGTCCCGGTCCGTAATACAAATCAGGACGAATAGTCCGCCTATTAAATACGTCGTCCTAGCCAGCCCCTCCCTCTGTTTTCTTGGTGGAAGGAGTGAGGTGGGTGATACGTCCAAAACGTATCTACTTTTCCGAACACTTTTGCTATTGTTTCTCCTCTAATTTGTGTGATTTGGATACAACTAATGCGGACTAATGCTGTTTTCAGCAGAATTGCTCTGATGTCTCGTTTTTGTGCAGAAAATCAACTTTCAGGAAAAACTCCAGAAAATATCACAAAACTCCTATTTTACCAGAAGACTCACGGAGCCAAAAGATGAGACGAAGAGGAGGCACGAGGGGCCCACACCACCTGGTGGCGCGGGCCAGGCCAGGCCGCGCCAGGGGGTGGTGTGGCCACCTCGGCCTCCTCCTCGACCTCTCCTTTGGCCTATATAAGCCCTCTGACCTAAAACAGAGGGGGGTTCGATGTTTTTTCAGATAGAGTTCCGCTGCGCCGCCACCACCAGAAGCCGCGATTCGGAACCAGAAACTCTGTTCTGGCACCTAGCCTAGATGAGATTTTGGAGGAGATCATCACCATCATCATCACCATCGCTTCTCCATCAACATCCATGATTCCACCATCCATGAGTGAGTAATCCCCCGCAGTAGGCTATGGGGATGGTAATGATTGGATGAGATCATTCATGTAATTGCATCAAATTGTTAGGGCATGGTGCCTAGTATCTATTGTTAGTGCTTTTGACATTGTCGCAACTTGTTATGCTTAATGCTTGTCACTAGGGCCCGATTGCCATGATTTCAGATCTGGACATGTTATTGATTCATGATGATATTATTATTTATGATCTTACCTACAAGTTGTATACACATATTGTTGTCCGGATCCCAAGGCCCCGAAGTGACAAGAATCGGGATAACTGAGGGGGATGGCTATGATATGAGGATTATGTGTGTTCACGGAGTGTTAATGCTTTGCTCTGGTACTCTATTAAAAGGATCACCTTAATTGCTAGTAGATTCTCTTAAGGCCCCACTGCAACGGGCTAGCAGGACAAAAGATGGTGTGCAAGTTCTCATCGCGAGCATGTATGACTATATATGGAACACATGCCTATGATTATTTAGTACTTGGATGCTTTATCTTATTTATCTGCAATTTCTCTATGTCTTGATTGTTACATGAATTGTCTTGTTCATGCAACGCCCGTCCATCCATCCCTATGCCTACCGCACTTTAATCCTACTGTTTACTGCAATTGTTACTACTGTCTTTATTTTACTATTGCTATTACAAAACTGTTGCTACTAATAAACTGTTGTGAGCAAGATTTTTTTCAGGTGCAGCTGAATTGACAACTCAGTTATTGTAACACCCTCGAATCGACCCTATGCAAGTTTTAGCCCTTTCCGCCAAACCCGCATAGAAACGATTCAAGGACGCCCACCAGGCACTTTCGTGCGGGTGGAAAATGAAGTAATACCATTACACAACAGTCCTCGATGGGACCCACAAAACAGATATATATATACAACAACGACTCCAGGAGTCAAGAATACAGATATACTATACAAAGATCCAAATCACCTTGAAAACGATAGAGCGTCCGACTACGAACAAGATGCAAATGGGGCTAAGAGCCCTGAAGAATAACCAATGGCGTCCATAACCCTGCCCAGGCCAAGCCGGAAGGGTAACCCTGCTAACGACGTCGATCTCAAACCTGCTAAAACAGAAGGGGTGCCGACAAAGGCAAAGCAAAAAGAGGAGCGTCAGTACTGAGGCCAGTACACGGCGAGACTAGAATTCGGCGGCTCTCTCCTACATAGGTATGGTGGACTGAAGCAGCAGCGCAGCATGCACTAGACAACCTATAGAGACTCGGTACCACTGTCGGCTATTAGAGAGAGATAAGAAAGACCTATTCGGATTCAACCTGATACTAATACCAAACATACCCATCCTGATATTTCCCCCCTCGAGACCACACGAGGAAGTCGGACCAAGGAACTCACACAGTTGGAAATTTTACTCATTCCGTTATAGTTGCAACACTTACTAATCAGATATAGATAGCATGAGTCATCCTGAAGCATAAGTAGTGGGCAGTTTAATTAACCATTCCGTGGTAGTTGGAACATTTACTAGTCAGATATAATTGTCCTGAGGAATCCCAAAACCCAGCAGTTGTTGGCACTTTTATCACATTCCATTGGAGTTGCAATACTTACTAGGTAGATATAACAAGACACAAGGAACCCCAGCTCCACCAGTTGTTGGCATTTTTAATATCCATTCCATTGTATGTGAATCTGATTACTAGTCACATATTAAGTCAAATTTATAACACTACTTTAGTTATGCTTGTCTATGATCGAGATACTGTGCTCCAAGTCGTCCATAACCGTGGACACGGATTTCAGAAAGTTTTACCCTGCAGGGGTGCACAAATAGCAACACACACTCGATCAACCTCGGAAAAACCAACTCAAAACCCAACGAGGCATTCACGACAAAGCGATCACAGGATTCATAAATATTTCAGGAGGCCACCCCACTAAGATACCCGCAACAAAGTTGGCCGGCTCCGGAACGGACCCAGGGTTTGCAAGAACGGCTGTAAACGACTGGGAACCCGAAAGTGTGACTGGGCTTGTCGATACCGCGAAATCATGCCGCGATCCAAAATAGTACAGGTGCTCCACGCACATTCGTAAATAAAGCAGTAAAGCATGACATAAGTACAGGATAGTAAATAAAACCCCAAACTAGTTTGTGGCCCCAAGAAATAGAAATGAATCAAGCTCTGGCTCAGGGGGGGTCCATAAGGCCTCCCGGATGTGGATAGTGCGAATAGTCAAAGAACAAGTATCAAGTACCCGGGGCCTACGGGACACAAGTGGGCATAAAAACCAAATAGCATATATTGCCCACCGATGCCTCTTTATTAGTTATCCCAGCAATTTAATAGTTGTATTTAAAGTCATGGTCATCTCCACCATAAACATCTGCCAGCATTCCAACAATTGTGGTACTTGACAACACGAGATCGCACGTGAGCAAGCAACTACGACTCGCAAGGCCGGCTATCTACCAAACATAGGTAATAGGAGGTGTCCAAGGCAATATATAGGCTGCACGGGATATAACTGGTGTACGGAAACTAAAGCATCACGACATGGATAGCCATAGATCAACAGGAGGAAATAAAGACTATAAAAGCAAAATAGGTAGAAGGGGAAGATATGCTTGCCTGGGAAACACTGCCGAAGGATCATATCCGGAGAACTTGTCGATTCTCGCATCCACTCATCGGCCTAATCCACGAAGAAGCAAATACTAGAAGAAACACCGGATGCAATATTTAATAGTAGGGCAGAAGATCCGGCATGATTATGATATGATGCATGGCAAGGCACAGATGCGGTGCAATTAGGCAGTATTAAGCGGAACCGGGGTCCCGACAATTAATTAATAGGTTCCAGTTATTTAGATACCCCGCAATTTAAATGTTGATTTATCAATGCAAAGCATGTCATCGGTTCGCTATGCAAATTTAAATGGAGGCGATATGAGATAAATATAGTCCGTATATAGCCTCCATATTTAATTATGAGGTGAATCGCTATACGACCCGGACCCGCAAAATATGTATGCAAGCATGACAATTTAAATGCAATAGATTGATATCATATATTATAAAAATAGGGGTTGGATAGGGGCCGCACATTAGGGGCGAAGGTCTTGGTTTCGAGAAGTTCAGGTTCGGCGGGATCGGGTCGGTCTTGGCGTTCGGGATGAAGAACGTGGTGTCTGGTACTCGGGTGTCGGTGCGGGAAGGAGGTCTTGGAGTTCGACGCCGGAAGTTCTTGGTTTGGCATCCGTGGTCGAGGTGAATTGTTCGGTGTCGGTAGATCTTCGGGTGTCGAGGGGTAGATGTCCGGGTTCCGGTTGCTTTGGTCGACGGCGCACTTGAAATGACACCGGAACGAACTTGAGCTGCAACGGGTGCACGCGAGCGGATCTCACCATTGCCCCCTCGGACAACATTGAGCACACGACGTGCACACGAGCACACGGATGAGGATCATAGATGTCGCTGCGGGACCTAGACGGTCATCTCCAGGCTAGAAACAGAAGCAGTGCACCCGCACGCACGTTAGCAGCAGGGGACACGTACGAGCACATACAAGCAAAAGAACAGGTGGTGAACGTTGGATCTCGCGGTGCACCAGAGAACGCGTGCGGGGCGATACACCAAAGGCATGCTCGACGGCAGGAGGATGGGAAGAGGGCGATGGCTCGATGCGGAAGGGGTCGCCAGGGAGGGAGCCCGCGAGGCGGCGGCGGTGCTCGCTAGCGGGAGAGTTGGGCCAGGGCAGCGTTGCAGAACTCCGATGGCGGGGTGCAGAGAGGGCGCAGGGAGAGCCGATGAGGATGAGCGGGCCGGAGGCGGATGGACCCGCGGGCGGCGAACTCGGGGGAAACTGCGGCGGAGTGCCTCGGCGGCAGAGTCGTGCTCACGCGCGAGGTCTTCAGAGAGGGGGCGGAGCAGGGCTGCTGGGCAGGGTGGGTCGAGGGAGGCCTCGACGAGGACGATGGAGTGGAGCGGACAAGGAGGAGGTCGGCGGCCGACGGCGGCTTGGGGCGAGCTCGATGCGGCCGGCGGCGGGGAAGACAGAGGGGATCGAGGCGGGGAAGAGGGGGCGCCCGACGTGGCTCCGGCGGGCGGCGGCGCGGGGAGCTTGCGGGGTCGGCGGAGGAGACGCGAGGAAGGGGACGGGAATGAGACGGACGAGTTCGGCGGTGCTCGCTCGGGCGGCGAGAAAGATAAGGAGAAAGAGACGCGGGGCGTGCGACGCGAGGGGAACGAGGCAGGGAGAGAGAGGACGGGCCTGGTCGGGGAGGGACGCGGTCACGCCGCGTTGATCGCGTGGGTGGGCCCGAGGAGCAGGGTAGGTGGGGGATGTGCGGGAGTTGGCGGCGGGTGGTGGACATGGTGGGACCGACGGTGGTTGGTGGGGCCGGGTGAGGAGCGGGCTGGCGTTGGCGCGTAGCGGCCAGGCAAGTGCAAGGGGGCGTGGACCTGGTGGGTGGCGGGGTGAGAGGCAGGTGTGGGTGAGAGGCAGGGTGGTGTCGGCGGCTGTGGGGAGTAGGTAGGTGTGGGTGGTGGTGACAGGGAGTGTGGTTAGGCTTAGGCTAGACTAGGGTTTGATTAGGATTAGGTTTGGGGTGTTTAAGGAATAGGGTTTTGGGGTTCGACTAGATTTTATTTGGAGGTGGCCGGCTAGGATTTCGGGCCTGGCTGGCTGCCTCCTGCAAAAATAATCTGAACATTTTATTTATTAAAACAAGGCTTTTGCAAACCGTTTGTAGACAAAACGAAATATTCCGGACAAGCCCGGGTTTTATAGTTTGAATAAAAGACGGGGCGTTTAGAAAACAAAACCAGGCTTTTCGAAAATAGTTTTATGCGAAACCATGCATGATATCATGATGATGCTCAAATGCAATGTGGCATGATGACATGAGCATGCAGTCATGATGATGCAATGCACCAAAAACACCGCGATTTTCTAGTAGTGGTTTTAGCGGGATGCCACAGTTGTTAAGGCTTATAAATATTCTTTGACTCCCCTTGTGTCGAATCAATAAATTGGGTTTTACTTCTCTCAAAGACTGTTGCGATACCCTATACTTGTGGGTCATCAAGACTATTTTCTGGCGCCGTTGTCGGGGAGCATAGATCTATTTATCAAGTTCACTTGGGATCATTATTGTTCGTTGCTATCCATTCATCATGGGTAAAACTCGTGATGGAAAAGTTCCTATATTACCATCCACTACAAGGAGAGGTACAAATCTGAACACCTCTGTTGCTCTTGATTCACCATCTGTGATGAGTAAGCTCCTTACACCACCACCACATACACATGCTACACATACTGCTACTTCTACTGAATTTGAAACTTCTGATACTTATGATGCTGCTTCTACTGTGCTTGATAAGAATGGTTCATTAGGTACTTTCCTAGATGCTACGATTGCTAAAACTATAGCTGGAAATACTAAAACTCCTAATGAAGATGCTACTACACCTGTCAGTTCACCTGAGTCTAGAGAGAGTTATGATATTGAAGACGGTTATATAGAGATGACTGATGAATTTATTAAAGAATGTCAAAACACTCATGGTAAAAGTGCTATTAAGAGTCTTCTTGAAAAACATACTATTAGACCTAAATTATCTCCTAATACTAATTTTGCTACATCTCCCATAAACATTAAAGATAAGGATTATGATTTCTCTCTTGATTTATCTTACATAACCATTGTTGAGAAAGAACCTTTTTGTGGGACTAAGAATGAAAGTGCTGTAGCACATATGACTGAGCTTTCTACCATGAGTGGCCTATTTTCTGATGATATTAAGATGCACACCTACTTTGTTGCTAAAATTTTCCCTTTTTCACTGAAAGGAGAAGCTAAAGCTTGGTTTAATAATTTACCTCCTGGATCTATTGGTAGCCCTGATTGCTTGATTGATACTTTCTTTCAGAAATATTTTCTTCCTAGTGCTAGACATGCCGTTTTGCAGGGACTTTTTGATTTTAAACAAGGAGAAAAGGATATATTGCCTGAATCATGGGCGAGGTTTTGTGCTTTGATTCATGCACAGCATGTGTGTCCATTACCTAAAAATGAGCTTCTTGATATATGTTATAATGGACTAACTGATGAATCTAGGACATGCCTGGATAGTTGTGCTGATTGTGTTTTCAGGAAGAGAACTCCCGAAGAATCTGATGAATTAATGGCTAAAATAAGCAAGAATTATGATGACTGGACTTCACCTGAGTCATCTACACCTGAATTAACTATGCCCGAGCCAACACCAACACCAAAGAAGAGGGGAGTGATTGAACTAAATGATGAAGTGATGAAGGAAGCTAAGAAATGTCTTAAGGAGAAGGGTATTAAACCTGAAGATGTGAAGAATCTACCTCTTATAGAAGAGTTGTGTAAGTCAATCTCCTACTCATCCACTATTGAGGTACACTCTCTCCAATGTTTTGATGAAGGTGATATTCCTTATTCTAAACCTCCTGATCAATGCGTAGAAGAATTTGATATCTCTGCTGTTAAGCAAGATAATTTTAATCAGAGGGTGCAGAATCATTTAATGGAAAACTCTAGAGCTATTATTGAGTTGAGGGATATTGTGGAAAGAACCTCCAATGATGTTAAAATGCTTGTTAAACATTTCCAAATGGTGCAAACTCAAATTGATCAGCTTATTTAAGTACAAAAAGATTTGCTAGTTAATGCTTTTAAAGAAAAACATGCTTATGAAATTAGAACTAGAAGTGGTGCTACCACTTAGGATCCTCTATATCTTGAGGGACATCCTAAAAGAATTGAGCAGGATTCTCAAATTGAAAATAGAGGTACTTCTTCCAAGAGAAAGAAAAAGAAACATAAAATGGTTGTAGAATCTACTGAACCTCCTAAGGATCCTAATAGTATATCTATCTCTGATGCTGAAACTGAAAGTGGTAATGACAAAAATGATGCTCCTGATAAAGAAGAAGTTGAAGAAGAACCTGAAAGGCACACTAAGAATACTAAATACACTAAGGAAGATTTTTTTTGGTAAGAAACATGGTAGTGAAAGAGAGCCTTGGGTCCAAAAACCAGTTCCTATTCCTGATAAGAAACACAGGTCTAAGGAGGAAGAACACTATAACAAGTTTTGTGAGTGGATGAAACCTTTATTTTTGCAAATTCCTTTGACTGATGCTATTAAATTGCCTCCCTATTCAAAGTATATGAAGGATATTGTTTCTAATAAAAGGAAGATTCCTAATGAGGAAATCTCTACTTTACTTGTTAATTATTCCTTTAGTGGTAAGGTTCCAAAGAAACTTGGAGACCCAAGGATTCCAACTATTCCATGATCTATTAAAAATAATTATGTTAGAACAACTTTGTGTGATTTGGGAGCAGGAGTTAGTGTTATGCCTTTTTCTCTCTATAAGAGACTTCAACTGGAAAAATTGATACCAACTGATATATCTTTGCAAATGGCTGATAAGTCTACTACTATTCATGTAGGTATATGTGAGGATGTCCCTGTTCAAGTGGCTCATAATTGCTTGATATTAACTAACTTTGTTGTGCTTGAAATGCCTGAAGATGATAATATGTCTATTATTCTTGGGATACCTTTTCTTAATACTGTAGGAGATATCATTAATTGCAATCAAGGAAATGTAACTTTTAATGTTAATGATAAGGAGCATACTGTCTATTTCCCCGAGAAGATTGATAAAACATATGGCTTAAATTCAATTGAAAATATTTAGGGCATCCAAGTTGGAGAAATATATTGTCCCATACCACGAGAAAAATATGAAATTATTATGATTCGGACTATTGCTATTAGGGTTGAGGTAACATAATTATTTAGTGGAATGCAAAGTTTTGTTTCATATAAAATCGTTTTGGTAACAAGACCTGATCAACCTTGCGAACAAAGGGATTTTTAATGAACAAAATAATGTTTTCACCATGATTATCCTTGCTCACTTTTATTTTATCCATCTTAATTTTGGTTTCCTCCTTGTTTTCTTTTCTTTGTTGCTAGTAGCTTGCATTTTAGAGTGTCTTAGAGCTTCTGAAGTTTTAGTTTTGTTTTGTCTTGCATCTTTACAAATCATCTTTCTGCCGGAAAATCATTCTTCATTACTTGAAAATTGCTGAAAAATAAAGTTTCTCGAAAAATTCGGGAAAATTCATATTAAATTTTTACGCCAAAAATGGACAGAGAGGTACCTAGAGTGACCCAGGGGGCCCACCAGGCAGGCACACCACTTGGTGGCGCGGCCACACCAGGGGCGTGCCTGGCCATGGTGTGGGCCACCCCTAGCCCTCCACTTATTCTCTTCCCTGTCATTTCTTTCTCTCTCCCGGGAAAACACCAGTTCATTGCTCAAACCCGTGTTCTTACTGTTATTGCTCATGATTTTCGATCTCCCTACTCAGCCCATATTTGCTACTAAGATTTGGAGCATATGTTCTCCGGTATGTGACTCCTCTGCTTGTCCAAGTAGATTTGTGTTTAGTGGACTATATCTTGAGTATTTTGCTATTGTAGGTGACAGGTTTTGTGAGTTTGCATGCTTGTTCAATTGCTTAGAGAAGTTATTTTGATGCATGTTTAGCCCTCTTGCAAGTCCAAAGTAGTTACTTTCATTATGTAATCACTTTGCAATTATTATTTGTGATGGTTTTCTAAATTTCAGAAAAAGAGAGATGAACAACCGCACTTTTGGAGAAGTGTTTGAGAGAGACACACCCAGGAGGGCAAGGCCTTCGAGATCAGCTGCTCAATTTAGACCGTCATATAATGAAGATCTTATTTCACCATGCTTTGGCAATGAGGGAGATGAGGGAGATGCTCATCCATCCACTTTCCCTTGCTTTGCCTTTTTGCAAGCTGTAGGGATGCTTGATGATTTCTTACTTCTTGTTCAGAGGGTTAGGATAACCACTTACATACAGGATGAGAGTGAGCAATACGCCTTGCTCACTAAAACGTTTGTTAAAAGTTTCACTTTCACTAACACCCCATATAGGTCAACTGTTTCATTCAAAATATATGATATGCCTATTACCATGTCATTGGAAAGATTTTGCAGAATTATAGGCATTGGCATGACTGGGACAGTGAAGAAGATCCAAGGTCGACCCTCTGATTTGCTGGAACTATACCGACGTGTAACAAATGATGATGACCGCACAGCTGAGCGTGGAAATATAAGGAACATTCAACTCCCAGTTCTTCGATATTTTGCTTACTATCTTGCCACTAGAATTCTTGGTAGGAGAACACTAGTAATATTTCTAATTATCATCTAGCTTTTCTTGCCGCTACACTTAATAATGAAACCAAGTACAATCTTGGTTCCCTCATTGCTCGCCGCTTAGCTGCTAGAGGACCCATTTATGGGTGCATTATTGCTGCACGCATGGTAGCTGCCTTAGAACTCTCTGTTGATCCTAATGATACTATGCTAACCCCACAAAGGCTTGATCTTGCTACTATGAAAACACATCACTTTGTTACTACTAACTCTAATATAGAGAGTTTAGTTTACAGGATGATGTTTACTGATGGGGATGAGAGGGAAATTCCCTTGCCACAACCTACTTTGTTCAGTATTTTCAGGATGCCATGGTAGCTCTCCAAGGAGGATGTGGACGAGCAGCTCCGCCTGCTTGGTTTCCACGGGCAACACCAGGGGGACGTGCCCTCTTACGACTACTCTGTGCACTACACAGGGGCGTCCTCGAGTTCGTATCAGGACGAAGGCACCTCTTCACCATATTATGGAGGCGCGCCTTCTTGGCCATCTTGGGATTGATCTCCACTTAGGCCAAAAGCCTAAGCTTGGGGGAGGTATACCGACATCACACTCATCTATATATCTTGTTCTATCGGTACCTTGTATATCCATATTTTGCTTTCTTTTTGGTTTTTGTTCCCGCTTTCCATAACACAAAAAGACCAAAAATATTTCTTTTATTCCTTTTTGTTTTCTTATTTTAGCCTTGGTTTGCTTTTTTCCTTTTTAGCTTTGATTATTCGAAAAACCCAAAAAGATTTTGCTTTGTTTGCTTTTTCTTTTGGTTCTTTCCTTTAAAAAATTGAAAACCCAAAAATATTTGTTGTTCTTCTCTAGTTTTGTAAAGTTCGTTGCAGGGTTCAGTGGTCCTCAGTGATTCCTTGGAGTTGGTTTTATCTTATTATTCAAGTCACACAAGTGAAAGGCAATGATGATTTATGAAAACTCGAGGTGTGGTAAGAGGCTGGTATGAACTCTATTTGTTTTAATTTTTGTACATATACTCATCATTGTGAGCATGCTTAGTCTGTTCATGTAAGGTGTATTTTATTGAATGGATGCTTAGTAGTTCTTGTTCTCTTATGATTAGTTCCAATCCACTACTAGTTTGTAACTTGCCATATAAATGTTTGCTTGCATTGTTCTATTCATAACTTGGTATGACATTTTGGTATCCTCCTATGAATGATTTATTTGAATCGACTTGGCACATGCTCACGCATGCATATGACTAAGTAAAGGTCAGTTAAGCCTCAATGATTTATTTTGCCTCAGAGTTCTTGTGTCACTTTTATGCCACTATCAATTTTGTTTTCTTGTAAGCATGATTATGACAGTTACTGCTCTCTCGATTGTCGCTCGCTTTCTATTGCTAGCCTTCACTTGCGCTGAGTATAAACTTTACCCGTGCATCCAACTCCCCAAAACCAAAGTTGTCAAAAAGTGTCCACCATATCTACCTATCAGCATTTATGCTTCGTTTTCTTCCAGATAAAATGTTCGCTTGTTATATGAAAGTTAGTTAGTAAAGCTCTCACGAACTTGATGGCACACTTTATTTTCTCGCACTTAATAAACTTGAACCATTGTGTCCATCTATGTTGTGTATGTGCTTGCGCTTTATAAGTTGCAAATTAGCAGAACCATGTACCATGGGGAACGCTTTCAACATTGCACTTATTATTCAGTTGATATCATGATTCTTTTTCTTATGGATCCTGGCGGTGTGAAATAAAAGGGGAACTTGTAAGATCATGGAGTTTGTATATGTGTTAGAGAAAACGCCTGGGCCGCTAGCCTAAGCTATGCCTCATCATGGTGGAAACTTGCAGCATAACCATAATGAGCATTCTATGAAGCATCCTCAATAAAAACCTATGCAAATAGTAAATAAAAAGATCGCCGAGATGCTCATTGTCTGCTTGCCTTGTCATTTTGATATGGGATAGCTCCTGTGTCATGGGATAAGAGGTACCCCGTTGGTGTTTCTCTATGATACATATGTACTTACAATAACAAGAGCTTACTTGTGACTGGAGTTGAGTAGCATGAGCTTCGGTACTCGTAAGCAAGGGGCATGAGATTTCAACTTATAACTTGTCAAGCATATGTTGTGTCACTTTAACCTTAATCACTTGAAGATGATTATGATAGGGGCAATGAGATCTCAAAGCTAATGAGTACTATACTTTCAACATTTGGAAGCCTTTCAAACTTTTCAAATCTTTTTATGTCAAGTCACCATTTATTCTTTGAGCACCTTCCCAATAGCATAGCTGTCATTCTTAGTGTAATGTGCGTGTCCGAAAACACGGTTAATTGTGACATAATTTTGACGCTTGTATCTTTGATATCTTTACTTCTAGTCTTCACTTAAACTTCAGAGGTGCCTTGGCATTTGTGTTTTACTCCAAAAATAAAGGCAAGCGAGATACCACTTTATCGTACCTTCTTATGAGAATTACAATGCTGCATAGGTTTATGTGTCATGTTGCTTATTATTATTGGGTTGGAATCTCTTCATAGCTTGCATGACTACTGGGTAAACTTATTTGCATACTCTTTATTATGAATTGCTTAAGTACTTGTTCATGTGCTAAGAATATATACATCTCATGAAGCAAATGTGTTTGTAAAAGTTTCTTTTGTCGCACTCAGTTTCAACTGAATTGCTTGAGGACAAGCAATAAGCTAAGCTTGGGGGGACTTGATACGTCCAAAACGTATCTGCTTTTTCGAACACTTCTGCTATTGTTTCTCCTCTAATTTGTGCGATTTGGATACAACTAATACGGACTAACGCTGCTTTCAGCATACTTGCTCTGGTGTCTCGTTTTTGTGCAGGAAATCAACTTTCAGGAAAAATCCCGAAAATATCGCAAAACTCCTATTTTACCAGAATACTCACGGAGCGAGAAGACGAGACGAAGAGGAGGCACGAGGGGCCCACACCACCTGGTGGCACGGGCCAGACTAGGACGCTCCAGGGGGTGGTGTGGCCACCTCGGCCTCTGCCTCGACCTCTCCTTTCGCCTATATAAGCCCTCTGACCTAAAAATAGAGGGGGGTTCGACATTTTTCCAGATAGAGTTCTACTGTGCCCCCACCACTAGAAGCCACGATTCGGAACCAGAAACTCCGTTCTGGCACCCTGCTGGGATGGGGTTTTGGAGGATATCATCACCATCATTATCACCATCACTTCTCCATCAACCATCCATGATTCCCCCATCCATGAGTGATTAATCCCCCGCAGTAGGCTATGGGGATGGTAGGGATTGGATGAGATCGTTCATGTAATTGCATCAGATTGTTAGGGCATGGTGCTTAGTATCTATTGTTAGTGCTTTTGATATTGTCGCAACTTGTTATGCTTAATGCTTGTCACTAGGGCCCGAGTGCCATGATTTCAGATCTGGACATGTTATTGATTCATGATGATATTATTGTTTATGATCTTACTTGCAAGTTGTATACACATATTGTTTTCCGGAACCCAAGGCCCCAAAGTGACAAGAATCGGGATAACTGAGGGGGGTGGCTATGATATGAGGAATACATGTGTTCCTGGAGTGTTAATGCTTTACTCCGGTGCTCTATTAAAAGGAGCACCTTAATTGCCAGTAGATTCCCTTGAGGCCCCGCTGCAACGGGCTAGCAGGACAAAAGATGTTGTGCAAGTTCTCATTGCGAGCACGTATGACTATATATGGAACACATGCCTATGATTATTGAGTACTTGGATGCTTTATCTTATTTATCTGCAATTGCCCTATGTCTTGATTGTTACATGAATTGTCTTGTCCATGCAACACCCGTCCATCCATCCCTATGCCTACCGCACTTTAATCCTACTGTTTACTGCAATTGTTACTACTGTCTTTATTTTACTATTGCTATTACAAAACTATTGCTACTGATAAACTTCTGCAAGCAAGATTGTTTCCAGGTGCAGCTGAATTGACAACTCAATTGTTAAGGCTTATAAATATACTTTGGCTCCCCTTGTGTCGAATCAATAAATTGGGTTTTACTTCCCTCGAAGACTATTGCGATCACCTATACTATGGGTGTGCTAGTTTTATTTTTCCTATGCACATTAGGTGTTCGATGAAATGCCTGAGAGAATGGTACCGCTTGATTTCACACAAAACAAAAATGATATGAGGTGCCCAAGCCACACTTAAGCCTTTCTCCTCTTTCTTTCCTCCTCAATCGAGGTTAGCAACCTTATCCTTTCATTTGTCATTGATACAATAATGCATGTGTCGATGTAAAGTTGTCATTTCACTATTCAGGATGTTCTGTAATGGTTTTTGATAAACTTAATTATATGATGCAGATGAACCGGCGGGGATGGATGTGCGGTGACCGACGTGAATCCGTGTACATTCAGGGCGTGGATAAATTTATCGATGTGGCTAAGGCAAACAAAGAGAATGGTTTTATGTGTTTTTCATGTGTTCAATGTCGGAACATCAAGGAGTACTCTTACTCGGAAATCATTCGCGGCCACCTTGTTCGGAGAGGTTTCATGCCCAGCTATAACTGCTGGACCAAGCACGGAGAAAGAGGGGTTATGATGGAAGACAATGAAGAAGAAGGGGATGATGACAACTATTGTCCTATGTTCCCTGAATACGGTGATACTGCAATGGAAGACAATAAAGAAGAAGAAGGTGAAGAATGGGCATCGCCCGTTGATGATCTTGGTCGGGTCAGTTCTGATGCAAAGCGAGACTGTGAAACAGAAAAGGAGAAGTTGAAGTCGGAGGGCTTGTAAGCGGATCACAAAAAATTGTTGTACCCAAAATGCGAAGATGGGAGCACAAATCTTGGTACAACACTGGAATTACTGAAATGGAAGGTAGAGACTGGTTTATCTAACAAGGGATTTGAGAAGTTACTAAACATAATGAAGCCGAAGCTTTCAAAGGATAACGAATTGCCTGAGAGTACTTTCGAATCAAACAAGATTATCTACCCTCTAGGATTAGATGTGTAGACGATACATGCATGCATTAATGACTGCATCCTCTACCGCGGTGGGGAGTACGCAAATTTAGATAAATGTCCGGTATGCACTGCACTGCCGTATAAGATCAGACGAGATGACCCTGGTGATGTTGATGGCAATGACGAGCCCCTCAGGAACAGGGTTTCTACTTAGGTTATGTGGTATGCTCCTATAATACAAATGTTGAAGCGCCTGTTCAGAAACAAAGAGCATGGCAAGTTGTTGACATGGCACAATGAAGACCGTAAGAAAGACGGGAAGTTGAGACACCCCACTGATGGGTCAAAGTGGAGAAAAATCATGAGAGAGTTCCCGGACTTTGCAGGTGACGCGAGAAACTTATGGTTTGGTCTAAGTATAGATGGCATGAATCCTTTTGGGGAGCAGAGCTGCAGTCGCAGCACCTGACTTGTGACTCTATGTATATACAACCTTCCTCCTTGGTTGTGCATGAAGCGTAAGTTCATTATGATGCCAGTGCTCATCCAAGGCCCGAAGCAACCCAGCAATGACATTGATGTGTACCTAAGACCATTAGTTGAAGAACTCTTACTATTGTGGGGAAACCAGGTGTGCATGTGTGGGATGAGCACAAACAGGAGCCCTTTGACCTACGAGCGTTGCTTTTCGTAACCATCCATAATTGGCTTACTCTTAGTAACCTTTTAGGATAGAAAAACAAAGGATACAAGGCATGCACACACTGTTTAGATGATACTGAAGCTACATATTTGCATAAATGTAAGAAGGTTGTGTACATGGGGAATCGTCGATTTCTTCTGACCAATCATCAAGTAAGAAATAAAGGCAAACATTTTAAAGGTGAGGCAGATCACCAGCAAAAGCCTGACCTCCCTACTGGTGATGATGTATTTGGTATGGTCAAGGACATAGAAGTAATCTTTCGAAAGGGTCCTGGCGGTACAGATGTTCCGAACGACGTCGCTACGGGACACACGCCCATGTGGAAGAAGAAATCTATATTTTGGGAGCTACCCTATTGGAAAGTCCTACGTGTCCACTCTTCAATCGACGTGATGCACGTGATGAATAATCTTTGCGTGAACCTGCTAGGCTTCCTGGGCGTGTATGGGAAGACAAAAGATACACCAGAAGCACAGGAGGACCAACAATGTATGAAAGACCCAAAGAACATGCATCCACAGAACAAGACAGATAAAGGCCATCACTTAAGTACTGCCAGCTACGCTCTTATGAAAGCAGAGAAGGAAATATTTTTTTAAGTACTTTACAGTGTCAAGGTGTCGTCTAGATTCTCATCTAACATAAAGAAGATAATAAATATGGTAGAGAAAAAATTCCAAAACCTGAAGTCTCATGACTGTCACGCGATTATGACGCGGTTGCTTCCAATTGCATTGAGGGTGTGATGGCTCAATGCACGGTGCCCAGAAAAATGCTTGATGGCGGTGTTGATGTAGAGCTCATTGGGAACCCCAAGAGGAAGGTATGATGATCACAGCAGCAAGTTTCCCTCAGTTATGAAACCAAGGTTTAATCGAACCAGTAGGAGCAAGGAAACACCTCAAAGGTGTTACTAGCTGAGCTTTGGCAGGGCGCACTACCGGTGCTAGTAGCAACGTGGAGACCTGCACAACACAACCACAGAACTTTGTCCCCAACTTGTGATGAGGTTGTCAATCTCACCGTGTTTTGCGGAAAACAAAGGATTAAATGTATCGAATGGAAAGAAGTAAAAGTTTGCAGAAAGTAAACACAAAACAGAAACAGTTTATAGATTGTATTAAAGTAAAGGACCGGGATCCATAGTTCACTAGAGGTGGCTCTCCTTAGATAGATAACATGCTGGGTGAACAAATTACAGCGGGGCAATTGACAAACACCGAGAAAGCAATACATGCATATACTAATCATCGTGACTCCTTTGAGACTTGATTGGGCATTACAACATAATACATAGACCGCCATCTAACTGCATCTATGACTAATAATCCACCTTCAGGTTATCATCCGAACCCCCTCCAGTATTAAGTTGCAAGCAACAAATTATTGCTTTACGAACTGTGTGTAAAGTAAACAATACAATTGTTCTATGAACAAAGGATCGTTCTTTTCTCCCTAGTAGCAACAACACATCTAGTACCTTAGAGATTTTTGTCACTTCCCCAGATTACCAGAGGCATGAACCCACTATCGAGCATAAATACTAACTCTTGGAGTTGCTAGCATCTACTTGGCCAAGATAGCTACTAACAACGGAAAGCATGCAAGATCTCAAATAACAAAGACATGAGAGAATCAATAATCAATCTGAAATAGCATCTCAATATCCATCGGATCCCCGCAAACACAACATGTATGAATTACAAATAGATGATCTTGATCATGAACGGAGCTCACAAGATCTAAACATGAAAGCACAAAGGAGGAGAAACCAGCCATCTAGCTATTACATGGATCCGTAGTCCAAGGATGAACTACTCACGCATCACACCAGAGGCTTGCATGGTGATGAATAAGGCCTCTAGGGTGAATTCCCCTCTCCGGCAGGGTGCCGGGAAGAGCTTCAGATCCCCCCCGATCTAGGGACAGAGACGACGGCGGCTACAGACTCTTTCGTGGATTTTTGATCGGGTACACAGGGTTTTCGTCCCGAGGGCAACTTATAGGCGGAAGGAGAGGCCGAGGGGGTGCTGGGGGCGGCCAGACCACCCCCTGGCGCGGGCCAGGCCTGGCCGCGCGACCAAGTGGTGTGGCCGGCCTCCAGCCCTTCTCCGTCTCGTATTCTGGCACTTGACCCCTTCCGGAAAAATAGGCACTTTGGCTTTTGTCCCGTCCAATTCCGAGAATATTCATTTTCTGACTTTTCTGGAACCAAAAACAACGAGAAACAGGCGGTAGCATCGTGGCTCTTGTTAATAGGTTAGTCCAAGAAATCATAATAAAAGTACTCCAAAGTTGGAACAAAAAACAAGAAAGTGAATAAAACCAAGCATGGAACATCAAAAATTATAGATACATTTGCAATGTATCAACATCCCCAAGCTTAACTCCTGCTCGTCCTCGAGTAGGTAAGTGATAAAAAGAAATAATTTTTGAGGTGACATGCACCATCAAAACTTGATCAAAGTATTTGCAAAACTCAAAGCTGGGATCATAGTACTTCAATCATAACATGAAATACAAAGGTCTAGCAATAAGCAAAGAAACTATGATACAACATGAAAAGGCACAAACAAAAGATTCATGAATAACAATGCTTTGCAAGACGTTTGTTTGTTTCACATAAAGAAAACATAGCATAAAAGTATTCAGCTTGTCCCTCAATAGAGTAGCAAATATAAATGCATAGGACACCTTCAAAGTTCATAAGAGTGACTAGATACAATAGTTTCAAACAAGCAATAACAAGTTATGCATCAATCAACTAGTCTTGGGACAATGCACATAGAGTTAAGAATGGCCACTATGCTCTCAAAGTAGTGCATAAAGATAGAAGGTGGAGACTCAATATAATGGTGGAAGAAAAGCCTTTGTAAAAGGAAGTAGGGATTCAAGTCTCATAAAGAGCTTCCAAAAATTATGGTACTTATAGTTTTCAGCTCTCATTGCCCCTATCATAAGCATATTGAAGGTGATTAAGGTTAAAGTGACACAACTAAGAGGATATTCTTGACAAGTTATAAACCGAAATCTCATGCCCCTTACTTACGAAGACCGATCCTCATGCTACTCAACTTCAGTCACGAGTAAGCTCTTGTCATTGTAAGTATATGTGTATCATTAAGAACCGCCAATGGGGTACCCCTTGCGCATGATACGGGAGCTTTCCCATAATCAAAATGACAAGGCAAGCAGACAATGATCATCTCAGCAATCTTTTTATTTGCTATTTGCATAGGTTTTTATTGAGGATGCTTCATAGAGTGCTCACTATGGTGATGCTGCAAGTTTCCACCATGATTAAGCATGGCTTAGGCTAGCGGCCCAGGCGTTTCTCTAACACATATACAAACTCCATTATCTTACAAGTTCCACTTTTATTTCACACCGCCGGGATCCGTAAGCAAAAGAACATAATATCAACGGGGTACAAAGTACAAGTGCAATGTTGAAAGCATTCCCCATTAAACATGGTTCTGCTAATTTCAACTTATAAAGCGCAAGCAAATACGCAACAAAGAAGGACCCAATGGTTCAAGTTTATTAGAGGCAATAAAGTAAAGTGTGCTATCAAGTTCGTGAGAGCTTTAATCACTAGTTTTCTCATAACAAGTGGAAGGTAAACAAAAGCATGAATATACTTGGAATAGGATAAGCTAGTAGGTAGGTATGGTGGACTCTTTGGAAAAACTTGGTTTAGGGATTTGGATGCATGAGTGGAACTCATACTTGGTTGTGGAGGCTAGCAAAAGACTGGGAGCGACCAACTAAGAGAGCAATAATGGCCATAATCATGCAGAGCGACAAAACATCATTGATCAAAGCATAAAGTGATACTACAAGTAGAAAACTAAAGGATCATAAAGGCTATGGTGACTTTGGATAGTCATAACATGGTGTGATCATGTGCCAATTCAACCCAAATAAAGCATCAAAGGAGAATACCACTATACTATGCTTTAATATGCTAAAACAACGCATGATTCATCCAAGGCACATTAAGCAATCTCAATTGTTTATAACAAGTCATGCTACAACAAAGAATACTAAGCATAAAGCCAAAACAATATCGAGCATGGCATGACAAGGCATAGGCCACAGTCAAAAACGAGCTCTTTTTACCACATAAGCATAAACTTTTCTACTCTTTTCCAAACCAAACCAAACTATTTGCAAACCAAAGTGTGAAAGAGGGGGTCCAACCAACTTATTCAGAAAACTAAGCAAACCAAGCAAACTAAAAACCAAAACAAAAATGAAAAAGAAGACGCTCCAAGAGAAACACAACTGTGCATGAAACAATAAAAATGAAGCGTTTGGAAGAAACCTGGAAATTTTTTATTGATGAAGAAGGGGATGCCTTGGGAATCCCCAAGCTTTGGCTCTTGTACTTCTTGGATATTTCTTGGGGTGACACGCGTGGCATACCCAAGCTTAAGCTTTAGTCCATCTTTCATCTTATTACTCATTCCTTCCATACACCTGAAAATTTTTCTTCATACAAAACTTCACACAATCTCATTAGCAACATTAGTGCACTTAAGATAGATAAGTCTCAAGGTTCAGTTTTAACACCAAATAAACTTCCATTAGAACACTAGCTACTGTAGCACTTCCCTCAAAAAGCTCAATTCCCCAAAGGAACTCAAGAAGGAACTAACAAGAAGCAAATGCAGAAAATGGCAGAAATCTGTCAAAACAGACCAGCAGGTAAAGACGAATTTTTTCGAAGACCTTATGTTGATCAAATCAAAAAGTGTTGAAATAACGAAAGTTAGATAACAACCTGGGTCAGAAGCACAAAAAGTTATAGCTCAATCCGACGTACAGAGCTTTCTCAGGAATTTTTACGGTGAAGCACAGAAATCTGTTTCGGGACAACAACTTTCCCAATCATTACTTCACTCTCATTAGAGGTTACTCTTGGCACAACAAGCAAATAAAAGGATAAAGAGAGGTTATTACAGAAATAACAAAGTAAAGAGATTGTTTATGAGGGACTCCTCTTGTGAAGATGTCCTTGACTCCCCGGCAACGGCGCCAGAAAAAATCTTGATGCACTCGACGATCGATGTAGAGCTCGTTGGGAACCCCAAGAGGAAGGTATGATGAGCACATCAGAAAGTTTTCCCTCAATTATGAAACCAAGGTTTAATCAAACTAGTAGGAGCAAGGAAACACCCCAAAGGTATTACTAGCTGAGCTTTGGCAGGGCGCACTACCGGTGCTAGTAGCAACGTGGAGACCTGCAAAACACAACCACAGAACTTTGTCCCCAACTTGCGATGAGGTTGTCAATCTCACCGTGTTTTGTGGAAAACAAAGGATTAAATGTATCGAATGGAAAGAAGTAAAAGTTTGCAGAAAGTAAACACAAAGCAGAAACAGTTTATAGATTGTATTAAAGTAAAGGACCGGGATCCATAGTTCACTAGAGGTGGCTCTCCTTAGATAGAGAACATGCTGGGTGAACAAATTAAAGCGGGGCAATTGACAAACACCGAGAAAGCAATACATGCATATACTAATCATCTTGAATCCTTTGAGACTTGATTGGGCATTACAACATTATACATAGACCGCCATCCAACTGCATCTATGACTAATAATCCACCTTCAGGTTATCATCCATACCCCCTCCAGTATTAAGTTGCAAGTAACAGATTATTGCTTTACGAACTGCATGTAAAGTAAACAATACAATTGTTCTATGAACAAAGGATCGTTGTTTTGTCCCTAGTAGCAACAACACATCTAGTACTTAGAGATTTCTGTCACTTCCCCAGATTACCAAAGGCATGAACCCATTATCGAGCATAAATACTAACTCTTGGAGTTGCTAGCATCTACTTGGCCAAGATAGCTACTAACAACGGAAAGCATGCAAGATCTCAAATAACAAAGACATGATAGAATCAATAATCAATCTGAAATAGCATCTCAATATCCATCGGATCCACGCAAACACAACATGTATGAATTACAAATGGATGATCTTGATCTTGATCATGAGCAGACTCACAAGATCTAAACATGAAAGCGCAAAGGAGGAGAAACCAGCCATCTAGCTACTACATGGATCCGTAGTCCAAGGATGAACTACTCACGCATCACACCGGAGGCTTGCATGGTGATGAAGAAGGCCTCCTGGGTGAATTCCCCTCTCCGGTATGGTGCCGGGAAGAGCTTCAGATCCCCCCCGATCTAGGGATGGAGATGACGACGGCTACAGACTCTTTCGTGGATTTTTGATCGGGTACTTAGGGTTTTTGTCCTGAGGGCAACTTATAGGCGGAAGGAGAGGCCGAGGGGGTGCTGGGGTCGGCCAGACCACCCCCTGGCGCGGGCCAAGCCTGGCCGTCCGGCCAGGTGGTGTGGCCGGCCCCTGGCCCCTCTCTGTCTTGTATTCTGGCACTTGATCCCTTCCGGAAAAATAGGCACTTTGGCTTTTGTCCCGTCCAATTCCGAGAATATTCATTTTCTGACTTTCCTAGAACCAAAAATAGCAGAAAACAGGCAGCTGGCACTGTGGCTCTTGTTAATAGGTTAGTCTAAGAAATCATAATAAAAGTACTTCAAAGTTGGAGCAAAACACAAGAAAGTGGATAAAACTAAGCATGGAACATCAAAAATTATAGATACATTTGCAATGCATCACGACGCTCGAGCAGAGCGAGCAGAGGTGGCGGCCGGTCATCAAGGAGCGCTGGCGAGGGGAGCTCCTGATGGCGGAGGTTGAGGCGCAGGCGACGGCGCCATGGAAACCTCGGGCGGAAGCGGGCCGACGACGTACGACGGAGGAAGACGTGAGCAGGGGAGGCGGTGCCTGCAGGCATGCTTGGCGGCGACGTTGCTGGGAGCTTGTGGGCCAGGCGCTCACGACGGATTCGCGGAGGCGGCGACAGCGCTCGATCGACGGAGAGGCTCTAGCGACGCAAGAGATTGGGAAGGAGGCGGGGTCTGGCGGTGATCGGAGCGAGCGGCGGCCAGGTTGTGGCGGCGCTCGCGGGGCGGAGATCGAGCGAGCGAGGAAGCAAGCGTTGGCAGTGGCGCCAAACCCACAATATGTATGCAAACATGTTCAATTAATATGCAACAAGTTATATGTTATGTATTATAAAAATAGGGGGTCTCGGATAGGGGTCACACATCGGGGTTTGACGATCTTGGGATTTGGAGGGGTCCGGTCTCGACGGGATCGGTCTTCAGGTTCCATGGTCATCGGATCGAGGAAGGAGAACTTGTCGCTCCTTCTGGTACGGTCTTCGGGCTCCAACTGGTTGTCGATTTTGACGGTGGAAGATCTTGACTTGTCGGGGTTGTTCGAGGAAGTTCTTGCCATTGCAACACTTGATGTCGGTGGTCTTCGAAAGGTTTTGTACTCGATTGTACGGGCGATGGCACAAACGAACTTGTTCTTGGAGAAGAGAACGGACGCGCCGGAATCAGAGATGCACAAGCATGGACATGAACAAACATGGAACAACATGGCTTGATTAACGGAAAAAGAAAACGACGAGCAGAAGACCCCTACGACTCGTCGGGCTTCTGCAGGGGAGATGTGCTACCAAGGAAAAGCGGTGGTGCGTGCTGGCTGGACGAGGGCGGGGACAACCACCGGGAGGCTGCCATGGTAGGAGCTTGCCTATGAGGGGCGGCGGTACTCGGCGCAGAGGGAGGTGGGGTTGAGCGCAAGGACGACCGTAGAGGTGGACGTCCGGCGGCGCTGGGGCTCAGGGGCAGCACCACAAAGGGAGCACGGGTGAGGGCGGTGCTTGAGCGGAGCGAGCAGAGGTGGCAGCGGCCGGTCATCGAGGAGCGCATGTGAGGGGAACTCTTGACGGCGGAGGTTGAGGCGTAGGTGGCGGCGCCATGGCGAGCTCGGGCGGCAGCGGGCCGACGACGCATGGCGGAGGAAGATGCGAGCAGGGGAGGCGGCACCTGCGGGCATGCTTGGCGGCGATGCTGCTGGGAGCTTGAAGGCCAGGCGCTCACGACGGATTCCCGAGGCAGCGATGGCGCTCGGTCGACAGAGAGGCGCTGGCGGCGCTAGAACTTGCGAAGGAGGCAGGGTCTGGCGACGGCGCTCGCGGGGCGGGGATCGAGCAAGCGAGGAAGTGAGCGTTGGCGGCGGGGCTTGGGTCGCGCGCGTGGGTCGTACGCGGGGTGGTGGGGCAGGTAAGAAGCGACAAGGGAGAGCGGGGTTACAATGCTGGGTGGATGCGGGGATCACGAGGAGCAGGGCGAGAGGCGTGCTTTGGTGGTAGACTGGGTCGGGGTGGGTCACAATGCAGGTGGGGTGCAGGGACGCTGGGGTGTTCTCGGTCGGGGAGGGACGCGTCTAGGTCGAGGTTAGGTGGGCGGAAAATGTCGCGCCGCTGCCGCTGCGTGCGTGTCGGGGTCCAAGGGTGGTACGGTGCGGGCTGCGCGGACAAGATGAGTGCGGCGGCGGCTGCAGTTGGTAGCTAGGTTAGGGTTTCGGATTTGTAGCGGGGTAGTAGGCCGGCTGCTGGCTGGGCTTTTGGGCCTGGCCGATGGCTGCCTCCCCCGATAAAAAAATAGTTTTTATTTATTTATTCACTTATTTTTATAAGTAAGACTTTTGCAAATAGTTTTTAGACAAATAAAAGATCCAGACAAGATCGGGCTTTCTAGTTTGAAACAGGGGGAATTATTTAGAAAACAAAGATAGACGTTTAGAAAATAGCTTTAGACAAACAAATGCATGGTAACATGACAATGTTCAAATGCAACGTGGCATGATGACATGAGCATGCCGTCATGACGATGCACAAAACAATTTTCTAGTAGTGGTTTTATCGGGATGCTACATTCACCATCTTCTACGTGATAAATGGAAATGCATTTTACATGATCGCCTAAGATAAAAAGAGCACCAACCAGAACAATGGTGTCCGCTTTGATGTAGCCGACGAGAATGGGCAAATGGACACATACGATGGTTACATAGAGGAGATATGGGAGCTTGACTATGGAGTTTTTTTTAAGGTCCCTTTGTTTTGCTGCAAATGGATCAACCTGAATGGAGAAGGGGTAAAGGTAGACCAGCTGTACAGAATGACAATAGTGGATCTCAACAATCTTGGTTATAGAGACAAACTATTCGTCCTAGCCAATGATGTGGCTTAGGTTTTCTATATGAAGGACATGTCCTCCATACCCAAAAAAGAAAAAATAAGCAAACAAATACATCACATGATGAGCCAAAGTGTCACAAAGCTATTTCAAGAAAAATAAACATCGTGGGAGTCGAGGACAAGACAGACGTATCCGAAGATTATAATAAGTTTGATGAAATTCCGCCCTTCACATTGAAAACTGACCCAAACATCCCGTTAAGTAAAGAAGATGCTCCATGGTTACGGCCGAAGCGATCATAAGCAAGAGACATACGCCAAGATGGGTTCATGGCCTCATATTGTGTACGTCTAGTTCAAATCTCGTCGGCCTCAAATTGTGTACCTGTAGTTTGAAATGGGCATAAGAAAATCAACAATGGTCCGAACAATGTAAATCCTTCGTGTGGTGTCATATTATGTGCCATAGTTTTAAGGAAAACTACCAACTTGGTATATTGATTATGTCTCAAAAAAAACTTCACAAAATGACTTATCATGTTCGAGATTTCATGACATTTGGTCCAAATGACCAATGTTAGGTGCAGAATCGAGGCATAGTTTGTGATACTATGTCCATATTGTGCATGTATGTGCATCTTGGGATGGTGAACAATGTTGTAGGAGGAAGTTTTCCTTTTCATCGCACGAAAAAGCCATTTTGCATTTTCTGAGCGCCAATAATGGGTTGTTTTGTGAAGCAACCACCGAAATGCTAACTCAAAATACTACCACCCCATTTAAAAAAAAATACTAAACCACCTTACAGGAATGATCTCTCAACCAGGAGATCTCATACATTTCTGTCATCCTCGGGTGAAAAAGACAAATGTCAGCTGAATCAGTAGGAAGTGGGCCCGATTTGGACTACATGAACATGATCTAATGCTTATGATTTTTTGAAAAAAATATTTTTAGATTCACATTATGATGTTTCTTCAGATATCTAATGCAAATTTTAACGAGGCTCATCCCCTATCTTCATGCCCGCTATTTTGACCATAGTTTGAAACGGGTAAATTTTGAAATGGGCATAAGAAATTCAACAACGGTTCGAACAATGTAAATACGTCGCATGGTGTCATATCAGAGATCCATGCAAGTTTTAACGAGGCTCTTCCCCCATCTTCATGCCCGCCATTTTGACCATAGTTTAAAACGGATAAATTTTGAAACGGGCATAAGAAATTCAACAACAGTCCGAGCAATGTAAATCCTTCGTGTGGTATCATATTATGTGACATTGTTGCAAGGAAAAATACCAAACTTGGTATATTGATTATGTCTCAAAAAATCTTCACAAAATGACCTATCATGTTCGAGGTTTCATGGTTTTCGGTCCAAATGACTAATGTTATGTGCAGAATCGAGGCATAGTTTGCGATAATGTGCCCATATTGTGCATACATGTGCATCTTGGGATGGTGAACAATGTTGCAGGAGGAAGTTTTCCTTTTCATTGCACGGAAAAGCAATTTTCCATTTTCTGAGCACCAAAAACGGGCCGTTTTGTGAAGCAACCACCGAAGTGCTAACTCAAAATACTACCACCCCATTTTTCAAAAATACTAGACCACCGTACATGGATGATCTCCCAACCAGGAGATCTCATACCATTATGTCATCCCCGGGTGAAAAAGATAAATGTCTGCCGAATCGGTAGGAAGTGGGCCCGTTTTGAACTGCATGTACATGATCTAATGCTCGTGATTTTTTGAAAAAATCATTTTTAGACTCACAATATGATGTTTCTTCAGAGATCCAATGCAAGTTTTAACAAGGCTCATCCCCAATTTTCATGCCCGCTGTTTTGACCATAGTTTGAAACGGGTAAATTTTGAAATGGGCATAAGAAATTCAACAACGGTTAGAACAATGTAAATACGTCGCGTGGTGTCATATCAGAGATCCATGCAAGTTTTAACGAGGCTCATCCCCCATCTTCATGCCCGCCGTTTTGACCATAGTGGTGTCCCTGCTCTCGCACACACCATCTTTCAGTTGATAACTTCTCTGGTTAGATCAATACGCGGGGAGCTAACTAATTTCACATACTAGGGAGTGCCTCCACGGCTAGCTTGTGGAATATGCCTGAGGACTGGATCCTTAGGCCTATCCCTCAAGCTGGCCATAGTGGTATCCCTGCTCTCTCACACCATCTTGTAGTTGAAAACTTCTCTAATTAGATCAATACGCTGAGGAGCTAACTAATTTCACATAGTAGGGACTGCCTTTATGGCTAGATTGTGGAATATGCTTGAGGACTAGATCCTTAGGCATCTCCCTCAAGCTGGTCATAGTGGTGTCCCTATTCTCGCACACTATCATGTTCGCAGTTGATAACTTCACAAGGATGTCTATTTATAGATTAAGCAACACAACATAGTGTCGACAGTCACCCTTGTCAAGGTGTTTTAGTCCCGGTTGGAGCCACTAACGGGGACTAAAGATATTTCCTGCCATTTTCCACCGCTTCTTGCTATGTTTTCCCGCCCTTTCCCTCTAACCGGGCCTTTTAGTCCTAGTTGGAGCCACTAAACGGGACTAAAGATATTTCCCGCCATTTGCCACCGCTTCCCGCTATGTTTTCCCGCTCTTTCCCTCTAACCCGGCCTTCTAGTCCTAGTTGGAGCCACTAACTAGGACTAAAGATATTTCCCACCATTTCCCACCGCTTCCCGCTATGTTTTCCCATCCTTTCCCTCTAACCGGGCCTTTTAGTCCTAGTTGGAGCCACTAACCGGGACTAAAGATATTTCCACCATTTCCCACCGCTTCCTGCTATGTTTTCCCATCCTTTCCCTCTAACCAGGCCTTTTAGTCCCAATTGGAGCCACTAACCAGGACTAAAGATATTTCCTGCCATTTCCCATCGCTTCCCGCCATGTTTTCCCGCCTTTTCTCTCTATATCTAGGCCGACCGCGCCATGACTACACACATCCACACCTTCCTCTCTCACAACAATGGACACCGCATACTGGGCCATTCTAACACTTGAGGAGACTGAGGCATTGTGCGCCTCCAGCTACCCATGCCCGCTAGGCTACCGGCTGCCCGCTGACTAGATGCTGAGCATTGGAGGAGTTCCTGTCCCTCCTGCGCCTCGAGGTTCCGCCCACTAGGTGGCCATCACGAACCACTTTTACCTAGAGATCCCACCGGAGCAGCGGATGGATCCCCATTGGGATCCCGACAACTACGACACCTAGAATGCCTTCTTTGCTAACCGGTAGGAAAGGGAGCTCGCTAGGTACGAGGGTGATAGCCCGCCCCCGGTGAACGACAATGAAGACGGGCGTCTCTTGTGGTGGGCGAACCGGACTATCGCCGCTGTGATGCGCTACATTGCCGAGGGAGATCATCCTCGCCTGCGGTATCCGCACATGCACCCTCCGCAAAGCCACAAGAAGGGTGGCGGTGGTGAAGGTCGCGGGCATAGTAGCGTCTTAATCTGGGTGCCCCTCCCCTGCGTGTCGTGAATCCGAGACCGGAGTGGAAGGTGCCCCCAGAATATTCCATGGTTGACGGTCCCCGATTCCCCCATGCATAAACCGAGGAAGGGTTGATGATCCCCGGAATATGCATGACGATGAAGAAGACAGTTTGGAAGATGACCCTGAAGCTGTGAACTATAGGTCTAGACATGATTATGAATAAGCCGTTGGCTAGGACGAATGGTTCTTCTGTGTACCCAAGATTGTTGAGATCCACTGTTTTCATTTTGTATGGTTGGGACGAATGGTTCGTCTCTATACCCAAGATGGTTCGTCTCTGTACCCAAGATTGTTGAAATGACAAAATGGTTAATATTTTGAATAGTTTGAACAATTATTTTAGAAAACAGAAAATGGTTCTGGATTAGTTATTCGAATTCAAACACTTTTTATGTTGAAAGTTTTATCAAATTCAAAAGTATGCAACAATTATTAGTTAATTCATTTTTATTTGAAAATAGCAAAATGGTTAATAGTTTGAACAATTACTTTAGAAAACAGAAAATGGTTCTGGATTAGTTATTCAAATTCAAACACTTTTCATCTTGAAAGTTTTTCTAATTCAAATCTAAACCATTTCAAAAATTTCAAATTTAAACTATTTCAAATTTAATAGTTTGAATAGTTAAAATAATTATTTTCGAAAACAGAAAGTTTTTTAAATTCAAACCATTTAAAATTTAAACACCTAAATAAGAAATATAGCGGAAACATTTGAAAAGTCTGAAATTTAAAAAAAAAGGAGTTTTAGTCCCGGTTTATGGAAACAACCGGGACTAAAGGTCCTCTGCGCGTATCGCTTTGTGCTAGAAAAAAAACATACGTCCCGGTTGGTGGCTCCAACCGGGACGTATGCTCTGGTCTTTTGTCCCGGTTGGTACCACCAACCAGGACTAAAGACCCACCAACCAGGTACCAACCGGGACTAAAGACCCACCAACCATAACTAAAGACCCTCACCTATATAACCGTGCGCCCATGTTCCTCTCCTTCCCCATCGTCTCATGTCTACAGCTAAGTCCTCGCCCCGATTCAAAGGAGCTCTGGTGCGCCGCCCCGATTCCACGCAGGCTGCCTAAGTTCTCCAGCTCGGTTTACAGAAAAACCCATCATCCCCGCTCAAGGTGATATCCGATATCGAGGTGAGGTTAAGCAAATGGACGGACGAGTAGTATGATCCGAAGTTTGTTGCACTGTATGGAGAAGCGGCCGCTGCTCAACGTATGACTATTGGTGATTACATAGGTCAGTTAGAGTTCCCCATGGCTGAGGAAGCATACAAATATCAGTACGTGAAACCTCTCGTCAAACGTGAGGACGTCAACTATCTACCAACAAAAATGCAAAAATTGCATAATTGATATATAAAAGCTACAAAGGAAGGGGCAAACTAGATAGTGCTAGGAGTTCGAAACGAGCATTACGGGTATGGAGGTGCCCAGATACTGATTGAATTTTCTGAACTACATCAGTTTTACAATCAAGACGCCCTCGACAAATCGATCATCAGTGCCTATTGTCTGTAAGTACTATTTCTGTAATTAAGTCTCTAGTTAGCTCACCTCGTTTATTGCATGTATAATCATACTCACTATATTATGCGGACTGAAGATTCTCGAATGCAGAATAAGACATATCTATGACATTGGGTTCATTGGCCCATATTGGGTTCATGAACTTACTCTGAAATTAAAGCCCAAGGAAACAGAGGATAATATTGTAATGGTGTTAAGGTTTCAAGAAACCAAAAGGGAAATACTATTTCCTTACAACTTCAAGTGAGTGTTATTGTCTTGTACGCATTCTATTTCGCTTACTCGATGTTAAGTGTATAATTGATGAGTTATGCCTGCACAGGTTCTACTTTATTCTGCTTATCATTCAACCTGATAATGGAGTAGTACAAGTCATGTTCTCGAAACGTAAACCCCTTGCGGAGTGGGCGAACATGCAGAAAATGTTCCAGTGGTAATTTCAGTCATTATGGCACTATATCGGCAACTTTCGTTCATTAACTGATATCAAATAATTAATAACTTCTTTTATTCATTATCTTTGTTGGGAAGCGCTTGAAAATGGTTCACCAACAAGGCTAAAGGTGTCTAGAAAGAGGAGCTTACATTTAAACCACTAAATGTAAGTACTACTAGCTAGATCCGTGCATCTCTTTGATTCTAGTTTAGATACCATTATCATGCTTAATTATTATTATTTTGATAAAGTGTCTGAGGCAGGCATACGGAAATAATTTATGTGGATAATGTGTTTGCAAGTTCATTCGTCAGACGACCTGTAAGAAGTGTAGAAATTTAGAACAACTTCAAGTACGTAAATAATATTCAGAATATTGTTTTATTAGCATCAATTGTGTTTAGTTTCATTCATATATGTTCACTCCTTTTTTAAATTAGATCGAACGGTTGCGGGACAATCTTCTATCAAAGGATCACGTATAAGCAATCTAAGAGAAAATTGCGGGATTCTTAGATGCAGAGGTCCTAGATTCAAAAGGAGAATACTATCGTAAGATGATGATAATATAATAGGGATTGTAAAAGACTTTATATTATATATATGCATGAAACTCGTGTACTGAATGTAATATGTTCGATACTTGTTGTGTAATATAATCGGGAGATGTTGTCTAATATAATCGTTACTTCATTGCTGAGTGCAAAACAAAAATAAAAATAAATAGATAAAAGAGAAATAAAATAAATGAATATATACAAAATAAATTCTCTGCCGTGGCACAAAAAATGCAAAAAATACTGCCGCAACAGAGACACACATATCCCGATTTGTTATACGAACCGGGATGAATGGTCCTCCCCCCGCCGCAGTTGACTGCCACGTGGCTTGCCCTTATGCCCCGGTTCATAGTGCAATTGAGACTAAAGGGTTGGGACTTTAGTCTCGATTGCTCCATCCTGGTTAGACAACCGGGATTAAAGCCCCTTACAAACCGGGACAAAAGGTCTCATTTCCAGTAGTGCAGGTGACCAAATGGTCACCCAAAAATGCCAGGACGCACGGATGGCCACTACATGGCAGCTTTGCTATATGTAACGCACGACAAATAGGCATGATCCCTATCTTTTAGATTTTTTCTATTTTCCAAAAATCGATGCACATTATATTATACTGTAGCTTAAACCCGACCAAAAGAGAGCCATGTGAGGCCATATGTTCGTGCGCGCGTTTTTGGCCGTCTGATCTTCACTCTCATTTATCTGAATCATTCAGTTTCAGGTGTTGAACGAAGTCTTACGACCTGATCCCTCTCGTCCCTACCACACCCCCACCGCCATCTCGATCCCGTTCCCCTCCACCGGAACTCCCGCCTATCCCAGCCCCTCCTCCGTCTCCCCTAGCAACATGTGATGCACCCTCCTCTCCCGAGCTCTCCCTTTCACCTCCGCTCCCTCCGCCCCTCCACTCACGAGGCCACTGCCTCCCGTCCAGCTTCCGCATCCAGCATCGGCCGCCTCTGCTTTCCCGGCTCGAACCTTCCCAGTACCGATTCAACATCACCCCTGACCTCACCCGCCCGCCGCCACACTTTACCGGTGGTAAGGAAGATAAGGAGGAGGTGAGCGTGTGGGACGGTGGGGGTTAGAGAGCGGGGGCGGCACGGATAGAGACACTCCTATGCAGGACTACGTGAAGATGTCGCATCATCCTCACCCCTTTGACTAGAAAATCAGGGAAAGGTGGCGGAAAAAAAGAATTTAAAAGGAGAAGGCCCCTCTGCTCCCGACCTCTCCCTCTCACCTCTGCTCCCTTCACCCCTCCACTGACGAGGTCACCGCCTCCTGTCAGCTCCCGTATCCAGCGTCGGCCGCCTCTGTTTCCCCGCCTCAAACCTGCCTAGTACCGATTCAACATCGCCCCAACCTCACACACCCGTCCACCGCCTCGCTTTTCCAATGGTGGGGAAGATAAGGAGGAGGTGAGCGCGTGGGACGGTGGGGTGAGATAGAGGGATGCTGCGGGTAGTGATGCTTCTATGACGGACCGTGTGAAGATGTTGCGTCATCCTTACCCCTTTGACTGGAAAAATCAGAGACAGATGGCAAACAAAAGGAATTGAAAAGGAGAAGGCTCGCGAGGCATGCGATGATGCGGCACAAAGATTTTGGCCAGAACCTGGAATCTATAGTAAACGTACAAAAAATCGTTGAATGGAAAGCGTGGAGCTCTAACAGGGCAAAAAATGGTCGCACCTTGCGAAAAACGGTCACGTTTCATGTTAGTTCAACAATTAAAATGTATGTATTCTTTAAATAAAGCAGAATAAGTTGTTTTTGGCCCCTCTTAGGCTCTACAACTAAATTTGCTTTTGAATATATTAGCATATCTCAAGAATACATGAGATGCTTGTATAAATTGATAGAGTTAACAAAAATTTCAGTGCCCTTAACTTGGAGCATGCTCTATGATTAATAAACAGAGGGTTCTATTGACTAAGTGGATCCAAAAGAAATGTCATAACTTCTAATTTTCATTTTGATGTATATAAATTATCAAACTTGATTACATATTAGATCTTGCTTTTATGTAAATATTTGTGGCTACTTCTAGCCATACCTTCTCTTTTAAATTTTATTGAACTAGTGAATAATTTCGAATATATCAAGTATAACTCCTGCATAGAATTAGTATATATGTAATCTGGTTGTCTATATTGCCTAAACTAATAATTTAATAATCCAACCACTTATAAGTGTTGAATACATAGTTGTGCCTTCCGTTGGAGCTCTGCAATCCAAACAGTTGGAAGCATCAATTTTGATGCAGTCGAACAAGGTTACCATGTGATCTTCATAAGTTAACTTGTTTTGACATCATTAGTTTTTTTACCTTGATCATATAACATGTCAGTTTCTTGTGGTACTGAACTTGGTCTATTGCTCGATGTGTTTTTGATTAAAGTTTGCTCGATGTACCTTTTTTTACTTGAAGAAATACGGGTATCCCTATGTTGCTTACGAGCTTCAATATGAAACAAGCGTCTAAGGTCAGATCTCTCAGTTTCAGACATGTCTAACACGTAAATGACACATTTATCTACCGACTAAAACACCCAACCCAGCACATGCTCATATATTTAATTTATGGTAACACAAATAAAACAAAATATGTTACCAGCAGTGAGTACAACACACCTACCACGCTCCGCCAAATAGACTGTAGACTGCTGTGAAGCGCGCGTGTCCACCTAGTTTAATATAATTCACAAATATATTCTCCACTTTCCTAGTTCCCTAGTACCCAAGACAATATAATTCACAAGCATCATGAAGAGGAAATATACAACCCAACACAAATGGATCAATTTCACATCAAACAAGTGCATAACCATCAAACATAGTTGTCAACGATCAAGTTCACATGAAATCCAACCACGAGCTGTCCAAAAATGGACCATTCGTCATCGATTTGCAAGGCAGTGCGCTCCATCCTCTAAGGCATCCATGATGCATAATATACAAGCAAAAGAAACACTTTCAAGAGTCTACACTTTTTTTTTTTGAAAATGTACACTTTATTACTTATAAGTAATGTTTACACCCGGCTTCCGCATAGCTAGGCTGCACATAGCTGAGCAAACCATAGTACAAGACAACAAAGTACATAGTCCAACATGACAAAGAGTACTATCATAAAAGCCGGGATGGGGAGGCGTGTAGCAAGGACGGCGGCCATCTATAGAAGCCCCGACCGCCGTCTGTAGCAGCGTCGGCGGATGCGTGTAGCAAGGGCGGCGGTGCATGCAGCAACCCCGGTGACCGCTTGTAGAAGCGTCGCCCGCTGTCTGTAGAAGCGCCGGCGGTTGCGTGTAGCAGGGGCGGTGGCCGCATGTAGCATCCCGGCGAGTTAGTAGCGATGGCGGTTGTGTGTAGCAAGGGTGATGGCCACGTGTAGCAGCCCGGGTGGCTGCGTGTCGCAAGGTCAGTGGCCGCGTGTAGCAACCAAGTCAACCATTTGTAGCAGCACATACTGCGTCTATATCAGTGCCGGTTGTCGTGTGTAGCATGGTCGACGAGCGTCTATAGAAGGGACCCATCCAGGATCTACGGCGGTGGCGCTCAGGTGGGAGGACAACGGCGGCCGGGACGAGCGGCGGTCGTCGAGAGAGGCTGTGGCCGCAAGAGTTAGGGGAGATGGCGCCCGGCAAGAGAGGATCTGCGGTAGCGGCGGTGCTTCAGTGGGAGGAGAAAGATGGCCGGGACACGCGGCGGCCGGCGAGAGAAGGTGCGCGCGTGGATAACAGGCGACGTTTTGAAGACGAAGGGAAATAAGTGGAGGAGGAGAACCAGGGATGGATAAGGAGTGTGGTGGTGGACCCCACCTATCGCTGTGTCGTGAAGATGGACAGGCGTCGCAGCAACAAGCCGGGGACGCGAGTCGCGCGATCCCTCGGATTATCTGTATCCTTTTTCTTAATAATACCATGGGAAATTGACAGGGAACAAAGAGAGTAAATAGACATTGACTACAAACATGAGACGGTTAGCTGCTGTCTTCCACTATAGGGCAGGAAATTAGAATATGTAATTAGAAATAACTGTAGGTCTCCTCTCTATTCTGTCTACCGATGGAGTCATGTCATGAATTGTTAAACTAGTTGTTCCCATAGGAAGCCCTAGATAGGAGAAGGGCAAAGAACCAACCACGCATCCAAAAGTATCAACCAGCTCCTTTATCTCTACATCATCAACATTAATAGGGAGCACACATGATTTGTGATAATTAATCTGCAGACCATTGGTACTACTGAACCTCTGAAACAAATCCTTTATAGCAAACAACTGGGCAACACCATTTGTCAAAATCATTAGAGTATCATCTGCATATTGCACTATGGGGAAATTTGTGTCACCTGTGAGAATTGCCAGAGACAACTCTCCTCTTATCACCAAATCATTAAGTACAGACTGAAGTAGATCCCCTCCACAGACAAACAAGAGTGGTGATAAGGGGTCACCATGCCTCCAACGTGCACACTAAGAAAGGTGAAGTAAAATGATGTGCAAATAACCAACATACTACAAACAATGTGCACACATAGAAATATGAAATAAAATGATGTGGAAATAACCAACATGCACTCCATGCCTCCATGCATGCCACTCAACAAAATATTTGTGAACCGCAAAAGTTGATCTTTTTTTTGTACCATAAACCTTTAGATTTGTTGCGGTAAACACACACACACACACATTCCTCAGTAGCTACTGCGGCCTAATATGTCCATCAGGGACCAGACGACCTTCACTAGAAGCTTACCAGTACCACAACTTACTTCTGCTTGCTCTTGACCACGACGCTGTGGTGGGAATTCAACGCTTCGTTCAATAGTAGCATCAAGAGCACCAACGCAACCACAAAGACTACAACCTTTACTGATTACCTCAAACATGAGCATTCTGCCCAGGCAGATGGTCAAGACACGACGGTCTAGCTTGATAAATGTTGTTTTGTCACCAGAAAAAGTGACCACACCATCTTCCTTGCTATTATGAATCACAATCTTATCCTCGACGCCCTCGATGCCAGCTTTGATCTTTCCACAGAAATGTCCCTCTAGCAACTCGATCTCGAAGGTACACTCGACTGCATTTAGAACAGTTGTGTACCTGACTTCCACAAAACTAAGCCAGCTCTTAAGGGTTTGACTTCCAACATTGATCTTCTCATCTCCAGGCTGAACTCGTCCGTCGATGCCAAGTAAGCCCTTGCTGATTTGCTGGTCTTGAGGCTCTTCATCAACCTTGATTTTAAGATTCATCTCTAGATATATGAAATCAAGTAACACCAGACCTCGACCTGGGCCGGTCAAAATCAAACTTTCCTCCTACCAATAAAGTAGTCAAATATTATTAGAAGATGCACATCTCTTGACAACATCCAACTAGTACTTGAGTAGTGATTTTGCAGCAAAGACGTACCTCTGAGTTGATAGTCTGGCAATCCTCCCTGTGGCGGTTAAAAATATATATACACTTATGGTCAACGCTGTCTCTGGCGATAATAGATCCATACACATTGATAGGGAAGCCTCTATCTGAGGAGACTATCTGGACCGAATGTATGTTTGCAGAGTCTTCTAGGGTCAAGCCACCTACGTACCCGGTATTGGTAAATCGCATTGGAGGGATATGCGCTGCAATGGAAAAAGAAAGCTGTTATTGTGATATAGCACCGGAAAATTCAAGATGAAGAAACAAAATACCACATCGCAGCAGCACAAGAAGGTTGCTAGAACATAGGGAATGCTAGCTATGAGTTGAACCATGACTGAATTGAACATAACTAGCATCTGAACCTGCATAATCGATGTACACTGTAGTGGATGGGTGCATGCAATTCATGTATGTGCATGTGCACGCAATATTTCTGTTCATTTTGTTGAAAAAACAGAAATCACTCTACAATGATAGTATATATGGTTGATGCAAAAAAGAAGAGTATGGGGAGAAGGGAATACTAATCTTTTTTTTATCTTTTGCAGTAATCAGGTTTCATTGATGTAAACTGATTGAATTTAACAGCTAAGAGTCAGCAGCTACAATTTCTTCAATTATAAGATATTGAAAACAGAAGATTTGTTCAACAGGGGAATTTCACAATAGTATTGTTAGTTACTTCCTCTGTTCAAATATAGGACGTCCTTCCCTAAAAAAGGGCGTAGCTAGACGTCCTGTTCCTCTAGACCTCTAGTCCTCTATGTACGTACGCCATGGGCTCAAGGTCACGTTGACGACGAACAATCAACCAACAAGATCGGCGCGCGGTGACGAAGGCTTACACTCCTCGTCGATGTCGAAGATGGAGAAGTCGGTGAAGGAGTAGCGGGTGTAGACCTCCCGCCCCGTCTTGGGGTCGCGCTCGAGGATGGAGTCAAGGACGGCGCGGTGCGCCGCGCCTCGCCGCCGTCTCTCCTCCTCCTTCCTCGACTGCTCCGCCTCCCGACGCAGAAGCTCTGCAGTCCCTGCCTTTATCTCCGCAATCTCCGCCTCGGTCTGGCGCAGGAAAGGCGGCATGAAGAAGCCCTCCTCCTCCTCGTCCACGCTCGCCATGATCGATTGCCAAGTCGCCGCCGCCGAGGCCGATGGAGCGGCTTTTCTTGAGCAGACCGAGGCCGATGGGGCTGTTCGCCTGTTCGGCTGTTCCCCGCTCGTCGTTTCTTCTACTGATTCCGAATCCGATTCTGATTCCTAGCGCTGTTGCTTTAGGATGGCCTGCGGCCCAAGGGATATTCGTTGGTTCTGCTTTTGATGGGCTTTTTGTAATCTTTGGTAAAAAAAATTACAAGTTGTGCACCAGAGTTTGTAGTCATTTGTAGGTGGTTCAAGAACCAATTTATATTTTGTATTACTCTCCGGGGTCTATGTACTGCTATTGATGATTTATGAATAAATCGGTAATATTTTTGAAAAAAACATATAGGACATATGAACATTTTTCTAATTCATTTCCTATTTTTATTTTAACAAGATTGGCTCCATTAGACCATGAAAAGATTGTTTGATATACATTTTTATGCATAATATATAAGGTTTATTAGGACTATATATCCCGAGTTCACTAGGAAATTGGAACTATGCCACTATGAATCGACCAATTGGAGAAATTCCATCTGGCGTCATGGATTCGTTACGTCTGTTTCCTGGTTCCATTTGACGATGGGCGTTGTTTATCCTGTCCAATTTGTCATCTGGTTGACTTGATCTTTTACATAGCCATTGTTCTGACCATTATTTTGACGAATGGGCTCAGCCACCTGAGCTATTGACGACGCACATCCTGAGCAATTTCCCATATCCTGGTTATGTGGCTGGTAGTCATTGTTGTTGTTGCCGCTTCCACGGTTGTTCTGCCACGGCCATCTCCGCGACCGTACCCGCGGTTGTTGACGCGCTTCCTCTGGTTGTCGCGGTCGTCGCGAAGCTTCTTGAGCTCGAAGCAGTTATCAGTGTTGTGGGAGTGCATCTTGTGGAAGGCACAGTAGGGACAATCATCCTGCTTTGCGTCGTCACTGCCATGTTGGTGCTTGTGCTCAGGTTCTGCCGCGAGCACAGCCTGAGTCTTGCGCTTGGGCTCCTTGTTCTTGCTCTCGGCAGGCGAGGAAGTGGCAGCCATGATAATGTATGATAATTAGGAAGTATTGCTATTCCTTCGTGGAACCCCTTCTTCAATCTTAAATTGAGAAAAAAATAAATTGGGGCTATGCCACTATGAATCAACCAATTGGAGAAATTCCATCAGGCGACGTGGATTTGTTACGTCTGTGGCCCTGGTTCCGTTTGATACTGACCATTGTTTACCCTGTCTAATTTGTCCTCTAGTTGACTTGATTTCTTACATGTGGGTCTCCCGCTTCATCATCAACCACCACACCTTTATCACCAAAATTATTTCTGATCTATGGGTGGATTTTTCAAGAAAAGTAGTGTTCCATAAGATTAGGTTAGGTTTTGGTAGACATATTTTTCTTGGCATCTACGTCAATGGAGATGGTATCATCTGCAATAAGTGATATTCTGCCCTTTGTTCGATGACGAGATGTTCCCATGTGTCAATGGTGGTGTTGTAAGGTTAAAGTTCTATAGATACGATTTTTTAGATCTTGATTCACCAGATCGATCTTGGATTTTTTTCTCATGGTTGCCGCGATGATGATTATCCTCGCAATATTTATCCCGGCTACTATGTCCTCGACAATGAAGATTCGTATGCTCGACTCCTATGCGACGTCGATCAGGCTGTTCAGTTTCTTTTCCCTGGAATACTGGTGGTGATACTCTTACCGATGTTGATGGATTACTATAATGGCTACGCGCGTGCACATAGCTTTGGCATTGCGGCTCAAATTAAAATTATGGGAGAACCCTCATCGGTATTTATAGGTCTATGGTTTGACATATGTTTCATGTTTATAGGGATGTCTTCATACAAGTGCAAGATTGTGTCATGGAAGAAGAAGATTTTGAAGACATTGGAGATTTTCTTTTTATATATATTTTATTTTGTAGTTGTTGAAGACAGTTTATATATCTCTACCATGTATTATTTGTTACTATGAATATATGTGGTATTGTTTGTTAAAAAACATCAATTCCAATCTCATTTACATTCATTATTTATAATTCCAATTATTATTGTGGATTTGTACTGGAATTCCTTCATATACTTTCATTCCATCTATATGATTATGATGACGTTGTTGATCATCTCCATGTGTGAGTAGTTTACCTTATTCTTGCGGAGATGGAGAAACCCTAGCAATATTATATTATGAAATAAAGATGGTCTATAACTTTGTGCTATAAACATGTGTTAGTTCTCTAACTAGATATTATGTGAAGTCGACCACATAATATTTGCCTTCGGGACTAGAGAGGGAACTACCCTTGGAAGTATGAAATTGCATACGGCATGAAGTGACATAACTGATGACCCACAAGTATAGGGGGTGTATCGCAGTATTTTCGAGGAAAGTGAAACCCAATTTATTGATTCGACACAAGGGGAGCCAAAGAATATTTATAAGCCTTAACAACTGAGTTGTCAATTCAGCTGCACCTGGAAACAATCTTGCTCACAGCAGTTTATTAGTAGCAACAGTTTTGTAGTAGGAATAGTAAAGTAACAGCAGTAGTAAAGCAAAGACAGTAGTAACAAAAGCAGTAAACAGTGGGATTCGAGTGCGGTAGGCATAGGGATGGATGGACGGGCGTTGCATGGACAAGACAATTCACATAGCAATCAGAACATAGGGCAATTGCAGATAAATAAGATAAAGCACCCAAGTACTAGACAATCCTAGGCATGTGTTCCATATATAGTCATACGTGCTCGCAATGAGAACTTGCACAACATCTTTTGTCCTGCCAGCCCATTTGCAGCGGGGCCTCTAGTGAACTACTGACAATTAAGGTGCTCCTTTTAATAGAGCACCGGAGCAAAGCATTAACACTCCGTGAACACATGTGATCCTCACATCAAAGCCTTTCCCTTCCGGTTATCCCGATTTCTGTCACTTCGGGGCCATAGGTTCCGGACAACAACGTGTGTATACAACTTATAGATAAGACCCAAAACAATACTATCATAATGAATCAATAACATGTTCAGATCTGAAATCATGGCACTCGGGCCCTAGTGACAAGCATTAAGCACAACAAGTCGCAACAAAGTCATAAAGCACTAATAAAAGATACTAGGCACCATGCCCTAAAAATCTGATGCCATTACATGAACGATCTCATCTAATCCCTACCATCCCCATAGCCTACAGCGGGGGATTACTCACTCATAGATGGGGAAACATGGATGGTTGATGGAGAAGCAATGGTGATGATGATGCCGATGATCTCCTCCAATTCCCCTTTGGTGACGGCGGTGCAGCGGAACTTTTCGTGGAAAACGTCGAACCCCCCCGAAGTTTTTAGGTCAGAAGGCTCCTTATAGGCGAAGAGAGAGGCCGAGGGGGTGCCTGGGGGGCCCACACCACCCCTGGCGCGGCCTGGCCTGGCCCGCGCCACCAGGTGGTGTGGCCACCCCTGGCTCTTCTCCGTCTCGTATTCTGGCTCCTGGAGTCTTCGGGTGAAATAGGATTTTTGGCATATTTTCCGGGATTTTTCAAGATAGTTGATTTTCTACACAAAAGTAGACACCAAGGCAATTCTTGAAAACAGCCGATTCACATTAGTTGCATCCAAATCACACAAGTATAGAGGAGAAACAATAGCAAAAGTGTTCGGGAAAGTAGATACGTTTTGGACATATCAACTCCCCCCAAGCTTAGATTATTGCTTGTCCTCAAGCAATTTAGTTGAAAACTGAGTGCGATAAAAGAACTTTTACGAACACATTTGCTCCATATGATGTAAATATTTTCAGCAATGTGATCAACTACTTAGACAATTCATAATAAAGAGTATGCAATTGAGTCTACTTAATAGTCATTGCAAGCTATGAAGAGATTCCAACTCAAGAATAATAAGTAGCATGAAGCACGAACATAAGCAACATTACAATGCTCATAAAAAGGTATGATAGAGCGGTTTCTCGCTTGCCTTTGATTATGAATGCCAAGGCACCTCTGAAGTTCAAGTGGTGACTAGAAGTAAAGATATCAAGGATACAAGCATCAAAGTCATAACACAAATAATCAAGTAATGAGACAAGCACAAAGAATGACAACTATGCTCTCAAGAAGATGCTCAAAGAATATGTGGAGACTCAATAAGTAGAAGAAGAAGGTTTTGAATAATTTGAAAGGCTTCCAAATGCTGAAAGTATGGTAATCATTAGCTTTGAGCTCTCATTGCCCCTATCATAAGCATCTTTAAAGTGGTTAAGGTGAAAGTGACACAACTAAGAGGATATGCTTGACAAGTTATAAATTGAAGTCTCATGCCCCTTACTTACGAAGACCAATCCTCATGCTACTCAACTTCAGTCACAAGTAAGCTCTTATTATTGTAAGTATATACGTATCATAGAGAACCGCCAACAGGGTACCCCTTGCATATGATACGGGAGCTTTCCCATAATCAAAATGACAAGGCAAGCAGACAATGAGCATCTCGGCGATCTTTTTATTTACTATGTGCATAGATTTTTATTGAGGATGCTTCATAGAATGCTCATTATGGTTATGATGCAAGTTTCCACCATGATTAGGCATGGCTTAGGCTAGCGGCCCAGGCGTTTCTCTAACATACATATAAACTCCATGATCTTACAAGTTCCACTTTTATTTCACACCGCCGGGATCCATAAGCAAAAGAACATGATATCAACTAGGTACAAAGTACCTATGAAGCGTTGAAAGCGGTCCCCATGATACATGGTTCTGCTAACTTCAACTCATAAAGCGCAAGCATATGCACAACAAAGAAGGACGCAATGGTTCAGGTTTATTAAGTGCAAGAAAATAAAGTGTGCCATCAAGTTCGTGAGAGCTTTACTAACTAACTTTCTTATAACAAGCAAACATTTTATTCGGAAGAAAACAAGGCATATTGAATATGCACGGAAGTAGCAAATGATGCTAATGGGTAGGTATGGTGGACACTTTGGAAACATTTGGTTTAGGGAGTTGGAAACTTGAGTAAAACATACTCAGAAAAAGTGAAGGCTAGCAATAGTAAGGGAGCGACAAACGAGAGGGCAATAGCTGTCATTATCATGCTTGCAACAAAACAGGACTACTCATGGCATGAAAGTGATTCAAGATCCTCAAGGCAAAATAATTCATCGAGGCTTAACTGATTATTACAGTCATGTGCATGCGTGAGCATGTGCCAAGTCAATCAAATGAAACATTCAGAGGAGGATACCACGGTGTCATACCAATTTATGAATATAGCAATGCAAGCGAACATTCATAAGACATGCTACAAACTATTAGCGGGCTGGAGCTAATCATAAGAAAGCAAGAACTACTAAGCATCCAAAGAAAACATACACCCTACATGAACGGACTAAGCAAGCTCACAATGATGAGTATATGTACAAAAATGAAGACAAATAGAGTTCGTTACCAGCCTCTTACCACGCCTCAAGTTGTCATTAATCCTCATTATTGCTCTTCACTTGTGTGGCTTGAATAATAATAATAAACCAATATCCACTGAGGACTGCCGAACCCTGAAGCAAACTCGCAAAAACCAAAGAAGAACGACAAATATTTTTGGTGTTTTCGATTTTTAAACAAGAACCAAAAGGGAAAAACAAGCAAAGCACAATCTTTTTGGGTTTTTCGAATAGTTCAAACAAAGGAAAAAGGGAAAAGCAAACCAAGGCAAAAAATAAGAAGCAAACCAAAGAGAAACAACAGAAATATTTTTGGTCTTTTTGTGTTTTTAGAAAGCAAAAACAAAGAAGAACGAAAACTAAAAAGAGAACGAAAACATGAATATACAAAGTACCGACGCAACATGATATGGAGATGAGTGCGGTGTCGGCGTACCTCCCCCCAAGCTTAGGCTTTTGGCCTAAGTGGGTATCAATCCATGTATGAATAGGGGTTCCAAGCGGGCGGATCTTGGTAAGAATGGTCGTAGCTGGGCCCATGAGAAGAGGAAGAAGCTCCCCAATCATAAGCGGGATGCTGATATGAAGATTCTCCCTCATTCGAGGGCTGGACCGAATCATCCGTGACCTCCCTTCTAGGGTCCTGCTCCTGTTGGGAGAGCTCTCCCAAGTACGTGTCAAGCTCCTCCTCAGTGAGGGACCATCCTTCCCTGTTATCAAGGTTAAACAAGACAGGTGCAGGCAAAAGAACAACACGCTCGGACGTGCTCTTTCTCCAACCAGATTTGAGAAAGGTTATTTCATAAGACAACTCACTCAAACCAGCCCACGAGGAAATAAATTTATGTTGTATCATGGAATTAAAATCAAGCCTCTCTATGGGAAACTGTAGGTCTAGATGATGAGGCACTAAACCATGTAATGCTAGTAAACGAGAAGCAATGAGGCTTCCACAAATTCCACCTTTCTCACGGTTAGCAGCAAGATGGAAAGCTATCAAAGCACCCAAGTTGTAAGACCTATCTCATCTAAGAGCAGCAGAGATGAATGCTAGATCAAACGAAGATAACTTATTGACAGTTTTCCTAGCAAGAACACACTTGGCAATAAAGTAGGCAAAGTAGTGAATGGAGGGAAGATGAATGTTACGGATTTTTCCATTCTCCTTCGAGAAACTACTCCCTTGACAAATTTTTGCGTATAAATCCATGAGTGGTTCCGGTCTCTCTTTAATCTTCTTACATGATCCCCATTGAGGTACCTTAATAGCTGCACAAAAATCATCAAGAGAAAGATTGACAGCAATATTGTAAAATTTGTAATGGGCCATGGCGTTAGGCAAAGAGTGACTAAATTGGAAATCCTGCACCACAGACATGGTTAGCTTCACAAATTGACAAGGTTCATCTTCCAAGAAGCGCTCTAACCATGCATTAGAAACCAAAGTGTGGAAATCTTGTAGAATTCCTGCAGCTCTCATGAACTCAGGGCATGGATAAATGGAGGGAAAAACTTCCTCCTCGCGGTGGACCTTCATGACCTCAGGCACCCAAAGCTCATGTTGGTTTAGGTGGTGTTCACTCATCTTCTATTCTGAAATTTAAACACCTATTACACAAGTGATTGCAAAGTAAATATAATGAAGGATTCTACTCATAGGAACTTGCAAGAGGCCTAAACATGCATCAAAACTATATCTCTAAGCATCAAACAAGCTTACAAGCTCTCATAACCAGTCACCTAAAGCAGCAAAATACTCAACATATAATCCACTAAACACAAATCTACTTGGACAAGGGGAGGAGTCACATACCAAGGAACAATTGCTCCAAATTTCAGCAAGAAAGATGGGCTGAGCAAGGAGATCGAAGAAATCGAGAGCAAGCACAGAAAGAACGCGATTTTGAGCTATGAACTAGAGCTTACTCGGGAGAGAGAAGAAAGTGGCAGGTGAGAGAAGTAGTGGGGGGCCAGGGGTGGCCCACACCAGGGCATGGCGCCACCCAGGGCTGGCCGCGCCACCACATGGTGTGCCTGCCTGGTGGGCCCTCCTGGTACCTACCAGTTACTCCTCTGCCCCTTTTTCACGTAAAAATTTAATATGGATTTTCTGGAATTTTTCGAGACACTTTATTTTTGGGCATTTTTCAGAAATAGAGGAATGATTTTTTTGACAGACAGATTTTTTTTCTTTTAGAAGCATGATGCAAAGACAAAACAAGGCTAGAACTACAGAAGTTCTAGCATGCAAACAACTAACAACACAAAGAAGACTAAACGAAAACAAAAACTAAAATGCAAAAGATAGAAATAAACGGAGAAAATCATAATGAAAACACTGTTTTGTTCAATGGAATCCTTTTGTTAGCAAGGTTGATCAAGTCTTGCTACCAAAACAATTGCATATGAGACAAAACTTTGTACTCCACTAATGATTATGTTACCTCAACCTTGATAGCAATGGTCCCAATCATAATCGTTTCAAATTTTTCTTTTGGTATGGGACAATATATTTCTCCAACTTGAATGCCCTCAACATGTTCAATTGAATTCAAACCATAAGTCCTTTCAATCTTCTTGGGGAAATAGACAATATGTTCCTTGTCATTAACATTGAAGGTCACCTTTCCTTGATTACAATTAATAACAGCTCCTGCAGTATTAAGAAATGGTCTCCCAAGAATAATAGACATATTATCCTCTTCAGGCATTTCAAGCACAACAAAATCAGTTAATATCAAGCAATTGTGAGCCACCTGAACAGGTACATCCTCACATATACCCACAGGAATAGTGGTAGATTTATCAGCCATTTGCAAAGATATATCAGTTGGTATTAATTTTTCAAGTTGAAGCCTCTTGTAGAGAGAGAAAGGCATAACACTAACTCCAGCTCCCAAATCACACAAAGCAGTTCTAACATAACTGTTCTTAATAGAGCAAGGGATAGTTGGAATCCCTGGGTCTCCAAGTTTCTTAGGAACCTTACCATTGAAGGAATAATTAGCAAGCAAAGTAGAAATTTCTTCATTAGGTATCTTCGTTTTATTCGAGACAATGTCCTTCATATACTTTGAGTAAGGAGGCAATTTAATAGCATCAGTCAAAGGAATTTGCAAGAATAAAGGCTTCATCCACTCACAAAACTTATTATAGTGTTCATCTTCCTTTGACTTGTGTTTCTTATCAGGGAACGACATTGGTTTTTGGACCCAAGGTTCTCTTTCACTACCATGTTTCTTAGCAATAAAATCTTCTTTGGTGTATTTAGTAGTCTTAGTGTGGTTTTCAGGTCCTTCTTCAACTTTTTCTTCATTAGGTACTTCATTTTCTTTATTACCACTTTCAGTTTCAGCATCAGAGATAGATATACTATTAGGATCTATAGCAGGTTCAGAGGGTTCTACAACAGTTTTATGTTTCTTTTTCTTTTCTTACGAGTAGAACCACTATTTTCAGCTTGTTGAGAATCCTGCTCAATTCTTTTGGGATGCCCCTCGGGATATAGAGGATCCTGGGTAGCAACACCACTTCTAGTTCTAATTTCATAAGCATGTTTTTCTTTAGCAGCATTCACTAGCAAGTCGTTTTGCACTTTAACGAGTTGATCTATTTGAGTTTGAACCATTTGAAAGTGTTTAACAATCATTTTAACATCATTAGAGGTTCTTTCCACAATATCTTTCAACTCAACAATAGCTCTAGTGTTTTCCATTAGATGATTTTGCACCCTTTTATTAAAGTTATCTTTCTTAACAATAAAGATATCAAATTCTTCTAAGCATTGATCAGGAGGTTTCAAGTAAGGGATATCACCTTCATCAAAGTGTTGGAGAGAGTGTACCTCAATAGTGGATGAGTAGGGAATAGGCTTACATAATTCTTCTATAGGAGGTAAATTCTTGACATCTGCAGCTTTAATTCCCTTCTCCTCAAGACATTTCTTAGCTTCCTTCATCACTTCATCATTTAATTCAATAACTCCCCTCTTCTTTGATGTTGGAATAGGCACAGGAATAGATGGTTCAGGTACAATTACTTCAGGTATAGCTTGTTTAGGAGGAGTCCAATCTTCATAATTCTTGCTTATTTTAGCCATTAATTCCTCAGCTTCCTTTGGAGTCCTATTCCTGAAAACACAATCAGCACAACTATCTAGGTATGTCCTAGATTCTTCGGTTAGTCCATTATAAAATATATCAAGAAGCTCATTCTTAGGTAATGGACTTCCAGCCTGTGCATGAATCAGAGCACAAAACGTCGCCCAAGATTCGGGCAATACCTCCTTTTCTCCATGTTTGGAATCAAAAAGTTCCTGCAAAATAGCATGTCTAGCACTAGGAGGAAAATATTTCTACAGGAAAGTACTAATCAAGCACTCAGGGCTATCAATAGATCCAGGAGGTAAATTACTAATCCAAGTTTTAGCTTCTCCTTGCAGTGAAAAAGGAAAAATCTTAGCAACAAAGTAAGTACGCATCTTAATATCATCAGAAAACAAGCCACTCATGGTAGAAAGTTCATTCATATGTGCTACTGCACTTTCATTCTTAGTCCCACAAAAAGGTTCTTTCTCGACAATAGCTATGTAAGATAGATCGAGAGAGAAATCATAATCTTCATCTATAATGTGTATGGGAGAAGTAGCAAACTTAGCAGCAGGAGATAATTTGGGTCTAATAGTACGCCTCTCAAGGAGACTCTTAGCAGCGCTCCTATCATGGGTGTTCTTACATTCTTTAATAAACTCATCGGTCATCTCAACATAATCTTCTTCAATATCATAACTCTCACTAGACTCAGGTGAGCTAACAGGTGTATTAGAAATATGTCTCAGCGCTCCCACTTAATTTCTTGCAAATGCAAGCATCTTCATTATCTCCGATGAAATTAAACTCCTTTAACATTTTCATCATGGTGAAGATTCCAACTCCGCTATGCTCACTTCAACTATTGAAGTTTGCATGCCCTTTTAGCATCCTTTGAATTAACAAAACCCTTCGGACCATGTCATGTACACGTCCTAGGTAACCATTCTATTATAAGAACCTTGTTTTGTTTATTCAACTATCATACATCAAATTATATGTAGTGGTTGCTACATTAATCTGTAAAGACTAAATATCGCTATGAAAGATGAAATCTTGTCATAGTCAACTCCTTGAACATTGTCATAAACTTCTTTCCGACATGTCGACTATTTCGTAGATGTTAAACATCCATGTCTATTTCTTTATAGATCCAAACACGACCGATAGGCTTCACGCCTTTCTGGAGGGTCTTCCAAGTTCAGAAACTTGATTTCTCGTGTATGGATACTATCACGGGTTCTATGACTTCTAGTCATTTTATGGAGTCAGGTCCTATCATCGCTTCTTTGCATGTAGTCGGTTCATCATTGTCAAAACAATAACGACTTGCATATCAAATCACACTATTTGATTCTTACCGACCCACATGGTTTAATAGGAATTCTAATCTCCGAGATCACACCCTTTGTAATCACGGGAGCCATGAGCATTATGGCCGCCACCGGGACACTTTCCGGCGCTGCGCTACTTAGCACATATAGCTAAGGTTCAACAACCTTATCAAAGTTCTATTGTCCTCCCACTTAACTTTTCACGAAAAATTTCTTCTCAAGAAACTTGACGTTCCAAGTAACAAACTCTTTTGTCCTCGGTGTTATGGAGAAATACCCAACAGATTCTTTGGGATAACCTACAAAGACGTGCTTATCCGACTTTGGTTGTAAACATTTTACTTATGCATAGCATACCAAAATTTAAGAAAAGACAATTCGGGTTTTATCCCAAACCATAACTTATATGGTGTCATTTCAATGGATCACGATGGTGCTCTTTTCAGTGTAAAAGTGGTAGTCTCTACAGCTTCAATCCTTAAAACATAATGGCAGTTTTATAAATGACACTCTTGATCTTACCATGTCAAACATGGTTTGATTTTATCTCTCGAATATGCCATACTCCTATGGTTTACCGGAAAACACAAATCATGGAACAATTCCTCAAATCTTAAGTGTTTTGCTAAACATGTAACTCAAATATCTTCCTTTATGATCAAATCATAAACTCTTTTATTTTCTTGTTACAATGATTTTTCACTTCATCTTGAAAGTCTTTGAACAATTTTCAAATGTTTCATACTTCTTCCTTATTAAGTAAATATATAGATTTATTTACTCAAATTTATGGAGAAAGCATATGAAGCAAAAAGATCCATCGCATATGGCTACATATAATGGACTATATACATCAATATGTATAATACCCAATAAGTTAGTCATCCGTTCCTCTTTGGCCTATGGACGGAGTTTCAATTATTTCGAGGAAAGTCTCACAAGCGTCAATTGATCAAAATCAAAGACTCCAAAAATCCATCAACATGGAGTTTCTTCATGTTTTATTTCCAATATAATTTAAAACACCGATGTCACTTCATAAGTGATCTTTCAATCATTTGTCTTGCGACATTTTAGCAATAGTGTTTATGGATGTGATTTCTCCCACTAGACTTGTAAAAGTTCATCCGTCCTTTATGGAATACGGTAATTATTTGAACAACCATTGTTCTCATAATACCGGAACAAAATAGCAATTATTAAAACAAATATTGAAGTCTAGGTTTGACGACAACGAAAAACACAATAACACTTTATTTGTTTTTGATGAATATCATCACTTATTCTCTTGCTAGTTACTTAGGCCATTGCAGTTCATGAATTGCGTTGTCCTGTATGACACTTCATACCAACCAATTCGGTATCCAATACCGGTATCCAATACCTAAGAACCACATTGTTTAACAAGCAAGGAATACAACCATAACATGTATATCTTCTATATACCTTAGTTGGACATCTCTAACCTTTTCTTTTCTGCCAAATATTTTATAGATTCTCTTTCAACAATTCCTTTTCTTTTAAAAGAATCTATCAACATCAATAGTGGTGTCATTCACATGACACATAGTACAAAGTGTATATAGTCAAATACTAATACCTTTGGACTTGCACTTTGAAGTGGATCACCATCATCAAATGTTTGGTATTCTTTCAAAAAAAATCCATTCTTTAGTAATCTTTTAGTGTAGTAAACATTTTACTTACATCTTCTATTCATCCTTATCATGACAACTTTCATGATCAAGCTACTATAGCCTATAAGGAAGAATGACGAGTATAATTTTAGTTCCCAAAACCTTTTGGGAGATTCGGATGCCTAGCATCTCCATCCTTCACAAATTCTCATACAATATGAGAATATGTATCTTCCTAAATTATACTCTATCATAATGCAACCAAAAACATTGTTTCAGATATCACAATATCTTCCACACATGATGGTTTCTGATATAATTATTTCAGCTCCTAGATAACCTCGATATTAAAACAACTTTTGAATATCAAGAATCAAGGAGGCAAGCATGATAATTAAGATACTAACATTGGAAATCTTACTCTTCATTTAATACTACTTATTAAACTTCATGGAGTAAATAGAGTTTGCTGAAAGTTTGCAATAGGACTTCTAATCTTTAAATTGATATTCAAAACAATACGATACCAGTTCATAAAGTAAATATCCAGAATTATATAGTTCTATTATCTCAATTAAAACTAAGCGTAAGGTAGTAAACAGATGCCAATGTCTACAACAAAATATGCAAATTCACTTCGATTTAGTTTATGACAAATTGAGTTCGACTAATCCAAATTGGAAATGAACTCCCACTCAAAAACGACACCCCTCGTGCCTTTTTGGTGATTACATGAACCAAATCCACTACACCAACTCCGATCATCACGTGAGTCGGGGTAGCTTCAATGGCGAGCATCAATATGGGCATCCCATCAACTATATGACTCATGCTTAACCTTTCGGTCCGTGTTCCGAGGCCATGTATGTACATGCTAGGCCCGCCAAGTAAGAATCTTAGTATTCGCGTGTGTAAAACTGTCTTACACCCGTTATATGAAAGCGTAGAGTCGAGTACACCCAATCATCACGTGATGTCTCGAAACACGATCCACAGAACGGTGCATACTTAAGGAAGAACACATTTTATCTTGATATATAAATGAGGGATCATCTGACAATGCTATAAAAAACACCAAACTAGCAGTATAATATGCTAACATCTAATGTGTAAAGTGAGATGATATGGTCCATGCATTTGATCTCTAACATTTGCATCGTGGTATGATCTCTATAATTCCTTTGTGTGTAAGGCCAAGGTCTATGGAACTTACACGTTGAGTGTGTTGTAAGAGTATCTATCATACATCTACTTACAACATTACCATATCATGACACTAGCCCAGCAACGATCTAAACTAGACGCCTCTAATTTATCAATTGCAAGTTTTACGTGGCTTAGGGCTTTCGGAGATAGAACCGGTCTTACCTACGAACATGAAGCACAACGAGGATAACCAAGTTATTAGCAACTCGTTGTAAATCAGATATTGACTATAGTAGGAGAGACAGACACCCACCAACCACTTATGCAAAACAAGTTGCATGTCAGTCGTGGAACCGGTCTCATGTACGATGACATGTAAGGTTGGTCCGAGCCGCTTCATCCCACTATGCCACCAATATCCAAAATACATAGAAGATGCAATAACATGATCATCATCGCCCACATATAAACATATGTGTATTACCCATGCAAAGCACCTACGCATAAACCTAGTTATGATACCACTGTTGGGTTCACAGCATAGAAAACAAAAAAATTCCTACGATTGGAACTATACGCCAAGATCTATCTACTAGATACAAGCAACGGGTGGATATACATCCATAGAGTACTTACCCTCGAAGACAACAAAGCTTTGTTAACAAGTTGGAACTCGTGGATGATGTAGTCGTACACTTGCCGATCTCAAGATCGTGATGAAGTCCAGCAGGTCCGGCTCCAGCACGTCCATCAGATCTAGCTCCAGCAAGTCCAGCACCACCCAAGTCCAGCACCACAAAGCAGCGGTGCATCCGTGATCGCACACACGTCCGGTACCCCGACAACCTCCGTCCCTCGCTCCAAAGAAAGCAGCGGCAAAGAACTCCTTTCCAGATAAAGCCACCGGGAACATGTATCTCGCTAATCCGAGACCATGGGGAATAACTAGAGGGGGAGAGAGATCCTTCACGAGGAGGTGTGTGGAAGAAGGAGTGAGGGGAGGGTGTCCCTTCACCTCCCCCATTCATGTGGTGGTAACCCCCTCCACATTAAAATGCCCGTCACATTCTCTTTTAAAGTCTCCACTTTAAATGCATTAAATTTCTCCAAATTTAATGCTCTCTCATTTAATAAAACTCTTTTATTAATTTTATTCAGAATTTTGTTAATTACTTTAATTAACAAACATTCACATAAAAACCCCTGCAACATTTCAATATTACATGCAGAACCAATTTCAGCAATTTCACCCAAAACAGTTTCGGTGTCTATTGAAATAATTCCAACGCTTTCTTAAATCTTTATCTGAAACATATTTGGTCCAAATGGTGTCGGTATCCCTTAAGTGTGTCACCCTATGGTTCGCGAATAATGCAGACATGATCGAGACCCCTCTCCGATCAATAATCAGCAGCGGGACCTGGAGATCCCTACTGACTCCCACATATTCAACGATGACTCTTATGATCATGTGAACCTTTAACGTCGTAACTAAATCCCTTTGTCTCGCGATATATTACATGTCCGAGATTCGATCATTGGCATCCAAATACCTAGTTTGATCTCATTACTGACATGCACTCTTTTCTCGTTCCCGTGATATAACATTCTAGTGATCACATCACTTTCTTGCAAGCTATTTCAATGTGATATCACCGAGAGGGCCTAGAGTATATCTATCCGTCATCGGGATGGACAAATCCCACTTTTGATCCATGAGCCTCAACATAACACCTTCGTAGCACTGAACCCACCTTTATAGTCACCCTATTACGGTGTGACGTTTGATGTTATCAACATACTCTTCCGGTGTTAGCAATTAACATGATCTCATGGTCTAAGGACTAACATTACTTCGTATGATGTTATAGCAATATAAACATAATGACTCTGATCGTAATGCTATACTTCGAATGAATGTTCATCACATTATTCCACCAATGACCAATGTTGTGACCTCGTTATTAACAACATCCAATGTCCATGATCAGGAAACCTTGATCATCTTGTTAATCAACAAGCTAGTTTATATGAGAGGCAGTACTAGGAACTTTGTATTTTGTTTATTAAACACACATGTATTAACGTTTCCAATTAATACAATTATAGCATCCAAAATAAACATTTATCATAAACATGGAATAAGATAATAACCACTTTATTATTGCCTCTCGGGCATATTCCCTTTACTAACCATGATCATTCTTACGATGACCCGCCTGCTTGGAACCCTTACCCGCGTTGGGGTTGATACCCACTTAGGGCAAAAGCCTAAGCTTGGGGGGAGGTACAACAACATCACACTCATCTACATATCATGTTTAGTCGGTACTTTATATATCCATGTTTTGTTTTCTTTTGCTTTCTAAAACACAAAAAGACCAAAAATATTTTCATTGTTCCTCTTTGTTTGCTTCTTTTTATTTTTGCCTTGGTTTGCTTCTTCCTTTTTCTTTGATTGGACTATTCGAAAAAACCAAAAAGATTTTGCTTTGTGTGTTCCTCCTTTTTGTTCTTGCCTTTAAAAATCAAAAACACCAAAAATATTTGTTGTTTTTCTTTGGTTTTGTGAAGTTCGTTGCAAGGTTCACCAGTCCTCAGTGGAATTTGGTCTCATGTTATTATTCAAGACACACAAATGAAGGGCAATAATGAGGATTAATGACAACTTGAGGTGTGGTAATAGGCTGGTAACAAACTCTATTTGTTTTCATTTTTGTACATATACTCATCATTGTGGGCATGCTTAGTCTATTCATGTAAGGTGTATGTTATTTATGGATGCTTAGTAGTTCTTGCTTTCTTATGATTAGCTCCAGCTTGCTAATAATTTGTAGCATGTCATATGAATGTTTGTTTGCATTGCTCTATTCATAACTTGGTATGACATTATGGTATCCTCCTCTAAATGTTTCACTTGAATTGACTTGGCACATGCTCACGCATGCATATGACTGAAACAATAATCAGTTAAGCCTCGATGAATTATTTTGCCTCAGGGGACTTGAATCACTTTCATGCCATGATTTGTCCTATTTTGTTGCAAGCATGATTATGACAGTTATTGCTCTCTCGTTTGTCGCTCCCTTACTATTGCTAGCCTTCACTTGCACTGAGTATGAGCTCTACTCGTGTTTCCAACTCCCCAAAACCAATATTACCAAAAGTGTCCACCATACCTACCTATTAGCATCATTTGCTATTCCGTGCATATTCAATATGTCTTGTTTTCTTCCGAATAAAATGTTTGCTTGTTATGAGAAAGTTAGTTAGTAAAGCTCTCACAAACTTGATGGCACACTTTATTTCTTGCACTTAATAAACCTGAACCATTATGACTGTCCATGAAAGTTATATGCTTGCAAATTATAGGCTAGGGATTAGCGGAACCGTGCTGTCACGGGGAACGCTTTCAACACCTGTAAATATATACCTAGTTGATATAATGATCTTTTGCTTACGGATGTCGTCAGTGTAAAATAAAAGGGGAGCTTGTAAGTCCATAGAGTTATATATGTGTGTTAGAGAAACGCCTGGGCGGCTGGTCTAATCCATGCCTAATCATGGTGGAAACCTGCAGTGTAACCATAATGATCAATCTATGAAGCATTCTTCTTATAAAAAAGAGAGATAGTTATTATGAAAAATAATAAAAAAGATGATGAGAAAAGATAAAGAGAGAAAAAAGCACCATTTTCCCATGGTAAATAAGAAGATTGCTGAGATGCTCGTTGTCTGCTTGCCTTGTCATTTTGATATAGGGATTCTTCTGTATCATCGGGCAAGGGGTACCCCATTGGCGGTTCTCTATGATACGCATGTATTTACTATGACAAGAACTTACCGGTAACTAAAGTTGAGTAGCATGAGAAGATGCTCTCGTACTCAAGGGACATGAGATTTCCAGTTTATGGTCTGTCAAGCATATAACTCGTATTGGACCTCACTTTCACCTTAACCATTTAAAGATGCTTATGATAGGGACAATGAGAGCTCAAAGCTAATGAGTACCATACTTTCAGCATTTGGAAGCCTTTCAAACTTTTCAAAACCTTTTCATTCCCTTGTTGAGTCACCACCTATTCTATGAGCACTTTTTTGAGAGCATAGTTGTCATTCTTAGTGTAATATGCTTGTCTCAAAACTTGATTAATTGTGTCATGACTTTGATGCTTGTATCTTTACTTCTAGTCTTCACTTGAACTTCAGAGGTGCCTTGGCATTTATGTTTTCTCTACAATCAAAGGCAAACGAGATACCACTCTATCATACCTTTTTATGAGCATTGCAATGTTGCTTATTTTTATGCTTCATGCTACTTACTGTTTTTGAGTTAGAATCTCTTCATAGCTTGCAATAACTATTGAGTAACCTTATTTGCATGCTCCTTATTATTAATTGACTAAGTACTTGATCATATGCTGAGAATATATACATCTTATGAAGCAAATGTGTTTGTGAAAGTTTCTTTTATCGTACTCAGTTTTCAACTGAATTGCTTGAGGACAAGCAATAAGCTAAGCTTGGGGGGAGTTGATACATCCAAAACTTATCTACTTTCCCGAACACTTTTGCTATTGTTTTTCCTCTAAACTTGTGTGATTTGGATTCAACTAACACGGACTGACGTTGTTTTTAGCAGAATTACCTTGGTGTCTAGTTTTTGTGCAGAAATCAACTATCAGGAAAAATCCCGAAAAATATGCCAGAAATCCTATTTCACCAGAAGGCTCACGGAGCCACAAGACGAGACGGATGAGGGCCATGAGGGGCCCACACCACCTGGCCGCGCGGGCTAGGCCAGGCCACGCCCGGGGGTGGTGTGGCCGCCTCGGTCACCCCCTCGACCTCCCTCTTCGCCTATAAGATGCCTCCTGACCTAAAAATCCAGGGGGGTTCGACGTTTTTTCAGAGAGAGTTCCGCTACGCCACCACCACTAGATTTCGTGAAACGGAACCAGAAACTCCGTTCTGGCACCCTGCCGGGACGGGGAATTGGAGGAGATCATTGCCATCATCATCACCATCGCTTCTCCATCGACCATCCATGATTCCCACATCCATGAGTGAGTAATCCCCCGCTGTAGGCTATGGGGATGGTAGGGATTGGATGAGATCGTTCATGTAATGGCATCAGATTGTTAGGGCATGGTGCCTAGTATCTATTATTAGTGCTTTTTGACTTTGTTGCAACTTGTTATGCTTAATGCTTGTCACCAGGGCCCGAGTGCCATGATTTCAGATCTGAACATGTTGTTGATTCATTATGATAGTATTGTTTATGGTCTTACCCGCAAGTTGTATACACATATTGTTGTCCGGAACCAAAGGCCCCGAAGTGACAGCAATCGGGATAACCAGAGGGGATGGCTTTGATGTGAGGATCACATGTGTCCATGGAGTGTTAATGCTTTGCTCCGGTGCTCTATTAAAAGGAGCACCTTAATTACCAGTAGTTCCCTTGAGGCTCCGCTGTAAACGGGCTGGCGGGAGAAAAGATGTTGTGCAAGTTCTCATTGCGAGCATGTATGACTATATATGGAACACATGCCTATGATTATTTAGTACTTGGATGCTTTATCTTATTTATCTGCAAATGCCCTATATCTTGATTGCTATATGAATTGTCTTGTCCATGCAACGCCCGTCCATCCATCTCTATGCCTACTGCGCTTTAATCCTACTGTTTACTGCAATTGTTACTATTGTCTTTATTTTTACTACTGCTATTACTTTACTATTGCTACTACAAAATTGTTGCTACTGATAAACTGATGTGAGCAAGATTGTTTCCAGGTTCAGCTGAATTGATAACTCAGTTGTTAAGGCTTATAAATATTTTTGACTCCTTTTGTGTCGAATCAATAAATTGGGTTTCACTCCCCTCGAAAATACTGCGATACATCCCCTATACTTATGGGTCATCAGCGAGCTGGTGGAGATCGTGCCACTGAGCGAGAGATGCATCATCGAGGTAAAGGCGTGGTTGAAAGATCCTGACGCCGTTCCTGAGATGTACGAGGAGGTTCTAGAATCGGTACGTGGCATTCAGGATCCCGATGAGGCGGCCAGAAAGCATCCATGTTGCCTGCAGTGTTGGCCTGGAAGGATTGATGGCATAGGACCACCACCGTTTTGCAACGGCGCACACAGTTTCGGTGGGGGGACTTAGCGTGGACAAGCGGGTGGTTCTGATTTCCGTCGAGTAAAGACAGAGTTCTAGTGAATTGCTGTAGTATGTGTGGCTAATGAATTTGTAGTATGGAGAGCGTAGCAGGTAGTTAGCCTGGACTAATAATATGTAATATTTTGAATTGATATATTATGCGTGGGTAATGAATTTGAAATATGTGTGTCTAATGCATCTGTATTGAACACCTTGTTTTATTATTTCTGTGAATGACAACCTCCTGAATAGGTGTTTGTTTTGAGATACATACATGATAATAAAATAAATACCAAAGAAAAATTCTCCCACTTGTTCCTCATGCCTTGTTGAGTTGTTGTATTTGTTTCACACGTAGAAAAACCACCATCAGCAACCAATGGAGGTAGTAACTGACCGATCCAATCGACAAATCATGTGTTATCTGTATGGAATATGCTTGCAGAGTTTCTTGTTTGCCGCTAAACTGATCATCTCAAAATAAGTGATTTTGATATGTCTAGATTTTTCTCGTAACCAAGGCATGTTTTAGTGAATAGTTACATATTTGCATATTCATAGATGTTCTTTGCTTGGCCACACCATTTTGTTGCGGGGTATAACATAGTTGATGATGAATAGTTACACACGCATTTTCCAAAAATCATTTAATATTACTTTTTTGTGGAAAATTAAATCATTTAGTAGGAGTATTTATTAAGTTCATAAAACGATTTATTTTCATTCAATAAGTTTACCATCTGGTTTTTACAATCTAGGGTTTAATATGCTTGTTGTGTTGCATCCGTACAAGCAGAGGAATCCACCACCAGGAAGCAGAGGAATTTCGATTTCGCCGACACAAAATTTGTAGAAACTGTATCCCGGCCAGGTGACCAAATGGTCACCCAAAAATGCCAGGAGGCACAGATGACCACTACATGGCAGCTTTGCCATATGTAATGCGAGACAAATAGGCATGATCCTTATCTTTTAGATTTTTTTCTATTTTCATAAATTCATGCACATTATACTATAGTTTAAACCTAAGCAAAATGAGCCATCTGCTCGTGTCGCGCGTTTATAGCTGTCTGATCTACACTCTGAGTCATCTGAACCGTGTAGCTTCAGGTGTTGACCGAAGTATTACGAGTTGGTTCCTCCCGTCCCCACCCCCACCCCCACCCCACCCCCACCCCATCTCAATCATGTTTCCCTCCATCTGAGCTCCCGCCCGTCACAGCCCCTCCTTCGACACGTGTCCCTTTTCCTGGTCAACGAAGTATGAGTCAGTGACTCCCGCGTGTCGTTCTCCTCTCTCAAACCTTCTCTCTTCCATGAACAAAAAACCAGGTCACCTCTCCTATCCCATCTTGCTCTCCCAACCGACATCAGAGAAGGTGTCGGAGAAGTCGTGTCGTCGGAAAAGGGCGTCGTTGTTGGGGAAGACGTCGCCACGGTGGTAGCAGCACCTCCCGCAACTAGTAGCAGAGCGCCCCATCGCACGCAGCAGAAAAGCATCGTCACCATTTGCTAGTAGCACTGCGACAACACGAGAGTAGCAGGGCCCGGGGATGCGGGTAGCAAGGGAGGTGGCCATCTATAGCAGCCCCAGCCGCCGTCTGTAGCAGCGCCGGCGAATGCGTCTAGCAAGGGCGGTGGCACGTGCAGCAACCCCGGAGACCACTTATAGAAGTGTTACCTGCTGTCTGTAGCAGCGCCGGTGGTTGTGTGTAGAAAGGGTGATGGCCGCGTGTAGCAGCCCCGGTGGCTGCGTGTCGCAGGGTCGGTGGCCGCGTGTAGCAACCAAGTCAACCATTTGTAGCAGATCCGACCGCGTCTATATCAGTGTTGGCTACCACGCGTAGCAGGGTCGACGAGCGTCTGTAGCAGGGCCCCATCCAGGATCTACAGCGGCAGCGCTCAGGTGCGAGGGAATGGCGGCTGGGACACGCGGCTGTCGTCAAGAGAGGCCGTGGCCGCAAGAGATAGGGGAGATGGCGTCCGGCAAGAGAGAATCTGCGGCGGCGACGCTTGGGTGGGAGGAGAAAGATGGCCGGGACACGCGGCGGCCGGCGAGAGAAGGTGCGCGCGTGCAGAACAGGCAACGTTGTGAGGACGAAGGGAAATAAGTGGAGGAGGAGAACTAGGGATGGATAAGGAGTGTGGTGGTGGACCCCACCTATTGCTGTGTCGTGAAGATGGACACGCGTCGCATCGACAAGCCGGGGACGCTAGTCGCGCGATCCCTCGGGTTATCTGTATCATTTTCCTTAATAATACCATGGGCAATTGACAGGAACAGAGAGAGTAAATAGACATTGACTGCAAACATGAGACAGTTAGCTGCGGTCTTCCACTATAGGGCAGGAAATTAGAATAGGAAATTAGAAATAGTTGTAGGTCTCCTCTCTATTCTGTCTACCGATGAAGTCATGTCTTGAATTGTTGGCATGGTTGTTCCCATAGGAAGCCCTAGATAGGAGAAGGGCAAAGAACCAACCACGCATCCAAAAGTATCAACCAGCTCCTTTATCTCTACATCATCAACATTAATAGGGAGCACACATGATTTGTGATAATTAATCTGCAGACCATTGGTACTACTGAACCTCTGAAACAAATCCTTTATAGCAAACAACTGGGCAACACCATTTGTCAAAATCATTAGAGTATCATCTGCATATTGCACTATGGGGAAATTTGTGTCACCTGTGAGAATTGCCAGAGACAACTCTCCTCTTATCACCAAATCATTAAGTACAGACTGAAGTAGATCCCCTCCACAGACAAACAAGAGTGGTGATAAGGGTCACCATGCCCAACGTGCACACTAAGAAAGGTGAAGTAAAATGATGTGCAAATAACCAACATACTACAAACAATGTGCACACATAGAAATATGAAATAAAATGATGTGGAAATAACCAACATGCACTCCATGCCTCCATGCATGCCACTCAACAAAATATTTGTGAACCGCAAAAGTTGATCTTTTTTTTGTACCATAAACCTTTAGATTTGTTGCAAAACACACACACACACATTCCTCAGTAGCTACTGCGGCCTAATATGTCCATCAGGGACCAGACGACCTTCACTAGAAGCTTACCAGTACCACAACTTACTTCTGCTTGCTCTTGACCACGACGCTGTGGTGGGAATTCAACGCTTCGTTCAATAGTAGCATCAAGAGCACCAACGCAACCACAAAGACTACAACCTTTACTGATTACCTCAAACATGAGCATTCTGCCCAGGCAGATGGTCAAGACACGACGGTCTAGCTTGATAAATGTTGTTTTGTCACCAGAAAAAGTGACCACACCATCTTCCTTGCTATTATGAATCACAATCTTATCCTCGACGCCCTCGATGCCAGCTTTGATCTTTCCACAGAAATGTCCCTCTAGCAACTCGATCTCGAAGGTACACTCGACTGCATTTAGAACAGTTGTGTACCTGACTTCCACAAAACTAAGCCAGCTCTTAAGGGTTTGACTTCCAACATTGATCTTCTCATCTCCAGGCTGAACTCGTCCGTCGATGCCAAGTAAGCCCTTGCTGATTTGCTGGTCTTGAGGCTCTTCATCAACCTTGATTTTAAGATTCATCTCTAGATATATGAAATCAAGTAACACCAGACCTCGACCTGGGCCGGTCAAAATCAAACTTTCCTCCTACCAATAAAGTAGTCAAATATTATTAGAAGATGCACATCTCTTGACAACATCCAACTAGTACTTGAGTAGTGATTTTGCAGCAAAGACGTACCTCTGAGTTGATAGTCTGGCAATCCTCCCTGTGGCGGTTAAAAATATATATACACTTATGGTCAACGCTGTCTCTGGCGATAATAGATCCATACACATTGATAGGGAAGCCTCTATCTGAGGAGACTATCTGGACCGAATGTATGTTTGCAGAGTCTTCTAGGGTCAAGCCACCTACGTACCCGGTATTGGTAAATCGCATTGGAGGGATATGCGCTGCAATGGAAAAAGAAAGCTGTTATTGTGATATAGCACCGGAAAATTCAAGATGAAGAAACAAAATACCACATCGCAGCAGCACAAGAAGGTTGCTAGAACATAGGGAATGCTAGCTATGAGTTGAACCATGACTGAATTGAACATAACTAGCATCTGAACCTGCATAATCGATGTACACTGTAGTGGATGGGTGCATGCAATTCATGTATGTGCATGTGCACGCAATATTTCTGTTCATTCTGTAATAACTTCAGTTTTCAAACCATGTTTGCTCATCAACATGGCAATACTTTTTTTTATTTCACATAGACAACAGAAACCACAGTACTGTGATACTCCCTTGTTCCAAAATATAAGCCTTTTTTAGCAAAACAGAAGAGACTTCTACGTTCATAATGAACACTGATTGAATTTAACAACTAATGAACACTGATTGAATTTAACATCAGTATGGTTGATGCAAAAAAAAAACACAGGTGCAGAGAAGGTGATACTTTTGTCAACATTAGAAATCAGGTTTCATAATGAACACTGATTGAATTTAACAACTAAAAGTCAGCAGGCAGCAGGTACAACAGTTACGATATTGAAAACAGAAGAGACCTTGGGCGACATGGACGCAAGGTCATGTTGACGACGAACAATCAAGTAACAAACGGCAACCAACAAGATCGGCGGCGAGGAAGACTTACACTCCTCGTCGATGTCGAAGATGGAGAAGTCTGTGAAGGAATAACGGGTGTAGACCTCCCGCCCCGTCTTGGGATCGCGCTCGAGGATGGAGTCAAGGACGGCGCGGTGCGCCGCGCCTCGCCGCCGTCTCTCCTCCTCCTTACTCGCATGCTCCGCCTCCCGACGCAAAAGCGCTGCATATTCCGCCTCCATCTCGGCAAATTCCTCGGCCTCGTCGTAGAGTAAAGGCTCCGGGAAGATGTCGTCCTCCTCCTCTACGACGCACGCCATGATTCCCAAGTCGCCGACACGCCCAAGTCGTCGCCGCCGCCGCCAGACTCTGATAATCGACGCGTTCCGCCATGATTAATACTGCCGCTTAATCCGGGCGTTACCCAGAAACCGAACCGCGCACACCCTCGCGTTGCTCCCCGTTCAAAAAACAAAAACAAAATCCTCGCGTTGCTGGGCCTAGCCTATCTCATTGTTGTTGGAAATAATCTTGCCCTAGTGAGTTTGAGTCTAATTAGGTTTGCTAATTAGATTGTTTTTAGTCTAGTACTAGTTAGATGGGATTCATGAGATAGCTAGCTAGTTGTAGCTTGCCATGTCCGAGTAGCACTAGGACTATATGTGTCCGTGTGGTGTTAGTAGTACGTGTTAGTTTAGATAAGTGTTTCCTAGTCTAGTCTGCTCGTGTTAGAGTAGGATTAGGACGTTGGTCTTAGACTGGCCGTGTATATATATACGGCAGTGTGCTGCGAGAAGTTATACCGAGAGATATTGAGAAAAATAAAAAGAAGAAGGGCACGATACGAGCCCTTGGCTATAAGATTTGTTTTCGAGCGTGTGCGTTTGTCTAATCTGATGTGATCGATTCGTGGAAATTCCAACAGTTGGTATCAGAGCGAGGTCAAAGATTTGAAGCCACGCTTTCCCTGGGGAGGCGACCCATACTAGCGCCTCGGGGCGGGCGATGAGTGACATGGAGGAGTCGGCGAGCAGGCCACTGTCAGAAAGGTGGCGGTCATCGTCAGCGAGAGCGCGTCAAGTTCGTCAAGGCAATGGAGGTGGATGATCGTTGATAGGGAACGTTGGTGTCAAGGTGCGGTGCCGTAAGTCTCGTCAAGATCGTCTTCGGGGGAGCAAGGAGAAGACGGCAAAGGTGTGTGTTGTCGTCAAGGTGTGCACATGAGTTCTTGACGGTGCGCCCAAGAGCTTGTGGTTGTGAAGTTTTCTGCGGTAGATGTGTCACTGGCGAAGAATAGTGTGTGCGGGAGCGAGCGGGAAAAAGATGTTGTGTCCTTGTGGTTCTGTTCGTAACTATTGTGTTCCGGCGAGTTCATGTGCGAAAAGATGCATTGCACGTACATGACAAGTTGTGTTGCCATCAGATGTGAAGTGTTGTTCGGTAAGATGCGTCACCGACAACAAAGAGAAGATGTGAAGTGGCGTCCTAGTGCTGGTCTGCGAGACCATTGCAGTTGAAGCGGGCGAAGGTTGAGGGACTGTCCATTGAGTATGTTACCATGAACGAAGACGCAATTTGCGCGCCTCAATCAAGTCATCTGCGTGTCTCAACGAAAAGACGAAGACCAACGTGAAGATGGACGCGGACCGGTCAAGATGAGTTCCTGCATGAGGCTATGCGTTTAGTCTGCATGTGGCACACTAAGATGCGGCAGCGTGGGCCGGTAGTCCAGAAGTGACACGTTGAGTCGAGGGGTCTATGTTGTGAATCTGCAATAGGTCAAGATCAAGGAAGCATAGGGAGACACCAAGTTAAGATCCGGAGAAGTGCAAGTGGAAAGTTCAAGATTAGTGGGAGATTGTTGGAAATAATCTTGCCATGAGTTTGAGTCTAATTAGGTTTGCTAATTAGGTTGTTTCTAGTCTAGTACTAGTCGGATGGGATTCATGAGCTAGCTAGCTAGTTGTAGCTTGCCATGTCCGAGTAGCACTAGGACTATATGTGTCTGTGTGGTGTTAGTAGTACGTGCTAGTTTAGGTAAGTGTTTCCTAGTCTAGTCTGCTCATGTTAGAGTAGGATTAGGACGTTGGTCTTAGGATGGCCATGTATATATATATATATACACGGTGGTGTGCTGCGAGAAGTTGTACCGAGAGATATTGAGAAAAATAAAAAGAAGAAGGACACGATACGAGTCCTTGGTCATAAGATTTGTTTTCGAGCGTGTGCGTTTGTCTAATCTGATATGATCGATTCGTGGAAATTCCAATAATTGCCTCGTTTTCTGTTTCTATTTTCACGTTGTCTAGGTTTCCGACTTCCGAGAGCTTTTTAACTTTGTGTTTGCTCGCGCGCCAGGCTTGGAGCGAGGCTGAAAGCTATTTATATTACCCAAATTACCAAATACTTCCTCAGTTCCAAAATATAAGACGTTTTACCTTTATGAATGGGTTGTATCTAGACCTCTTTTAGTGTGTAGGTTCACTCCAATTTTAAATGAACCTAAATACTAAAATAAGTCTAGATACACTATCTTCATAAATCTAAAACATCTTATATTTTAAAACGGAGGGAGTATACTTCTATTTTGGAGGCCGAGCTAGGTGCCTACCCTTCACTGATCTGGAGAGGTATTCTGATCCAAGGGATAATTAAACTTATCGGGGATGGCAAATCTACCGAAATCTGCTTACTGCATGATGATTAATACCAAGATCAACAGAGAAAGTTATTCTGAAGGATTCTCAGGATCATCTAACGTTGAAGATGACAATAGAGGGTGAAGCTCATTGTGGAAAACTGCAATACCTTCAAAAGTCGGAGTTTTTCTTTGGAGATTGGCGCAATAGTCAATACAAACATGTCAAGGACGGATACATGCAGCTTATGTGGTGCCGAGGACTCCTGGAAGCATTCGCTTATGAGTGTAATATGGCGAATTCAGTTTGGTCGTTATCAGATGAGAGCATGGTTGAGCACATGATCGCATGTGGTGACACAAACGCTAGGCTTTGGCTTCGGCTTTTCCACCCGGTGGACACCCTAGCACATGACCGATTCACGAAACTCTCTATCACACTGTGGGATATTTGGGGTGCTCGACGGAAAGACATTCATGAGGAGATTTTTCAGAACCCGTACTCAATTCATTGCTTCATTAATAATTATCTGTATGGAAGACCTTTTGTGGAAGAGACGACGAGATGCTTAGCTCGCCTCGCCGCCCTCCCCCCTCCGTGCGGCCGCCGCCCAGCTAGGTCACCACCGCCCGCTGGCGTCGCGCTTTGCGGCCCGCGCGCCCCGCCCCCCCCCCCCCCCCCCTTGGTAGCTCTGCCCCGCTCCTCCCTCTCGCCGGTGGCGACTCGTCCACGGGCAAGTCCCACGGCGTCTCCCACCCGCGTTCGCCCCGCCGCTGTGGTGGGAATTCAACGCTTTGTTCAATAGTAGCATCAGGAGCACCAACGCAACCACAGAGAGTACAACCCTTACTGATTACCTCAAACATGAATATTCTGCCTAGGCAGATGGTCAAGACATGACGGTCTAGCTTGATAAATGTTGTTTTGTCACCAGAAGAAGTCACCACACCATCTTTCTCGGTATTATGAATCACAATCTTATCCTCGACGCCCTCGAGCTTTGATCTTTCCACAGAAATGTCCCTCTAGCAACTCGATCTCGAAGGTACCCTCGACTGCATTTAGAACAGTTGTGTACCTTACTTCCACAAAACTAAGCCAGCTCTTAAGGGTTTGACTTCCAACATTGATCTTCTCATCTCCAGGCTGAACTCGTCCGTCGATGCCAAGTAAGCCCTTGCTGATTTGCTGGTTCGCCAACCCCCCCCCCCCCACCCTACTCCCCTCTCCCGCGCGCGGCCGTGTGCTCGCCCTCAACAGCCTCGGCCTCCTCCCAGGTCTGGGTGACTCAGGCACCAAGCGCGCGCCCGGTGAACGCCTTCTTCGTCGGCAATGCCCTCACCTACCTGTTCTCCATGTTTGGCGACCGCTTCCGCGTCTCTGAGCCCTGCCCAGGGGTGTTCGTCGCTCCGGTTTCTTGCGTTGCGGACGCCAGAGCTCTACGCCACCGGGTCGGCTTCCACTTCGCCGGCGAGCTGTTCCGCTTCCACCTGTCCGACCCTGTGGCTCCGCAACGGTGGGGAGCGTCGATGGACGCAACGATCTCGTTGACATTCGGCTCGTTGACTTTCACACCCGCACGGCTCGGTGACCTGCCCCCGATCTGCCCCGCAAATGTCGTACTGGGTGCATTCCCCCAGGGACTTGCTAGCGCCCTGTAACTACCTCGGTGAATTACGCTCCTAGTTACAAGCCTGGATGAGCGGAAATGGTTAAAATAGTACGGTGGGGCCCAAATGCCACTCACGGGTGAACTTTCGCTTTTTCGTCCTAACCATTTCCAACATCGGGACAAGAACGGGCGGCGAATCGGCAAAGCGAAGGATCAACTACATACACAAATGAGTATGTATGCAAGCCACCATACAATGGTTCTCAGAGTCATTCCATCTAAAAAGAAAGGAAATATTGCAACGCCATACGGCAAGATCCAAATATCCTAGATAGATATAATAGTTTAGGATATCTCCTCATACATCAAACATCAGAGTATCAAGCGGAAGCGGAAAACAAGATCCGAATACGGATAAGAAGCAAATCGGCATAAGATGCCCCATAAATAAACACATCCCGCCCACAGATCTCATGGATCCACGTTTCCGGAATCTCTACACCGAATGATCGTTGCCCACATCGTCTGCTCTCCACCCAAAGATCCATCTTGAAGTTTACCTGTTCATCTGAATCAAACAATTTATCGTGTGAGACCCTAGGGGTACTCAGCAAGTCTTTATGCCTCTAAAGGGGACACAACCTGGGGTGGCGCAATTGCAGCAAAAGATAAACCCTAACAATTCTATAGATACTCGCCAACCATCCACCTAACCAAAGATAGACGGATGTCCGTGAATTAATAACAACAGTTATAACGGTAATATCCATAGATCCATCCTCCTCCTCGCTTACCGACGAGGAAGCGGACGAACAACCCCCCATCCGTTGGCAGTTTTATTATCCATTCCATGAGTGTTGCACTATTTACTAGTCAGGTACTTAGTCAAATTAAAAGCGGTACTTTAGTTATACTTGTCTATGATCGAGAAACTATGCTCCAAGTCGTCCATAACCGCGGACACGGCTTTCAGAAGTTTTACCGCAGGGTGCACAAATAGCAACACACACTCGATCAACCTCGAAAACCAAATCAAACCCAACGAGGCAATCCGACAAAGCGATCACAGGATTCAGAATATTTCAGGGGCCACCCCATTAAGCTACGCATAACGGTTAGCCGACTCAGACGGACTCAAGGTTTGCGCTGGTCATGTAAACGACTGGGAACCCGAAAATCTGACTGGGCTTGTCGACATCAAAAACACTCCGCTTCCCTAACAGTACAGGTGCGACCTCGCACAATTTTAAATAAAGCGAAAGCATGGCATAAGTACAGATAGTAAATAAAACCTCAAACTAGTTTGTGGCCCCAAGAAATAAGAATGAATCAAGCTCGCTCGGGGGTTCATAAGCCTCCCGGATGTGGATAGCGCGAATATTCAAGGAACAGGAATCAAGTACTGGGTCCTACGGGACACAAGTGAGCCTGAAAAACCAAATAGCAAATATGGCTCACCGATGCCACTTTCATTAGTTATCCCATTACTACTCAGGTTAAGTTGTTTAGGTACCTCGTTATCCATCAGACACTCACATACCCTGCACATGCTGTTCTACGACTCGCATGGCTCAAACAACTCCTGTAGTAATGGCTCATGGGATGGAGGAACAAGCTTCGGTGGGGTTTAAAAGTAAAGGCTATGCAATACCTGGGATTCAGATTAATGCAATCGCGACTCAATGATGCAAGAATAAGATAGAGGCAATAGGTACTATATGTATGCAAGCATGTGGTAGTGCTTGCCTGGCAGCTCAGTTGAAGCGAGAGAAGGATCTGGGTAGTGCTCCCGGGTATCTTGATATTTCCCCTGCTCAGCGTCTATTCGAAGAAGAATCAAACAAACAAGGGCCAACATAAATAAAGTGCACAAGTATATGAATAAAATGCATCAAGCAAACAATCATGCCATGATGAAGGATGCACAATTTGCATGGCAATAAAGTAGCATGGCATGGGTGAGGTGTGGAATACAAGAATAAATCATTTTATTGAGTTTTAGTCATATTTTATACTCAAATAAGTTGCTGTAATCTTTATTTTTATATGATGCATGCTGCAAAACAGAACAAGGAATACATAAACAGAAAGGTCTCGTCGAGCTAATCATTTTAGACATATTATTTGTTAAATTTGAAGTTATAAAACAAAAGTTATTAATTAATTAAGGTAAAAGGGCATTTTATTGTAATTTTAAACAACTTGAAAATTAAAGTGTTCAAATAATATTTTGGATGGAAGATTTGAATTCCTCACATTTTTCTGATTTCCAAACATATATTATTTGTATTATTTGGAATTATAATTTAAAAGTTATTTGAAAACAGATTTGAAATTTGAATTTAAAATTAATTTGGAAAAGTTTGAATTAAAACAGAAAAGCAGAAAATACTTTTGTTACTCAGACAGATACAGACCCAGACGCTGACGGGTGGGGCTCACTGCTGACTGGGACAATCCGCCCACAGAAATGTTTTTCTCACCGCGAGCTAAGCTAGCCTCAGAGGATGACAGGTGGGGCTAGAGCACACGCGGGCCCACTCACGGGCGCGCCAGCGGGGACGCGACACGTGGGGCATCCGTGGGAGTGCGGGTTGAGGGTTGGAGAGCTGAGGGGTGTTTCTGCAAAACGGGTACCGAGGCTGACGGTGGGGCAGGCTGGTCCGCAGGTTAAGCAGAAAAAGATGCAGGGGCTATCTGCAAAACGAGCGCCCGATGCACTGTTGTTCTTCTTCAACTCGACGACGGTCGGTGCACGCTGGCCGCAGAGCGCGCTGCTCGAACCGCGACGCTGGCCACGCTGGCGATGGCGGAGCTACCGCGGTAGGGGGGGGTTCTCGACAGGGAGTCGCTGGGCGAATAGATCTACCAAGGCGACGCCACGGTCTGGAGAACGAGCGCGGACACCGGCGCGCATAGAGCGTTCGATGGAACGTCCGACGCGACCAGGGCAAGACTGCGACGACGAGGATGTCTGGGGGGTTGGGTAGCTCACCGAGATTTCGCGGGAAGGCTTGGATCGGGACGGGGAGCGGCAGATCGTCGACGAAGCAGAGGCCGGGTGTAGCTAGGGTTCCGGAACGCTGGCTGCGTCTGAGATCAACTGGGGCTCCTCCTTCACGCTCACGGGCATGTGCAGGTGGTCGACTCGTTCTTCCTCGACACCTGGACGCCGCGCCCGCCGCCTGGTACGGTGTAGTCGAGAGGAGGCCGACGGTATGGTTGGTGATCGGTGGTGGAGAGGTGGCTGCAGGGGCAGGAGAGGAGAGGCAAGCTCTAGGGCGGATCTGGGAGATGCAGGAGGGGCCGTGAGGTGGTGGTAAAGCAGAGAGGGAGAGGGAGGTGCCGTGCGGGAGTGGACGGTGGAAAAGGTGGCTCGGCCAACTTTTCTCCTCCTCCTTCACGTGCTCGGGTCGGGCTCGGTGGGGCTGGTCCAGTGTGCAAGGTGTAGGGATGGCCAGGGAGGTAGGCTCGGGGTGGGGCATGCATGGCAGAGAGAGAGAGCTAGAGGGAGAGAGGGGTAGGCTCGGGTAGATGCTAGGGTTTGGAGAGAGGGGCATGGCTCGTGTTAGGGCTTGGTACTAGGGTTGGGGTAGCTAGGTGGGCCAGGGTTAGGAACCAGGTGGGGCCGGCAAGGTAGAGAGAAGAGAGAGGCCGAGAGAGAGGGGTGATATGGTGGCTAGGGTTTGGTTTAGATGGTGGTGTGGTTTAGAGAGGATGGTAAAGAGAGAGGAGAGATGAGTGTATGGTTTAGGGTTTAGAGAGAGAGATTAGATGGAGTGGTTCTCTTTCGGCAAGATCAAGCATGATCATGACAAGCTCAAGCAAGATATAGCCAAAAGAGAGAAGAGAAGAAAAAGTGGTGATGGCATGGATGGAGATGGTGATGGAGTTTTATATGCTTGCATGCATCCAGCAAGATCAAGCATAAGGGGTAGAGAGAGATATGGGGACGATCCACTCAAAGATTCAAATAAAAACCAGAAACTAGAATGGGGTGGTTCTTGCATGGCCCATGCAAAATATTTAATGCCATGTGTATTCTTGTGAGAACAATAATATTAACATGGCATTATTATTATGCATTTCCAAAATTGGAATAAAAGCCAAGCAAAAGAATTAAAAGGATGCCCCATGTGGAGTAGATGGAGATGACCATATTTGAATAGAAATGGGACTTGCTAGTGTGTATGTGCCACTAGGTATTTAGTAAGCCCAAAAATATCCCAACATGATTATAACCCCAAAACAACCCACATGGAAGCTAGGAAAAGGTTCCACTCACAAGGCATGCAAAGGTGGCCATGTGGCTCTTATAACCCAATAATGTGAAAACAGTATTGTGCATATATGAGAGCATGTGGAGATAGAGTTGGATCCATCCCAACCCACATGAGCTAGATTTAAATAGCAAAATAAAAGCAATGGCTCATATATGACTAGGGTGGTGGGATGATGGGTGATGACAAGAAAGGTGGTGGAGTTGAAAGAGATATGCCCCCAACTCAACTTGGGCATTTAAACAATATAACAATAACCCAATACAATATCAAGAGGCAAATACAATTAATAATGCATATGAGAGAAGATCCAAAACAAAAGGGTTTTATATGATGCTCAAAAGCAAGGTGGCATGATGACATGAGCATGATTTAATGATGATGCAACAATTATATATATGAAGTAGCATATATATAGACTAGGCTAGTAGCATTGCAATTGTTAGACAATTGGGATGCTACACGCCCAGTCCCAGCCCGTGAACGCTAGGCCGTGTCCCGCCTCCAGCCTGTCCTCCTACCTGTTGCGGCCCACATCCCATGGGGTACCCGCCCCGCGCCTCGATCCGTTGCCCAGCCCGGCCCCAGCCTTGGAGCTCGGGAGGCACGTGCCTGATGCCTGCGCCCCCACACCCGACGCGTGCCTTGTCCCGTGTCAACGCGAGGGCCCACCACCGGCGAGGCGGTCTCCGGAAAAACCACTTTCACCACGCGAGGCCCCACCGCCCGTTCTCCCCACCATCTCTTCGCCCTCCGATCCCAATCGTGCGTCCCCTCCTTGGCGGATATCGTGAGGAAGGGCTCGGGGTCAACCACCCCTCTGTGCGCGGCCGCCACGTCTTCGGCCCCACCCCAGCTGTTGCGACGACCCCGGGCCTTCCCGTTGCCTCGACGCGGCGACGACGTCGCTGCTTTAAGTGCCTTTCGCGGCTCCACCTCCTCAAAGATTGCCGAGACCCCATTACCTGCGTCGCGTGCGCCGCCTCTGGGCACATTGCAAGCTCCTGCACCCGTCGCGCGCCGGCCATGGCGTCGCGCCGCCCACCTCCTAGCTCGCACATCACTCCGCCTCCCCGCCGTCACCCCGCCAACACGCAGTACCCCGTCACCCCGTTCCCCTTCGCACCCTACCCCTTCCCCTCCACGCATGTCGCGCCGCCCACCGCGCATGTCCCGCCACCTCCCGCCCAGGCCTAGCCACAGCCGTCCCCGTACGTCCCCACGTCGCCGGTCACTCCCTTCACCTTCGCCGCTAGGGGCAGCAGCAGTGCTACCGCCTCCGATGCCCCTTCCCACCCGTCTCAGTTGTCCGTCTACATGCCACCGGTCGACATGCGCCAGTTCGAGCAATTGGGCTATTCCTACGTCGATCCGGAGGCGATCTCGCCCGGCCCTATCATCCACGCGGCGCTGTACGATCAGGTCCCAGACGGCATGGAGGTGGCCCCTGTGGCCGGGCCGGAGGGCACCCACCTCGTCATCTTCCGCTCGCGTGACAGCCGCGAGTTCGCCGTTGGTGAGAGCCCCTTCGCCGTCGTCGAGCATTCCGTCTACTTTGAGCACAAATTTGTAGCTCCATAAGTACATGATGGAATTTTGAAACAAATGCCGATTCTCTTTTGCAGTGGGGAGCCAATCCAACAAATCGTGAATTATCAGATCACCGATACCCAATGCCGGCCCTGAGCACGTGCAGCCACTGCGCCCGCACTGGGCCTGATACTAAGGGCCCCATCCAGGTACATACAGGAGAGCCCATTCGCTTAGGGGAAAATCTAAAGGCGCAGGGCCGCAGGCTCTAGTTGTTGCATCGACTTCTGGACTTGGGACATCTCCACCGGATAGACCCAACCTGTCTCGGCGTATCCGAACCCGTTCGCGTGGACGTGTGCGACGTGCGCAGCGCCGCAGCGGCACGACCCATCCGTTCTAATGCGTCCTAATGCGATCAATCCGTGCACCTAATTTGCCTGAACACTGGGTCAGCCCGGACACGACGACCTTGATGGCACCTAATGCGCCGTATTTTGCTGATCCTTGGTTTGTCAACCATGTATGTATGCTGAGACGATAGGGCATCGGCGGCGGCTTCGAACAGAACGATGTGTCTTTGGTGTTATTGGTCTTGTGGCCGGACGGGTTTCAACGGAGGTACACTGCATTGAGTATTGATGAACGAGACGCACATAGCCGGAGTATATATATACTTGTACAGCGCACAAGAAACCGGATCTAGCTCACTGCCTGCGACCATGCAAATAGGCGGATTTTTTAGCCCAATCGCGCGCACGCAACTGGCTGGCGAGGGAATCCGGCATGTTTAATCACGACCTGAACCGCGACATCGATGAAGAAATCCTGCTTGAGCTTGTATACTCTTCGATCCGATTGGAGATAAATTCCGAAAACAAAGCTAATTGACGGCCAGGAGCATGCTTCTCGATCGATACGCCTCTTCTCTGAATTGAACTCTGTACTGCTGACTATGCTGGCTTGCTGCGAGCCTTGATCGGAGACGTGTAGATTACCCGTTGCTGGTTACGCAGGGACATTGATATCACGTACGTACGCAGCTATCAAGACGCTGGTTTTAGGGGCGGTTTCTGGTGATGCCGCCGAGCGTGAGTCGGGGGAGGGTAAAATAAGTGTTGGACCGGGAGAAACAATCCGTCATTTATTATTACTAGCACACATGTCCGTGCGTTGCTACGGGTCGAATCGTCTCAAAAATATAACGTGAGAATGAAAAAGAATACTTCCCAAATATTTCTTGAACAAGAAAGTAAATTCATTGAAAGAAATAAGTCAATCTCCATCTCAAGGCTTGATCGGTGTCGTGCAATCAATAAACGTCCAACCCTCATCCTGATAGTTGGATAACCATATGCGTATGTGCATCCATTTTCGCATGAAACTGGAAAACGGAGATGATTCTAGAACACAATCAACCTTTGAATGCCAAGCATCCTAGAGTTAAGAGATAGAGGTTAGGCATCAGCTTTAACAGAAAGGTGTTTTCACAAGGATCAGACCAAATAGCACAAATATGTAGCGAGACAAGTGTAGAAAATCATACTTGGACACTACCAAAACCTCACACGGGGATGAACCTGATTCTTCAATTCGTCATATATACCACATATAATACAGCTATGAACAGGTTGAGAATATTCAGTACAATCGCTACTAAGTTTTACACCATCCGTTGTGGTGTCATGGTCCAGCTCGCCGGACAAGGCACCATGAGCAACGCCATGTCGGTCTCGGCGGCCTTCTTCCACTGCTAGGCCTGCGCCCTCATCCACCTATCCCCTGCCTGTGTCTCCCCCTTTCTCGCCACTTCTGAAGTAGTACGGGGATTTGGACACTGCCACAACTTACATTGTATCTGGCAAACAAATCAGCACTTACCAATACCTAACTGCAAAAATGTTTAGCAAGTAAAAAAAGGTGCAAATGTGGAACATACTTACACAATTGCCACGAGAAATTTCTGACTTCACCCAGAAGGAACATGAAAGGACAATAATGAATATAGTAACCAGTGTTTGCAATTCAGATCTATAGTTGCTACTTAAATTGAATGGAACTTCCTACTAATTGGTTTTTCAAAATGATGCTATTGACTTGGACTATTGATGTTTTTTCCTCTCCAAATCTAGCCAACCTCTTTGATTTGTTACCCGCTTTTATCTTTCTTTGTCAATCCTTGTAGAGAAAAAAGCAACTTGTCAACCATCAACCAGATGTGCTCACATAACTTCAGAAAGATATGCATGATTGTCCTAATTTAATTAACCAGCCAGTGTCAAATATTACACAGATCTGGGTGGACAAACTAATCTAAAATCAAATATGAAGTGTACATGATCTGATCCAACCCAACTCAGGTTGCAGACCATATTGTGATATTTTATAGATGTTCAAAGAAAACAAAAAAATTGTGTGCAAAGGTGTTAACAAAATCATGGAATAGTAGAATAGTAATTATAACCTACAGTATAGGGGAGTAAAATTACACAAATACAGATACGATATGAGAATAAATTCTATTGTGCTTAGATCCCTATTGTATATCTTTCTGTTTACATACTTTAATGGGAAAAGCTCTAAAATAGAAACAGTGAAGACGCCATACCAACATAGCACCATACACCTTGGTAGCCACACACTTTCAACCTATCGGTATAAAACTTTATCTAAGAAACTATATTGGTATAAAAGGATATCAGCTCGGGAAAGTCCCATAAGAAAGATCCACTTTATATAATATGCGATGAATAGAGTGCTGCACAAGAATGATTAGACATGCAACTATATACACAAACATTGGCAAGAAAACACCAATAAATGATATGGTGCTTCATTTTCAAGGCTTGCGTGGGTTGCTGTTACACTTTTATCAATGGAGCGTCATATATCATAGTCAAGGTCTAATCATGAGAGTTCTCTGCAATGTACAGTGCAAAGTGATAAATGTACTAAAACAACATTACCTTTTATCCGTAGCACTTTTGACAGATTAGACATCTAGTGATTGTTGCATAATTGTCCAAACTGAGGTGTGTCCCAGAATTCTTCATCCATTTATTTTAGACAATGGATGGAGCACGAATTGAATTTGGCATACATCAAAGTTTGACAGATTAATCGAGAAACATATTGTAGTGTACTCTAACTCGGACAAATCCTCCATCTATGTATTTTAGATTAGACATTTTCCTATAACTGTGTTCTAGATTAGTAGATACCAAACAATTCCATCAAAAAAATATTTCCACCAAAACGCACATGTGTTTCAGAAAATCGATCATTATCATATACGCAAGAAGAAAACAAAAAGGATAAACATTACGCAGGAAGAAGAAATGTGCAACCGTTCCAATCCAATTCAAATACGCATGCATCCGTGAGGATCGAGACCAGGTACAGTGCTAGACGGGCCCTTCCTTCATGCTACAGAGAGATAACCTCCAAACGGGTAAAGAAGGACGAGAACAACAAATCTGCTCACCATTTCATGACCTGATCTGGTCTAGCAAAAAAACAATTGAAGCAAATTAGATCCAAAGCAAATCATATTGAGAATCAATGGAAGCTTGGGAAATAGAACGTGTGGTTCTCAACTCGATCTGAAAAATCGCATGTTTGAGCAACTCGATCTGAAAATCGCATGTTTGAGCCAACTCGATCTGAGAAATAGTCAGCGGACGGAAAGCACTGGCTGGGCCACCCGCTCATCGCATCGATCCCCAAGTCCCCAACTTGCTTGCCTCTGTCGTGGCCGCCTCGGCCCAGGCCGATGCCGGCGCGGGGCTGCCTTGGTAACGACCGCCATGGCACAAAGACGAGGTCACGCGAGGTGCGCTATGCGGCCGACCGTGCACTGAACGAAGAGAGCTGGACCTCCCTCCACTCGCTTCCAGTCACCGTGACCCTCCTACCCAGCCCCTCCCCTCCTCTGATCATCCTGCCCAGCCCCTCCCCTCCCCTCCGCCTGAGCTCACGGTCGCGGTCAGGCCGATTTTTCGCCGCCGCCACGATAGGGTTCGTTTCGGTTAGGATAGGATAGGATGGGAAGAAGATGCCCTACGCCGCCGCCACGATAGGTTTCGCTCGATTCGGGAGAAATAAAAGGAGGTGGCCCATTCAATCGATGAAAAAGCCCAACGTCGTCCCGGATAAAGACTCGGGTCGACCAAAAAAAAGGTACTCCACCTATGGATGGTATAATGGGTAATATGGGGTTTGGTGAGAGGGTAAAAGGGTCTAAAAAAATGTTGGACCGGAAGAAACAATCCGTTCTTTATTATTAGGTATAGACTAGCAAATCTGCCCGTGCGTTGCTACGGGTAAAAAAAATTAGACCTAATATTCAAGGATAGTAGTTGGTCTTAAATTTACACAAAACAAATTGATAAGTTAGTAAGGTTGGCGGCAACGGCAAACTGCTAGCTCGATAATCTTTATCCCCAAAATCTATACCTAATATTAATGCCTGTATGTTGCTATAAATCGTAGAAATATTTTTGACCTAAAAAGTTCAAAATAGTGCACCTCATATTATTTTTGTTTAAATATTGATTTTTCTAAATTCTCTTTCTACACAGGTAACGATGACGGCAAGAAACTCTATATAGTTGTGTGACTTGTGAGTTGTGACAGAGAACCTTGCAAAATTATCATAGAACTTTTCTATGTTTTATTTGCTACTCTATATCAAACACGGTAGCAGAACAACAGGTCCTCTCTGCTCTCTCATGCAGGTACCGCAAGCACACGCATTGAAAATAAATCTGACATCTTCACTCAATCTATCTGTCATGCGGGCAAAAGCATATAGAATTTCTGTACCCTTTGGTTGTCTGCTCTCCAACAAAGAAGTGCCTCACACAGGAAAAGTACCCTCGGCCCTCATTCTCTCCGCTCTTGCCTCCCACATCAAGATAATAGTACTACAGCAACAGCGTCTCATAATCCTACCTCATTCTGTCCAGTCTCCACTCGTGCTCTCTATCTCAAGAGAAATAGTAGTACAACAGCAGCTGTCTCATAATCCTTCCACACAATCTCTCGATCTCCACCAATCTTGACATATAGTAGCTTCAATCTCCTCCGATTTACTCAACTCTAATCTCCGAGCTCTCTCAAGAATCGAGCACATGGACACATCTTCTCTCTCGTCTCTGTTAGAAATATGTCGTTGCCTTCCCACGGCCCGCCACCAGACTCCATCTTCTCCATGCCATGGGTGCCGAACGATGGAGCTTGGTAGCTAGCAGATCAAATACCAGTGGCCCCTTCACGGCTTCACCCGTCTTTCCAAACGACCCACATACGGCCATACCGCTCGTTTTACTTGGAGCCTACGAAGTGTACCCGATGGAGGAAACGATTTGAGGAAGGAACGGGTGATTGGGTAAATCTGAAATCGAGTCTGGTTCAAAAGTTTTATTACCTGCGGGTGGCATGGTGGGTAATTTGCTATTTGGTGGATGGACAAAACGGTCTAAAAAAATGTTGGACCGGAAGAAACACTTCGTCCTTTATTATTAGGTATAGATTATATATATTATATATATATATAGGTAACAGTCCAAAAAAGAGTTGGACCGGAAGAAACAATCCGTCCTTTATTATTACTAGGAAACAAGCCCGTGCGTTGCGACGGGATAAAAAAATCTATACAATATCCTTTGGTTCGCATGTCATGGTGGCACCATAACGAGGCTGTGCAGAGCTGATAACATACGTGATCTATGAGCTCCTACTCCGCCTAGTTACTCTTTGTGCCGACAACGACCGCCTCCATTTTCTGCCGGTTGACGAGAAGCGGGTTAGCCCTTGTTGTATATGTGGTCGCATAACGTTGCCCAGATCATTCAATCTCGTCGTGTCGTTGGATGCGTTGTGCTTCTGTGTTTGTGATTTCGATCGAGACCTTTATTGCGGCAGTTTGAGAGTTATAAGTATGACCCGTCGACAATGATGACAATAAATTCCACACTATGAATTGACAAAAATTACAAAAACTGTAAACAACATAACAAACTCCCTTAATACAATCCTTCTAGCCGATGCATGTAGGTCCAGCTCTCACCCTTTTATGTCTCAAACTTGTGAAGGATTCCTTGTTTTTTCTCATACCACATATAATTAGGCAACTGCTCTCGTCAGCATATGGGTATTCTTTCCGCCACTTATAATTAGGCAACCGTATATCTCATCAGCACATGGGTATTCTTTGTGCTTGCTTGCTGATCCCTACTTGGCCTGCTGATGATATCCCAGGCAAATTTGTGGTATATAAAGCGGTGGGAGAGAGGTTAAGGGAGCAGGGTGGGACTAAACTTGAGTTGTACGCTGCCTACCAAATCTTAAGTGCATGCATATATGTCTGCCAGGTCCTCGCAGGTAGCTGGTTCACCGGGCTTTGATCCACGATGTAGGCCCATGCAAGCCGGTCACGCTGTTTTTTATGGCTGTTTTTGATGTGTGTATGCATCGACCCACCGAGCATGTTATTTATTTTTTCAAAACGTTATTATTTTCACTTAGCGGTGGCGTTGGTGGACAATTTAGTGTCTTGTGGGAGGACAAAATCGTCCAAAAAAGTGTTGGACCGGAAGAAACACTTCGTCCTTTATTATTAGGTATAGATTAGGTATAGATTAGGTAGTATAGATTACTGACTAATTTACACGGGCGTGTTGGTGTTTTTTTAAAGGAGCATATATTAATATCAGGGGATACTAATTATATCAACGCATTGCCCTAGCAGCCATACACATGCACATAGCTAAAAAAGAAAGAAGAATTACAAAAAGGAAAAGTCCCGCTATAGCTTCTCATTCATTGAAACGCATTGTCCCGCACAAACACCATCATCGCCCGATCAAATATCTAGGTTTTCACCATGAAGAAAGTCCACACTCTTAAAACAATACCTTCAACAAGGTCATTGCTAGGCACAACCAATTAAGGCCAAACCCTGGGTTTTCACCCTGAAAGATAGGACCATGATCTTCACATGTACTGTTGCCCCCGCTTGCATACCACTACTCCAAGTCACGAGTCACCAAGCTAATTTCTCATCACCACCCGAACTTGAACCACCATTGTCAGCCCTCAGATCTCGGTCTTCATGACATTCTCCGTCGGCACCATGGGACGAGAACATGCCCCATGATATTAACAGTCAACAGAGCTTCGAAGCGCTCCCTCTCTAGACCCAAATGGCCAGAGTAAAAACAGGGGTGCGCACAACCAAATCCCACCCGATCCAGCGATCTCTCGGCATATGCGCACTATGGAGTTCGCCGGCGGAGCCTTCCGGAATACGACAGTTCAATCCGATAAATAGAGACAAACATCAAGCGAGTCTTCGTCTTGGAGTGAGATGAACCCTAGGACCACCCCCTTTATTCAAACAGAGCCAACACCCCCTCGCCACCAGCCGGAGGTAGAGGAGAAGACGGTCCAGCATGCCACCGAAGCGGCTCACCAGAACCCAGCGTGCAGCTGCCTCCGCAGCCAGAGGTCCAGATCGGATCCGGGCCAGACCCGATGCAACCACCGCCCGCCATAGCGGTCGCATGTCAGCACCGCCGAGGAAGACCTTGTCAGATCGCCTCCAATGCTACCACCACGACACCTCCTCCCCAATCCCTCGATCCGCACCGCCCGAAAGACGATAGGACTAGGCGGACGGCCTAGGCCCACGACGTCATGCCACCACCTGCAAGAAGCTGCAGGAGCACGCGTCGCCGCCTGGCCGAGGTTGCTGCCCCGACCACCGCCCCCGACCCACTCCATCGATGCTGCTCCAGCCGCTCCTCTAAAGAAGACCGCCGCAACCACCACCCCTAGCACCCTAGGGGGGCGTCGCCACCACGGCCGATGCTGGTGGCAGCGGCGGAGGGATGGGATCTAGAGGAGGAAGGTCGGCGGCGGCAGGATCAGGGGACCCTCCTACAGCGCCTGGGGTCGCCACAGGAGGGGAGGGTTACGAGGGAAGGGTCACCCAGCGTGTTGGTGTATACACAAGTATAGTATATGGCAGCTAATAGCACACAAACCTTAATGTAGGATTAGGAACCTTATTTCTTAATTCTCAAACATGTGTTTATTCACAACACTCACCCTCTAAGTACGATGTGCTTTTATACACCGACATGTGCCCATAATACGAAATGGCTACCCGTAGATGTTATCCTTGCCATCGCATTGGTCGTTCCCCGTAGAATACCTATTACCAACTTTGCTCGTTCCTCGTAATAATTGAAGAATTGTGAACATATAACTCTAGCCCGCCCCTTACACTATCACTGGTATAAGACATCAACCTTGTATTATGTTGGGTTCGCAGCATAGAAAACAAAAAAATCCCTATGATGGGAACTATACGCCAAGATCTATCTACTAGATACAAGCAACGGGTGGATATACATTCATAGAGAACTTACCCTCGAAGACAACAAAGCTTTGTTAACGAGTTGGAACTCGTGGATGATGTAGTCATACACTTGCCGATCTCAAGATCGTGATGAAGTCCTTCAGGTCCAGCAGCTCCAGCACCATCAGGTCCAGCACCATCAAGTCCAGCACCGCAAAGCAGCGGTGCATCCGTGATCGCACACACGTTCAGTCCACCAAACAACCTCCGCCTCCTCGCTCCAGCGATGCAGCGGAAGCAGCCACTCCTTTCCAGATAAAGCCACCGGGAACATGTATCTCGCTAATCCGAGAACATGGGGAATAACTAGAGGGAGAAGAGAACCTTCACGAGGAGGTGGTGCAAGATGAGAGGAGGGAGCGGGGGGCCTTTTATAGGGAGAGGGGGGCAGCCCCTCACCATGGCCGGTGGCCAAGGGAGGTGCCCCCACCTCTTCCACATTCATGTGGGTGGAGCTCCCACTCACATAATTAGCCACCCACTCATAGTTCCACTCACCTCCATTAAATTTCCACCAAATTTAATGCAAGTTCTCATTAAATAAAACACTTTTATTTATTTTATTCAGAATTTTGTTAATTACATTAATTAACAAACATTCACATAAAACCCCCTCCAACATTTCAATATCACATGCAGAACCAGTTTCAGCAATTTCACCCAAAACAATTCCGGTTTCCATCGAAATGATTCCAGCGCTTTCTTAAATCTTTATCTGAAACATATTTGCTCCAAATGGTGTCGATATCCCTTAAGTGTGTCACCCTACGGTTCGCGAATAATGTAGACATGATCGATACCCCTCTCCGATCAATAATCAGCAGCGGGACCTGGAGATCCGTACTGACTCCCACATATTCAACGATGACTCTTGTGATCGTGTGAACCTTTTAACGTCATAACTAAATCCCTTTGTCTCGCGATATATTACATGTCTGAGATTCGATCATTGGCATCCCAATACCTAGTTTGATCCCGTTATCGACATGCACTCTTTTCTCGTTCTCGTGATATAATATTCTAGTGATCACATCACTTGCTTGCAAGCTATTTCAATGTGATATCACCGAGAGGGCCCAGAGTATATATATCCGTCATCGGGATGGACAAATCCCACTCTTGATCCATGAGCCTCAACAAAACACCTTCGTAGCACTGAACCCACCTTTATAGTCACCCTGTTACGGTGTGACGTTTGATGTTATCAATATACTCTTTCGGTGTTAGCAATTAACATGATCTCATGGTCTAAGGACTAAGATTACTTTGCATGATGTTATAGCAATATAAACATAATGACTCTGATCGTAATGATATACTTCAGATGAATGTTCATCACATCATTCCACCAATGTTGTGACCTCGTTATTAACAACATCCAATGTCCATGATCAGGAAACCTTGATCATCTTGTTAATCAACGAGCTAGTTTATATGAGAGGCATTACTAGGAACTTTGTATTTTGTTTATTAAACACACATGTAATAACGTTTCCAATTAATACAATTATAGCATGCAAAATAAACATTTATCATAAACAAGGAATAAGATAATAACCACTTTATTATTGCCTCTCGGGCATATTCCCTTCATATCATATCTTATTTATTGCTTTGTACACAAATTTATGTTACAAATTTTACATTTTCTAACAAACTATTGAATTTATTTTAGTGGAATGTGCGATTTTTTTGTTGCGGCAAACCCTTTGGTAAAATCCTGGGTCCGCCACTGGTTCATACAAATCTGAAACTAGTCGGCACCTCCCCTTTGCAAGCAGCCCCATAGTCTTCACTGAGGTGTGGCGCAGCTTCCTTGTGAGGGCATATGAACCTTTCCACGAATACCTTCTCGGTGAGAGTGACAACTGTATAGTAGCTTGGGTCACGCATGGGCAGTCCATTGTCCTTGAGAAACTTTACAACGTAGTACTAGGGCCTAAGCCGTCCCTCAAGGCTGAGATAGAGCATCACTGGCCGATGAGCAATGTAGGTGGGTTGCAATCCCACTTCAAAGATAAGGAAATCTGACCTGCACTGCAGCATGTCCTTGGACTTTCTCAGCACATCCGGATCCCTAGACACAGCAATGGCCACCTCAGCATCTGACCATATGAGTGTCTTCTTCAAGTTGTCCACTTTGGCAGCAATATTCTCCTCACTATTAAAGCCAATAGTGCTAAGTGCATGCTTGAACATCCTAGACCCACGGGGTATGCCGAGACCTTCGGTACATGCCACCATGGCCCTGAGGCGTTCCGCGTTGGTGGTGAGCAACCTTGCTTGAGACAAGCACATGTTGGTAATATCACAACCACCTAGCCCGCACTTCTTGCAGGAAGGCGACATTGGGCTTGACCACCCTCTAAACATTGGACGGGAGAAGGTAGAAGTTGCGCTCAACAATCCGGAGGAGATTCTCGAAGGAGCCGAAGATGGACAGGTAGTACTGCACCCTGGAGATGACAGATCAAGTGCGGAACTTGGTACAGCCGAGCGAGACGAGACGCGTGACCTCAAAAGTCGACATGCCTAGGCTAGTGAGCTTGACAACATTGGGGGTCAGCGTTCTCTCGATGCTAGCACAGAGCAACCGCGGGTCCTTTGCAACGGCAGTGGCAACGGCGGCCCTTGAGAGGCCAAGGCCCGCAAGGAAGCCGACGATGGTGTCAGGCTTGGAGGGGGACTTGAGGTGGGAGAGCTTGAAAGAAGCCTTGAGGGCCTGGGATTGGGTGAGGCCGCAGGTCTCAACGAGTGATGGCTCAGTGTCGGCGCCAGAAAAATGTTGGTGCGATGTTGATGTAGAGCTCGTTGGGAACCCCAAGAGGAAGGTATGATGAGCACAGCAGCAAGTTTCCCTCGATTATGAAACCAAGGTTTAATCGAACCAGTAGGAGCAACGAAACACCCCAAAGGTGTTGCTAGCTGAGCCTTGGCAGGGCGCACTACCGGTGTTAGTAGCAACGTGGAGACCTGCACAACACAACCACAGAACTTTGTCCCCAACTTGCGATGAGGTTGTCAATCTCACCGTGTTTTGCAGAAAACAAAGGATTAAACGTATCGAATGGAAAGAAGTAAAAGTTTGCAGAAAGTAAACACAAAGCAGTAAACCGTTTGTAGATTATATGTAAAGAAAAAGGACTGGGATCCATAGTTCACTAGAGGTGGCTCTCCTTAAGATAGATAACATGCTGGGTGAACAAATTACAGCGAGGCAATTGACAAACATCGAGAAAGCAATACATGCATATACTAATCATCTTGACTCCTTTGAAACTTGATTGGGCATTACAACATTATACATAGACCGCCATCCAACTGCATCTATGACTAATAATCCACCTTCAGGTTATCATCTAAACCCTCCAAAGATTAAGTTGCAAGCAACAGATTATTGCTTCTGACTGCGTGTAAAGTAAATAATACAATTGTTCTATGAACAAAGGATTGTTGTTTTCTCCTAGTAGCAACAACACATCTAGTACCTTAGAGATTGCCTTCTCTTCCCGGATTACTGGCATGAACATGAACCACTATCGAGCATAAATACTAACTCTTCGAGTTGCTAGCATCTACTCGGCCAAGATAGCTACTAACAACGGAAATCATGCAAGATCACAAATAACAAAGACATGATAGAATCAATAATCAATCTGAAATAGCATCTCAATATCCATCGGATCCCCGCAAACACAACATGCAGAATTACAAATAGATGATCTTGATCATGAATGGAGCTCACAAGATCTAGACATGAAAGCACAAAGGAGGAGAACCAACCATCTAGCTACTACATGGACCTGTAGTCCAGAGATGTACTACTCACGCATCACACCGGAGGCTTGCATGCTGATGAAGAAGGCCTCCAGGGTGAATTCCCCTCTTCGGCAGGGTGCCAGGAAGAGCTTCAGATCCCTCCCGATCTAGGGATGGAGATGATGGCGGCTATAGACTCTTTCGTGGGATTTTGATCGGGTACTTAGGGTTTCTGTATCAGAGGCAATATATAGGCGGAAGGAGAGGCCGAGGGGGTGCCTGGGGCAGCCAGACCACCCCCCTGGCATGGGCCAAGCCTGGCCATGCGGCCAGGTGGTGTGGCCAGGCCCTAGACCCTCTCCATCTCGTACTCTGGCTCCAGGTGTCCCTCGGTAAAATAATGAATTTGGCTTTTGTCCCGTCCAATTCCAAGAATATTCATTTTCTGACTTTCCTGGAACCAAAAACAACAGAAAATAGGCAGCTGGAACTATGGCTCTTGTTAATAGGTTAGTCCAAGAAATCATTATGAAAAGTACTCCAAAGTGTGGACAAAACATAAGAAAGTAGATAAAACCAAGCATGAAACATCAAAAATTATAGATACATTTGCAATGTATCACCCCGTGGTAGAGAACGGCTTCGGCCGGCGAACGCTCCAGCCGTGGGAGGCACGGATGCTCCATGACGTTGGGTACATGGTGCCGCTGGACTTCCGCTCCTCCCAGGTGGAGGCTCAATGTTGGCGGCATACCGGTGCCACCGGTACCGGAGGACAACGAGCTGGTGGATGAGATCTAGGCCGCCATCACGGCGATACCGGATCCAGAGCTCGCCGAGGACTCCGGCAACCTCGCCTACTGAGAAAACTTCTTCGAGGAGCGTCGCCTCGCCGAGCTGGCCACGCACCCGGGTCCTCCAGGCGAGCCGCTAAAGCGCAACAACTCGGCGAGCCGCCACCGGTGGTGGAGCGCGCAGGGGCGCACGCTAGAGGCCATCCTCGAGCACATCTACACCAGCAACAACCCCCGGCTTGGGTTCCCACGTACGCCTGCACCGCCCCCTCGCCGTGGGTTCCAACCTCCGACGAGCTGGGCGCCCAGGAGGATGGCCAGCGTCTCCACCTCCTCCTCCGTGTCGCGCTCCTTAGTGTCAGCTCCTGCATAATCGCCACGCAGCAGCGGCAAGGTCTTTTAGCCTCCCAAGCGCGAGGCCGACACGCGGCGGTCTTCACCGTCGAGGACACACGTGCACGGTATCATCATTGGCAATGCAGCTTCAGAGGCGAAGCATGGCACAGCATGGCGGTGCCGGTGGTGAGGGGAAGCTTTTTTTTGGCAAACGGCGAGGGGAAGCTGAAACGAGCGCCGCCAGTCGGTGCGAGAGAGACTGTGTCTAGCGACCGTGTTTCAACAAGACAATGGAAGAAGCCCATGAAAGGAATTCCACAAAACCAGCATTCATCCAGCATGTGAATGTTATGGGCCTTCAAACCTTCTCTCACTACACCTAGCCTTATTAGCTATAAATGCCGGTGCCTTCGGTCGCCTAAGACAGCACACACTCTTGCCTTCATTCTCCACCCACAAGCTCCACCTTAGCCGACGAGAAGAACAGCGTGGCGGAACACTTCCCCAGCGACCCTGCGGCGGCGAACGGCTTCGTCCAGCGTTCTCTGCAGCCGTGGGAGGCATGGCTTCTCTACAAGGCCGCCTACCTGGTGCCGCCGGACTTTGGGCACCCGCCGACATGGAATCTCAGCACGGGCGGCGTGCCCGTGCTGCTGATACCGTCGTCCGATGAGATCATCGATGAGATCCAGGCGGTCATCGCAGGCATGGAGGACCCTGAGCTCGTCGAGGACCTGGGGAACCTCGCGTACTAGGAGCAGTACTTCATCGACCGGCGGGAGGAGGAGCTTGCCGCCCACGACGGCACAGGCCCGCCGCCACCAAGGAACAATCCAGCAGGCAGGCAACGTTGGTGGAGTGCGCCCGGTTGCACGCTCGCCGCTGTTCTAGAGCACATCCAAGCAGGGAACAACCCGCGTCTGGGGTATCCCCGCGCTCACCGCCGACCATCTCCCAGCATTGTGGATCTAGCTAGATGCCGAGGAGGATGGCGAGCGGAGAACCAGGGAGCATCTTGCAAGTGACCTAGAGCACATCCAAGCGGGGAACAGCCTGCGTCTGGGGTACCCCCGTGCTCGCCGCCGACCATCTCCCAGCGTCGTGGATCTAGCTGGATGCCGAGGAGGATGGCGAGTGGAGAACCAGGGAGAATCTTGCAAGTGACGATGCTGCATGTGCCAGTCTGAGCCTAGGGCATCCCAAGACTGGCATATGACAGAGGGCTTGGGGTATGTCGATGTAGAGGTTGGCTTTAGAGTCGTAGCAATGCAGGATGAGCCGGGATAACTTGGGCTAGCTGTAGGAGGTGACGTAGTGCTTGGAACTTGCTGTGGTATTGAGCAAACTCGGCCTAGGACAGCAGATCCGGCCCAGGGTAAAAGGAAGGAGCCCAGTCGGGTCTCCCTAATTCGGCCTGGGGGCAGCTGACTCATCCTAGAAGGAAAAAAGGATCCCAGTCGAGTTTAGGCAGGGAGGTGATTGTAGTACCCCGCAGTGGGCCGAGATAGAAGCGGCCCAGCCGATCAGGCGGCGTGGCAACGGCGTTATCCCACAGGGGGTCGGGTTTCCCTTGTGTCGGCTGATGACTGCAAGTGCACAGATAGTTTGTAGCTAGTTTCTAAGTAAAGATATCGATCCCATAGGGAGCAGGAGTCTGAAGTCTAATAACTTTTGAATTAAATACTACAATAGAAATGCTCAATAAAGTTCTAAGTAACAAGATAAAATGCGAGTATCGTGTAAAAATGTGTTTTTGGGGTTTTGGTATAAGAGAACAATAAGAAAAGTAAAATAACTAAACACAAAAAGTAAGTATCGTGTATGTAAAAGAGATTTGGAACTGCAATAGGGAAACAACATTCTCAGGGAGTAGCGGATACACCACTAGCATTATAAAGATCTAAAATAAAGATTATTATCACGAACATTCTCAACTATGTATATATGGGGGGAACTCCGTATTTGGACAAATAGGTAGCAACCATTGCTCACATCATCCTCATAACCATAATAGTCAGCAATCGACATCAATTGAATTACTGCGCTATTAAGAGACTTAATCCCGTAGGACGTATCCCATGGCATGGATAGTGTTCCCTGAGTTCCCAAGTTGATACGTAAGAGGTGCCAACATCTTTATAGTCACTGTAAGTGCTAAAACACCTCCGTCTACCAACAATTAGTTCCCTCCATCAAGTCCCCATGAGAGGCAAATATTGAGAGGTCGACTTCTCTCAACATCAAGATGAAAACAATCTAACACATGGTCACGGCGATGAATATCATAATAAAATTTATCTTATTTCAATCTCATACTAGGGTTTCTCTATCTCCCCAAGAACTAATGATCTACTCAGATATGGAGGCAATCAACATCATGAAAATAACAATGGAATCTATCATAGATGAATAGTACTTGTATAAATCCACAACGAGTATGGAAATTACAACAATATCTAGACAAGATGTAGATGGGATGGATGGAGATGGTGGTGATGCAGCGGTTGACAATGAAGATCGATGCCTTAGCCTCCTGGATCTGCGTAGGGCGAAGATGGATCCCCGGTGGACGAGTTCCCCCTCCAGATGCCTTCCGGAGGTGAGGTTTTGGCGATTTCTAGTTGTTCTGTATATCGTCTCTCTGATCCAGTTGCACAGGGTGAAACTATTTGAGGAGGCGGTGGCGGCGCCAACTATACGGCTGGAATAGCCAAAATATTTATTCTCACCGTATAGTTGGTCGTTAAACCGTCTGTAAGCCTCGGTCGCTTTGGGTTTTCTTCTGATGTTATTGATATTTCCCATATAAGCGATTTACGTTGTTTTTTACTCCTTTTCTCCCTAATACAACTGCTCCAAGAATTATGTCCATTGTATCCATCATCTGTCCTGATCCTGGTGAAAACAGACATAAAACATGCATGCGAACGCCGTAAAATACCAAGATCCTACATCTACAGTGCAAAATAATAATATAAAATATGATGCAAATATGCACTCATCAACTTCCCCAAGCTTAGACTCTTGCTCGTCCTGAGCAAGTTTATCTTAATGGATGTGATCCTCATATTTATGAAGCTGAGTCGATAAAACAAATGAGCAGTTGCAGCATGTGTTTATCATATATGATACATGGGAATAAGTTTATGAATAGTACCTTACTCAAACCATCTGAATAGTAGTACCAGGCTTCCACACCTTAGTGATCAACAGTTCACAAAGGATGAATCTCAACATGATGTAAAAGTATCTGGTTCAACCGAATGAGTTAGTGAGGTAGTCCCAAGTGTTTTCGAATTAACATATTCACTTGGGATTTAAAATCACAAACACTTCTTTGTCATACTATAATATAGTGGTGTATGCCTAATTGCTCTTTGCACATTCGCTCTTTTTCTTCTTTCTTTTCTTCTCTTTTGTATATATGCTAACACTTTTGTTTAAGTGTTGTGCACAGGACCTAGCCATACATTCCACTTCATGTAGGAATTCAAAGTTTAACGATCTCAATTACCAAATTCCAATTGTATATGAAGCAATCTTTATAGTTTGAATATTCTACCTCGTCTTGTTCTCACTCTAATTTGACAGCACTTGTAATTTTCCTTTGTTCAAGGTTTCTTTTTCAATTTAACTGAATAGATAATTTTTCTTTGTAAATCGAACCATGAACTTACAACATATTGACCAAATTATCTCTGTATGTTCCATTAATACCAATGGCGTGGAAGACTCCTATTGCTATCATCAAGTGCAAATAAAATTATATTCAAGCATTCATATATCTAATAAGACAAGCACAAACTCAATATTCCTCCATATATGATAATAAACTCAGAATTTCATAAAAGGGGTCGACTATTCCTGAAGGGAATTCTAATGATGCAAACTTTATTTTTAATTTGAACTAATGCAAAACTAAAATAGTAATATAAAACTTATAAGATAGATTACAAGGTCCTAAAGATCTCCCCAAGCTTGGAATCAAGCCAGGCGGGATCAAATAATCCCTTGCGATTATTTGATCCCGTGATTATTGTAGATCACTGTGGCGTCATGGCATGTAACACCGCGGTGCATAGCTTCTTGTTGGTATCCTCCAGAGTCGTGATGCGGTTGTAGCACCTGCGCAAATCAGATTGCAAAGTGTCCACTTTATCTAAGAGTCCAGGTCGGTTAAGTTACGACTCGGAACCAACAATAATGTTTTTTTTATCGGGGGAAAAACGAAAATGTCTGAGCGTTTAACGATCAACTATATGGCCAGAATTTTATATTTGGTCGTATAGTTGCGACCATATAGATACACACATCAAAAATCGAAAGTGTCTGAGAGTTCAACAACCAACTATACAGTCAGAATTTTATCTCCGGCCGTATAGTTGTGACCATATAGATCCAGACATTGAAAACAATTTCACGAAGAAGATACAGAGGGTTTAACGACCAACTATATGGCGGGGTATTTTTCTACGGTTGTATAGTTGCGCCCGTATAGTTGGTAAAAACCTTCAAAAACTTCAGAAAAACATGAGGAATTCAAAGGAAAAAAATTCAGAAGTAAAATTTGTGAAAACAAATCACTTATTTGAGTAAGAACACTTACCTTGCACTTATCGTTTACTTAGTCAGGGATGACAGGCTCCTCCAACAACAAAGGCTTCTTCTCTTTTGGAGAAATTGACCTTAGTTCATTTAATAATTCTCGTTTGCGAAAATCACCAGGACTAAAGTTCCTCTCAATAAGATTAGTGTCTTGTTGGGCAAATATGGACACTGTATCCAACATCTTTATTTCTTGCCTCTGCATAATCTGCAACTCAAATTCTTGAAGTAAAAGGATCCTATAAGAACGAAATTTATCGCAAGAGAAAAATACAGCAAAAAGTTCCCTTTCTTCCTTAGGATAATTCTTTTGAGCACTATTAAAAGTTCTACTAGCATGATGTATAATATTAAATCTGCAACATATATGTTGCACCAGAGTTACTCCTATAGCATCATCACTAGCTTCACATATTAAGTCAAAAATTATATCCCAGATAGGAGCATGGGATAAAGCATATTTAAGTTTATCAAAGGCTACAAGACATTTATCATCAAAATCAAATCTTACTCCCTTTTGCAGAAGGTTAGTCAAAGGTTTAGATAGTCCAGAGACATTTCTAATGAACCTTCTATAAAAACCCACATGACCAAGGAAACTTCTTATACCTTTTATATCCCTAGGTTGTGGCATTCTCTCTATGGCCTCAACCTTAGCTCTATCCACTTCAATTCCCTTACCTGATACCTTATGTCCAAGGAGTATACCTTCTTTGACCATAAAATGGCACTTCTCCCAGTTTAGAACAAGATTGGTCTCTTTGCAACGCTGCAAAACTCTTTTGAGATTATCCAAGCAACTAGTAAACGAAGTTCCATAGACAGAAAAGTCATCCATAAATACTTCCATTATCAGTTCTATAAAATCTGCAAAAATAGCAGTCATGCATCTTTGAAAAGTAGCTAGAATATTACATAAACCAAAAGGCATACAACAGTAAGCATGTAAACCATAAGGACTAATGAAAGTTGTTTTAAGTTGGTCATCAGGATGAACATCTATTGAGAAAAATCAGAGTATCCATCCAAGTAGCAAAAATGAGTGTGGTTTGCTAACCTCTCTAAAGTTTGATCTATAAACGGTAAAGGATAGTGATCTTTCCTAGTTTTTTTATTCAATTTCCTGAAATCTATACACATCGTATGTCCAACAATACTTCTAATAGGTATCAATTCATTGTTTTCATTAGGAACAACAGTAAAACCGCCCTTCTTAGGGACACAATGAACAGGACTTACCCATTCACTTTTTTTACAGGATAGATTATACATGCGTCCAGTAGGCGTACTATTTCTTTTCTTACCACTTCCTTCATTTCAGGATCCAGCCGTCTATTAAATTCTGCAACTGGTTTAGCACCTTCGTCTATGAATATTCAATGGACGGTTATCATGGGACTAATGCCCTTCAAATCATCCATTAAGTACCCAAAGGCCTTAGTGATGCTCCTTAAGTATTTTAATGAGTTCTTCTTCTTTATCCCCTAAAAGTTTAGTACTAATAATAACATGAAATTTATTTGTATCATCTAAAAATCTGTATTTAAGATTATCTGGTAGAGTCTTCAACTCTGGGGGGTGGTAATTCCTCGTCCCCTCTCTTTTCTGGCTCTTCGAAAGCCTCATTAGTTGGAGGCCCTATAATGGGAAGTGAATTGAATTCATCTTCTAGTTCTTCTAGGGACTTGTCCTCCATAACTATTTCTTCATAATTTGAGTCTTCATTTATTTCTTCTTCTTGGTTATTAAAGAAGAGAGCTGCCATTTCCTCAATAGATTTCTCTTTCTCTTCTTGTATTTGTGGAGGTTTGTCTTTAAATATGGAAAAGTGGAATTCTTTTTCCGCTCCCCCAAGCTTAAGAGACATAATCTCCTTTTTAAAATCAACATTGGCACCTACATCACTCAAAAAAATTCTTCCAAATATAATTGGGCAAAGAGTGTCAGCTGGCATATCAACAACTACAAAGTCGATAGGAAAGTTTTTGTTGCCAATTGTGACAGTTGCATCTTCAACTACTCTCATTGGAATTCTAAGAGTTTTTTTGGCTAACATGGTTGTCATATCAGTATTTTCAACTGTAGCCGGTTCTATTTCTTATTTTATTTCTAAATAGAAATCATAAGATATTACATTAACATCGGTGCCAAGATCACATAAACCATAATGCGAGGTTTCCTTAAATATGCAGGGAAGAATAGGTTTACCCACATCTTTTACCTTCGCTTTACCTTCAACCAATACAGAAGTCTCTTCATCAAGTTCAACTATGTTACAATGTGCATACATAGCCATAATTGCTTCCTTGGTTACCTCTTCATCTTTTGTTTCTTTCAGAAGTTCTTCAACTTCTGGCACACTTTCCTCTTCCTTTTTCTCCTGTACTGCTTTGACCTGCTCATATTCAAAAATATGCTTTTGTGCAGTGTTAGGGAAAGGTATCTCATATGTTGGTTCTAGGGAGGCTAGTGTTGCTTTAACTTCTCTTTTATTCTCAGGTTCGGGTGGCAGATCATACTTGACGAAACCCTCTTTTGGAGCTTTGATGTGTTCTATAAAAGCTTTTACAACTTCCAACACAAGATCTGAGTCCAGATAAAGTTATTTAGATAATTTTTAACATGGATCTTTTTATTATAGTCATGAATACAATCATGATCTATTTCTACGCCTCCTTTGCTTCCTAGATGAGAATTCCATGAAACTCTATGATCACGAATTCTATTAAATAAAGCCCAAGCTTTAGTTATAGGAAGATTCATAAAGGCTCCTTGCGTGAAAGAGTCTAGTTCAATTTTATTAGGTTCAATTAAACCGCCATAAAAAATATGCAATAAATACCATTCAGGCAAATCATGATGAGGACATGGGCGAAGTAAATCTTTAAATCTGATATAAGCTCTTACTAGTCCTTCATTAGGTCGGTTTCTCCAAGTCATTATAAGACGTATGATTCCAAAAGATTTTTATAATGGATAATATTTTGCTAGAAACTCACAGGCTAAATTATCCCAAGTAGTAGTGGCTTATGGGGGTAGAGATCTATACCATGAGAGAGTTGTACTAGTAAAAGTCTGACTAAAAAGTTTAACCCTTACCTCATTAGCAGTATATCCCATTAATTGGAAAGTGCCACATATATCTTTGAAGCATGCAATGTGCTCATATGGATCAGGATCTTTTTCATCTCTAGTAAATTTCTTCTTATGTAGAATACCAAGTAATAGAGGATTTAATTCAAACCCCCTTGTCTTATTGTTGGAGTTGTCTCTTTTATTAATATCATAAGGCTTCCCAAAGTGGCTGAGTGGGTTAGCACTAGCCATATGCTCAAACTCCATCGTGTTGGTGGAAACCTGTAACTGAAAACAAAACTTAGCAAGACAAAAATAAATAAGCAAAAAATAAAAGACGTACAACGTTTAGCTCCTCGGCAACGGTGCCAGAAAATAGCTTGATGACTGCAAGTGCACAAGTTGTTTGTAGCTAATTTCAAAATAAAGATATCAATCCCACAGGGAGTAGGAGTCTGAAGTCTAATAACTCTTGAATTAAATACTACAATAGAAATGCTAAATAAAATTCTAGCACAAGATAAAATGTGAGTATTGTGTAAAAAGGTGTTTTTGGGTTTTTGGTATAAGAGAACAATAAGTAAAGTAAAATAACTAAACACAGAAATTAAGTATAGCATATGTAAATGAGATTTGGAACTGCAATAGGGAAAAGCGTTCTTAGGGAGTAGCAGATACACCACTAGCATTATAAAGATCTAAAATAAAGATTATTATCATAAATATTCTCAACTATGTATGTGTGGGAGGAACTCCGTATTTGGACAAATAGGTAGCAACCACTGCTCACATCATCCTCATAACCACAACAGTCAGCAATCCACATCAATCGAATTACTGTGCTATTAAGGGACTTAATCTCGTAGGACGTATCCCATGGCATGGATAGTGTTTCGTGAGTTTCCTCGGTTCCTAAGTTGATACATAAGGGGTGCCAGCAGATTTATAGTCACTGTAAGTGCTAACACACCTCCGCCTACCAACAAGTAGTTCCCTCCATCAAGTCCCCATGAGAGGCAAATATTGAGAGGTCGACTTCTCTCAACATCAATATGAATACAATCTAAGAGCATCACTAGTAGAGCCCCTAAACCCTTAAAATTTTAAGGGTTGAGAATTGCCACTTTTTAACACTTGGAGCTGTGAAAAACAGGGGGCATAGACTAGAACCCTCAAACCCTTAAAACCGAGGGTTGAGGGCAGAGACTAGAACCCTCAAACCCTTAAAATTGTCATTTGACATATCACAATTTGCATCATATAAATAACGGTTTGAAGCAAACAATAATCATTCTAGTTATTATTACAACACCAAATAGTACTCTCAAGCACATAATAATCATTCAAATTATTACAACAAAGTTTTTGCAAATAACAATAATTGTTCGAATCAAATAGGACATAGAAAAGTAAAAGAAATATAGATCATGGGCCTTGGCGCCACCCATCCAACTTCCAATGGTGCTCTACTAGATCATCCCGGAGTTTACCATGAGTGTTTGCATTCTCAATTGCACGATGTGCTTCAAGAAAAGCTTGTATGCAACAAGGGTTGCGTACCAACATTGTCATAGAAATAAGGTAGGTTTAACCCTCTCTCATCCTCGAGGATCATGTTGTGTAGAATCACACAACATTTCATGATGTTCTCCAAGGTTTTTTTGTCCCAAAAACTAGCTGGACCCCGAACTATGGCAAACCTTGCTTGCAAAATACCGAAAGCTCTCTCAATATCCTTGCGGGCTTTTTCTTGTGCCTTGGTGAAATTAGCCTCTTTTTTGGTTAAGGGCACCCCATTTTTCTCCTTGATGGCCTTCACAAGATTTGCCCACTCGGGATAAATGCCATGGGTGAGATAGTATCCCATTGAATACTCATGGTTCATGACTTTGTAGTTGCAAGTTGGAGCATCCCCAGAAATTAATCTTGCAAACAAAGGAGATCTATTGAGCACATTGATGTCATTGAGTGTTCTCGGCAAACCAAAAAATGCATGCCAAATCCACGTGTCCTTTGATGCCACGGCCTCAAGCACAATTGTAGCATCCTTTCTTTTACCGCAATACATTCCTTGCCATGACTTTGGGCAATTTTTCCATGTCCAACGCATGCAATCAAGACTACCAAGCATCCCCGGTCATCCCCTTTTTTCATTCATCTCCATCAATCTCTTTGTATCTTTCTCGTTTGGTGATCGAAGATACACATCACCATACAACCGGATGACCAATTTTGCAAACCTACGGACGGACTCCGTGGTTGTATGTTGCCCAATGCGAAGATACTCGTTGGTATAGTCCGCGGGTATGCCATAGGCGAGCACACGCATTGCCACCGATATCTTTTGGTACCCACTAAACCCCATGATATCGGCGGCGGATCTACGACGCTTGAAGTAATCTGAGGCAGCCTCACAATCCTTAACAATCTTCACAAACAAACTACAGCGCATTCGGTACCTTCTCCGGAAGAGGCGAGGTGGGTATGTCGGATGCTTCTCCGTGAAGTAGTCTTGCATCAATTGCTTGTGCCCGAGAGCATGGTTCCGGTAAATGGTGACTCGTCCCATCTTTGATCCTCTCCTCTGATCCAACAGCTTCGTGCGGTCTTCAAACTCTTGCACGTCAAGGAGGAGGCCCATCATGTCGACGTCGTCGTCTTGAAGCAACTCCTCAATGTCCAAATTGTCCGATGAAGACCAACCAGAATAATCGGACAACGACATGGAGTCGTCGGTGCTCACATCCATCTACACAATACAACAAGTGAGACTATTTTTTGCACAAAAAATCTACAATAAAATACTTTGCTTATTTCATCACAAATTAAACCAAAAAACACTCAACAATTCATCCTAAAAAAAGGAAAACATACCTTGAGGCGGGGGAAGGCGGAGGCGGGGGAGGCCGAGGCGGGGGAAGGCCGAGGGGGGAGGCCGACGGGGCGGTTGGGGAGGCCGAGGGCAAGAGGAGGATGGGGCGGGGACGCGAGAGGACGGGGCGGGGCCGGGAGAGGGCGAGGCGGGGCCGAAGAGGGCGAGGCAGGGCCGGAGAGGAGGCGGTGGTGGCTAGGGAGGTCGACGAGGCGGTTGGGAATGCGTAGGCCAGGACGGGAGGCGGGAGGAGGCCGGGAGGCGGCGGGCGGGATGGGAGGCGGCAAATCCGGTGGCGGAGAGGTCGGGAGGTGGCTCGGCAGGGAGCAGGAAGGCGAGGGGAGGCGGGGACAGCGGTGGGTGCAGGCCGGCGGCGCGGGCGGAGCGAGCGGGAGGAGAGGCGGGGCTGATTTTCCTTGGCACGCTCGGGAGGAAGAGGATGAGGGTTGGGCACGGGTTGGCTCGCCCAACCCTCACTTCTACAGGCTGGGAGCCGGGTCGAGGGCTCGGCCCTCAAATTTTTTTGAGGGTATAGGGGTTCTAGTCTACGGGAATTTTTGGTCCAAAACTGTAAAAAAAAGCGGTGGGATAGGGGTTTTAGGGGCTCTACTAGTGATGCTCTAACACATGGTCACAGTGATGAATACCATAATAAACTTTATCTTATTTCAATCTCCTACTAGGGTTTCTCCATCTCCCCAAGAACTAATGATCTACTTAGACATGGAGGCAATCAACATCATGGAAATAACAATAGAATCTATCATAGATGAATAGTACTTGTATAAATCCACAACGGGTACTGAAATTACAACAAGATCTACGCAGGGCGAAGATGGATCCCGGGTGGATGAGTTCCCCCTCTAAATGCCTTCCGGGGGTGAGGTTTTGGCGATTTCTGGTTGTTCTGTATGTCGTCTCTCTGATCCAGTTGCACGGGGTGAAACTATTTGAGGAGGCGGTGGCGGCGCCAACTATACAGCCGGAATATTTATTCCCACCGTATAGTTGGTCATTATACTGTCTGTAAGCCTCGATCGCTTCGGGTTTTCTTCTAGTGTTATTGATATTTCCCATATAAGCAATTTACGTTGTTTTTTACTCCTTTTCTCCACAATGCAACTGCTCCAAGAATTGTGTCCATTGTATCCATCATAACGCCGTAAAATACTAAGATCTTACATCTACAGTGTAAAATAATAATATAAAATATGATGCAAATATGCACTATCACTGGCCCACATGGGGGAGTGTTCCTTGAGGCGAGGCGAGATCGGAAGAAGGTGGCAAGGTGGCGTGCCATGGAGGTGGCCCGTGGTGGGCCGAGTGAGATTTTTGTCAGCCCTTCCGGGAGAAGTGTTGATGTTGACCTGGGGGTCGACCCGCGGTGGGCTAGATCACCTCAATCCCGGCCCAGCTGGGTAACATTGGCTCAGATGATTCAAAGCCGACCGAGGTTTGACTGATATATCCTATCTTTCCCAATTTTGGCACAGGTACTGACTTCTCTCTTTTTATTTAATCCCTTCTATAATATTCCAACTTGTTACTCTTTTAAATATGTCTTCTATTGACGTTGGGGAGGTCATGTCCCCGATGTTGGGGAGGTCGATGCCGATAGGAGCCAACCACATGAGAGGAACTATAAGGGGATGCGCAGAGCTTGCATGCGTTGCGCGGATGGATGCACATGTCGGCGGACCTGGTGAAGAGGAGAGCCGAGCAGGACCGCATGGATTGTTGGTCTCCGCTGCGTCCCGCAAAGTGTGGAATTTTCCTGCTCTACATTCTTGATCAGAACATCGGGCAAGGGTGGTCCAATTAAAGGTAGCTAATTCCATTGCATTCGAAGGAACCCTATTGTGTGGAGCCAAGGGCCATATCATGGAAAATACCGTCACAGCTTTGGTCTGTATCATATCAGTTTGAAAGGGCGGCTTTTTTTGCTTGGGTATTACGAAGGAGAGGACATCGCATATCTCTTTTTTGATCCACTTGAATGGCTCTCTTGCGCACATGATCAATCTGATCATCTCCATGACCTTTGGCTCCATGCCTACCCGAGGATGCCTATTTTTTACTTAGATAAGGATGCCTATTTCAGCTGCCCTCACTGCGCAACCGGAGGTTCGGAGGAGCATCGGGATGGGTGGGGCGGCGCATCACGGGCGCTCTTGCTTCTCATCGCACCAACACAAGACACGAGCTGCAACGTCAAGGACCGTTGGTGGCTTTTGGGGATAAATTTGGTGTCTTCGGCTAGGGAACGAGTATATAGCATAAAACCACGACAATTGTGTTGAAATTTACCGAACACCATCACTTTACATCTGCGGGACAAAATCCCACCAGAATTTGGTCGGTTGCTAGCAAAAAATGCTAAAACACATTTGGAGGCGAATTGACACGGAAACTGACACCCCGACCCCACTGGTAGGCTAACGTGGCCACCCCCAGACGGCGCTCAGACAAGGCCGTTGACGCCCGTTAACGGCACGGTCGTCGGGCCCACCTGTCAATAGGGCTGGGCTATAGAAAGCAGGGGACACGACTGGTTAGGTTTCAGTTTCCCCCCACACTCTGTCTCGACACATTCATAGTGATGGTGGCGGAGATTCCTGGCGGCGGTGCTGGTGACCCTGACGGTGGCGATGATGGATCCCGTCAGATGCCGGCTTAAAAGCGTCGAGCGACAGCGTGGACTCCATGTCGAGATCATTGTACCCCCGCCCACAGCCGCAGGAAGAGCAGGCGTCCCGGACATCATCGGCAAATAGAGCGTCATCCTCTTTCGCCCAACACGTGCTGGCCTTACCTACGAAGGAGAGCAACCGGTGGGGTTCTTCCTGGGACGGCGTTGAGTAAGATCTCTCTCTCTTTTCTTCCTAGGGTTATGTCTGTCTTTTACAGAGATCTTATATGTTTTACCAAAGTAAATAAATTATTTAGGTACATGAACATTAGCAGTAGTAGATTTAGTTGCAGCATAGCTATATGAACATTAGCATGAGCAGAATTAGTAGATGTAGATTGGATTGAACATTAGCAGATATAGTTGCAACATGAACATTAACATTAGCAGATTTAGTTGCAGCATAGCTATATGCTGATAATTGCATTGCATTTTTTTTGTAGATTGGATGATGAAATTTGGGAAGTGAGATTCCATTTTATTGGTGAAGATAATTTGGAAAGAACAATTAGCAGGTCAGATATTACTGTGTTGAACTTGTTAGAACTGATAGAAGGCCAGGGTTATGGGATCAGGGACTACATGTACTATGTTAAAGAGAAAGGAAAGGGGAAGGAAGGCATGGAGGTAGTGGACACCATGTCAAAGGTTTGCAACATGCTAGAGCTGTATGAACAGGAGCATGTTCTAAATATAACTATAATAAAGGACAAAGCTCCATGGCCAGTTGGACTAAACTTGGAAGAAGCTTCAACCCCAGCAACTTTAGATGTTCCTGTAGTTTTATCAGTTGATAGAGAGGGTGTGACATTCATTTCAGAGTCAAATGATGTTGAGGAGGGAGAAGATCTGGTTCCTGTTGCAGTGGATTTATCTGATGTGCTTTTCTTTGGCACACAACAGAGCTGCAATATGAGTAAGGGCAAAGAAATAATTCCACTTGATGATAACTCTGAATAGGAAGAAGAAGTAGGATTTACTGATGATTTCAACTAGAGTGAAGTTAGAAGGGAAGAGCATGACATTTATGTTGCTTCTAAGCTTGAATATATAAAGAAATTGAAGAAGGGGAAAGAGAAACATGATATGATAGCTGAAGATTCAGAGGACAAGGAAATATTGGACAAGTTGGGACAAATGAAGAAGCAGAGAGATGATCCTTTCATGCAAATAGAAGGGAGACAGATGTGGAAGAGCTATTTTCAGAAGATGAAATATCTGAGCCAGAGGAAATCATTGAACTAGAAAGGAAGAAGAGCAAGCCAGTGAGGTCTGGCCCAGCTAGTAGTTCACATCATGAGGATGTGGCTGAAGATATGAACTATTTCATGCCATCTTATGATGAAGAAAGTAGCCCAGATGATTTACCAGATAGTGATGATGATGGACATGTTGTGAAGTGGGCACTGCCAAGTGGGAGGAAGAGGAAGCTGAAGAAGCCAAAGAAGAGAGTGTGGTATGATGAGACTAGGGCAGACCCACATGAGCAATTTGGATTGAAACTTTGCTTCAAAGATGTTTATCAATTTAGGAAAGCTCTTAGGATCTATCACATAGCTCAACTTAGGAACTTTTCTTACTGGAGAAACAATAAGGATGGAATCATAGTGCAGTGCTCTAAAAGGGACAAAGGTTGTCCATTCTATTTGACAGCCTCACAGATTAAACATGTGAAGACATTTTGTATTAGGAAAATAAGAGCATTGCACACTTGCATTGCCCATGGAGAAAATACCAAGGTCACAATTGATTGGCTTGCATAGTAATCAGAGCAAGCAGTTAGAACTGATCCCAACACATGTGTTGACACATTAATTGACAATGCCAAGATGAAGTGGGGAGTGGAGTTTCCTAAGAGCAAAGCTTATAGGGCAAGGAAGAAGGCATTTATAGTGGTGATGGGTGACCAGAGGGCCTAGTACACTAGAATTAGAGACTATCTCCAAGCTGTCATTGATAGCAATCCTGGTAGTAGGTGTATTGTGACAACTGTGAATCTAGTTGAGCATCCAAGTGAAAATACTAGGTTCCGTGGATTGTTTGTCTACCTCAATGCTTCAAAGGAAGGTTTTCTCAATGGTTGTAGACCATTCTTAGGTACTATACATGATTGCTTATTATGTTGTTTTACTGCCATGTAGTAGTACTTTATGGTCTTTATTTAATCACCTTTGTTACAAACATGGTAGGTTTAGATGGTTGCTCATCAAGTTGAGCATAGGTCAACAGATACTAGCTGCAACTAGGAGAGATGGCAACAATAACATCTTTCCCATTGCATTTGGTGTGGTTGATAAAGAATATTTTGCTAGCTGGTCCTGGTTTTTAACAGAGCTGAGATACTGCATTGGGGAGGCTAGTAAATTTGGACATTACACTATAATCTCTTATAGACAAAAGGTGAGCTTTATTTCCATTAAATCTCAATAGTAGATTATGTTACATATGTTTCCATTGCATAACCTAGAGTATACCTTTGTTTACTTATGGAGAAACTGTTACTTTTTATACTAGGGGCTCCTAAAAGCAATTTCACTTGTGTTTCCACACTCTCCTCAAAGGTTTTGTTTGAGGCACATTTATGCCAACTTCCAATCTGCTGGCTTTAGAGGCCCAGATATCAAAGTACATGTATGCAGCTAGTTATTCATACACAAAACCTGGGTTTAACCTTGAAATGGAGGCAATGAAGAAAGACTATGTAGAGGCATACAATTGGATGATGGAAATCCATGTGGAGACATGGGCAAGGCATGCCTTTGACACCATTTGTAAGACTGATCTAGTTGTTAACAACCTCAGTGAGGTGTTTAACAAAATGATCCTTGATGTGAGGAACAAACCAATTAGAACAATGCTGAAAGGGATTAGGAACAAGCTCATGGTGAAGTACAGTTGAGTAAGAAGCAAGGTTGAAAACACTAGGTGGGAAATTACACCACATTATGCTGAGAAGCTAGAAGAGGCCAAGAAGTGGTCAAGGGAGTGCACAACAAAGAATTCTGATGTAGGCTTGTGGCAAGTTTCCAATGATAGAAGGAGTTGTGCAGTTAACCTGATTAACAATACATGCTCATGTAGAAAGTGGGATGTCACTGGCATTACCTACAACTATGTTGTGTCTGCTATTATAAAAATGAGGCAGCACCCAGAGGACTATGTGGTTGATTTTTTTTTAAAAAACAATGTACAAGAAAGCTTACCAGTATGTGATCTACCATGTACCTGGCCCTGATGACTGGACTAGAACAAGCACACCAGACATTGAACCACCAGTTTTCAGAGACAAGCCAGGAAGGAAGCAGACAGTTAGAAGGAAAGGGGAGTTTGAGATTCCAGCACCTAGGGATACCTCAAGAATGGGTAGCATTACCTGTAGTAATTACAAACAAATTGGACACATGTACACTTCTTGTCATGCCCCCTTGAGGCCAGAGTTGCAGCTGAGAAAATCCAGCCACCAGGTGAATTGCAGTTTGATTATTTCAATTTTCATACTACATTATTCTCATTTGAACTGACCAACATGGTTCTTTGCTTTGTATAGGCTACCAGAGAGAACTACCATGGCACTACATCAGGCACTACACTAGTTCCTCCTGTTGCTAGTACCAGGCCTCCTACCAGTTCACCTGTGACTACTACTACCAGGCCACATGTCCCTCCTACTACCAAGACTCCTACCAATAGGCCAACTTCCTCTACTCCAACTGCTGGCAGCAGAAAAGGAGCAAGAGTTGGCTTCATTGCACCAAGAACTGCTACACCATGAACCTCATCTAGGCCATCTAGAACAATCAAGCCCACTCAGAAGATCAAGGAGTACCTGAATGCTAGTGGCATTGATAAAATGTCTCTTGCTGATATAAAAAAAGATGTGAACTGCGTCTTCCAACCTAGTAATTGAACTGTTGGTTTGTAATGCTATTTCAACAAAATATGTTGGTTTGTAATGCTATCTGAACAAATAGTTTGGTTTGTAATGCTATCTGAACCTATGGTATTGTAATGCTATTTGAACCTTTAGCATTGTGTCTGTCTGCTCCCTTCATATGGTTTGAAATAAGCAGACACGGCATGGTTGCAGGGAAACATTGCACTAACATTCCAACATTGCACTAACATAGTACAACATAGTACCAACAGAAACATTACAACATAGTACCAACACTACCATAAGTACCAGATTACAACATTAAAGGTTCAAACTTAGTACTGCCAACAGAAACATTGCACTAACATTCTGTTACACCAACAGAAGCATCAAACTAAATTACTCCTCATCAACAATTGTCTTGATCCTATTCAACTTGGTCTTTTGAGCTTCCTTAAGATTGAACAGATCATAGATAGTGCACTCAATTTTTTCCTTTTCTTCCTTCATTGCCTGCTTCTCCTCAAAATCTTTCTGCCTAACCCTGATTATATCAGCTTGAGACTACTGAACAGTCTTAAGCATCTGAACCTCACTCTTCAATTTATCTCTTTCTTCCTCCATCTCCAGCAGTGCAGCTTTTTCCTTCAAATGCAGGCAGGGAGCTACATTAGTTTCAGCTTCTTCTGCCTTTAACCTGGCCATGTGTGCAGCCAAAACCCTTTGCTCAGTAGCTTCAACAAACTTGTTGACATCAACCATCATACTAGAGTATTTCTTCTGTATCTTATTCTTCTCATCAGTGAGTTCCTTCACAACCTTCTCATGCTCAACAGTCTGATCTAACATAGCAGAGTTGTTCCTACTGTATATTTCCCATAGTTTAGCTAAAGCATGTTGTAGAGTATCAGGCCACTCTTTATCTAACCAAGACTTGAATCCACAATTCATTGCTTGCTGCAAACACAAAGGATGCACACGGAATAGGTCAACATATTGAAAATCCACTAAAATTTATATTTAGCATGAACTTTGATACTATATCATTGGTCTAGTTAAATAGTACATCATCTAATTGAACACTAGATCAAGACTAGATCAAGAGGCTACAATTAACACCAAATTAAAGACACAGATTACAAAATCTAATGACTACTACATGAACAGATGGGTTGATCTAATGTTCATTACAGATCACCATGAACAAAACATGAATACATGACTTACATTTTCAATTTGAGAGAGGAAAAACCTCCTTCCAGTGTCAAACCCTTCAAATGCAACGCATTTGCGCGGCGGGAGCTTGTGGCCACGGCAGAGCTCCTGGCAACCCACCGCAATGCCGCTCCAAGTTGGATCATCCAGGATGTCAGTGCAAAATCGAGAGGGGTGACATCCTAATCGGTGGAAATAGAACATTAGATGGCTAAATCGATGAAAAAAAGATAAAATCCCAAAATCGGATGAACCCTAACCCTAGATATTTCATGGCGACACTAGATCTTACCCCTAAGTACGACTGGCTGGAAGAAGACCCTTCGTCCCAGTTGGGCATGGCGACGACGAAGACGGCGGTGGTGGCGGCAGCAACACAAAGACAAACGGCGGCGAGGGTGCGACGGCGGCGGCAAGAGCAGTGCGGCTAGCTCGTCTGGTTCGGTGGTGCCAGTGAGTGAGTGAGGGGTTGGTGGAAGAATAACGAGCCCAACCCTACTGACAGGTGGGCCCGGCGACCGCGCCGTTAACGGGCATCAACGGCCTTGTCTGAGCGCTGTCTGGGGGTGGCCACGTCAGTCTGCCAGTGGGGTCGGGATGTCAGTTTCCGTGTCAATTCACCTCCAAATGTGTTTTAGCGTTTTTTGCTAGCAACCGACCAAAATAAGGTGGGATTTTGTCCCGCAGAAGTAAATTGATGGTGTTCGGTAAATTTCAACACAATTGTGGTGATTTTATGCTTTATGCTATATACTGGGAACGCACCCTCTCCCAAACATGAAGGGACATCCAACTCTCCCCAAACATGTCCCGATGCGATTCTGCCGGACACAATTTGGAGTCTCCGAGTGGAGATGCTCGTACTGAAGCAAAAAAAAATGCGCACACTTAAAAAGTAAAATAAAAGAATGTGGCAAATCAGACAGGTGTTAGTTTGTTCGTTTGCAGATGGTTGATTCCTCTGCGTGCACGCAATTGCTGATGTTTGAATCGTCTCCATGCGGAGAATGGATCATGAACGTATATATCCTTAGGAAGGAAAAAAGAAAATCAGCTGGAGCAATTTGCTGATGTATCAAATAAGATAAAACATCCTGCAGCAGCAACCTATTAAACAAACCTAGGATGAGCACATGTACAAAAGGGTTACTCCAGCTGAGTGGCAGAAACATTCTGCAAAACCATATATTACCCAGATTGCTAATGTGCTTCAAATAATAATAAACTAGGCTTCCATTGTTACAAGTAGCAGAAAACTTGACATTTTGAGAGTACAGATGCAAACATAATGTTAGCCCATACGACGCTGATGCAGGCACCAAATAGATATATAAATATCATGCCCGAGCATCCTAATATTTATCACGGCCTAATATGTCCATCAAGGACCAGACAAACTTCAACTCAAACTTACTAGCACCAAAACTTATTTTTGCTTTCTCCTCACTACGGCGCTGCGGGGTGAATGTCTCTATTCGTTCACTAGTAGCATTCCGGGTAGCACGACCACCACTAGTAGCATTCCGGGTAGCACGACCACACCGACGACAGCCCTTCATAGTAACAAACTTAATTGCGAGCATTTTCTCGAGACAGATGGTCATGACATGGCGCCGCAGCTTCATGTATCTTTTGCCACCACGAGTCACCACGCCATCTTCCTTGCTACTATGAATCACAATCTCCCCTTCGACACCCTCAATGCCAGCTTTGATCTCTCCACAGAAATGTCCTTTGAGCACCTCAATCTCCAAAGTACACTCGACTGCATTAAGAATAGTGGCATAGCTCACCATCACATTACTATACCAGCTCTTGAGAGTTTGACTTCCAACCTTAACCTTCTCATCCCTAGGCTGAACTCTTCCATCAATGCCAAGTAAGCCCTTACTGATCTGCTCGCCTAGAGGCTTCCCATCAACCTTGATTTTGAGATTGATCTCTAGATATATGAAATCAAGTAACACCAGGCCTCGACCTGGGCCGGTTAAAATCAAACTTTCATCCTACGAAGAGAGTAGCCAAAGATTAGAGTATGTTCATCTAAATACCACTAAAGAATGCAACAGAATATACACAAAGTAAACAGAATCAAGATCCACATTTCTAGACAACAACCAACTAGTACTTTAGTGGTTCTCAAGCAATGACATACCACTGAGTTGATAGTCTGGCAATCCTCCATAGGGCGGTTAAAAATATATATGCACTTATGATCAACGCTATCTCTCGCGATGATAGTGCCATACACATTGATGGGGAAGCCTCTATCCGAGGAGACTATCTTGACTGAAATTATGTTCGCAGAGTCTTCTAGGTTCAATCCATGTACATAACCCGTCTTGGTAAATCGCATAGGAGGGATACGTGCTGCAATGGAAAAAAACAAAAGCAACAGTTATCACGAGAGACCAAAAAAAATCAATATAGTAGAACAAAACCATATCACAGCATCACGAGAAGGTTAGTAAAACATACACAAAATGCTATCTATGAGCTAAAACAGAACTCAGTTAAACATAAATAGCATCGGAAGCTGTGATATGATTTTGTTCCTCAACGCATGTGCAATCCGAATGCATGTAATTCTATTTATGTTTAACTAGGTTCAATCCAGGTGCATGTAATTCATGTATGTAAAGGTGCACACACTATTTCTATTCATTTCGCAAGAAATTCAGCTTCTAAACCATGCTTGCTCCTCAACATCACAATCTATTCTTATTACACTTGAACAACAGAAATTACTCAACAGTGATAGCATATAGTTGACGCAAACAACACGAGAGTAGGGGAAAGGGGGATACTATATAGCAAAACTCTGATAAGAACGATGTATCATTAATTGAACGCTGTTTAACAGCTAAGAGCAGCACTTACAAAAATAAAGATAGTAAACACAGAAGAGTTGCAATGGACTTAAAAGAATATCTCGATTGGAAAATGGACACTACTCTTGTTAGTGACTTCGTACTTCAGAAGACACGAATGAGCAGTAAGCAATACATCATGTGCATAAGTGCATTTATACTCACAGTTATCCAATATAGGGACTGAATAAAGAACAATGAGAGGTTTGTGTTTGTCCATCACTAAAGTACTCCTATTAGTTATTACTCCCACCGACCCATATTAGTTGACTCAAATTTGTCTAGGTACGGATGTATCTAGCACTAAAACTTGTCTAGATACATTCTAAGCCAAGTAATATGGGTTGGAGGGAGTAACATATTCTTTTGAAGGAACTATTGAGCAGTAATCTATACAACCAGAGGGAAACAGTGGTGTTTGTTATCTTTTGCAGTAATCAGGTTTAATTAACAAAAACTGATTAAAACTGACAGCTAACAGTCAGGAGGCATAACAATTAATTAAGGTACTTCCTCCGATCTAAATTAATGTTCTCACATTTGTCTAGATTCAGATCTATCTAGTCATGTTTTAGTGCTAGATACATCCGAATCTAGCTAAATCTGAGAACATTAATTTGGATCGGAGGGAGTATTAGAAACAGAACAGTTGTGTTGGGACAAACAAAATCTCGATAGCAAAATCTAAATACTCGTATTAGTTATCAACATATTCTTTTGAAGGAACTATTGAGCAGTAATCTACACATACACATCATGTGCATTTATGCGCACAATTATCAAATATGGAACTGAATAAAGAACAATCATAGGTTTGTGCACCACTAAACCTGACTATCTATAACAATCACTGCAACAGCACGAGAAGGATAGTAAGACATACAGGATGCTAGTTATCATCTAAACAGTACTCGATTGAACATAAAGTGCATCCAAAGCTGCAGAATCAGAACACAATGTAGTCAATTGGTGCATGCAATCCATGTATGTGCAGGTGCATGCAATATTTATAATCATTTTGCAAGATATTCAGTTTTTAAACCATGTTTGCTCAGCAATCAATTCTTACTTCCTGACAAAAACAATGTTGTTTGCTATCTTTTGCAGTAACCAGGTTTCACTAATGAAAACTGATAAAAATTAATAGCTAAGAGTGAGCAGGCATAACAATTAATTAAGGTAATGAAAACAGAGCAGTTGCATTGGATACAAGAATCTAAAAACTAGTACGTAGTAGTTATTAACATATTCTTTTGAAGCAATGGAAATCTATACATCATGTGCATTTATACTCACTATTATCTAATACGGGAAAAAATGAAGATCAATGAGAGATTTGTCCATCACTAAACCTGACTACTATCTATAACAATCATGGCAGCAGCACGAGAAGGTTAGTAAAACATACAGAATGCTAGTTATCAGCAAAAGCAGCACTTGATTGATCATAAATAGCATCGAAACTGCAAAATAAGCATAGAATGTAGTGGATGGGTGCTTAAAATTCAGCAGCACGAGAAGGTCAGTAGAACATAAAGGATGCTAGTTATCAGCAAAAGCAGCACTTGATTGATAAATAATATCGAAACTGCAGAATCAGCTACAATGTAGTGGATGGGTGCTTAAAATTCATCTATGTACGGGTGCAAGGAATGAAGGAATATTGAAATTCATATTGCAGGAAATTCAGTTTTTAAACCATGTTAGCTCAGCAATCAATTCTTACTTCCTGACAAAAACAATGATGTTTGCTATCTTTTGCAGTAACCAGGTTTCACTAAGAAAACTGATAAAACTAATAGCTAAGAGTGAGCAGGCATGACAATTAATTAAGGTATTGAAAACAGAGCCGTTGCATTGGATACAAACAAAAATCTGGATAAGGAAATCTAAATACTAGTACTCCCTCCGACCCAAATTAATTGACTCAGATTTGTCTAGATTCGGATGTATCTAGACATATTTTAGTACTAGATACATCCGAATGTAGATAAATTTGAGTCAATTAATTTGGGTCAGAGGGAGTATTAGTTATTAACATATTCTTTAGAAGCAATGGACATTTATACATCATGTGCATTTATACTCAGTATTATCTAATATTTGAGACTAAATGAAGAACAATGAGAGATTTGTCCATCACTAAACCTGACTACTATCTATAACAATTATGACAGCAGCACGAGAAGGTTAGTAAAACATACAGAATGCTAGTTATCAGCAAAAGCAGCACTTGATTGATCATAAATAACATCGAAACTGCAGAATCGGCATACAATGTAGTGGATGGGTGCTTAAAATTCATGTATGTATGGGTGCAAGGAATATTGAAATTCATATTGCAGGGAATTCAGTTTATAAACCATGTTTGCTCCTCAACCATATATAGTTTAAAAATCCAGACCGGTGATCAAACCGGTCAGGCTGTCGGTTTATCGGTTCACTGGTACAACGACTGGTTCGTCGGTTCAATAGCTGAACAGGTAATTAAGAAATAAGATTTGTTTTACTAGTTAAATAAGAAAATAAAGGTTCAAAAGGGATATCTTCCACCATAACCATGTTTACGCAATATACAACAAAGTAGTATGGCCTAGTTGGTTAGTGCAATGTAAAGAGGCTCAAAAGGGATACGTTCAAACGACCAGGGCTCAAAATCCCATCCACCCCTCATTCAATTTTATTTCTATGGAGTGCTGACACTGGACGGACCGATCAATTTTATTAGTTATTTCTGAAGCAACAGTTGAGCAGTAAGAAATCATTAACTTCATTTATCATTTATACTCATAATTACAATCATCAAACCATGCCTCTAAAAGGAACAGTCGGAGCACTCGATTGAACATACATAGCACTCAAATTTGCAGAATCGGCATAAATTGTAGACAGCAAATTCGCTTCAAGAAAACAGCAATTTGACTACTTACACTCCTCGTCGATGTCGAAGATGGAGAAGTCAGTGAAGGAGTAGCGGGTGTACACCTCCCGCCCCGTCTTGGGATCGCGCTCGAGGATGGAGTCAAGGACGGCGCGGTGCGCCGCGCCTCTCCGCTGTCTCTCCTCCTCCTTCCTCGCCTGCTCCGCCTCCCGACGCAGAAGCTCTGCATATTCCGCCTCCATCTCGGCAAATTCCTCGGCCTCGTCGTAGAGTAAAGGCTCCGGGAAGATGTCGTCCTCCTCCTCTACGCACGCCATGATTTCCATGTCGCCGACACACCCAAGTCGTCGCCGACACACCCAGGTCGCCGCCGCTGCCGCTGCCGCCGCCGCCAAACCCTAATAGTCGACCTGGTCGAGACTGCCCGAGACAAAGCGAATAGCGATGCTGCTTTGGCTGGCCGATCTTCACAATGAACTAATAGCCCTTTGTTCTCGGCCCAGCCTAAAAGGGAGCAGCGAATAGCGATGCTGCTTTGGCTGGCCCATGATGTTTGCTGATCTCCGTCGATGTTTGGGGAGAAGGGCCGTCACGGTTTAGAGCCCACTTACGGGCTAGGGCCATAGCCATTACGACGCCAGGAGTGGCAAATGCTAATTGCCGCTCAACGCAGCCCACTTGCCTGCACCGCGCACCCCTCTCTGCCTTGACCGTCGCACCTAGGCCAGCCTACCAACAAGAGGAATACGAAGAACCTCACCGACGATGGGACGACGTGGCTGGCCACGGCACCCTAGCGGAGGTGAGGCCACGTCAGGTTGGGGGTTTAGAGGGATGGTCGGCTGGGACCTCGTCGACAACAGGGATGACGCGGCTGGCCGCGGTGTCGTCGGCGGAGGCGAGGCCTAGACCTCACCGGAGACGGGGACGACGCGGCTAGCCGTAGCATCGCCAGGGGAGGTGACGAAAAAACTTAATGGGAGGCTCATCGGCGAGAAAGAAGCAATGGAGGCGAGGGGTGCATGCGTAGGAAGAAGACAATGTCGATGCAGTTGTGGTGGCCAATGGATCACGATCGGAAGGGAAGGGTCACGTGTGTAATGCCTAAGAGCGGTGCTTATCACCTCCCGGTAGGAATCCTATACATAGACCAGGTTGGCCGTTACTACTCGCCACACACCCCGCGATGTAATGGGCCTAGCCCATTCTACGTTTTTTTCGTTTTTTTTCTTTTTCTTTTTTTTGGTATTTGCTTTTACTTTACCTTTTTATCATTTAATTTATCTCGTAGATATTTAGATTTGAAAATGTTCGAGTTATGAATGAATCAAACTTTGAAAAATTATTCAGATTTTGAAAAATGTTTTTATTTGTAAAATGTTCGAATTAAAAAATCAAAAAAGAAAAATACTTCAAATAATAAAAATACTTGATCAACTGGGCCGTGGTCGAATTAACATTAAGATATAAATCGGTATACAGTTTTAGTAGGTAAATGATTTTGAAGATATGAAATAGGAAGGGTGGGGAGGACATACAGTTTTAGTAGGTAAATGGTTTCGAAGATATGACTTCAATAGTGTATAAGATATAGTCCGTGGATAAATAATTAAGTTATCAGTAAAACATCACTTTCGGTTTGGATTACATAGATGCTTGCTTATACTGATCTTTATTCATAACATATAAGGGAGATGGATTTATTTATTGTGTAGGTTATTTTGTATTCTAGCATTGCTATGTTGCTGAGAAGTTTGAGATAGGGAACTACAATCCCTTGCAACTTGGGTACTGGCTAAAGATCACGAGTACGAAAGAACAAAAGCAACATCGGCTGCAACAGAAGAGGCCTATGTATCTGTGTCAATGTGGAGTTTTATTTCTTGAGATTGGTTAAGGAATTTTTTCGCAGCTAGCCATTCCTTTGACGATTCAAGGAAATTAATTCATTTAATGTATGGCTGTGTAATTTAACAAATGTAACAATTTGATTTCTATGTAAACTCATTAGTTTTGTGCATGATGATATAAAACTTTTGTTCCTTGATGCAAACACAATTTTGGAATGTTATATGGTCGAACGGATAATGGGACTACAAAATGGGTTGAACCAAAGATATTTGGGTTTTATAAATTATATCGATTTGTTTTTTAACCGGTCTGCTTTTTTTTAGCCAGTCTGCCCCTGTGGGTTGCTACGGGGATAACGGAAAATTTACGTGTACACAAAACTGAAACAGTTGTCCTAAGTTATGTACACACAAATAAAACAGTTGTCCTAATTGAAAAAAGGTGTGACCACCATGTGGTCTCTATTCATTTTTGGAAATGGGGTGTGGTCTCTATTCATACATAGATAAAGGCCAATTCTTTCTCTAATATAACATCTTTCTTCTTTGGTATTATTTTCTAACTTTAGTGACGTCCTCACGCACCGCTGCAAGCTAGCTATTAAGAAAACCTATGTAAAAAAGAAATATGGAATCGCATATTTGGGTTAAACACTTTTAACTTGAAATTATTGCATCACTTAAAATTTGCATCAAAGTGGATCGATGTCTAACATTTGACTTGCCCCAAAGTCCGATCGACATGTTGAGGCAATCGATCGCTACAATATTTATTTGATGTCTGCTTTGCAAAGATCTTTTAAATAAGCAAGCAGTCCTTGCTCAACATTAGTACTAATTGACATGGCATATTATGTAAGGAAAATATTGTTAAATATCACATCATTGAGAGCTTAGTGCTTCGTACCTATACAGATGATCAATTTGGCACAATAAGGAAAACCAGCAAGGATGCCGATGAAAGCCAACAGGCTTCCAGGCGCTTGACATCAAGAAGTAAAACTGGAGCGCGCTGGTAAAGAAACTCTAAAGCAATCAATGAAATTATGTATATTTAGTAAAAATATAAAAAATACAAATTAGACCAAGCACATCTGATCACGGTTCAATACATTCACTTGTTGAATAAAATTCAGAACATATATCACAGGCAAGCTGAGCAGAAAAACATGGGACTGAGGACTAATCTCCTCCCGCATGTGCATGTTGACCTACAGAACCATACCCCAGATTGGAGTTGCTCATCCTACTGCATTTGCTGCTCACCGTGGCCATGGGGAGCAGGATCAGTGTCAGCGACTTCTATACAGCAAACTGCATGGGAGCATACAGATGGAACTCCCTCGCATCCATGAAGGCATGAGTGAAGTCGACGATTGATCTTGGCGCAAGTGCAGCGGTGTCGTGGAAGCTATTACGGAACTGCATCGTGAGCTTCCCAGAGAATCCCCATCCGCATGGTCGAGCCAGTCAACCACTCAACCCCACCCTCCTCCCAAGAGAGCACCTTGTGGCGCCCCGCTAAAACCACTACTAAAAAATCGTGTTGTTTTTGTGCATTGCATCGTCATGACCGCATGCTCATGTCATCTTGCCACATTGCATTTGAGCATCGTTATGTCATCATGCATTTGTTTTGTCTAAAACTATTTTCTAAAAGTCTAGTTTTATTTTTTAAAATATCCCCCGTCTTTATTCAAATCAAAACCCTGATCTTTTGTAGATCTTTTATTTGTCTAAAAACTATTTAAAAAATATTCTAAAATAAAAAAAAGGATAAAGAAATAAAAATATTTTTTTAGGGGAGGCAGCCGGCCAGGCCCAAAAGGCCCAGCCAGCCAGCCTACCACCCTGCTAAACAATCCTAGACTAATCCCCACCCCACCTTTACCACTTGCCGCCAAGAAACCCGCTCCACCACCTCCCACTGCTGCTGGGCCCCGCCCGCAGCCTCCTCACACCCCACGCGCCACAGCCATGTCCACCTCCCCCACCTCGGGATCCCCGCCCACCTGGGCGCGCTTCCCCCAACCGCGTGCACGCCACCTGCCCGTCCCCTGGTCCCACCCCACCTCCTTTCCCGCCGACACCCACCCGCCGACAACGCCGCGTCGCCTCACCCGCCTGCCAGCCCCGCTCCATCCCTCCGCTGACCACACCACCTGCTCCCGGGCCCCACCCGCGGGAGAGGCCGCTCCCGACCAAGAACCACCTGCTCGCCCCTCCCTAGGTCCACCTACCCCCGCTAGCCCCATGCCTTCCTCGCGATCCTCTCCCCACCAACCACCGTCCGCCGCCCCTTCGATCCCACCAACCGCCGCCGTCCTCGGCCTCAAGCCCGCCTCCGGCCAGCGATCCAAGCTCCCTCGCCGCCCTCTCCGTGCGCCATCTTCCCTCGCCGTCGCCCTCCTTTTCTCCAGCGCCTCCGCAACCTCCGCCCCTCCTCTCATCAAGTGTGAGATCCAGGCACATGGCTTAATAGGATTGATAGGATACCCATATCAACAAGTTGCAACTTCTTTTTCGGAAGCTTATTCGAAAAGAACTCTAAGGTTAAGCGTGCTTGGCCTAGAGCAATTCTAGGATGGGTGACCGATCGGAAAGTGGGTAACCGGGGGCGCACGAGTGAGGACAAAGTGCGCATAAAAGACTAGTGTTGGTCTGTGGGGCCAGTTTAGATATCCTATTAAGCTGTCAGGAGTGACACCCCCCGGGCCCAGGAGTGGACGGGGTGTTACAAGTGGTATCAGAGCCGACCCTTACGATTACACGGGTGTGTGCGGGTCAGTGGCGGGACATGTGGAGCATGGCATGTGTGGCCCGGAGTGGACACGGCATGGCACATGAGCGGCCTTTGGGCCTTGCAGCGTGCCAGAGGGAACGTTCCTGGGGTGTGCTTGATCGATGAGGGCATCGATCTTCTAAAGGGTGGGTGTATGTGAGATCCAGGCACATGGCTTAATAGGATTGATAGGATACCCATATCAACAAGTTGCAACTTCTTTTCCGGAAGCTCATTCGAAAAGAACTCTAAGGTTAAGTGTGCTTGGCCTAGAGCAATTCTAGGATGGGTGACCGACCGGGAAGTGGGTAACCGGGGGCGCACGAGTGAGGATAAAGTGTGCAGAAAAGACTAGTGTTGGTCTGTGGGGCCAGTCTAGATATCCTATTAAGCTGCCAGGAGTGACACCCCCTAGGCCCAGGAGTGGACAGGGTGTTACATCGAGCCCCTCGGCTTCAGCGGCCCCGCCTTCCCCGCCAGTCCCCGCGCTGGTCTCCTCCTGCTCCGCTCACCTCTGTGACATCACGTCGCCCTAGCTCTGCCGCCGCGGGCGTCCTCTTCTCCTCGCCGGCTCGACTCCCCGCTTCGCCGATCCCTGGGCCTTCTTGCCCTTCTTCGCCCGGACCTGTTGCATCACGGTTGCTCCGTGCGCTGCCGTGTAAGGCCCTGTCCCGCGAGCACCGCACGTTGGGGCCTCTTCCTCTAATCTGAACCGTGCCCCTGTCCGCGCAGCGTCGATGGGCGCCTCCTTTTTCTCCTGCAGGTCGCATGGTGCCACCTGCCGGTGTGTCCTCGCCGAGCTCCCTCTGCATCCTCCGGCCGCCGACCTGTTAGCCGCCTCCTGGCAAGCCTCTGGCCCCCAAGACGCCATGTGCTTTTTCCCCATCGGGCATGTTGCTCATGTTCAGATGGTGTGTCCTGTTGCTCACTTCTCCTGTCGTGTTGTGGTGCTAGTGTGATTTCAAGGTGAGATACATATGTGGTGTGGTGTGGTGGATGTGATTGAAGGAAATATGCCCTGAGAGGCAATAATAAAGTTGTTATTATGTATTACTTGTATATGATAGATGTTTATTTTGCATGCTATAATTGTATTGATAGGAAACATCAATACATGTGTGTTTAATAAACAAAAAGGGTTCCTAGTTATGCCTCTCTTATAGACTAGCTTGTTGATTAACAAGATGATCAAGGTTTCCTGATCATGGACATTGGATGTTGTTAATAACAAGGTCACAGCATTTGTGAAATGATGTGATGAACATTCATCCGAAGTATAGCATTACGATCAAGTCATTATGTTTATATTGCTATAACATCATACGAAGTAATCTTTATCCTTAGACCATGAGATCATGTTAATTGCTAACACCGGAAGAGTATCTTGATAACATCAAACGTCACACCATAACGGTGACTATAAAGATGGGTTCGATTACGAAGGTGTTATGTTGAGGCTCATGGATCAAGAGTGGAATTTGTCAATCTAGATGACGGATAGATATACTCTGGACCCTCTCGGTGATATCACATTAGGATAGCTTGCAAGCAAGTGATGTGATCACTAGAATGTTATATCACGGGAACGAGAAAAGAGTGTATGTGAAGCGAGATCAAACTAGGTATGGAGATACCGATGATCGAATCTCGGACATGTAATATATCGAGAGACAAAGGGATTTAGTTACAAGCGTTAAAGGTTCTCACGATCATATGAGTCATCATTGAATGTATAGAGTCGATCACGGATCTCCGGTCCCGCTGATTATTGATCGGAGAAGGGTCTCGATCATGTACGCATTATTCATGAACCGTAGGGTGGCACACTTAAGAGTTACGGACACCATTTTGGAGCACATATGTTTGAACGAAAGAATTGCAAAGCGCAGAATTGTTTCAATAGAAACCGGAAATTGTTTCAGGTGAAATTGCAAAAGGTGGTTCTGCATGTGATATTGAAATATTGCAAGGGGCTATATGTGAATGTTTGTTAATTAAAGTAATTAACAAAATTCTGAATAAATTTAATAAAAGAGTTTTATTAAATGAGAGAGCATTAAATTTGGAGAAATTTAATGCATTTAAAGTGGAGACTTTAAAGGGAATGTGAAGAGGCATTTTAATGTGGAGGGTTACCACGCATGAATGGGGAGGTGAGGGTCACCCCCATGCACCGCCATGGAGAGAAGGGCACCCCTCCTCCTATAAAAGGCCACCCATTCCTCCTTCATCCACACACCTCCTTGTGAAGGATCTCTCTCCCCTCTAGAATTATTCCCCATGGTCTCGGATTAGCGATACATGTTCCAGTGGCATTTAAATGAAGGAGTTGCTTCCATTGGATCGCTGGAGCGAGGAGGTGGAGGTTGTCCGTGGCTTGAACGTGTGCGAGTGTGGATGCGCTGCTGAGTTGCGGCCGGACTTCCTCACGATCTTGAGATCGGCAAGTGTACGACTACATCAACCACGAGTTCCTACTCGTTAACAAAGCTCGTTGTCTTCGAGGGTAAGTTCTCCATGGATGTATGTCCACCCGTTGCTCTGTATCTAGTAGATAGATCTTGGCGTATAGTTCTCATCGTAGGAATTTTTTTGTTTTCTATGTTGCGGACCCAACAGTGGTATCAGAGCCTGATCTATGCGTAGGTGCTTTGCACGGATAGTACACATATGTTTATATGTGGGCGATGATGATCATGTTATTGCATCTTCTATGTACTTTGGATATTGGTGGCATAGTGGGATGAAGCGGCCTAGACCAACCTTACATGTCATCGTACATGAGACCGGTTCCACGACTTACATGCAACTAGTTTTGCATAAGTGGCTAGCGGGTGTCTGTCTCTCCTACTATAGTCAATATCTGATTTACAACGAGTTGCTAATAACTTGGTTATCCTCGTTGTGGTTCATGTTCGTAGGTAAGACCGGTTCTATCTCCGAAAGCCCTAAGCCACGTAAAACTTGCAATTGATAAATTAGAGGCGTCTAGTTTAGATCGTTGCTGGGCTAGTGTATTGATATGGTATTGTTGTAAGTAGATGTATGATAGATACTCTTACAACTCACTTGACGTGTAAGTTCCATAGACCTTGGCCTTACACACAAAGGAATGATAGAGATCATACCACGATGCAAATGATAGAAATCAAATGCATGGACCATATCACCTCACTTCACACATTAGCATCTTATATTGCTAGTTTGGCGCTTTTGGTAGCATTATAAGATGATCCCTCATTTAGATATCAAGATAAAATGTGTTCTTCCTTAAGTATGCACCGTTTTGTGGATCGTGTTTTGAGGCATCACGTGATGATCGGGTGTTTTCGACTCTATGCTTTCATACAACGGGTGTAAGACAGTTTTACACACGCAAATACTAAGGTTCTTACTTGACGAGCCTAGCATGTACAGACATGGCCTCGGAACATGGACCGAAAGTTTAAGCATGAGTCATATAGTTGATATGATGCCCATATAGATGCTCGCCTTTGAAGCTACACCGACTCGCGTGATGATCGGACTTGGTGTAGTGGATTTGGTTCATGTAATCACCAAAAGGACACGAGGGATGTCGTTTTTGAGTGGGAGTTCATTAGTAATTTGGATTAGTTGAACTCAATTTATCATAAACTTAGTCTAAATATATTTTACAAATTCTGTTGTAGATGGCACCACCTGCTTTTAATTTCAATGTGTTCATGGAGAAAGAGAAGCTTGCTGCGAATGGTAGCAACTTCACCAACTGGGCTATGAATTTGAGGATTCTCCTCACTGCTGCACAAAAGCAATATGTGCTAGAGGCGCCGCTAGGCCCCCCACCAGCTCCTGATGCCCCTGACGAGGAAAAGAACGTCCATATAACTCGTCAGGAGGACCACAACTTAGTTCATTGTGGCATACTGTATGGGCTAGAGCCAGAACTTCGAAAACGTTTCGAAAATGGCAATGCCTTTGATACCATGGGAGAATTGAAAATGATTTTCGATACCCATGCTGCCATAGAGAGTTATAATGCTTCTGAAAAGTTCTTTAGCTGCATGATGGAAGAGAACAGCTCCGTTAGTGAGCACGTACTCAAAATGTCTGTTTACGCCGATAAGCTTGTGTCCTTGGGAATAACGATTCCCATTGACTTAGGCATACATCGTGTTCTCCAATCTCTGCCACCTAGCTACAAGAGCTTCGTGATGAACTATAATATGCAGGGCATGAAGAAGTCTCTTCCGAGCTTCACAATGCTTAAGACCGCCAAGTGGAGATTAGGAAAGAACATCAAGTGTTGATGATCAATAAGACCACCGGTTTCAAGAAGGACAAGAAAGGCAAGCGAAGGGAAAGAAGGGCGGCAAATCTGCACGCTGAAAAGAAACCCCGAGATGGCCCTAAGTCCGATAATCGAAAAGTGCTACTATTGCAAGGGGATGGCCATTGAAGCGAATCGCCCCAAGTATTTGGCGGACAAGAAGGCCAAAGGCAAACAAAGGTATATGTGATATACATGTTATTGATGTGTACTTGATTAGTACTCGCAGAGCACGGGTATTTGATACGGATCGGTTGCTAATATATGTAACTCGGTTCAGGGCTGGAACAAGCGACAACTAGCAAGGGATGAGGTCACGATGCGGGTCGGCAATGGATCAAGAGTTGATGTGATCGCCGTCGGAACGCTGCCTCTCCATATGCCGTCGGGATTAGTTATAAACCTGAATAATTGTTATTTGGTGCCTGCACTGAGCATGAACATTGTATCCGGATCGTGTTTGATGCAAAGTGGTTATTCGTTTAAGTCTGAAAACAATGGTTGTTCGATTTATATGAATAATATCTTTTATGGTCATGCACCTGTGTTGAATGGTTTATTTCTGTTGGATCTCGGTAGTAGTATTACGCATATTCATAATTTTGATGCTAAAAGGATTAAACTTGATAATGATATATCTACATATATGTGGCACTGCCGTCTAGGTCATATTGGCGTTAAACGCATGAAGAAACTCCATTCTGATGGACTTTTGGAATCACTTGATTTTGAATCATTTGACACATGTGAGCCATGCCTTATGGGCAAGATGACTAGAACACAGTTTTCCGGTTCAATGGAACGGGCGACAGATTTATTGGAAATCATACATACTGATGTGTGTGGACCAATGAGTGTGTCAGCGCGAGGTGGATATCGTTATTTTGTTACTTTCACGGATGATTTGAGTAGATACGGGTATATCTATTTGATGAAACATAAGTCTGAAACCTTTGAAAGGTTCAAAGAATTTCAGAATGAAGTGGAAAATCATCGTAACAGAAAGATCAAATTTATGCGGTCCGACCATGGAGGAGAGTATCTTAGTTACGAGTTTAGCACACATATGAAAGACTGTGGAATAGTTTCACAACTCACGCCTGTCGGAACACCACAACGTAATGGTGTGTCAGAACGTCGTAATCGTACTTTATTGGATATTGTTCGATCTATGATGTCTCTGAGTGACTTGCCACTGTCATTTTGGGGTTATGCACTGGAAACCGCTGCATTCACTTTAAATAGGGCACCATCTAAATCCGTTGAAAAGACACCGTATGAATTATGGTTTGGAAACAAACCTAAGCTGTCATTTCTTAAAGTTTGGGGATGCGATGTTTATGTGAAGAAACTTCAACCGGATAAACTCGAACCCAAAGCGGAAAAATGCGTCTTCATAGGATACCCTAAGGAAACGATTGGGTATACCTTCTATCACAGATCCGAGGGCAAGGTCTTTGTTGCCAAGAATGGATCCTTTCTTGAGAAGGAGTTTCTCGCGAAAGGTGTGAGTAGTCGGAAGGTAGAACTTGAAGAGGTTATTGAACCTTCTCTTCATGAAATGGCGAGTAGCGCAGCTCCAGAAGTTGTTTCGGAGTTGACTTCACCTAATGAAGAGAGAGCTAATGATATTGATCATGAAACTCCAAAAGAGGACACTACCGAACCTCGCAGGTCAAGCAGGACACGTGCAACTCCTGAACTGTACGGCAATCCTGTTATGAATTTCATGATTGATGAAATAGATGACCCTGCGACGTATGAAGAAGCGATGATGAGCCCTGATTCCAACAAATGGCTAGAAGCCATGAAATCTGAGATGGAATCCATGTACGAAAACCAGGTTTGGACCTTGGTGGACTTACCTCACGATCGAAAGGCCGTTGAGAATAAATGGATTTTCAAAAGAAAAACTGATGCTGATGGTAATGTAACCATCTATAAGGCTCGACTTGTCGCAAAGGGGTTTCGACAAATTCAAGGAGTTGACTACGATGAGACATTCTCTCCCGTAGCGATGCTTAAGTCGGTTAGGATTATGTTAGCAATTGCTGTATATTTCGATTATGAAATATGGCAGATGGATGTCAAAACTGTGTTCCTCAATGTTAATATTGAAGAAGAGTTGTATATGATACAACTTAAGGGTTTTGTCGATCCTAAGGATGCTGATAAGGTGTGCAAACTTCAGTGATCCATCTATGGACTGAAGCAAGCATCCCGGAGTTGGAATCTCCGCTTTGATGAGGTGATCAAAGAGTTTGGATTTGTCCAAACTTATGGAGAGGCTTGTATTTACAAGAAAGTGAGTGGGAGCAATGTGGCATTTCTGATATTATATGTGGATGACATATTATTGATTGGAAATGATATAGATCTTTTAAACAGTGTTAAAAGTTATCTAAACAGCAAATTTTCGATGAAGGACCTTGGTGAAGCTTCATATATATTAGGCATTAAAATCTATAGAGATAGATCAAGACGCCTAATTAGGCTATCGCAGAGTACATACCTTGATAAGATATTAAAGAAGTTTAATATGGACGGAAGTAAGAAGGGGTACTTACCTATGTTGCAAGGCAAGACATTGAGTAAGACTCAAAGTCCGGCTACGGCGGAAGAAAGAGAGATAATGGATAAGATCCCCTATGCCTCGGCCATAGGCTCTATAATGTATGCCATGCTATGTACAAGACCGGATGTGGCACATGCTATTAGTTTGACTAGTAGGTACCAATCTGATCCAGGTTCGGAACACTCGATAGCGGTCAATAATATCCTTAAGTACTTGAGAAGAACTAAGGATATGTTTCTTATATACGGAGGTGAAGAAGAGCTAGTCGCTAAGTGTTATGTCGATGCTAGCTTTAACACTGATCCGGATGACTCTAAGTCTCAATCCGGATACGTATTTCTCTTGAACGGAGCAGTAGTTAGTTGGAGGGGCTCCAAACAACCTGTGGTGGCTGGATCAACAACGGAGGCGGAATATGTTGCTGCTTGGCGTAAGCAGAAGCGTTTGGATGAAGGAGTTCATTACGAAACTGGGTGTGGTTCCCAGTGCGTTGGACCCGATGGTGATCTATTGTGACAATAATGGAGCCATAGCCAACGCAAAGGAACCAAGGTCTCACAAGAATTCCAAACATATTAAGCGTCGGTTTCACTCCATCCGCGAGCATGTCAAGGATGGAGATATAAAGATTTGTAAAGTGCACACGGACCTGAATGTAGCAGATCCATTGACTAAAGTTCTCCCTAGGGCAAAAAATGATCAACACCAAAACTCCATGGGTGTTAGATTTATCACTATATAAACTAGATTATTGTCTCTAGTGCAAGTGGGAGACTGAAGGAAATATGCCCTGAGAGGCAATAATAAAGTTGTTATTATGTATTCCTTGTATATGATAGATGTTTATTTTGCATGCTATAATTGTATTGATAGGAAACATCAATACATGTGTGTTTAATAAACAAAAAGGGTTCCTAGTTATGCCTCTCTTATAGACTAGCTTGTTGATTAACGAGATGATCAAGGTTTCCTGATCATGGACATTGGATGTTGTTAATAACAAGGTCACAGCATTTGTGAAATGATGTGATGAACATTCATCCGAAGTATAGCATTACGATCAAGTCATTATGTTTATATTGCTATAACATCATACGAAGTAATCTTTATCCTTAGACCATGAGATCATGTTAATTGCTAACACCGGAAGAGTATCTTGATAACATCAAACGTCACACCGTAACAGGGTGACTATAAAGATGGGGTTCAGTGCTACGAAGGTGTTATGTTGAGGCTCATGGATCAAGAGTGGAATTTGTCAATCCATATGACGGATAGATATACTCTGGGCCCTCTCGGTGATATCACATTAGGATAGCTTGCAAGCAAGTGATGTGATCACTAGAATGTTATATCACGGGAACGAGAAAAGAGTGCATGTCGGTAACGAGATCAAACTAGGTATGGAGATACCAATGATCGAATCTCGGACATGTAATATATCGAGAGACAAAGGGATTTAGTTACAAGCGTTAAAGGTTCTCACGATCATAGGAGTCATCGTTGAATGTGTAGGAGTCAGTACGGATCTCCGTGTCCATTGCTGATTATTGATCGAAGAAGGGTCTCGATCATACGTGCATTATTCGTGAACCGTAGGGTGGCACACTTAAGAGTTACCGGACACCATTTTGGAGCACATATGTTTCAGACGAAAGAATTGCAAAGCGCAGGAATTGTTTCAATAGAAACCGGAAATTGTTTCGGGTGAAATTGCAGAAGGTGGTTCTGCATGTGATATTGAAATATTGCAAGGGGATATATGTGAATGTTTGTTAATTAAAGTAATTAACAAAATTCTGAATAAATTTAATAAAAAGAGTTTTATTAAATGAGAGAGCGTTAAATTTGGAGAAATTTAATGCATTTAAAGTGGAGACTTTAAAAGGGAATGTGAAGAGGCATTTTAATGTGGAGGGGTTACCACCACATGAATGGGGGAGGTGAGGGGTCACCCCCCATGCGCCGGCCATGGAGAGAGGGGGCACCCCCCTCCTCCTATAGAAGTCCACCCATTTCCTCCTTCATCCACACACCTCCTTGTGAAGGATCTCTCTCCCCCTCTAGAATTATTCCCCCATGGTCTCGGATTAGCGAGATACATGTTCCCGGTGGCATTTCGTCTGGAAGGAGTTGCTGCTTCCGCTGGATTGCTGGAGCGAGGAGGTGGAGGTTGTCCGGTGGCTTAAACGTGTGTGTGAGTGCGGATGCGCTGCTGAGTTGCGGTGCTCGGACTTTCTCATGATCTTGAGATCGGCAAGTGTACGACTACATCAACCATGAGTTCCTACTCGTTAACAAAGCTCGTTGTCTTCGAGGGTAAGTTCTCCATGGATGTATGTCCACCCGTTGCTCTGTATCTAGTAGATAGATCTTGGCGTATAGTTCTCATCGTAGGAAATTTTTTGTTTTCTATGCTGCGGACCCAACAGTGATGGTATGGTGGTGATGTATGAAGATGGAGATGCCATCTAAAGAATGCCGAAGCCCCGCTACTCCTCTGTACCCAGGTTTCGCCAAGATCTTCCCGAAGACCATCGGTCAAGTTCGCCACCGACAACAGACGGACGACAAGACTCCAACCGGAGATCAGAGGTGATGGTGTCGGAACGACAAGATCTACTTCACGGACACCGAGCGTCAAGATCGCCTTCACGGAAAAACCGCAAGACCTCCTTCCCGGGATTCGAAGACCGAACCCTCGGCACGCCAAGATCTTCTCCTCGAAACGCCACAACCGAACCCTGGAGCTATCTTCTTCCTCTCCGATCTCGTTCCTCGTCGAGCCCTGGACCCTGAGACCGGACCCTTAACCCACGGAACCCAAGATCGTCCGAACCCAGATGTGTGAACCTTTTCCCGAGCCCCTATTTTATAAATGCTTTACATAAAACTGTTGCATTTAAATTGTTCATACATGCATACCTGTCTGTGGTTTGGGGGCATTATGCCGATTCACCCCATAATTAAATACGGAGTCTATATGCGGGCTATTCTAGTCTTATTCTGGACTCCATTGAAATTGGTGTAGCGAACCGATGCCATGCTTCGCCCTGTTAATACAACATTTAAACTGCGGGGTAGTTAAATAACTCGAATCTATTAATTAATTGTCGGGACCCCGGTTCCGCTTAATATTGCCTAATTGCACCGCATCTGTGCCATGCCATGCATCATATCATAAGCATGCCGGATCTTCTGCCGTAGTATTAAATATTGCATCCGATGTTTCTTCTAGTGTTTGCTTCTTCGTGGATTAGGCCGATGAGTTGATGCGAGTGTCGACAAGTTCTCCGGATATGATCTGTCGGCAGTGTTTTCCCAGGCGAGCATCTCTCCCCCTTCTACCTATTTTGCATTTATAGTCTTTATTTCTTCCTGTTGATCTATTGCTATCCTTGTCGCGATGCTTTAGTGTTCCGTACCAGTTATATCCCGTGCAACCTCTATATTGCCTTGGACACCTCCTATTACCTGTGTTTGGTAGATAGCTGGCCTTGCGAGTCGTTGTTTCTTGCTCAGGTGCGATCTCGTGTTGTCAAGTACCACAGTTGTTGGAATGCTGGCAGATGTTTATGGTGGAGATGATCATGTCTTTAAATACAACTATTAAAATGCTAGATATAACTAATGCAGAGGCATCGGTGGGAAATAGATGTTATTTGGTTCTTCCATGCTCACTTGTGTCCCGTAGGACCCCGAGTACTTGATACCTGTTCCTTGACTATTCGCACTATCCACATCCGGGAGGCCTTATGGACCCCCCTGAGCCAGAGCTTGATTCATTTCTATTTCTTAGGGCCACAAACTAGTTTGGGGTTTTATTACTATCCTGTACTTATGCCATGCTTTACTGCTTTATTTAAGATTGTGCGTGGAGCACTGTCTTTTTGGATCGTACACGTTTTAGCGGTATCGACAAGCCAGTCACACTTTCGGGTTCCCGATAAGCATAAAGGCGTCGCAAACCCCGGTCCGTTCGAGCCAACTTCGTTGCGGGTAGCTTAGTGAGGTGGCCTCCTGAAATATTTTATGAATCATGTGATCGCTTTGTCGTGAAAGGCTCGTTGGGTTTTGAGTTGGTTTTTCCGAGGTTGATCGAGTGTGTTGCTATTTGTGCACCCCTGCAGGGTAAAACTTTCTGAAAGCCGTGTCCACGGTTATGGACGACTTGGAGCACAGTATCTCGATCATAGACAAGCATAGCTAAAGTAGTGCTATAAATTTGACTTAATATGTGACTAGTAATTCAGCTTCACTACAATGGAATGGATAATAAAAATGCCAACAACTAGTGGATATATGGTGGTCTGTGTCATGCTATACCTGCCTAGTAAGTAATGCAACTCCAATGGAATGTGATAAAAGTGCCAACAACTGCTAGGTTTTGGGATTCCTCAGGACAATTATATCTGACTAGTAAATGTTCCAACTACAACGGAATGTTAACTAAAACTGCCCACTACTTATGTTATCAGGATAACTCATGCCATCTATATCTGACTAGTAAGTGCTTCAACTATAATCGAATGAATAAAATTGCCAACTGTGTGAGTTCCTCGGTTTGACTTTCTCGTTTGGTCTCGAGGGGGAATACCAGGATGGGTATGTTTGGTGTTAGTATCAGGTTGGATCCGAATAGGTCTTTCTTATCCCTCTCTAATAGCCGCCAGTTTTACTGAGTCTCTATAGGTTGTTTAGTGCATGCTTTGTTGCCGCTTCAGTCCACCATACCTATGTAGGCGAGAGCCGCCGAATTCTAGCCTCATGGTGTCTTGACCTCGATCTTGACGCTCCTCTTTTTCCTTTGCCCTTTGTCGGCACCCCTTTTGTTTTAACAGGTTTGAGATCGATGTCGTTAGCAGGGTTACCCTTCCGGCTTGGCCTGGGCAGGGTTATGGACGCCATTGGTTATTCTTCAGGGCTCTTAGCCCCATTTGCATCTTGTCCGTAGTCGGACGCTCTATCGTTTCGAGGTGATTTGGATCTTTGTATATTATATCTGTATTCTTGACTCTTGGAGTCGTGTTGTATATATATCTGTTCTGTGGGTCCCATCGAGGACTGTTGTGTAATGGTATTACTTCGTTTTCCACCCGCACGAAAGTGCCTGGTGGGCGTCCTTGAATCGTTTCTATGCGGGTTTGGCGGAAAGGGCTAAAACTTGCATAGGGCCGATTCGAGGGTGTTACACACCTCTAAGAGCATCTCCACTCGTTGGCCGTCCCAGGCCGAAATCCGGCACCATTTTGCACTGGCCGGATGTAACTTTCGGTCTGGCAACGGCCTTTTTCCCACTGCGTTCCTAGGCCGAGTCCCCATGTTTGGCCAAAATTTGATCAAACACGGCGAATTTTGGACGAATATACGTGATTTTAATGAAACAACGGCGAGTTCGTACAATAGTTGGCCAAATTTGGACATATACCCGAATTTTGACCAAATTAGAATAACTATAACTAAAACAGTAAAAAAACAAGGTCGCCGATACCGATGCCGATGACGCCGCCTCACATGACGAAGTGGCGGTAGAAGTTGGTGTACTCGGGATCCGTCGTGCCGTCGTCACCGCCATCGTCGTCACTGTCATCGTCCGGCATCTGTGGGGGCCGCGAGCTGCCCTGGCCCGGGTCGCCGTACCCCCATGGCTGGCAGGAAGGGCCAGCGTTGTTGTCGTCGAGGATGACGAGGGGCACGCCGAGGTAGGCGGGCGCGGGGCGGGATCGCAGCGCCCTCTGGCGCGACACTCGGCCTGTGATGACCCACAAGTATAGGGGTATATCGCAGTATTTTCGATAAGTAAGAGTGTCGAACCCAACGAGGAGCAGAAGGTGCTGGCTAGTGGTATGAATCAGGAATTCTCTGCAAATACTTGGCAAATGGATTTTTAGGGTTTTTTGATAATGCAAGTAAATAAAGTATGATTAAATAAAAGACAATAATAATAGATGCAGCAAGTGGCCCAATCCTTTATTCAGCAAAGGACAAGCCGGTTGTATTACTTAAGATGACCAAACGTTCTCGAGAACACACGGGAAGATTGTCAAGTGCTTTCGCTTCATATAGTTGATTAATCTTCTTTAGTTTGCTAAGTGTTGTGTGGGTGAACCTGTGCTAATGTATCGACCTTCCTAGGGCTAATACATACTTGTGATTATACCCCTTGCAAACATCTGTAAGTACAAGAAAGTAATTAAGGTAGAAACCTAACCACAGCTTTAAACTCTAAGACCCTTACGTCCCTTGTGCAATGGTTTTCTAACGGGGGTTTAGGTTTCTGTCACTCTGGCAACCCCTACGATTAGTAGCCAAATACACAATGCACTCCCCTAGGCCCATATAGGTGAAGTGTCATGTAGTCGACGTTCACATGACACCACTAGAAGAAGTACACCACAACTTAAATATCAAATTATTGAATCTTTCTCAACACAATTCCACTACTAACAACATGACTTCTCCCATGTCCTCAAGAACAAAACGAACTACTCACAAGACATTATATGGATCATGATTAGAGATGAATAATGATGTATAACAATCTGAACATAAACAATAATTCAATGGTTAACTCAATAGCATCAACTACAAGGAGTAATCAACACCGGGAAAGTTTCCCCTAAGAACTATGCAAGATTCAACCTAATTGTTACAGCAATATGGAGATGGTGATGAGGGTGCTGATGGTGATGATGGTGATGATGATCCGATGAAGTCCAGCTTGATGGTGGTGTTGATGGCGATGATCTCCCCTCTCCGGGAAGGAATTCCCCCGGCAGAATTCTGTCTGCCTGAGAGATCTTTCTCTCCCGGTGTTTTCTGCCCCGTAGAGGCGGCAAAACCTTTCTGTGGTCGCTCCCCAAGTATTAGGGTTCTGTGAGGATAATATACGCCAGAGGGGAGAGCTGGAGGTGGGCCAGGGTGGCCACACCACCTGGTGGCGCGGCCTAGGCTGGCCTGCGCCAGGGGGTGGTGTGGGTCCCCTGTGGCCCATCTCCACTCCTCCTTCTGGCAGCCTTCGTCTTCTAGAAAAATAGTATTTTCCATATATTTTCCCGGATTTTCTGATCTTCACGAATTTTGCCTCCAAACAGCACCTTTTCCATCAGAATCCTGACTGCAGTGGTCCATACTCCAAAAGTCATCAACCATGCAAAAACAGATGAAATTACATAAGTATCATCTCTTAATATGAAATATATCAATGAATAATAGTAAATTATGATATAGAATAGTGATGCAAAATGGACGTATCAACTCCCCCCAAGCTTAGATTTCGCTTGTCCCCAAGCGAAACTGAGCTCAATAAACATGGCCTTAAGATTATGGAGTAAAGAGTCAATAAAAGAATACGGACAAAAAGCATCACATTCATCAATACATAGATCATAATAGAAGACAACTCACTAATATATAACTTAACTTGCAATAAGTAAAGGAAACACAATAAAGATATATAAAGTGAATCATAATTGGTAATGGCAAACTTAGCTCTTGGTCGAAGAATAGTTGACAATTTGCTGGAGTTCACAACTAACTAATTTTCAATGATAGCTTTCAAAGTAGTAATCACCAAGATAAGAGCAATGTGCAAAACAAGGAACATAAGAAACATGATTGAATAAATAATCATATGAATAAATGAAACACAACAACTCAAAATACTTGCTGAGATAGAAGGGAATAGGTTTACTGACTCAACTAAAAAGTAAAAGAAAGGCCCTTCACAGAGGGAAGCAGGGATTTCAAGTTTCATAAAGAGCTCCCAAAAATTATGATGCTTATTAGCTTTCAACTCTCATTACCCCTATCATAGGCATCTTTAGGTGATTAAGGTTAAAGTGATCAAATATGAGGATATGCTTGACAAGTTGTAAATTGAAAATATCATGTCCCTTGAATATGAGGGCCGCTCCTCATGCTACTCAAGTTTAGTCACCGGTAAGTTCTTGTCATAGTAAGCACATGTGTATCATGGAGAACCGCCAACGGGGTACCCCTTGCCCAATGATACGGAAGAATCCCCATATCAAAATGACAAGGCAAGCAGACAACAAGCATCTCAGCAATCTTCTTATTTACCATGGGAATATGGTGTTTTTTTCTCTTTCCTCTTTTCTCATCTCTCTCTTTTTTTCCTTTTTTCTCTTTTTATCAATCTCTATCTCTTTTTTTATAAGAAGAATGCTTCATAGATGCTTGTTATGGTTACGCTATAGGTTTCCACCATGACATCATGGATTAGACCGGCGGCCCAGGCGTTTCTCTAACACACATACATAACTCCATGGACTTACAAGCTCCCCTTTCATTTCACACCGACGACATCCATAGACAAAAGAACATGATATAATAGGTACAAAGTACCAGTGTAATGTTGAAAGCATTCCCCATGACAACATGGTTCTGCTAATTCACAACTTACAAAGCGCAAGCATATACGCAACATAGATGTGCACAATGGTTCAAGTTTATTAAGTGCAAGAAAGTAAAGTGTGCCATCAAGTTTGTGAGAGCTTTAATCACTAATTTTCACATAACAAGTTTAATTTGGAAGGTAGATAAAAACATGAATTTACTTGGAATAGCAATAATGCTAGTAGGTAGGTATGGTGGACACAAATGGCACATGTTTTGGTTTAAGGAATGGATGCACGAGAAGAATTCCCTCTCAGTACAGGTTTTTGGCTAGTAAGGCTGGGTAGCAAGTATAAGAGTTGAAGGAAACAAACAAACATACAAGCGATAAAAACAAACATGGAATCTTCCTTGGAAGCACAAAAGATCTTAACTAGAGAATACTAAACTTATGAGCAAATCAAGAAAGAAAGATGATGAAATTATATTTCTTTAAAAGTACTTCTATCTTTTTCATTCAACTCTCAAAAATAGTGTTGCTACTGACCGAGCCAGGTTTGCCAAAACCAACTAAATTAACTCAATGATCCCAAAGTGATACCAATACTAACAACAAGATCAATCATATAACCATGAATTGAAAACTAATATAAGATATGCAAAAGAGTAAATGATAGAACTTCTCATTAATATTCCATAACAGCAACTCACACCAAGGGATACATATCTAACGAGAGAGGGGACACTTCCATAATGCAAACCATCCTACATGATAACTTCTCTATTCATGATATGACCCTACTAAAAAAGTAAAAAGATAGAAGATAGTGGTGTGATACCGCGGCACTCCCCCAAGCTTGGAACAAACCAAGGGGATGACAAACCCGATGACGAATTACTCCTTCGGTGGTGGTGGTATCCTCTCGATGAGCTATTTGATCAGTTTTCCCAAGTCCTCGATCTCGAAGGTGATATTACGAATCAGCTGTGAGTTTTGCTCAATGCGGCTCATGATCATGTCGGGTTGAGAAGTCCAGCTCGTGTGATCCTTTCCCCACTCTTCCTCCTTGAAGTCTTCTTTTCCTGCATGGCTAGAACGAGGCAAATCCCAATTAGAGGGTAATTTCTCCTTGGGCATATTCTGGTATTGATGCTTATGGATAAGGGTATGGAAAGGATTCTTGGCGCGTGGGGGAAGTGACCAGGGATCTGAACAGTGATGAGGAGGCTTACCTCCAATTGACATAGTCCTGGCAGGGGTTGCCACCAATCCAATGCTTGCAATGGTAGTGCTGGTGTGCTTTGACTCCTCTTCATCTTCACTCTTGACCTTCTTCTCCTGCCTGGGGTCTTGGAGATCTTCCTCCATAGGCTCCTTTCCCTTATCCTTGGAGGACACCATTGTGCTTCTAAACTTTCAAAAATAGTTCCTAGCAGAAACAGATCGAACCGAAAACACGACGAGAACATGATATACGAACCTCGGGGGATCCGGGGGATTATATATTACGAAGTTTTACAACAAAAGGAAGGTACTGGGAGAAAACAGGTCAGAGACAGAGTCCGAGGTGGCCACACCACCTAGTAGCGCGGCCAGGGGTGGGCCCGCGCCATAGGGTGGTGTGAGCCAACCTGGCTCCGTTTTCGTCCCTCTTTCGCTTGGTAGCTTTCCTTGTTGGCTAAAAACTGCAAAAATATAAGTGGACAGATCTTTCGCGGAACTTTTCTTACCAGAACTGTTACCTATTTAAAAACAGACTCTGCAGGTCTCAGAATTTGGTATTTAGTAGATTCTTCTGGAGTCACCACTTGAATAACATCAATATCTTCATCTTCATACTCATATTGCTTGAGTCATTGAACCTTTCTTTTTCTTATTACACTATTTTCTCCAATAACCTGGAAATTTCTTTCACACAAAACTTTACACAGTTCTTATTAGCAACATTAGTATAAGTGAAGTGATAAAACCTTTTGAACCCAATTTCAACTAAAAACCATCAAAACATAATCTACTATAGCAACTCCTTCCGAAAACCCAGAAAGAATTCAAAAAGGAAATCGATTAAAGAAGCAAATGCAAAATTGACAAAATCTGTCAAAACAGACCAGCAGGTAAAGATCAATTTTTTCGAAACTCTTCTGTTGCTCAAATCAAAAAGTGAAAAACTAACGAAAGTTAAATAACAACCTGGGGCAGAAGCAAAAAAAATTACAGCTCAATCCGACAGACAGAGATCTCTCACGAATTTTTACAGTGAAGCACAAAAATCTGTTTCGGGACAGCAACTTCCCCAAATCTTACTTCTCTCTCATTAGAGGTTGATCTTGACACAAAAACCAAACAAAAAGGATAAGGAGAGGTTATTACCGAATTAATAACTTCCAAGACTCAAAGAAACAAAAACAAACTGAAAGCAAAAATAAATTGGGCCAAAAAGCTCTTTCTTTATAGCCATTAAGATGGGCATGATAATTTTGATGATGCTCACATAAGAATATGAATTGAAGTGAAAGAGAGCATTAAGAAGCAAAAATACATATTTTTAAGTCTAACCAACTTCCTAAGGAATTTTGTAAACAAACAAGTTGTTGAAACCAGAGGCTACTAGCATAGGAAGGCAAAAGAAGTGCAACATAAAAACTTTCAGCATAAAACGAGGAAACTTGACATTATTGAGATACATAAGAACACTTTTCCCTCTCTCATAGTAACTTTCAGTATCATGCATAAAATTAACAATATAACTATCACAAGGGTCATCGTAACAATGATCACTTATTCTAACAGAAAACACAGGAACACTAGCTCTCATAACACTACTTTGTGAAACAATCTTAGAGGTATCCTTACAAAGGATAGTGTGTCCCTCTTCTACATATTTAGTAACAAAGTCTTTCACATTTGCTATTATGGGTTCATCAACCATTTGTTTATCAGGTTCAACAGCTTTATTTATACTTTCATTAACCATACTAGCTATCATAGAATGTTCATTTATCTTAACTGGGAAAGGCATTTTCTCAATGTAAGGTTCAGGTAAAACATGATTAGCAGTATAAAATTTAGTATTTCTTACAGGAACACTCTTAGCAATATCTTTATAAGGTTCATGATACTTATTCCACTTCTTTTTAGGCACTTCAATGTAGTAAGCAAAAGCATTAAAATAAGTTGCAATAGCTTGAGAATCAAGACCATAAGCGTTTTTAATATTTTGAAAGTCATCGGTTCCCATAAAAGATTCAATGCATTCATAATCATAATTTATACCTGATTTTCTACCTTTGTCATTCTCCCAAGCTTCAGCATTATCTTGAATACGGTCCAGAAGATCCCATTTAGCTTCTTCTTCCATGCGAGTGAATGATCCAGCACAAGAAGCATCCAATAAATCCTTATCATGAAGAGAAAGCCTTGCATAAAAGTTATTGATAATAATATTGTTGGGGAGCTCATGAATGGGACATTTGAGCATTAGTAACTTCAATATCCCCCAAGCTTGAGATGTACTCTCTCCATCAAGAGGCCAAAAGTTGTATATTTGATTCTGATCTTTATGAATCTCACTAGGAGGATAAAACTTTGAATAAAAGAGAGGTACTAATTCCTCCCATTCAAGAGCTTGACCATTCTTTAGCAGCTTATACCATTCCTCAGCTCTTCCTTTCAGTAATAGTGAGAATAACTTCTTCTTAACTTGATCTGAAGTAATACTTGCACACTTGAACAACCCACATAATTCGTGTATAAAGAGTAAATGACCACCGGGATGGACAGTTCCATCCCCAACATAGTAGTTATCCATAACACGATCAATAATTCTTGTAGGTATTTTAAAAGTATCATTTTCAGCAGGTGGTGGTTCATCTACTACCTTAGCAGTGGTAGTAGCATTACGAAATAAGAAACTCAGTGAATTATCCATAATGAAAATAAAGCAACTAACAGAAGTAAACAATACTCACAGTAGAAGTTTCCTCTACCAGTTCCACTCTCCAATAGCGCTTTACTCCCCACCAACGGCACCAGAAAATAGTCTTGATGACCCACAAGTATAGGGGGTGTATCACAGTATTTTTGATAAGTAAGAGTGTCGAACCCAACGAGGAGCAGAAGGTGCTGGCTAGTGGTATGGATCAGGAATTCTCTGCAAATACTTAGCAAACGGATTTTTAGGGTTTTTTGATAATGCAAGTAAATAAAGTACGAGTAAATAAAAGACAATAAGAATAGATGCAGCAAGTGTCCCAATCCTTTATTCAGCAAAGGACAAGCCGGTTGTATTACTTAAGATGACCAAACATTCTCGAGGACACACGGAAGGCATCCAAGTGCTTTTCGCTTCATATAGTTGATTAATCTTCTTTAGTTTGCTAAGTGTTGTGTGGGTGAACCTGTGCTAATGTACCGACCTTCCTAGGACTAATACATACTTGTGATTATACCCCTTGCAAACATCCGTAAGTACAAGAAAGTAATTAAGGTAGAAACCTAACCACAACTTTAAACTCTAAGACACTTACATCCCTTGTGCAATGGTTTCCTAACGGGGGTTTAGGTTTCTATCACTCTGGCAACCCCTACGATTAGTAGCCAAATACACAATGCATTCCCCTAGGCCCATATAGGTGAAGTGTCATGTAGTCGGTGTTCACATGACACCACTAGAAGAAGTACACCACAACTTAAATATCAAACTACTGAATCTTTCTCAACACAATTCCACTACTAACAACATGACTTCTCCCATGTCCTCAAGAACAAAACGAACTACTCACAAGACATCATATGGATCATGACCAGAGATGAAATAATGATGTATAACAATCTGAACATAAACAATAATTCAATGGTTCACTCAATAGCATCAACTACAAGGAGTAATCAACACCGGGAAAGTTTCCCCTAAAAACTATGCAAGATTCAACCCAATTGTTACAGCAATATGGAGATGGTGATGAGGGTGCTGATGGTGATGATGATCCCGATGAAGTCCAGCTTGATGGTGGTGTTGATGGCGATGATCTCCCCTCTCCGGGAAGGAATTCCCCCAGCAGAATTCTATCTAGCAGAGAGATCTTTCTCTCTCAGTGTTCTCCGCCCCGCAGAGGCGGCAAAATTTTTCTGTGGTCGCTCCCCAGGTATTAGGATTCCGTGAGGATAATATACGCCAGAGGGGAGAGATGGAGGTGAGCCAGGGTGGCCACACCACCTGGTGGCGCGGCCTAGGCTAGCCCGCGCCAGTGGGTGGTGTGGGCCCCGTGTGTCCCATCTCCACTCCTCCTTCTGGCAGCCTTCGTCTTCTGGAAAAATAGGATTTTCCATATATTTTCCCGGATTTTCTGATCTTCACGAATTTTACCTCCAAACAGCACCTTTTCCATAAGAATCCTGACTACAGCGGTCCATGCTCAAAAAGTCATGAACCATGCAAAAACAGATGAAATTACATAAGTGCCATCTCTTAATATGAAATATATCAATGAATAACAGTAAATTATGATATACAATAGTGATGCAAAATGGACGTATCAGCCTGCTCCTGTAGGAGTTGCATGCGGAGTACCTCCTCCTCCTCCCAGTCCGCCCTAGACCAGGCGAGGATGTTTGGCTCCATGGACGGCGACGACGGCGTGGCCTCGCGGAGAGAATGCTCGATCGCCATTTTCATGGCGAAGGAATCCTCGTCGACGGCGATGCCCCAGTCGGCCGGCTCGAGCTTCGGCTGGCGAAGGGGCATCCGACCGGGCGGCGTCGCTACCGTGCGGGGCTCGCCAATGATGATACCGTGCACGCGTGTCCTCGACGGTGAAGACCGCCGCGTGTCGGCCTCGCGCTTGGGAGGCTAAAAGACCTTGCCGCTGTTGTGTGGCGATTGTGCAGGAGCTGACACTGAGGAGCGCGACACGGAGGAGGAGGTGGAGACGCTGGCCATCCTCCTGGGCGCACAGCTCGTCGGAGGTTGGAACCCGCGGCGAGGGGGCGGTGCAGGCGTACGTGGGAACCCAAGCCGGGGGTTGTTGCTGGTGTAGATGTGCTCGAGGATGGCCTCTAGCGTGCGCCCCTGCGCGCTCCACCACCGGTGGCGGCTCGCCGAGTTGTTGCGCTTTAGCGGCTCGCCTGGAGGACCCGGGTGCGTGGCCAGCTCGGCGAGGCGACGCTCCTCGAAGAAGTTTTCTCAGTAGGCAAGGTTGCCGGAGTCCTCGGCGAGCTCCGGATCCGGTATCGCCGTGATGGCGACCTAGATCTCATCCACCAGCTCGTTGTCCTCCGGTACCGGTGGCACCGGTATGCCGCCAACGTTGAGCCTCCACCTGGGGGAAGCGGAAGTCCAGCGGCGCCATGTACCCAGCGTCATGGAGCATCCGTGCCTCCCACGGCTGGAGCGTTCGCCGGCCGAAGCCGTTCTCTACCACGGGGTGATACATTGCAAATGTATCTATAATTTTTGATGTTCCATGCTTGGTTTTATCTACTTTCTTATGTTTTGTCCATACTTTGGAGTACTTTTCATAATGATTTCTTGGACTAACCTATTAACAAGAGCCATAGTGCCAGCTGCCTATTTTCTGTTGTTTTTGGTTCCAGGAAAGTCAGAAAATGAATATTCTCGGAATTGGACGGGACAAAAGCCAAAGTCATTATTTTACCGAGGGACACCTGGAGCCAGAGTACGAGATGGAGAGGGTCTAGGGCCTGGCCACACCACCTGGCCGCGTGGCCAGGCTTGGCCCATGCCAGGGGGTGGTCTGGCTGCCCCAGGCACCCCCTTGGCCTCTCCTTCTGCCTATATATTGCCTCTGATACGGAAACCCTAAGTACCCGATCAAAATCCCACGAAAGAGTCTGTAGCCGCCATCATCTCCATCCCTAGATCGGGAGGGATCTGAAGCTCTTCCTGGCACCCTGCCGAAGAGGGGAATTCACCCTGGAGGTCTTCTTCATCAGCATGCAAGCCTCCGGTGTGATGCGTGAGTAGTACATCTCTGGACTACAGGTCCATGTAGTAGCTAGATGGTTGGTTCTCCTCCTTTGTGCTTTCATGTCTAGATCTTGTGAGCTCCATTCATGATCAAGATCATCTATTTGTAATTCTGCATGTTGTGTTTGCGGGGATCCGATGGATATTGAGATGCTATTTCAGATTGATTATTGATTCTATCATGTCTTTGTTATTTGTGATCTTGCATGCTTTATGTTGTTAGTAGCTATCTTGGCCGAGTAGATGCTAGCAACTCCAAGAGTTAGTATTTATGCTCGATAGTGGGTTCATGCCTCTGGTAATCTGGGGAAGTGACAGAAATCTCTAAGGTACTAGATGTAATGTTGCTACTAGGGAGAAAACAACAATCCTTTGTTCATAGAACAATCATATTGTTTACTTTACACGCAATTCGTAATGCAATTATCCGTTGCTTGCAACTTAATACTGGAGGGGGTTCGGATGATAACCTGAAGGTGGATTATTAGTCATAGATGCAGTTGGATGGCGGTCTATGTATAATGTTGTAATGCCCAATCGAATCTCAAAGGATTCAAGATGATTAGTATATGCTTGTATGCTTTCTCGATGTTTGTCAATTGCCCCGCTATAATTTGTTCACCCAACATGTTATCTATCTTAAGGAGAGCCACCTCTAGTGAACTATGGACCCCGGTCTTTTCTTTTACAATCAGTCTATAATCAATTGTTTACTGCTTTGTGTTTACTTTCTGCAAACTATTACTTCCTTCCATTTGATACGTTTAATCCTTTGTTTTCAGCAAAACCGGTTGGGGACAGAGTTATGTGATTGACAACCTCATCGCAAGTTGGGGACAGAGTTATGTGGTTGTGTTGTGCAGGTCTCCACGTTGCTGCTGGCACCGGTAGTGCGCCCTACCAAAGTTCAACTAACTTCACCTTTGGGGTGTTTCCTTGCTCCTACTGGATTGATAACCTTGGTTTCATAACTGAGGGAAACTTACTGCTGTGCTCATCATACCTTCCTCTTGGGGTTCCCCAACGAGCTCGTTAATACACGAGTCAACAAGTATTTTTCTTACGCCGTTGCCGGGGAGTCAAGGACATCTTCACAAGGGGAGTCCCTCATAACCAATCCCTTTACTTTGTTATTTTTGCTTTGCTTATTTTACTTTTGTTTTGTTTGATTGTTTCTTTATCAAAAACACACAAAAAATTAGTTTTACGAGTTTGCTTTCTTTATCAAAAACACACACAAAATTAGTTCCTATCTTAAGTCGCCATTATGTTTAGCATTGCTCCAATCACTATGTCACCTGAGGAAATGATTTTCACTTTTAAACAAGGAATTGAAGAGAGCTTCAAAGAAGCTTGGTCTAGAATCTCTGATCTACATGAAAAAACTGAGCCTAAAATGACTCAAAGCTTGTTCCTTAGCAGTTTTTACCTTGGAATTGCTCTTTGCTATAGATATGCTTTAGATGCTGTTGTGGGAGGAGATTTCCTCCAACGCAATGAGGATGATGCTGTTAATGCCATAAAGAAGCTGGTCTTTACTTACAACTTGCCTAGCAAAACTGATACTTCTTTCATAAACATATTTGTTAGATTGAATACTCTTGAGACCAGCACTGCTAGTTTGAAAGATTGCTATAATACGCTTAGGGAGCATCACAATTATGTTCCAATAAATTCGGAACCCTCAGAATGGCTTCCCACAGTAAATATTTCTATAAACAATGAAACTTTTCATGCTCATTGTGATATCATGTCTGAGTTTTTTCTTATGCCCAAAGATATTTATGAATCCTTGAATCTTTGGGGGCTTTCTAAAGGAGGAGAAGAAATTTTTATTGCTAATAATGCCACAATATTACCCATTGGAATAGCTGAAGGAGTGTTTACAAAGATCCTAGGGAAAATGGTTTCTACTGATTATCTTGTTATTGAATGTGTAGGAAAAGGACAAATCACACTTGGAAGATTCCTATTGAAACTCCTTGGAGCAATAATAGATGTGGAAAAGGGCACCATGCGCTTTGTTTCTCCACCAAGCATTCACAAGTTCCCCAAGGGTAAGAATAAAAGTAAGAAAGGTAAGGGAAAGAAATTTGGTTTTAATGCTTCTTCATTTGAGAACACTTGATCCTTTTTCTTGCTTCTTATGCCTAACTTAAAGGCGTTAAAGAAAAGTACTTATTGGGAGATAACCCAAAAGTTTTAGATGAGTCTTGGAAGTTATTACTTCAATAATAACTGCTCCTTATCCTTTTTATTTGCTTTTTTGTGCCAAGAGTAACCTCTAATGAGAGAGAAGTAATGATTGGGAAAGTTGCTGTCCCGAAACATATTTCTGTGCTTCACCGTAAACATTCGTGTAAAATCTCTGTACGTCGTTTTGAAGCGTCAATTTTTGTGCTTCTGCCCCAGGTTGTTATCTAACTTTTGTTAGTTCAACACTTTTTGATTTGAGCAACAGAAGGTCTTCAAAAAAATCGTCTTTACCTGCTGGTCTGTTTTGACAGATTTCTGCCATTTTCTGCATTTGCTTCTTGTTGGTTCCTTTTTTAGTTCTTTTGGGGAATTGAGATTTTTGAGGGAAGTGCTACAGTAGCTTGTGTTTTAATGGAAGTTTTATTGGTTTTAGAACTGAACATAAAGACTTATTATCTTGAGTGCACTAATGTTGCTAATAAAGATTGTGTGAAGTTTTTTATGAAGGGAAAATTTCAGGTGTATGGAAGGAATGAGTAATGAGATGAAGGATGGACTAAAGCTCAAGCTTGGGTATGCCACGCATGTCACCCCAAGAAATATCCAAGAAGTACAAGCGTCAGAGCTTGGGGATGCCCAAGGCATCCCCTTCTTCATCAATAAAAATCCCAGATTTCTTCCAAACACTTCATTTTTCATGCACAGTTGTGTTGTTCTTGGAGCGTCTTCTTTTTTGTTTTCATTTTGGTTTTTTGTTTTCTTTGTTTGCTTAGTTTGCTGAATAAATTGGTTGGACCCCCTCTTTCATACATTGGTTTTCAAATAGTTTGGTTTGGATTGGAAAAGAGTAGGAAAGTTCATGCTTAAGTGGTAAAGAGAGCTTGTTTTTTACTATGGCCTATGCTTTGTCATGCCATGCTTGATATTGTTTTGGCTTTATGCTTAGTATTCTTTGATGTAGCATGACTTGTTATAAATAATTGAGATTGCTTAATGTGCCTTTGAAGAATCATGCGTTGTTTTAGCATATTAAAGCATAGTATTGTGGTATTCTCCTTTGATGCTTTATTTGGGTTGACTTGGCGCATGCTCACACCATGTTATGACTATCCCAAGTCACCATAAGCCTTTATGATCCTTTAGTTTTCAACTTGTAGTATCACTTTATGCTTTGGTCAATGATGTTTTGTCGCTCTGCATGATTATGGCCATTATTGCTCTCTTAGTTTGTCGCTCCCAGTCTTTTGCTAGCCTCCACAACCATGTATGAGTTCCACTAATGCATCCAACTTCGAAAACCAAGTTATTCCAAAGAGTCCATCATACCTACCTACTAGCATATGCTATTCCAAGTATATTCATGTTTTTATCTACCTTCCGAATTAAACTTGTTATGAGAAAACTAGTGATTAAAGCTCTCACGAACTTGATGGCACACTTTACTTTTCTTGCCCTTAATAAACTTGAACCATTGTGTCGTCTATGTTGTATATGCTTGCACCTATTCGTTGGGGATTAGCAGAACCATGATGTCATGGGTAACGCTTTCAACATTGCACTTGTACTTTGTACCTAGTTGATATCATGCTCTTTTGTCTATGGATGTCGTCGATGTGAAATGAAAGGGGAGCTTGTAAGTCCATGGAGTTATGTATATGTGTTAGAGAAACGCCTAGGCCGCTGGTCTAATCCATGCTGACATGGTGGAAACCTGCAGCGTAACCATAATGAGCTGTCTATGAAGCATTCTTCTTATAAAAAAGAGTCAGGTATTGAGAAAAAAGAGAAAAAGAGAAAAAGAAAAAAAGAGATTATGAAAAGTGGAAAGAGAGAAAAAAGCACCATATTCCCATGGTAAATAAGAAGATTGTTGAGATGCTCGTTGTCTGCTTGCCTTGTCATTTTGATATGGGGATTCTTCCGTATCATCAAGCAAGGGGTACCCCGTTGGTGGTTCTCTATGATACACATGTACTTACGATGATAAGAACTTACCGGTGACTAAACTTGAGTAGCATGAGGAGCAGCCCTCGTATTCAAGGGACATGAGATTTCCAACTTATACTTCGTCAAGCATATACACCATAGTTTGTTCACTTTAATCTTAATCACTTCAAGATGCTTATGATAGGGGCAATGAGAGCTGAAAGCTATTAAGTACCATATTTTTTGGAAGCTCTTTATGAGACTTGAATCCCTACTTCCTTCTATGAAGGACTTTCTTCCACTTATATATTGAGTCTCCACCTTCTATCTTTATGCACTTACTTTGAGAGCATAGTGGCCATTCTTAGTTCTATGTGCATTGTCCCAAGACTTGTTGATTGATGCATACCTTGATATTGCTTGTTTTAAACTATTTATATCTAGTCACTCTTATGAACTTTGAAGGTGTCCTATGAATTTATGTTTGCTACTCTATGAGGGACAAGCTGAATACTATATTCTATGTTTTCTTTATGTGAAACAAACAAACGTCTTTCAAAGCATTATTATTCATGAATCTTTTGTTTGTGCCTTTTCATGTTGCAACATAGTATCTTTGTCTTATTGCTAGAACTTTGTCTTTCATGTTATGATTGAAGTACTATGATCCCAGCTTTGAATGTTTTACAAACACTTTGATCAAGTTTATGATGGTGCATGTCACCTCAAAAATTATTCTTTCTTTTTATCACTTACCTACTCGAGGACGAGCAGGAGTTAAGCTTGGGGATGTTGATACATTGCAAATGTATCTATAATTTTTGATGTTCCATGCTTGGTTTTATCTACTTTCTTATGTTTTGTCCATACTTTGGAGTACTTTTCATATGATTTCTTGGACTAACCTATTATCAAGAGCCACAGTGCCAACTGCCTGTTTTCTGCTGTTTTTGGTTCCAGGAAAGTCAGAAAATGAATATTCTCGGAATTGGACGGGACAAAAACCAAAGTCATTATTTTACCGAGGGACACCTGGAGCCAGAGTACGAGACAGAGAGGGGCTGGGGGCCACACACCACTGGCCGGCCCAGGCCTGGCCCCACCAGGGGTGGGCCACCCAGGCACCCCTCGGCCTCTCCTTCCGCCTACATATTGCCTCGTCTGAAAACCCTAAGTGCGATCAAAATTCCACGAAGAGTGCATGGCAGCTGTCATCTCCATCCCTAGATCGGGAGGGATCTGAAGCTCTTCCGGCACCCTGCCGAGAGGGAATTCACCACGAGGCCTTCTTCATCATCATGCAAGCCTCCGGTGTGATGCGTGAGTAGTTCATCTCTGTACTACGGGTCCATGTAGTAGTTAGATGGCTGGTTCTCCTCCTTTGTGCTTTCATGTCTAGATCTTGTGAGCTCCGTTCATGATCAAGATCATCTATTTGTAATTCTGCATGTTGTGTTTGCGGGGATCCGATGGATATTGAGATGCTATTTCAGATTGATTATTGATTCTATCATGTCTTTGTTATTTGTGATCTAGCATGCTTTCCGTTGTTAGTAGCTATCTTGGCCGAGTAGATGCTAGCAACTCCAAGAGTTAGTATTTATGCTCGATAGTGGGTTCATGCCTCTGGTAATCTGGGGAAGTGACAGAAATCTCTAAGGTACTAGATGTGTTGTTGCTACTAGGGAGAAAACAACAATCCTTTGTTCATAGAACAATCGTATTGTTTACTTTACATGCAATTCGTAATGCAATTATCCGTTGCTTGCAACTTAATACTGGAGGGGGTTCGGATGATAACCTGAAGGTGGATTATTAGTCATAGATGCAATTGGATGGTGGTCTATGTATAATGTTGTAATGCCTAATCGAATCTCAAAGGAGTCAAGATGATTAGTATATGCTTGTATGCTTTCTCGATGTTTGTCAATTGCCCCGCTGTAATTTGTTCACCCAGCATGTTATCTATCTTAAGGAGATCCACCTATAGTGAACTATGGATCACGGTCCTTGTCTTTTACATACAATCTACAATCTTTTACTGCTTTGTGTTTACTTTCTACAAACTATTACTTCTTTCCATTCGATACGTTTAATCCTTTGTTTTCCGCAAAACACGGTGAGATTGACAACCTCATAGCAAGTTGAGGACAAAGTTCTATGGTTGTGTTGTGCAGGTCTCCACGTTGCTACTAGCACCGGTAGTGCGCCCTGCCAAAGCTCAGCTAGTAACACCTTTGGGGTGTTTCCTTGCTCCTACTGGTTCGATTAAACCTTGGTTTCATAACTGAGGGAAACTTGCTGCTGTGCTCATCATACCTTCCTCTTGGGGTTCCCAACGAGCTCTACATCAACCACGCTCCAACATTTTTCTGGCGCCATACACAAAGCCATGAATGAACCAAAGATATAATATACAAATATCCTATGAAATCACCGCACAATATTCGCATGTAATTAGATGCACATAATAGCTGTGAGGCTACTCCTTATCTCGCAGCCCATGAGGAGTACTCACTCATAATAATAAGATCAAGGATAGAAAACATTGTAGAATTACTTAGATTGAAATCAAATATTCTTACAATAGTCGCCAATCACAAGTAGATCTCAAATACAAGTTCATGGCTATGACTATGAAGGGGATTGGAGATGGAGATGATGAACAATGGTGGTGGTGAAGTGGTGGATTGATGGCTCCGATTTTTGCCATCTTCCACCATGTTTAAACGTTGTTTTTGGTCAAGCAATTGCCAAATAAACTCTCAACCTTGCCACTAATGACTAATAATTGCAAAGATGTGCAAATCCCTTCTTTGATTTATGTTGTGCAGGAAATCACTGCTTTTAAGGCGAAATAAGGAGTCATAATGAAGGATTTTGAGGAAGTACACATGGCCAAGTAATTGGAGAAGCCAACCATGGTGCCCGGTCTTAACGACAAGCGTCTGGCCTTGCTGTCATCGCCCTTTGTACCAGGTGGCGACGACTCCGTCTCGTCAAACCCTACAACTTTTGTGAAGACGCCTATATACTTTGAGGCTCCAGTCGCCGGCCAGAGAGCCGCCATTCTCATATTGCATCACACCACCACCAAAGGATATCCACACCATTGTTCATCACTTCCACCATCCATCCCTCCACTAGCCATAGCCATTGATTTGTCCTTTTAGATCTCCTTGTGATTTGGCGACCATTGTAAGAATATTTGATTTTAATCTAAGTATTTGCATGATGTTTTCTATCTCCGATCTATTTGTTATGAGTGGGTAGTCCTCATGGGCTACAGGTTGGAGAGAAACCTCGTAGCAATTATGTGCATCTACATCATGGGAGAATAGTGTTTTGTTTGGATTCGTGAATTGTATCTTTTGTTTCTTCGTCTCTCGCCTCGATCTGTGGACTTGTAGGTACCCAAGATCCCATAGATTGATAAAGGCTTGAGGTGAGATACTTGGCTAGCGGCAATCTCATAGGAAACTCAGTGATAGAAAGGTAAGTACGGTCTTCGCTTAGCGCCCCACTCGGGATCAACAACAACATCACCACTTAAAGCTTTGATGTAACACCCCAACATTAGAGCTTAGAATTAATTTGAGCTCAGGTGTGTGCATTGCATTCATGCATAGAAAATCCGGATAATTTTCGTGTTTTTAAATAAAACTTGTCAAAGAGATTGAAGCTTCTCTTATCTTGGTGGAACTGAAGTAGATCATCAAGTTGATTGCGATAAGTTTCAATATGACCTTTGCTAAAACCTTATTTTTGGGTAATATAATTTGATCTAAGGGTAGATCAAATGTAATAAAACTAAGTCACAACACATTACTTAATAAGGAGTACTAGATCTTCTAGAGATCATTTCAAGGTATTCCATACAACAACTCAAGGATGAATACTTAATCTTCTAAAGATGATATCAAGGTATTATCTATCACAAACCTTGAATAACAAGTTAAGTATATAACTTAAGTAAAGAAATCCCAGAACTAAATCTTGAAACACTTGTTTGCCATAGTTATTCCTACCATGGATATCATGGTAGTTCTTCAACATTAACTCTTATCACAAATAGAGTAGGAAAGGAAGTCAAGACAAGACCATCTAGCACATACCCTTAATATGATATTAAGAGGTGATATTCCTATTTAACCAAGTCCTAGAGACAATTGCTCATCAATATTGAGTGATCAATTCCTGATCTATAACTTATTGACTCTTAGTTTTGACCTATTATATTAACCTCCTAAATACCTTAAGTAATTATAAGAAGAAGGAACTAGTGATGGTTGAGTATGCAATCATCAATGGAATGTGATCCTTGGTGGAGATCAAACCATCTGTTGTTAGAGGATTTAACTCACTCATGATTTAACTAGAAGAAGTATTTAAACCCAAGAGTTTAGATAATAATTATGAAGCTATGATAAAGCTAGTAGTAGTAGATAATTCAATGATAATATTGTTAAGCCAAAAAGGTATAAACCTAAAGTAAGTTTTCTTAACAAGATAATCCTATAGAGAGACTAGTACAAACCTACTACTTAGTTGGTGATAGATGTTGATCAGACAATTAGAAGCCTAAGCTTAGTATGATCAAAGAATGGTGGTCATTATTCTCAAGTCATTTGAGAATAGATGACTAGGTGTTGAAGAAGAATTGTGAGTATACCAAATTAGTCAATCCCTAGTAGATGAATCATCTAGCTTGATCCTGAGAAGTCAAGCTAGAGTAGGATGAAGTATATAACATGAGTATATGGAGTAGTTGGAGGCATAGTATTTTAACCAAGATAATACAAGAACAAACTTGTATTGTGGAGAGTAGTACCATACCTATCCCAGAGGATGGTTACCACATATAACATAAAAATAATTATAGTCTTACAAGATTTAGAAGTAGATGCAAGGTAAATAAGAAAGGGTTTATGGATGGAGTTAGAAACAACTACATTGATGGATTCATCAAGGGTAGCTAAGGGATGGAAGTTATATGTAGGAGCATGGAGATTGAAAATTGTTGAAGTGGCATGACCATGTCATTATATGATGATGGATATGGAGAAGTGATGTCTACGCACTTCTATTCTCGTAGACAGTTGTTGGGCCTCCAAGTGTAGAGGTTTGTAGAACAGCAGAAAGTTTTCCCTTAAGTGGATCACCCAAGGTTTATCGAACTCAGGGAGGATGTAGTCAAAGGTATCCCCTCTCAAGCAACCCTGCAATCAAGATACAAGAAGTCTCTTGTGTCCCCAACACACCCAATACACTTGTCAGGTGTATAGGTGCACTAGTTCGGCGAAGAGATAGTGAAATACAAGTGGTATAGATAATTATAAGTGGTAACGGTGATAGAAAATAGCTTGATGGTGTGGAAGAGACTAAAGGCAAACTGAAATAAAGATAGAATCAAGCATGTAACAGATCTAGTTGCAAACGGTGTTTCAATGCTTAGAAACAAGGCCTAGGGATCATACTTTCACTAGTGAACACTCTCATATAAATATCTTCTCTTTATGATACTACTCTTAACTACTCTCCGGTTGGACACTCTAATCGATGGTAGGGCTATAACAACACACCTCAAAGTAAGCCTTTCCCATCTAGAAAACCCCACACCGTCACCTTGAGCACTAGATGGTTCCAACAAACACCATAATTTCATAAAGACATCCAACTCCAAATTGTAACTCATAACAAGTATTTGTAATCTCTAGCCTAAGTGCCACCATGGTGTGCATGATGTCACTTTCACACACATGGGGAGAGCAGAGATCTATTAAAGCACTTGAGTAGCAAGGTAGATCTACTAGATTACAAAGCTCATGATCACAATATGATCATGCATAGAGAGAGAGATGAACACATAGCTACCGGTAGAACCCTTAGCCTCGAGAGAGAACCACTCCCTCCTCATCATGGGAATCAGCAACGGTGATGGATATGGTGGTGGAGATCGATGGAGATGGCTCCGGGAGCACTTCCCCGTCCCGGTAGGGTGCCGGAACAGAGACTTTCTGTCCCCCGACTCTCCCCTCCGGTGGCGGCGATGCTGCGGAACTTTTCGTGGATTTCTGATTGACGATCTAGGGTTTTTGCATCGGGAGGCTCTTACAGGCGAAAGAGGCAAGGTCGGTGGCCGGCCAGGGGCCCACACCATGCCCTGGCGTGGCCTAGGGTTGCCCGCGCCAAGGGGGGTGTGGCCAGGCCTTGGCCCTCCTCCATCCCATATTCTGGCTCCGTGAGTCTTCCGATAAAATAGGAACTTTGGCTTTTGTCCCGTCCAATTCTGAGAATATTCATTTCCTGACTTTCCTGGAACCAAAAACAGCAGAAATCAGGCAACTAGCACTGTGGCATCTTGTTAATAGGTTAGTCCAAGAAATCATATGAAAAGTACTCCAAAGTATGGACAAAACATAAGAAAGTAGATAAAACCAAGCATGGAACATCAGAAATTATAGATACATTTGTAATGTATCAGGGAGTCAGCTGATTGTCTTATTTTGGAAGATGAGATCCTTGTGAATAATATAAGAGAGATTTATGTTGGGGTTCCGCGTATGAAAACAATAATTTTTACCCTACGCCCCTGAACCCCTGAAGCTGCCAGGACCTATCTATTAGTAATACAGTAACGGGAAGGGCTTTTCGCGAACTTACCCTCGAAGACCAAAAAGCGTTGTCAACTCTCAGGAGAGCGTGGTTGATGTAGACGAGCCGAAGCCGACCTCAAGGTCGTGATGAAGTCCTTGCGCTCCAACGACTTGAGTGCCACAAGTGCGACACCTAGCGGGGAGTTACACACGTCCGGTGCCTAACGATGACTCCCGCTTCCCCGATCCAACAGCAGTTGCGGAAGAAGAGCTCCTGGATCCGAATCCCGCAACGCGACGGCGCTCCGCGATGAAGATGTCTCCCGTTCGCGCAGTCCGAACTTGGGACCACGGTCACGAGAGAGAGGGAGAGAGAGAAAATATCAATTAGAGGTCCTCCCAAAAGTGAGAAGACCTTTATTGATTATTGTGTGTATTTATCTGGCCAAATACCCCCACTATATATAGGGGAGGGGAGGTACTACCTTCCTCAAAGTCCCAGGGTGGGACTAAAGGAGAGGAGGGGGAGGGGCAGCTGTCGGCCGGCCCTAGTAGGCCCCATGCGGGGGGGGGGGGGGGCTAGGCCCAGCCGGCCACCCCCTTGCCCCTTCTCCCTCTGTCCTTTCCCTAATGGGCCCTCTCCCCTCCAGGAATTGGCCCATTAAGCCTTTTGACCTTTTAAATTGATTTTCTCTTTATTAAATAATTATGAATAAATGATTAAATCAATATTTAACATTCATTCACATATTATTCAACCTTCGTGGCTATGGAACACTTCCACCTCCACTCCGGACATCCTCCGGACTTACCGAAACCCTTCCGGTTTTCTCTCTACTATTCTTTGGCGATTCTACCGATCCTATAAACACTCTCTAAGCATCATCAACCCCTTAAGCGTGATACCCCACGGTTCGGGAACACTCCAGACATGGTCGGGACACTCCCGCACCAATGATCGACATAGGGACCTGGATGGACATGTGACCCTTGTGCGTTCCACGAAGATCTTTTGTTGTTTGAACCGGGACAGTCGTGTCTTATTCCATTTGTCTCTCGATACTTGCATTGCCCGAGATCTGAGCAATGACATCACCATGTCGTGTTCAATCTCGTTACCGAACAATGCTATTTGACTCGTTCCGACAAGTGATATCCCTGTGATCAAATCACATGTTGCGCAACTATTGGATATAACTTCTCTGAGTGGGCCCTTGAGTATCTTCCCGTCACATGGACCTAAAAATCCCGCTCTTGACATATATTGCCTCTACAGTTTCCTCCGAGTACCTGAACACATCTTTATAACCACTGTATTACCAAGTGGCGCTTGATGCTATCTAAGCACCCTCGGGAGACAGTGATTGATATAGCCTCACGGTCTAAGGAATAGTCTACGAGGATCCATTTCTAATCATCGTAACTTGAACTTCGTGACATGATCAGGTCACGATGTTTAGGTTGGGTATTGGTTCATTGTCTCATTCTTAGAATGAGTTGACTCCATTTCCAACTATCATAAATGCCACATGATCAGGAAACTTGATCATCTGTTGACCAATGAACCAGTGATTAGAGTTTCACTGGGAACCCCTGCTTGTTTGTATATCACACGTGTATTGATGTTTCCACTCAATACAGTTATAGCATGATATAAAACTTAATCATAAACTATATGAAATATGATAATAGTCCTTAATACTATTTGTCTCTAGGGCATATTTCCAACAGCCTCCCACTTGCACTAGAGTACAAATACACTAGCTGCATTTGTTCTTAATTGTTGGCACCATATCCGGTACCCTGAACATTCTTGCTCATGGAAGAGGTTGAGTCTTGGGTTTGTACTTTACAGTCCCAAATCCTTTGCAACTTACTAATGTACCTTGATTGACATTAATACTTTATCATCACATGATAACATCTGTGTGTATGCATCGTCGCTATGGCGTGAGCGAGGCTGATTCCAGGAGCCTACAGTGACTTTAGATCAACCTCGAGGGCTTTCTCATGGGCACTGTGCCCTAGGACACATCATTCTATGTTAGAAGCGAACTAGCCCCGCCATAACATTATACAACACTTTAGATGGTACCCTTATCTATTATTATAAATGCAACCATCGAAACACTAGTGCACTCTGTGCAACTTTCGATGTTTTGTTCACCTTGCTTCCTACTTGACTTCAATCGGTATTTACGGGAGTTTCCAACACATTCCCTTATAACATAACTCTTTATGTTTTAAGATATGTCATCCTTTATGGATTTGGAAAACATGTCTACAGTTCTCTATTAGACACTGCAGACAAACTTAGCTCAACGTTATGTGATTCGAACTTAATCACTTTCAAACGTTCCTTATTTGGATCACATATTATGCTAAGTTATCATCATGGTTTTCTAAGATAGAACCTATGTCTCAACATAGTGGATGATGATCATCCTTTTCTTTCTGTCAACCATTGATGTTAAACTTAATACTATTCCTAACTTGAGTTATTAAGGACCAGTTCCTTAATTAACTTCTATTCTGAAACCCTTTCTAGAATCCCATAAGGAATACTACATAATATCATAATACACTTATTATCAACTTCTACACCTCATAAATCATTATTTATTGGTACTTGTGCTTTTATTCTTAACACACTTAAGAATCACTCCTATAAGCTCCCACTCAAAATATGTTTCTAACATATTTGGGTATGAGTCACTACTCTTACTCAAATTATGTTCCTACATATTTGAATTTGAGACTTATATTGCTCCCACTCCAAAATATGTCATTCACATATTGTTTTAGGAAGACTTTCATTGCTCCCACTCAATTTCATGCAAATTGCACATCTACTCACTATTTTGAACAATTTTGAAACCTTTGATCAAATATCAAAGTGAGAGATTTACTATGAGACACTAGTACTTCTACTAGTTTTAAATCCACTAGACATTAAGCACACATGAATCAAATTCATTTGAATTCGTCCAATACTTGACAAATTGTGCTTTCGTCATTCACTCCCTTTTCCACTATGGCTTTGCAGTCATTTGGGAAAATTCAAGACCCCTTTTTACTTGTGAGATTCAGCAACGAATTGCTTTCTAATCTCAAGGGAATTTTGCTTCTAGGATTTCTCATAATTCTAGTTTACCATTATTTCCTTAGTAGTTCGTAGGTATGTCATATTCCAAGAATCATGACAGATGATTCACAAATGTCTCCATACAAGATATGGGTTACATTTTGAATCCTACTTCATGTAGTGAATAACACTAGTGGGGAAAACACAATGATCATTATCATTGATTCTTTCCTTTTGTGAAGAGAATCGTTTAGGAACGTTGTCCGTTGCGCTTCTCAACACTCTGATGCATGGATTTGAATCCTCATCGTGCTTTTCACTATCTTACAATTGCTCCATAATCGAGAAATATCACTGAATGCGAATTTTCTCGAAAATGTACCAAAAACCAAGCAATACAAGTTTTGCTTCTCTTTTAGTTTTAGCTATGGATTTCATATTCAAAGTTTCCAACAAATACCCTACAAGGACTTATTCGCTATTGTTTTGGTTATATCGAATAACCCCAAAACTTTCACGACGATCCATACTAGATATGGAGCCGCTTTCACGAATTCAAATGGTTCACTATATATTCTAATTGAGTGCTAACTATTTCTAACTAATGGTCTCTACATCTATACTACAAGGATTTATTTGGCACCATCTATTCACCCACTTTGATATCTAATACCATATTGTGATGCTTTGCATTTTGACATTTCAAAATACTTTGCATTTCACAATTTCTTTTATGCCATTCTTATAAAGTCAAATTTCATTACTATTGATCAAATCATAGTAATTAGATTCTCTTTTATATTTATACCCTTTTATTGATGAAACACTTTGACCAAATCAAATAGTTTCATATTCATGTTTCCTTTGGTAAACTTCTTTACACTTTTAAACAATCATATAATGATAATTACCATTTTCGATAAAACACAATACATCGAATATGTATTTACTTTTAACAATTCATTAAACACTTTGTATTCAAGTAATACACAGTGTTCAAGTTATTTTGCCGAACTTAGGCATGATTTATATGTGACAAGAAAACAAGTGTCTTTCACATATTATCAAATAACTTTGAATTTAAACAATGGTTTCATTCATTAATGAATATATCATTAGTTGGGTATTTTAAGGCATTTCAATATTTTACAAATGTTCATGTATTATCAATTAGTTTCAAACAACAAGGATAATTCACAAGTAATCAAACAAGATATGAACACAAATAGAAATCATTCATAAAAGTAGAACAACTGTTTGTTACAAACCCATATGAATAACCGTCTCACAAAGTGTGAGACACACTAAAGAAGTTCATAATATTTTGATTACAATAATCATCCTAAAACATAAACTAAATGATAAATGTTGAGGGAGAGTGTCGTCGGCCATCATTGTCATGCTCGCCATCAACACGCAATGTCACCTCCTCTCCAGCAAGCACCTCTCATGCAGAAGGACCTATTTTCAGCAAAACAGAACAAGTATCAAATATACTTAACACTACAAATGTGTTTGCAAGATTATAACATTTATAAAATTGTATATCAAATATATACCTTTGTCATTGATGACCTAAGCGACATCTGGTTCAACCAACACATTCCTGAGATGTGTTACGAACCGGTGGAACTCCATTGATTCCGTGTCGCCTCTCATAATGCAAGTCCTGACTTGTGCTTGGTAGCTTTGTGGCAGCGACCACAGCACAATGCCTTTTGCAAAAGAGCCCATCATCCAGCTAACCAGGAAGTATGCAGGCCTCATGTACACATCATGCATGCGCTCCAAGTGGTCGTCAAGTGATGAGTTCTCCTCCATCTTAATGGAGAGGAAGTCTCCCATCAGCTCATGCTCCCATATGCATGCTTGTTCCATGAAATCTGTCCTAAGCTGTAGTATTACCGTACGAGGGTTGATATCACCCACGAAAGGCCACAACTCATCCAATATTCCGAAACGCATTGTAACTAAAATGAAGGAGGCCATCTCCCGACGGAGATAGCGGTCTTCCCGCTGCTCTGGGGTCTCTAGGTCAATGGGCTGATCCAAATCCATCCCGTCCATTATGTAGTCGGCCACGTCATTCTCGCTAAGGAGAACATGGAGAAGCGCAACCCATATAGAGAAGTTTGATCCATCTAATCTGAGATTCTCTCCTTCTAACCAATCAATCGTCAACAGGAAAGGTGGCATCGGAGAAAACTTTTCTACATTTACAATTGCAAAAAGGAATTTAGACTAAGTTTATAATTAAATGAGTTAATAATAACTCCACTCAGAAACACCTTGATACGTCCATTTTGCATCACTATTCTATATCATAATTCACTGTTATTCATTAATATATTTCATATTAAGAGATGATACTTATGTTATTTCATCTGTTTTTGCATGGTTGATGACTTTTGGAGCATAGACCGCTGCGGTCAGGATTCTGATGGAAAAGGTGCTGTTTCGAGGCAAAATTCGTGAAGATCAGAAAATCTAGGAAAATGTACGGAAAATCCTATTTTTCTAGAAGACGAAGGTTGCCAGAAGAGGGAGTGGAGATGGGCCACAGGGGGCCCACACCACCTGGCGTGGCCACCCTAGGTCAGCCAACAGTGGTGTGGCCGCCCTGGCCCACCTCTAGCTCTCCCCTCTGGCGTATATATTCCCCCCGAAACCCTAAGACTCAGGGAGCAACCACAGAAAGATTCCGCCACCTCTGCGGGGCGGAAAACACCGAGAGAGAAAGATCTGTCCCGTAGATAGATTTCTGCCGGGGGAATTCCTTCCCGACGAGGGGAGATCGTCACCATCAACACCAGCATCAAGCTGGACTTCATCGGGATCATCATCATCATCACCATCATCACCATCAGCACCCTCATCACCATCTCCATATTGCTATAACAATTGGGTTGAATCTTGCATAGTTCTTAGGGGAAACTTTCCCGGTGTTGATTACTCTTTGTAGTTGATGCTATTGAGTGAACCATTGAATTATTGTTTATGTTCAGATTGTTATACATCATTATTCCATCTCTGATCATGATCCATATGATGTCTTGTGAGTAGTTCGTTTTGTTCTTGAGGACATGGGAGAAGTCATGTTGTTAGTAGTGGAGTTGTGTTGAGAAAGATTCAATAGTTTGATATTTAAGTTGTGGTGTACTTCTTCTAGTGGTGTCATGTGAACGTCGACTACATGCCACTTCACCTATATGGGCCTAGGGGAATGCATTGTGTATTTGGCTACTAATCGTAGGGGTTGTCGGAGTGACAGAAACCTGAACCCCCGTTAGGAAACCATTGCACAAGGGATGTACGGGTCTTAGAGTTTAAAGGTGTGGTTAGGTTTCTACCTTAATTACTTTCTTGTACTTACGGATGTTTGCAAGGGGTATAATCACAAGTATGTATTAGTCCTAGGAAGGTCGGTACATTAGCACAGGTTCACCCACACAACACTTGGCAAGCTAAAGAAGATTAATCAACTATATGAAGCGAAAGCACTTGACAGTCTTCCCATGTGTCCTCGAGAACGTTTGGTCATCTTAAGTAATACAACCGGCTTGTCCTTTGCTGCATAAAGGATTGGGCCACTTGCTGCATTTATTCCTACTGTCTTTTATTTACTCGCACTTTATTTACTTGCCTTATCAAAAAACCCTAAAAATCTGTTTGTTAAGTATTTGTAGAGAATTCCTGATCCATACCACTAGCCAGCACCTTCTGCTCCTCGTTGGGTTCGACACTCTTACTTATCGAAAATACTGCGATACACCCCCTATACTTGTGGGTCATCACACCTATCCCCATAAGGGTTCCTAGTGATAACATGACCTCTATCAGCCACATCTCCCCCGATCGTCACGGCCATCAATGTCAGTTTAAGGGTGGACGCTAAACGTCGGTCACATCATTCATGCGACTCGTGCTCGATCTTTCGACCATCCGCATTCCGAGGCCATGTCTGCACATGCTAGGCTCGCCAACTCAACCTTAGTGTAAGTGCTGTGCAACATGGCTTACACCCACTGTATGCGAACATAGATATGTCTGACACCCACGCCTGTACCATGGATCGCCTCATACCGAAGAAATTTCTTGGTGGTGCACACTAAGGGGGAACACAATCGTTGGTAATTTTAACAGGGATCATCTTATTAGGCTACCGTCGAGTATCTAATACTAGCACACAATAAGATATACAAAAAATAACATTGAATATAAATGCGATGTGATATGGTCCTTCATGTCGTGATCTCCATCCGTCGTCACCAGATTCCGACGCCAGGGTTCCGGCGCCGTAGACACCAGGGTACCGGTGTCATTCCGGCGTGGTAGTATGTCACCTCCGTGGCTATCTACTACTACGTAACATAAGGTAATCACTTTACATTTGCCACAACCATATCACAAAGCAACGCCCCCTGCAAAACAAAGTTAGACGCCTCTACTTTATCTTTGCATGTTTTACGTGGCTGAATGGGCTTTTGCAGAAGAACCATTCTTACCTACGAACTTTCAGCACAACACTAATCAAGTAGTTGTCTCTACTACACCCCTTTCGAGGCCCTCCGTTGCAAATGGTATACCAACTAATGCGAGAGAGATAGACACCCCCCTAAGCCACTTTGTACGGTACAAGCCGTATGTCAAGCATGGACCAGTCTCGTGAATGAACGCGTAAAGTCGGTTGGGGGTCGCTTCATCAAGCATTACTACGGTATACACAAGTACACGTGGGAGGGTAACAACTAAAAGATCAATGCCCACACGCACATCTCGTGTGTTCTACCCGTACTAGCATTACTACGCATAGATCTAGCTCTAATACCACTGTTGGGGTTCCGCGTATGAAAACAATAATTTTTACCCTACACCCCTGAACCCCTGAAGCTGCCAGGACCTATCTATTAATGTCTGATAGAACGGAGGGGCTTTTCGCAAACTTACCCTCGAAGACCGAAAAGCGTTGTCAATGCTCAGGAGAGCTGGTTGATGTAGACGAGCCGAAGCCGACCTCAAGATCGTGATGAAGTCCTTGCGCTCCAGCGGCTCCAACGACTTGAGTGCCTCAAGTGCGACACATCACGGGGAGTTACACACGTCCGGTGCCTGACGATGACTCCTGCTTCCCCGATCCAATAGCAGTTGCGGAAGTAGAACTCGTGGATCCAAATCCCGCAGCGCGATGGCGCTCCACGGTGAAGATGTCTCTCGTTCTCGCATCCGAAACTTGGCACCACGGTCACGAGAGAGAGAGAGGGATGATGACCCATAAGTATAGGGGGTGTATCGCAGTATTTTCGAGGGAAGTGAAACCCAATTTATTGATTCGACACAAGGGGAGACAAAGAATATTTATAAGCCTTAACAACTGAGTTGTTAATTCAGTTGCACCTGGAAACAATCTTGCTCACAGCAGTTTATCAGTAGCAACAATTTTGTAGTAGGAATAGTAAAGTAGCAGCAATAGTAAAGTAAAGACAGTAGTAACAATAGCAGTAAATAGTGGGATTCGAGTGCGGTAGGCATAGGGATGGATGGACGGGCATTGCATGGACAAGACAATTCACATAGCAATCAGAACATAGGGCAATTGCAGATAAATAAGATAAAGCATCCAAGTACTCGATAATCCTAGGCATGTGTTCCATATATAGTCATACGTGCTCGCAATGAGAACTTGCACAACATCTTTTGTCCTGCCAGCCCGTTTGCAGCGGGGCCTCAAGGGAACTATTGGCAATTAAGGTGCTCCTTTTAATAGAGCACCGGAGCAAAGCATTAACACTCCGTGGACACATGTGATCCTCACATCAAAGCCATTCCCTCCTGTTATCCCGATTTCTGTCACTTCGGGGCCATTGGTTCCGGATAACAACGTGTGTATACAACTTGCAGATAAGACCATTGAAAGAGCATTTCATGTTTCCTATGTTTTGCATGTTAGATAACAATACTATGGAGACTTTTCATGTGTGCTAAGTGTGCAGGAAGTTTTGAGGGGGGCCAGATAATCCGCCCCTCCAAGGGCCGGATAATCCGGCCTACCTCATCTCTCAAGGAAGCCAAGGCGCGTCGCTCTGTGTCCAGTCGGATTTTCTCCCAGAAAATCCGAACTGGGGCGGTTTTTCCTCCCCAGGCCGGATAATCCGGGTTTCGCAAGGGCCGGATAATCCGGCCCCGAGTTTTTGAGCAAAAGGAGCCACAACGCGTCGCTCTGTGTCCAGTCGGATTTTCTCCCGGAAAATCCAAACTGGGGTGGTTCTTCTTCCCCAGGCCGGATAATCCGGACTTCGCATAGGGCCGGATAATCCGGCCCCAGAAGTTGATCAAGGGCAAGCTCGACGCGTCTCACTGTGTGGGGGCAGATTTTCTGCCGGATATTCGATGCAGGCGGTGTTTCCCCGGACGGATAATCAGCCCTCACTTGGGCCGGATAATCCGGCCCCCAAAATGTGCAACGGCTGGTTTTTGGAAGGGGGTATAAGTACCCCTTCTTCCCCAACGATCAGAACTCTTGATTCATTCGAATTTGACCAGACCCTGTGCAAGAGCTCTAAATCTCAATCTCCCACTTCAACCACTCGAAGGTCTTGATCTTTGGTGGAATTGAAGGAGGAGAAGTTCATCATCAACATCAAGAATCAAGCGCTTCAACTCCTCTCCATTCACTTGGAGAAATCTCTGATCTAGTATTCTTGTCAATACCTAGATCTTGTTATTGTGTTTTGACAACTTTGTTCTTGTGGCAACTTGTTGTCATTTCGAGAACCTCAAGTTGTTGTGGAGTTGTTGCCCGCTAGTTGTGTAAAGGCGCGGTGCCCGCCTCGAAGGGTACCTATAGTGGAAGGTGGATCAGGCCTGTTGTGGCGAGATCCATCGGAGAACAGGTGAGGCCTTTTGTGGCGTGGTGGTCTTAGTACGCCCACCCCTCCAATGTGAGCGTGCTTCCCTTAACAAGGAAGGAATGCGGTCAAACAAATCTGTGTCTCCGCGTGCTTCACTTCGGTTCACTCGTTCCTCTTCCACTCGCTCCTTACTCGCTAGTAGATAGGTTTGCATATAGGGAAATTCCCCACATTAGTTTATCTAGAGAATTTACCTTTGTGCTAAGCCTAAAATTGAAAAAGAATTAAAAATTGGTATAGCACCTATTCACCCCCCCTCTAGGTGCCCATACGATCCATTTCAATTGGTATCAGAGCCCCGGCTCTTAATTCGGGCTTAACCGCCTAAGAGTAGTATGGGTATAAGGGATGATGGAAATGAGGCTGTGGATAAAGTCACAATGGATGATCTCAAGTCGCTGGAAACAACCTTGTTGAAATCCTTTGAGGCCAAGATGGAGGAGATGAATCAAATGATTGCTCGCCTTACATCATCCATAGCCCCATCTCCATCCTCCTCTGAGGCTCCCTCACCATCATCTAAGGAAAAGGGTAACACCGGATCCAAGGATGATGATGTGGAAGGTGAAAAACTAAGTGGTTCCACCTCCAAAAAGGGAAGTGGTAAGGAGGAATATAGTGAGGCTCGCCACGTATATTCCCCCGACCCACCTATCCCTCATCCTCATATAAACAATAGGGGTGATCCACCCAAGCTCACTGCATCTTCTTTTAACCAATGGCAATTTCTAATGAAATCTCATGTTTGCAGCTACTCCATTGAATTGTGGAGGATCATTGAAGAAGGTTTTCATGTTGGAGATCAAACCAATCTAACAAGAAGGGAAGTTGTGGATAGCCAGTTGAATGCCACTGCTCTCCACATGATACAGCTGGGTGTGGGTCCCAAGGACATGCCACACATTGAACATCTCAACACGGCTAAAGAGGCGTGGGATGCTCTTACGGACCTTTTTGTTGGAAATGAAAGCATGAGAAGAAACAGGTATGATGACCTTAGTAACGAAGCTGAGGGATTCTACATGTTGGATGGTGAAAACCATGAGGACATGTATAGAAGACTCAAGGGCATCGCAACAACATTTCGGAAGCATGGGGCCACTCACATTGATGATGCATGGATAAAAGGAAGTATGTGAGTGCCTTAATGCCTTTCGAACCGACAGTTGAAGAGCTTGCAAGGTAGACACAACTATCATCAAATGACATCCAATGAATTCATGCAAGAAATGGCATCATTCAAAGTGGCGGCAAGAATCTGAAGATGCCGTGCTCGCCATTGGAATTCAAAAGGGTGTCAATATGGCTCTCAAAGCCAATGTTCTGAGCAAGAGGATGATGAAGGAGCATTTGAGAGGATATCCATGGACTGCCCGATGAGGTCAAACGTGCTCATGGTGAGTACATGGCATTCTATGCAAGGAACTTTTGGAAGGACCACTTAAAGCCAAGTCGAACTTGGCGCAAGAACGGGTCAAATGGAAGAAGAGAAAGTGGCCCAAGATTGAGAACTTGCTTCAACTGTGGAGATAGACTGCACTTTGTAGCCGAGTGTCCTTATGAAAATAGAGAAGACAATGGTGGCAGGCTCATTCTTAAAGAGAAATCCAAAGTTCCTAAGAAGAAGCCATTTGCTAAGAAGAATGGTCCTTTCAAGAAGCAACCCAAGATGGTCCTTGTAGCTCAAGAGGAATACTCCTCCGCAAGTGAAGATGAAGAGGATGATGATAGTTCCCGCGAAGTGGCTGTTATAGCCACCACATCGACTCCCTCCTCTCTCTTCGACTCGCCGAACGAGAACTCCATCAACAACAACGCCACTTGCCTAATGGCAAGAGGATCCGAGGTATCGACTTCTAATTCCTCATTTTCTAAGACTAACATAATTTTGGATATGGATGATCATGACAGTCTTGAAATGAAAGAAGAATTTATTGCCTTGGATATTTTTTTTACTAACCTACAAGGTGAGCACAAACTCCATTTTGATACTCTTATGAGTCAACTTGCTCGAGCCGAAGATCTTCTTGAAGAAAAGGGCAGAATTGAAAGAGAAGATGCTTTGGAGATAGCCTCTTTGAAGAATGCCTTGGAAGAGGAAGAGGAAACTCGAGTTTCTTTGGAAGAAAGACTCGAATCCCTAGAGGAGTCACAAGAAGAAGCTATAGCTCAGCTCATTAAAGGACGTGACCATGCCCTTGCCAAGGTAAAGAAACTAAAGAAAGAAAAGATTGATTTTAGGGTTGTTCATGCTAGACTTTTGGAGAAGTTTGATGATCTTGAAAGTGCTCACAAGGCATTGAAGAGTGATCATTCTACTCTAAATGAGTCTCATGACCAGCTCCAAACTCAATTGAAACGGTATGATGTACCAAGTACCTTATCTTCATCCGTTGGAAAAGAAGATCTTGCAAGGAGTTCTCAATACAAAGGTAAAGGGGTTATTGATGAGATACTGAGCAGGCAAAGGACAAACAACAGTAAAGAAGGTCTTGGTTACATACCCAAGATAAAGAGCAAGAAAAACAACAAGAAGAAGAAGAACAAGACTGCTCAATCGAAGACTAGCAACATTACCAATGACAAGACTAATTATGATGGTTTTGCAGGGATCAACAATCCTAATTTTGAACTATATTGTGATGCTTATGGTGATATGTATGCTAGTTATGCAGGGCCTTATGATTGTTACATTCCTTGGTCTATTTGGGTTCCCAAGACCCTTGTTACTAACATGAGAGGACCAATTGAAAAATGGGTACCTAAAACCAAGAAGTAATTTTCTTGCAGGGCTATGCTTCCGGTGGTTCTAAATGGGTACTCGATAGCGGTTGTACGAGTCATATGACCGGAAGCAAGGAGATCATCACGGAGATGCGGCCAAACCTTGATCACATTACCGTCTCCTATGGTGACAAGTCAAAATCTGAGGTATTGGGTCTCGGCAAAGTTGTGGTGGCTCACGATATCTCCCACGTGGACGTCATGCTTGTTGAAACCCTCGGGTATAACTTACTTTCAGTTCGTGCCCTTGGTAAGATGGGCTTTGCAGTTTACATTGATGCTGATTTGGTGGCACTCTTGTGGAGCAAGTCTCTAAAAGTTGCTTTCGTGGGGTATGTCGAAAATGACCTGTACGTGGTAGACTTTTCGGGGAAAACCACTACAGGTCCGATGTGTCTTTTCGGAAAGGCTGACACGGGTTGGCTATGGCATCGCCGACTAGCCCACGTCAATATGAGAACTTTGCAAAGTCTCCACAAGGGTGGCCACATTCTTGGACTAAAATAAAATGTCTCTTTTGCCAAAGATCGTGTCTGCATGGCGTGTGTTGAAGGGAAAATGCATGATTCTCCTCATCGAAGGAAAACTATTATCTCTTCAAAAAGGATCTTGGAGCTTCTTCATGTGGATCTTTTCGGACCTCCATCTCATGCAAGCCTTGGTGGGAAGAAGTATTGTCTAGTGATTGTTGATGATTACTCAAGATACACTTGGGTTTATTTCTTCAAGTTGAAGAGTGAAACTCAACAAACTGTCATCGACTTCGCCAACGAGGTCCAACGTTAACACAATGTCCCCATTCTGGCTATAAGGAGTGATAACGGCTCGGAGTTCAAGAACTACACCTTAAATGAGTTCCTAAGTGAGGAGGGGATAAGACATCAATATTCCGCTGCGTACACCCCTCAACAAAATGGTGTAGCCGAGAGGAAGAATCGAACTCTAATGGACATGGCAAGATCAATGTTGGCCGAATTCAAATCTCCATATAACTTCTGGCCTGAAGCAATCTCTACTGCTTTTCATTCATCCAATCGTTTATACCTACGCAAGATCTTGGACAAGACTCCGTATGAAATACTTACCGGTAACAAGCCAAACATCTCATACTTTCGGGTATTCGGGTGTAAGTGTTTCTTTCTTATTAAAGGAGTACGTTTATCTAAGTTTGAATCTAAGGCTCTAGAAGGTATTTTTGTTGGTTATGGTGCCGAATCCCACACTTATAGAGTCTACAATAAGCTCTCCGGAACTGTTGTAGAATCTTGTAGTGTGGTGTTCGAGGAAAATGACGGTTCCCGTGTGGAGCAAGTTGGTGTTTGTGATGCAGATGTTGAAATACCCCAAGATGCCATAAGAAGAATGGGCGTGGGATTCTTCCGCCCCATTGAGGAACCCCTTGTGGCGGACCGGGAAGGACAATGCTCTTCTCATATAGAGCCCTCATCTACACATACGCAACACGCTCCTACCACGGGGGCAACTTCTACACCATATCCATCAACTGTTGAAGGTCAAGATGCTCCAGAAAGCTCCAGGCCGGATTTTCTGGTGGATACCGGATTATCCGGCCACCCCGCTCCAGCAGCTCCTGGTGGTGAAGATACCAACTCAAGCTCCAGGCCGGATTTTCCGGCTGACCCCGGATTATCCGGCTCCTTGCCTGGTCAAGCCAGTCCCAGGCTTCCTGATGTTGCTGCTGCAAGTCCTCCCAGGCAGGATTATCCGGCCACTTCATCGGCCGGATTATCCGGCCCTGACTCTCCAGTTCTGCAGCCTCCTGTTATGGCTACGGACTCACCTCAAGGGCATGCATCTCCACCACCTGCTATTGATGTTCCAGCTACTGATCAAGGCGGAGAAAATGCCTCCAATGAAGACTCAAGTGATGAATCTCCTCCACCAAGAGACAACAAACTTATTGAACTTCGTCGCAAGGCTCGGGCTGATCGCAACCTTGAGTTGAGGGGTCACACTCTCGACAAGGTTGTTGGTGATCTTCGACGAAGGGTGTCTACTAGAAGAGAATTGGCCAGTTTTGGTGAGCATCAAGCTCATATCTCCATGGTGGAACCTAAGAAGGTCTTTGAAGCTCTTGAATACCTAGACTGGGTTGTTGCTATGCATGAAGAATTGAACAATTTCGAGCGCAACAAAGTCTGGAAACTAGTGGAGAAACCCAAAGAGTGCCGCAATGTTATCGGCACCAAGTGGATTTTTAAGAACAAGCAAGATGAGAATGGCATCGTTGTGAGGAACAAGGCAAGACTTGTGGCACAAGGTTACTCCCAAGTTGAGGGCATTGACTTCGGCGAGACCTATGCTCCTGTGGCTCGTCTTGAGTCCATCCGTATCCTACTTGCTTATGCTGCTCACAACAATTTTAAGTTGCAGCAAATGGACGTCAAGAGTGCCTTCCTTAACGGTCCTCTACATGAGTTGGTATATGTAAAGCAACCCCCGGGGTTTGAGGATCCTAACTTCCTGAACCATGTCTACAAACTCGATAAGGCACTCTATGGCCTTAAACAAGCCCCACGTGCGTGGTATGAGCACCTTAAAGAGCTTTTGTTAGATCGTGGCTTCGAAGTTGGGCAAATCGATCCCACTCTTTTTACTAAGAAGGTTAAGGGGGAGCTCTTCGTATGCCAACTATATGTAGACGATATCATTTTTGGTTCTACTAACAAAGCTTTTAACGATGAATTTTCAAATCTTATGACTGACAGGTTTGAGATGTCTATGATGGGGGAATTACGACTCTTTCTTGGATTCGAGATCAAGCAACTAAGAGAAGGAACCTTTATTAATCAAGCAAAGTACATCCAAGACATGCTCAAGAGATTCAAGATGACGGATCTAAATGGTGTCGCTACTCCGATGCAAACAAAGTGTCATCTCGAACTCAACCCTCATGGTAAAGATGTGGACCAAAAGGTATACCGGTCCATGATCGGCTCTCTTCTTTACCTCTGCGCATCTAGACCTGATATTGTGTTGAGTGTGGGAGTGCGTGCAAGGTATCAAGCAGCTCCTAAAGAAATCCACTTAGTGGCGGTCAAGAGGATCTTTCGGTATTTAGTTCATTCCCCCAACTTTGGTCTCTGGTATCCCAAGGGCTACAATTTCTCTCTATGTGGTTATACTGACTCAGATTGGGCTGGTGATAAGGATGATCGGAAGTCAACTTCTGGAGCTTGTCAATTCTTGGGAAGATATCTTGTATGTTGGTCCTCCAAAAGCGAATTGTATATCTCTCTCTCCTTAGAAGCTGAATATGTTCTTGCTTGCGTCATTGTACCCAATTATTGTGGATGAGGCAAACTTTAAAGGAATACGGTGTCATTTGTGACAAAGTGCCTCTTTTATGTGATAATGAAAGTGCTATCAAAATTGCGTACAATCCAGTTCAGCACACAAGGACGAAGCATATTGAGATTCAGAATCATTTTATTCGTGACCATGTTGCTCGAGGTGATATTGATCTATCTTTTGTGAGCACGAAGAATCAACTGGCGGATATTTTTACAAAGCCACTTGATGAAGCAAGATTCTGTTATTTGAGGAATGAGCTAAATATCATTGATTCGGGAGCTTGTCTTGATTACTCATGCACCCACTCGTACATCTCAATCCCTGTTTGGTCTAGGTGTGGGCATGGATATAGGGGGAGTGTGGTCCTAACATATTGGGCTAACCCTCCCCCCATAATGCCAATAGCAAGTTATATCATTTCTCTTAATATCATGTTGTGATATGTGATCTTATTGATGAGTATTGGTCGTGAACCCAAGATATATCTTCACGGTGTCACACCATACACTCCAACAAGGTGGCTTCGTCCACCACCCTCTCCTTCATGGAGAATTGGATCTTTTTTGGATGTTATTTGCTCTCTCATGTTCTTATGGGAATCACACTCAATCTTGGCTGTTATTTGATTTGGATTTTGCAATTTTGAGTGTCTAGTACCATCTCAGTTTGGCTACGAGGACGAGTCAGTGCAGTACAGGCTGGATGTCATGCACTTCATTTACCATGAGTTGTGTGATGCTATGTTCAACCGTCTGTCCATTCCCTATGCGCCCTACATTATGTTGATCATCCGCCACCTGCTTCCTGCCGAGGAGTTTCACATTGACTCGGTGCACAAGGCCAAGAAGATTTACAACAAGGTTCAGAAGACTGCTCACCCCTCCTCTACTCCTGAGGGCATCATGAGGGATGCTCGTCGGCCCCTAGTGCCTCCCGTGGCCCGTGAGATCAAGCAGCTGAACTGGTTCCAGCGTCACATCCTCTGCATGGGCGTGGACACACGCAAGGGTCAGTATGAGGCCTACATGCAGCGCCATGAGTTGGCTCACTCCCAGCAGCTCATTCTCCACCACGTGTCTGGCGCTTCGGGTGCTCCTCCGGCTCCTACACCTCCCACTCCATATGCTCGGTGGAACTCCTCCAGACTGAACTATGGTGAGATGGAGCGTCACTTGTTCCCCTCTGCGCCTGCTGCTGATGCTGATGATGAGGAAGGTGACACTGAGGAGCTTGAAGATGAGGATGAGGAAGAGCATGAGGATGAGGACAAGGACAAGGATGAGGACGAGGACTATGATGGGTGATCCCATGGGGCGCTAGCATCGCTCTTCTCCCTTTTTGGTGTCTCGATGCCAAAGGGGGAGAAGTAGTTCTATTAGGTTGTCTATGGATTTGCATGGGTCGGGCATAAGCACTTGCACTTTTTATTCGTTATTTCTTGCTTATGCCCATTTAGCGTTGAACTTTTATATTCGTGGTTTGTGATTTGTGGTTGAGACTTTATGTGGTTGTCTGGATGATGCCTATGGACTTCATATCATGGATTATGCTCATGGTTATATCTATTCATATCCTACTGCTGGTGGTTTATCACGGAAGGCACGCGCTCATAATGGTTATCCACTAATAATGATGATTTATGTCAAGGATGCCTATTCTCTACTTCGGTGGTATGTTTTTTCCCTTGTGTCTATGGAATAGATTCACCGATTTGTGTGCATTTGTATTCCAATGCAAAACTCTATTATGCACACATTGAGGGGGAGTCCTCTCCATAGTTATCTCTGTTTGTCTTGTGTCTTTCTCCCAAATCTGGTATTGTCATCTAACACCAAAAAGGGGGAGATTGAAAGAGCATTTCATGTTTTCCTATGTTTTGCGTGTTAGATAACAATACTATGGAGACTTTTCATGTGTGCTAAGTGTGCAGGAAGTTTTGAGGGGGGCCGGATAATCCGCCCCTCCAAGGGCCGGATAATCCGGCCTACCTCGTCTCTCAAGGAAGCCAAGGCGCGTCGCTCTGTGTCTAGTCGGATTTTCTCCCGAAAAATCCGAACTGGGGCGGTTTTTCCTCCCCAGGCCGGATAATCCGGGTTTCGGAAGGGCCGGATAATCCGGCCCCGAGTTTTCGAGCAAAAGGAGCCACAGCGCGTCGCTCTGTGTCCAGTCGGATTTTCTCCCAGAAAATCCGAACTGGGGCGGTTCTTGTTCCCTAGGCCGGATAATCCAGACTTCGCATAGGGCCGGATAATCCGGCCCCAGAAGTTGATCAAGGGCAAGCTCGACGCGTCTCACTGTGTGGGGCGGATTTTCTGCCGGATATTCCGAGTCTGGGGCGGTGTTTCCCCAGACCGGATAATCTGGCCCTCACTTGGGCCGGATAATCCGGCCCCCAAAATGTGCAACGGCTAGTTTTTGGAAGGGGGTATAAGTACCCCTTCTTCCCCAACGATCAGAACTCTTGATTCATTCGAATTTGACCAGACCCTGTGCAAGAGCTCTAAATCTCAATCTCCCACTTCAACCACTCGAAGGTCTTGATTTTTGGTGGAATTGAAGGAGGAGAAGTTCATCATCAACATCAAGAATCAAGCGCTTCAACTCCTCTCCATTCACTTGGAGAAATCTCTGATCTAGTATTCTTGTCAATACCTAGATCTTGTTATTGTGTTTTGACAACTTTGTTCTTGTGGCAGCTTGTTGTCATTTCGGGAGCCTCCAAGTTGTTGTGGAGTTGTTGCCCCGCTAGTTGTGTAAAGGCGTCGGTGCCCGCCTCGAAGGGTACCTATAGTGGAAGGTGGATCAGGCCTGTTGTGGCGAGATCCATCGGAGAATAGGGTGAGGCCTTTTGTGGCGTGGTGGTCTTAGTACCGCCCACCCCTCCAATGCAGACGTACTTCCCTTAACAAGGAAGGAACTGCGGTCAAACAAATCCTGTGTCTCCATGTGCTTCACTTCGGTTCACTCGTTCCTCTTCCACTCGCTCCTTACTCGCTAGTAGATAGGTTTGCATATAGGGAAATTCCCCACATTAGTTTATCTAGAGAATTTACCTTTATGCTAAGCCTAAAATTGAAAAAGAATTAAAAATTGGTATAGCACCTATTCACCCCCCCTCTAGGTGCCCATATGATCCATTTCAACCATAAACAATACTATCATAATGAATCAATAACATGTTCAGATCTGAAATCATGGCACTCGGGCCCCAGTGACAAGCATTAAGCACAACAAGCAGCAACAAAGTCATAAATCACTAATAAAAGATACTAGGCACCATGCCCTAACAATCTGATGCCATTACATGAACGATCTCATCCAATCCCTACCATCCCCATAGCCTACAGCGGGGGATTACTCACTCATAGATGGGGGAAACATGGATGGTCGATGGAGAAGCGATGGTGATGATCTCCTCCAATTCCCCGTCCCGGCAGGGTGCCAGAACGGAGTTTATGGTGCTGTTTCGTGGAATCTGGTGGTGGCGGTGGAGCGGAACTCCTTCTGGAAAAAACATCGAACCCCCCATGTTTTTAGGTCAGAAGGATCCTTATAGGCGAAGAGAGAGGCCGAGGGGTGCACTGGGGCCCACCACCCCTAGCGGCTGCCTGGCCTAGCCAGCGCCACTGTGTGGTGTGGCCACCCCGCTCTTCTCCGCCTCGTATTCGCTCTTGGAGTCTTCGGTGAAATAGGATTTTTGGCATATTTTCCGGATTTTCCTATAGTTGATTTTCGCACAAAAGTAGACACCAAGGCAATTTCATTGAAAACAAGGTCATCGTGTTAGTTGTATCCAAATCACACAAGTTTAGAGGAGAAACAATAGCAAAAGTGTTGGAAAGTAGATACGCTTTTGGACGTATCAACTCCCAACTAGCTTAGCTTATTGCTTGTCCTCAAGCAATTCAGTTGAAAACTGAGTGCGATAAAAGAACTTTCACGAACACATTTGCTTCATATGATGTAAATATTCTCAGCAATGTGATCAACTACTTAGACATTTCATAATAAAGAGTATGCAACTAAGCTTACTTAATAGGCATTGCAAGCTATGAAGAGATTCCAACTCAAAAATAATAAGTAGCATGAAGCATAAACATAAGCAACACTACAATGCTCATAAAAAAGTATGATAGAGTGGTATCTCGCTTGCCTTTGATTATGAATATCAAGGCACCTCTGAAATTCAAGTGATGACTAGAAGTAAAGATATCAAAGATACAAGCATCAAAGTCATAACACAAATAATCAAGTAATGAGACAAGCACAAAGAATGGCAACTATGCTCTCAAGAAAGTGCTCGGAGAATGTGTGGAGACTCAACAAGAAAAGTTTTTAAATAATTTGAAAGGCTTCCATATGCTGAAAGTATGGTACTTGTTAGCTTTGAGCTCTCATTGCCCCTATCATAAGCATCTTTAAATGGTTAAGGTTAAAGTGACACAACTAAGAGGATATGCTTGACAAGTTATAAATCAAAGTCTCATGCCCCTTACTTACGAAGACCGATCCTCATGCTACTCAACTTCAGTCACGAGTAAGCTCTTATCATTGTAAGTATATAGGTATCATAGAGAACCGCCAACGGGGTACCCCTTGCACATGACATGGGAGCTGTCCCATAATCAAAATAACAAGGCAAGCAGACAATGAGCATCTCAGCAATCTTTTTATTTACTATTTGCATAGATTTTTATTGAGGATGCTTCATAGAATGCTCATTACGGTTATGCTGCAAGTTTCCACCATGATTAGGCATGGCTTAGGCTAGCGGCCCAGGCGTTTCTCTAACATACATACAAACTCCATGATCTTACAAGTTCCACTTTTATTTCACACCGCCGGGATCCATCAGCAAAAGAACATGATATCAACTAGGTACAAAGCACCAATGAAGTGTTGAAAGCAGTCCCCATGATACATGGTTCTGCTAACTTCAACTCATAAAGCACAAGCATATACGCAACAAAGAAGGATGCAATGGTTCAGGTTTATTAAGTGCAAGAAAATAAAGCGTGCCATCAAGTTCGTGAGATCTTTACTAACTAACTTTCTCATAACAAACAAACATTTTATTCGGAAGAAAACAAGGCATATTGAATATGCACGGAGGTAGCAAATGATGCTAATAGGTAGGTGTGTCTGACACTTTGGAAATATTTGGTTTAGGGAGTTGGGAACTTGAGTAAAATATACTCAGTAAAAGTGAAGGCTAGCAATAGTAAGGGAGCGACAAACGAGGGAGCAATAGCTGTCATTATCATGCTTGCAACAAAACAGGACTACTCATGGCATGAAAGTGATTCAAGATCCTCAAGGCAAAATAATTCATCAAGGCTTAACTGATTATCACAGTCATGTGCATGCGTGAGCATGTGCCAAGTCAATTTAAATGAAACATTCAGAGGAGGATACCACGGTGTCATACCAATTTATGAATAGAGCAATGCAAGCAAACATTCATAAGACATGCCACAAACCATTAACGAGCTGGAGCTAATCATAAGAAAGCAAGAACTACTAAGCATCCAAAGAAAACATACACTCTACATGAACGGACTAAGCATGCCCACAGTGATGAGTATATGTACAAAAATGAAAACAAATAAAGTTCGTTACCAGCCTCTTACCACACCTCAAGTTGTCATTAATCCTCATTATTGCTCTTCACTTGTGTGGCTTGAATAGTAATATGAAACCAATAATCCACTGAGGATTGCCGAACCCTGTAGCAAACTCCCAAAAACCAAAGAAGAACGACAAATATTTTTGTTGTTTTTGATTTTTAAAACAAGAACCAAAGGAAAAACAAGCAAAGCAAAATCTTTTTGGGTTTTTCAAATAGTTCAAACAAAGCAAAAATGGAAAAAACAAACCAAGGCAAAAAGAAGAAGCAAACCAAAGAGAAACAACATAAATATTTTTGGTCTTTTTGTGTTTTAGAAAGCAAAAGCAAATAAGAACGAAAACTAAAAAGAGAACGAAAACATGAATATACAAAGTACCGACGCAACATGATATGGAGATGAGTGCGGTGTCGGTGTTCCTCCCCCCAAGCTTAGGCTTTTGGCCTAAGTGGGTATCAATCCCAAGCCGGCCAGGATGATGTGTCACCGTAGTACGACGAAGAGGTCCCCTCGTCCTGGTGCGAGCTCAAGTACGTCCCTTCGTTATGCGCGAAGTAACCATAGGAGGGCACATCCTCCTGGTGCTGCTCGTGGAAACCCAGCAAGCGAAGCTGCTCGTCCACCTCCTCCTTGGAGCGCGACCACGGTCTCCTGTGAACACTAAACAAAGAAGACTGTGGCAAAAGGATCTCCCTTTCATCCCCGTTAGTGAAAAGCATCCTATATACTAGACTGTTCAAATCAGAAGTAGCAATGACAAAGTGATGAGTTTTCATAGCAACAAGGTCAAGCCTCTGTGGTGCCAGCATACTATCATTGGGCTCCACTAAAAGACCTAATGCATTGACTATACGCGAGGCAATGATGCCCCCATAGATAGGCCCCCTAGCATCTAGACGGCGAGCAATAAGCGAGCCAAGATTGTACCGAGTATCATTGTTAAGCGCAGCAGCAAGGAATGCTAAATGATAGTTGGAGATATTACTTGTGTTCTCCCTACCTAGTACACTAGTAGCAAGATAATATGCAAAGTATCTAAGAGTAGGGAGTTGGATATTTCTTATCTTTCCGCGCCGCACCACGTGGTCATCATCATTGGTCACCCCTCGGTAAAGCTCCAACAAATCAGCGGGTCGCCCATGAATTTTCTTCACGGTCCCTGTCATGCGTACACCTACAATACTGCAAAATCTCTCCAAAGTCATGGTGAAGGGCAGATTATAGATTTTAAAAGAGACAGCCGACTGATAGGATGTGTTAGTAAACGTGAAGCTCTCAACAAAAGTTTTGGTGAGCATAGCGTATTGCGCACTCTCATCTTGCATATATGAGGTCAAACCAACCCTCTCAATCAGTAGCAAGAAATCATCAAGAATACCTGCAGCTTGTAAGAAAGTAAAACAAGGAAAAGAGGATGGGTGAGCATCCCCGTCATCCCTTTCACTACCAATACGAGTTTTAGTGAGATCTTTGTTGTATGATGGCCTAGCCTGAGAGGCTGATCTTGAGGGCCTCGACCTCATAGGTGCATCACTCTCAAAAATCTCTCCAAAAGTATGGTTGTTCATGCTTGGTATTCTGATATTTAAACACCTATTAAACAAGTAATTGCAAAGTAAATATAATGAAGGATTCTACTCATAGGAACTTGCAAGAGGCCTAAACATGCATCAAAACTATATCTCTAAGCATCAAACAAGCTTACAAGCTCTCATAACCAGTCACCTACAGCAGCAAAATACTCAATATATAATCCACTAAACTCAAATCTACTTGGACAAGGGGAGGAGTCACATACCAGGGAACAAATGCTCCAAATTTCAGCAAGAAAGATGGGATGAGCAAGGAGATCGAAAAAATCGAGAGCAAGCACAGCAAGAACGCGATTTTGAGCAATGAACTAGAGCTTACTCGGGAGAGAGAAGAAAGTGACAGGTGAGAGAGTTAGTGGGGGCCAGGGGTGGCCCACACCAGGGCATGGCGCCACCCAGGGCTGGCCGCGCCACCATGTGGTGTGCCTGCCTGGTGGCCCCCCTGTACCTCCCAGGTACTCCTCTGCCCCTTTTTTCATGTAAAAATTTAATATGAATTTTCTGTAATTTTTCGAGACACTTTATTTTTGGACATTTTTCAGAAATAGAAGAATGATTTTTCTGACAGACGGATTTTTTGGAAATGATGCAAGGACAAAACAAAGCTAGAACTATAGAAGTTCTAAGACATTCTAACAAGCAAGCAACTAACAACAAAAAGAAAACTAAATGAAAGCAAAAACTAAAATGCATAGGATAGAAATAAACGGAGATAATCATAATGAAAACATTGTTTTGTTCAATGAAATCCTTTTGTTAACAAGGTTGATCAGGTCTTGTTAACAAAAAAATTCCATATGAGACAAAACTTTGTATTCCACTAATGATTATGTTACCTCAACCTTGATAGCAATGGTCCCAATCATAATAGTTTCAAATTTTTCTCTTGGTATGGGAAAATATATTTCTCCAACTTGAATGCCCTCAACATGTTCAATTGAATTCAACCCATAAGTCCTTTCAATCTTCTTAGGGAAATAGACAGTATGTTCCTTGTCATTAACATTGAAGTTCACCTTTCCTTGATTACAATTGATAATAGCTCCTGTAGTATTAAGAAAAGGTCTCCCAAGAATAATAGACATATTATCATCTTCAGGCATTTCAAGCACAACAAAATCAGTTAATATCAAGCAATTGTGAGCCACCTGAACAGGTACATCCTCACATATACCCACAGGAATATTGGTAGATTTATCAGCCATTTGCAAAGATATATCAGTTGGTATTAATTTTTCAAGTTGAAGCCTCTTATAGAGAGAGAAAGGCATAACACTAACTCCAGCTCCCAAATCACACAAAGCAGTTCTAACATAACTGTTCTTAATAGAGCAAGGGATATTTGGAATCCCTGGGTCTCCAAGTTTCCTAGGAACCTTACCATTGAAAGAATAATTAGCAAGCAAAGTAGAAATTTCTTCATTAGGGATCTTCCTTTTATTCGAGACAATGTCCTTCATATACTTTGAGTAAGGAGGCAATTTAATAGCATCAGTCAAAGGAATTTGCAGGAATAAAGGTTTCATCCACTCACAAAACTTATTATAGTGTTCATCTTCCTTTGACTTGTGTTTCTTATCAGGGAAAGGCATAGGTTTTTGGACCCAAGGCTCTCTTTCACTACCATGTTTCTTAGCAATAAAATCTTCTTTGGTGTATTTAGAATTCTTAGTGTGGTTTTCAGGTTCTTCTTCAACTTTTGCTTCATTAGGAACTTCATTTTCTTCATTACCACTTTCAGTTTCAGCATCAGAGATAGATATACTATTAGGATCTATAGCAGGTTCAGAGGGTTCTACAACAGTTTTATGTTTCTTTTTCCTTTTCTTATGAGTAGAACCACTATTTTCATCTTGTTGAGAATCCTGCTCAATTCTTTTGGGATGCCCCTCAGGATATAGAGGATCCTGGGTAGCAGCTCCACTTCTAGTTCTAATTTCATAAGCATGTTTTTCTTTAGCAGCATTAACTAGCAAGTCGTTTTGCACTTTACCGAGTTGATCTATTTGAGTTTGAACCATTTGAAAGTGTTTAACAATCATTTTAACATCATTAGAGGTTCTTTCCACAATATCTTTCAACTCAACAATAGCTCTAGTGTTTTCCATTAGATGATTTTGCACCCTTTTATTAAAGTTATCTTGCTTAACAATAAAGATATCAAATTCTTCTAAGCATTGATCAGGAGGTTTCAAGTAAGGGATATCACCTTCATCAAAGTGTTGGAGAGAGTGTACCTCAATAGTGGGTGAGTAGGGAATAGGCTTACATAATTCTTCTATAGAGGGTAAATTATTGAAATCTGCAGCTTTAATTCCCTTCTCCTTAAGACATTTCTTAGCTTCCTTCATCACTTCATCATTTAATTCAATAACTCCCCTCTTCTTTGATGTTGGAATAGGCACATGAATAGATGGTTCAGGTACAATTACTTCAGGTATAGCTTGTTTAGGAGGAGTCCAATCTTCATAATTCTTGCTTATTTTAGCCATTAATTCCTCAGCTTCCTTCGGAGTCCTATTCCTGAAAACACAATCAGCACAACTATCTAGGTTTGTCCTAGATTCTTCAGTTAGTCCATTATAAAATATATCAAGAAGCTCATTCTTAGGTAATGGACTTCCAGCTTGTGCATGAATCAAAGCACAAAACCTTGCCCAAGATTCGGGTAATACTTCTTTTTCTCCGTGTTTAAAATCAAAAAGTTCCTACAAAATAGCATGTCTATCACTAGGAGGAAAATATTTCAGCAGGAAAGTACTAATCAAGCAATCGGGGCTATCAATAGATCCAGGAGGTAAATTACTAAACCAAGTTTTAGCTTCTCCTTTCAGTGAAAAGGGGAAGATCTTGGCAACAAAGTAAGTACGCATCTTAATATCATCAGAAAACAAGCCACTCATGGTAGAAAGTTCATTCATATGTGCTACTGCACTTTCGTTCTTAGTCCCACAAAAAGGTTCTTTCTCGACAATAGCTATGTAAGATAGATTGAGAGAGAAATCAAAATCTTCTATAATGTTTATGGGAGAAGCAGCAAACTTAGCAATAGGAGACAATTTGGGTCTAATAGTATGCCTCTCAAGGAGACTCTTAGCAGCGATCCTATCATGGGTATTTTTACATTCTTTAATAAATTCATCGGTCATCTCAACATAACCATCTTCAATATCATAACTCTCACTAGACTTAGGTGAACTAACAGGTGTGGTAGTGTCTTCATTAGGAGTTTCGGTATTTCCAGCTATAGTTCGAGCAATCGTAGCATCTAGGAAAGGACCTAATGAACCACTCTTATCAAGCACAGTAGAAGCAGCATCATAAGTATAGGGGGTGTTCAGCAGTAGTAGCAGTGTGTGTAGCATGTGTATGTGGTGGTGTAACGAGCTTACTTATAATAGATGGTGAATCAAGAGCAATAGCGGTGTTCAGAATCGTACCTCTTCTTGTAGTGGATGGTAAAATAGGAACCTTGCCATCACGAGACTTACCCATGATGGATGGATAGCAGCGAACAATAGAGAATCCAAGTGAACTTGATAAATAAAGCTATGTTCCCCGGCAACGGCGCCAGAAAATAGTCTTGATGACCCACAAGAATAGGGGGTGTATCGCAGTATTTTCGAGGGAAGTGAAACCCAATTTATTGATTCGACACAAGGGGAGACAAAGAATATTTATAAGCCTTAACAACTGAGTTGTCAATTCAGCTGCACCTGGAAACAATCTTGCTCACAACAGTTTATCAAGAGTAACAGTTTGTAGTAGGAATAGTAAAGTAGCGACAATAGTAAAGTAAAGCGGTAGTAACAATAGCGATGAAATGGGATTCGAGTGCGGTAGGCATAGGGATGGATGGACGGGCGTTGCATGGACAAGACAATTCACATAGCAATCAGAACATAGGGCAATTGCAGATAAATAAGATAAAGCATCCAAGTACTCGATAATCCTAGGCATGTGTTCCATATATAGTCATACGTGCTCGCAATGAGAACTTGCATAACATCTTTTGTCCTGCCAGCCCGTTTGCAGCGGGGCCTCAAGGGAACTACTGGCAATTAAGGTGCTCCTTTTAATAGAGCACCGGAGTAAAGCATTAACACTCCATGAACACATGTGATCCTCACATCAAAGCCATTCCCTCCGGTTATCCCGATTTCTGTCACTTCGGGGCCATTAGTTCCGGACAACAACATGTGTATACAACTTGCAGATAAGACCATAAACAATACTATCATAATGAATCAATAACATGTTCAGATCTGAAATCATGGCACTCAGGCCCTAGTGACAAGCATTAAGCACAACAAGCCGCAACAAAGTCATAAAGCACTAATAAAAGATACTAGGCACCATGCCCTAACAATCTGATGCCATTACCTGAACAATCTCATCCAATCCCTACCATCCCCATAGCCTACAGCGGGGGATTACTCACTCATAGATGGGGGAAACATGGATGGTCGATGGATAAGCGATGGTGATGATGATGGTGATGATCTCATCCACTTCCTCGTCCCGAGAGGGTGCCAGAACGGAGTTTCTGGTGCTATTTCGTGGAATCTGGTGGTGGTGGCAGAGCGGAACTCCTTCTGGAAAAAACGTCGACCCCCCCGAAGTTTTTAGGTCAAAAGGCTCCTTATAGGTGAAGAGAGAGGCCGGGGGGTGCCTGGGGGCCCACACCACCCCCTGGCGCGGCCTGGCCTGGCCCGTGCCACCAGGTGGTGTGGCCACCCCCTGGCTCTTCTCCGTCTCGTATTATGGCTCCTAGAGTCTTCGGGTGAAATAGGATTTTTGGCATATTTTCCGGGATTTTTCCTGATAGTTGATTTTCTGCACAAAAAGTAGACACCAAGGCAATTCTGCTAAAAACAGCGTCAGTCCGTGTTAGTTGTATCCAAATCACACAAGTTTAGAGGAGAAACAATAGCAAAAGTGTTCGGGAAAGTAGATACGTTTTGGACGTATCAAGGGAGAGAGATAAAATATCAATTAGAGATCCTCCCAAAAGTGAGAAGACCTTTGTTGATTATTGTGTGTATTTATCTGGCCAAATACCCCCACTGTATATAGGGGGAGGAGAGGTACTACCTCCCTCAAAGTCCCGGGGTGGGACTAAAGGAGAGGAGGGGGAGGGGCAGCCGCCGGCCGGCCCTAGTGGGCCCCGCGCAGGGGGGGGCTAGGCCCAGCCGGCCACCCCCTTGCCCCTTCTCCCTCCCTCCTTTCCCTAATGGGCCCTCTCCCCTCCGAGAATTGGCCCATTAAGCCTTTTGACCATTAAATTGATTTTCTCTTTATTAAATAATTATGAATAAATGATTAAATCAGTATTTAACATTCATTCACATATTATTCAACCTCCATGGCTGTGGAACACTTCCACCTCTACTCCGGACATCCTCCGGACTTACCGAAACCCTTCCGGTTTTCTCTCTACTATTCTTCGGCAATTCTACTGATCCTATAAACACTCTCTAAGCATCATCAAGCCCTTAAGCGTGATACCCCACGGTTCAGGAACACTCCAGACATGGTCGGGACACTCCCGCACCAATGATCGACAGAGGGATCTGGATGGCCATGTGACCCATTTGCATTGCATGAAGATCTTTCGTTGTTTGAACCAAGACAGTCGTGTCTTATTCCCTTTGTCTCTCGATACTTGCATTGCCTGATATCTGATCAATGACATCACCATGGCGTGTTCAATCTCGTTACTGAACAATGCTATTTGACTCGTTCCGACAAGTGATATCCCTGTGATCAAATCACACGCTGCGCAGCTATTGGATATAACTTATCCGAGTGGGACCTTGAGTATCTTCCCGTCACATGGACGGACAAATCCGGCACTTGACATATATTGCCTCTACGGTTTCCTCCGAGTACCTGAACACACCTTTATAACCACTGTATTACCAAGTGGCGCTTGATGCTATCTAAGCACTCTCGGGAGACAGTGATTGATATAGCCTCACGGTCTAAGGAATAGTCTATGAGGATCCATTTCTAATCATCGTAACTTGAACTTCATGACATGATCGGGTCATGATGTTTAGGTTGGGTATTGGTTCATCATCTCATTCACAGAATGAGTTCACTCCATTTCCAACTGGCATAAATGCCACATGATCAGGAAACTTGATCATCTGTTGACCAATGAACCAGTGACTAGAGTTTCACTGGGAACCCCTGGTTGTTTGTATATCACACTGTATTGATGTTTCCACTCAATACAGTTATAGCATGATATAAAACTTAATCATAAACTATATGAAATATGATAATAGTCCTTACTACTATTTGTCTCTAGGGCATATTTCCAACAATTTATAGAGTATATTTAGGAAAGGAATTCCTTATCTCAAGATAAGCTTAGTGAGGTATTATGGTAAGGATTCTTTCGAAACCTTTAACCAACAGTACATCAAGCCATGACAAGATCCATGTCTACTTCATTATTCAAAACCCTAGAATCAAATGGATAGTGAAACCATTTTCTATTCCTAGGTAACCATTGAACAATACCTCTTGGACAATTAAAGCTTCCAAGAGATAATTAGAGAACCAGATGAGTGATCATGGATGAAAGCCTTGTCCACTTTATTGTCTTAAACCCTAGTAAGAACCTAGTCTCATATACTATCAAGATCACCTTAGGAAAGTAATCTCCATAGCTCACTCTAAGTTGAGAAATCATCTTGGTCACCAAATATGATGGCAATATGTCTAGCCTTAATAATCATCCATATATCAAATTGAATATGAGTTATTAAATCCTCTCAAAACCCATATACATATATTTAAATAAACCTTAGTATGTCTCCACCAATGATTATTATTGATTCATAATGACTTAACCAGGAGTGTTTTATCATAATCCTAAACACTACAAATTAAGTAGAACCACTTTATGAACCACAAGGTTTACTACATTATAATGTGTATATATATATATCAATTATTAAGGGAGGCTAAATATGAATAGAATGTTATTCACCATTTTAAAATCCCTATCATTACAATTATGTAGTGAAAACAATAACATTGTTTTTATATAAGATTTCTATTTAAGAAACAAATCCATAAAACCCTAATTTGTATTTACTTTACTAAATAAAAGAACCTTTCATACACTCATGAATTTTGAAAAGATAAAGGAAAATGAAGAGGAGATTTAGTAAAATGAATTTCTAAACCATTTGGAATGTTACACCACAACTCTGAGGATTTAAACCCTTGTAGAAATCAAATTTGAAAAGAACTTTTAAATAGAAAAGAAAACAGAAAACCAAAAATAGAAAAGGCTAAAGAAAAAGAAAACTCAGCGCAGTAGCTCGGCCCACGGCCCATAATATCACCATGCTAACTGTCACCGCGTGCGTGCCTCGCAACGTCCCGCTGACTTCACTTCAGCCCAGCATCGGCCCAGGCCCAGGTAACGATTCGTCGTCGTCTTCCTCGAGGTCACAAGCAGCTCTCTGGAAGGTCCAGTGCCGCCCGATGCCAATCACCAGCGTCAGCCAGCTTCGACCGCCATGATGCACACCGTCGTTGCTCGGGAGGGTATAAGACCGCTACCGCGACACCCTTGCTCGTCCTCATCCCCATTCCTCCTCTCTCGCACTCGCTCTTCCTCTTTTCCCCTGCAGCCCGAAACCCTAGCCGCCGGAACGCTTGTTGCCATTGCTCCGTAGCTCCCCTTGCTCAATCAGTCACACCAGAAGAACATCATGGGTGTTCTCATTCTTCTCGTACCAACCACGCAAGCGGAGGTGGCCTCTATCGCCTTAATCGGGTTCTCAGTCCTCGGTGCCGGCCACCACTCTCGCCATCGATTCTGGCCACGAAATGCCTCGCCAACCGCTTCACTGCAATCCCCGTGAGAACCAGGGTGCTCTGGCACTTCTCCTTGCTCCCGCTCTAGCTCTCTGCTGCTCCATCGTCGTGCATCTGCGAGCACCGCCGCCACCGGTCGTCCTAATCATTACTCCGGCGACCGTTTCTGAGCAGCGCTGCCACGATCCTGTTCACCATCGTCCCCTCACTCCAGCGTGCCCAACCGCGTGTGCTGGAACCCTCTAGATCGTCGCCGGTGACCACAATCCAGTGGTGGAGGTCGGGCTGACTTCATGCCAACGTTAGACCCGCGTCACCCCCTACCACGTCACCGGGTGGACTGGTCTTTGCTCATGTGGTAACCATCGTGGTATAGGCCCTACTTGTCAGTGACAACGGGTAGGTTCTGAATAGGTATAAAAAGTATTTTCCTATTAAAAATTTAATTAGAAAATGATTAAATCTTACAAATTTAATATCTTTTGTTTTATAATTCACAAAAATATGTTTAATATATGAAAATGCTCAGAAAAATAAAATATATAATTTAAATTTATTAACAAACATTATTGATTTAACTATTTAAATAATAATTATTTAATAAAGATTTTATAAGTAATAATACTATGAAAACTCATATTTTAATAATGGTAAATGAGAAAAATATAAATAATATACCAAAATTCTTAGAAAAACAAAATCTACATTTACAAAATTGTTTCATAGATTTTTGGTATCACTTAGATAAATATTATTATTTATTAAGTATTTATAAAGTGATAAAACTTATAAAAATCATAGTTTAATATTTAAAAATCACAAAAAATACATATAATATACCAAAATGATCACAAAAATAAATTATACACATTAAAAATATACTATTTCTTAATTGGAGTCAAATAAAAGGTAAAGGTCTAATAAATCTTATTTTAACTCTTTTCTTTTATTTTAATTCATTAAAAATATATAAATATTTACTATTGCCTTTAGCATTATTTGTTTATAGTTTAAAAATATAATAACAAGTTCAATTGATGTTTAATAAAGTCAAAATAGGTCTAACCATTTTAAGTTGTACTTACTAAACTACCATTTAAAATTAAGTAAGTTTTACTCTCCAAAAATATTTTATCAATTATAAAACCATCAAGATTTGAGTACGGATTTTTTACTAGTTTAGGAATCCACCTAAATAATTAAACTAAGTTTTTAAGTAATTTTAGCAATACCCTATCTATGCTTATAAAATATAAGCATTAATAAGAAAGTAATTCTACTCACTTATAACTTTAATAAAACACCACCTCATTCAAGTAATAATACTTAAATTCTAACTTTGTGGAATGTTAAGAAGTCAACCATCTACAATGTGGTGCCTTGTTAAAAACATGTAAATCTCCACCACTTATGCTATGATTGTTTAATGTAGTAATGTTTTCCTCTTTAATAATCTTAGCTAATAAGAAAACCTTAAAGTGTTAGCCTTAAGTTTAAATACTTTTTACTTTGTAAAGTAATATTTTCCTCAAAAGTTATTCTTTTAAGAAACATTAAAAGTAATCCTTGAACACTTATTTAAAAGCTCTAATTGATTCTTAATCTTGTTTAAGAAATATTTTTGATACCATGACCCATTTGAGTGCTTTAATATTGCATACTATTTGTTGTATTTACATATTGTTTCACACACTCTCACAAGCCTTAATAAGAAGCACAAGTGTGAAACTAGTATAAAAGTGCAACACATTCCTAAGAACTCATCACAAACTCCAAACCCTAGATCTGATACGACTATTCTGGGGATTCACATTTATCAAATTGCATTACATTACTTATGCATCATTGCATCTTGCTTCTTTAAACATTAGTCCTTACCGGACCAATGTTGCTGTTTATAGAATTTGGATCTTCTATTGTCTTGAAGACCGTGAGTGCATAATATTGCAATCACAAAAGGCAAGTTCATAACTTGCTCATGTCCTTTGATTATTTTCTATCAAATGCTTGTAACTCAAATGTTGTCATCACCTGCATTTCAAAAAGGTCGAAAACACTATTTTCATAATTAACTAGAAATATTGGTTATTGATCCAGGGTGATCAGCTAATCTACCATAACTGGCAATGGAAACGCCATTGTATAGTAATGTATCATCTAGGACTTAACAACCAATGTCGCTAGTGATTCTAGCGCCGTATATTACGCGTCAACCATGAGATTTAGAATGGGACGGAGAAGTCAGCTGTATCTTCTTCCTCTCGCATGCATCCGGATGGCCAGGTCATGGCTGTTATCCTCGTAACATGCATTAATTGGTAATTCGTAGAGGATATGCAGCATATGGGTGGGAGCCCTCAAGGTCCCATGATAGTTCTGGCATCTGACGGTTTGTACTAACCATTGCCGAATTCAAGATGTGGGCATGGCATATACCAAGGGCACACGCGGGGTCGCGAAGGGGGCAGTGATTGGCTTGGATCTTAGGTTGGGCCTCAAACCATGGAAGTTTGAATAGGGACATACTCCCGGCCGTGCAACAAAGCTTAAGGTCTCTTGTGGGAAAAGTGACGCACCTCTGTAGAGTGTAAGAATTGTGACATGTTACTCCTTGTTTCGGGAAGGAGCTACGAACGCGGCAGGAAAGGAACCCCACAAAGGTTCTGGTCAACATGTGAAGGCTGCCGGACATAGTTTTCAGAATAAAAGCAACCTTTGAAGAAATGTTTACGAAAACCTGCATTGCCTATGACCTCTGGTCTGTGGCTGTAACGATAGTGCATCATACACTCCTTTTTAGTGAACTTGCTGAGTATGCTCGTACTCAATCGTACCTTCTTAACCCTTGCTAGGTTTTAAGCCGTTGAAGACAACGTCAACATCAATTTCTGCTCAAGAAACCATCATCGACAACTCAAGTTCTTCAATAAAATCTATGAAGTCAAAATATACATCAGCTGAAGTGAAGACAAAGTCTTTGTTTAGATAGGAGTAGATACTCTAGCCATAAAACCTACTTCTATAGAGCATTGCATTAGTAGCAATTGCAAGCCAAATAGTAGGTGTTAGTCTTTTTAGCTAGATAACTCTGAGTTATTATTTTTGGTTCTTCTTTGAAAGAAGTTTCTTTCTCTCTCTTTAACCTAGAGTGTTCTCTAGATCTTCTATAAAGAGTCGAGTTGTAATCTATAGTCATGTCTTGGACCTGCTGTGTTTCTATTGTACCACTCTAAGGGATGTAATACTAGCGAATGGTGTTTCATTGGTGTTATGTCAACGACTATAGTGTACAACATCATGCAGTGGTATGCTGGGTCACCGCATTTGATCTGTGTTTACACTTAATAATCATTTGCAACCCGTGGCTTCGATGTGTTCTCGATTGGATTAAAATTCTATTGTTATGCCCACTGCATCACGGGGGCTCAAGAATATTAGGATGTGTTGCCCACAAAATATTATCTCAATACAAACATGATACATGACTATGCTTATTATTATCTTTCATCCCATTTGATGTGTAGCTGCAGGAGGATCTTCAACCCTGGCCTATCTCCATCCATTGATTCAAACCCATTATAAAGTAAACTAGATCGGTCCGGTCAACTAAGGTAAAACGAACAAACAAAGTCTTGTAGACGTGTCCTTTTTTATTACCTTTTAGCAGTGCTTTCCAAGGTTCGATTAAACCTAGGTCTTCTAGGGAAAAAGCTATTATACTACATCCGTGAATCCGGATCGAAGGTATCAACCCTTTTTCTAGCACTGTTGTCGGGGAAGCAATTTCGCTATCCTGGTGAGGTCATTAGAGACCTTGTTTTTAGTTTTATTATTAGTTGTAGTTTAATTCTTGTTATTAGTTTACTTTCTTCTTATCTATTTAAAAACCCAAAAAATTAGTTACTTGTTATTTGTTTTCATTACTTAAAAATTACCAAAAAGATAAGAGCCATGGCTCAAAAGAGACTTGGGGAGTATGCTACTCCCACCGATGATTTTATTCGTGCACCAATCACTCAACCCGCAGTTGATGCAGAAACTTATGAGATAAAATCTAACCTTTTAAGTTTGGTTCAACAAAAACAATTTGGGGGTTCATCTTCTGAGGATTCGGGACTGCGCTTAAATACTTTTACTGAAATTTGTGACATGATGCGTATTAAAGATGTAGATCCAAATGATGTTAAGCTAAGATTATTCCCTTTATCTCTTAGAGGAAAGGCTAAGGATTGGTTGCTAGCTCTACCAAAGGGCACTATTAAATCTTGGGAAGAATGCACTAATTTGTTTATGACTAAAAATTTTCCCCTAGCTAAGACTATGCAGCTAAGATCCAACATCACAAGCTTTAGACAAGAAGACCGTGAGACACTAGCACTTGCGTGGGAGAGGATGAAAGAAGCCATAATGAACTATCCTAATCATGGGATGGAAGAATGGCTTATACTACATTTATTTTATAATTGTAGCGTCCCCAATCTTTAATAAGATTGAGTCCCCTGTGTTTACAATGCTAGTCCCTGGATCAATAGCTAGCATCCACAGTTCAGATGTAATATCAAGAAACAAAGGTCATTATACAACTTTATAACCAGGAATAAAATAGTTTTATTACATCAAACATAGCTCATTGGCTATTTACATTACATTGCAGCGGAATAACTATAAGCATGGGGTCCTTCATCTTCAAAGTGCCACAGGAAGATGTTGGTTGTAGACTTTGTAATCCTAATCAATCAATCTTCACTAAAACAATCAAACCTGCAACATAATAAGTTACAGCCACAAGGGTCAATACATTTGAATTGTATTGGCAAGTGATACTTTGGTAGTATAGTGGAGTCTATCATCTATATGCATTTGGCTAAGTGGAGTTGAGGCTTGCATTGCTCAAAATAGATTTTTTCCTATCATTTTGAAAATATTAAGTTTTGTTTGGCAAAAACTTTCCAAGACATCTACTAATCAAAGACTGGAGATCCACTCAGGGCATCTACCAATCAAAGACTGAAGATTTGCTTGGCAAAAACAATTTTTCCTCAATCAATGATTTCAAGATCCTTGTACCAAGCCATCTCTCCATCAAAGATTGAAGAATTTCACACAACCCTTGTTCACCCACAAATTTTTATTTAGAAATTGGAGTGATGAGATTCTTGATTGCTTCCATGTCTTGATGCTCAAATTGTCCTTTACCAGGGACATGGCTAAGTACTTAGGTTTTACACTCTGCAGAGGTGGTGCACTTTCCCCACAAGACTTGGTTTCCCAAGACAAGATCCTTCAGTAGCCTTTCCTTAGTCAAATGGACGCGTTCCAACCTATCATACACTACCACCCACTGTCCATAAGACAAAGTTCTAGCATCCTAAGATCATGGTAGAGCCCATAATGCCAAGTGGTTGCACTTGAAGCTTCTCAACATTTGACATCTCAAATCTCTTTGTTTCCTGGGTGGCCATCCACAAGTGAGATACACAAGTTTCACCAGTACCCCTGGCCTTGTGTAACCACTCAACATAACCATTCCATCCATTCCACCTAGGTGATCCATTAATCTTTGGTTGTTTTATTAAACAAAACACAAGTCCTCAGACTTAGAATAATTTTCATAGTGTGAATATATTCCACCCATGTTTTCTATTAGCTAGGCTAAGCTTGGTAGTAATAGGATTCTTAACTTAGGAAAATCCTTCTAAGGATTCATTCTACTAGTTTTCCTATAGCAAAGTCTATACTTAGCAAAATAAAAACCATGCAAGTTTTACTCAGCAAAACACTAATGCATATTGAAAATAATAGGGCAATTAGTATGAAGTATCACTTGCCTTTTTGGTAGAGGGTATAAGTTCACTCCTTGTCCTTGCAACAAACTCACTCTTCAAGTCACTACAACAATCAAGCAAGGCACAAACTCAATCTACCAATCAAGCAAAACAACACACACAAACAAAAATAACAAAGTCAAAGAATTGCATGCAAGCATGCCAAGCTTTGCTTTGTTTGCAAAAGTGGTTCCTAGTGGGTCATATACATTTGGGTACACCTAATGGTCATTTTGTAAAGTGGTAAAGTCATGCATAAGCATGCAAAGGTTGGTTCTATTGTAGGGATGGTCTTCACTAGGCTTCTAACTTTGTAAGTTCCAAATTGGTCATTTACCAAAATGGCAAAGTTATTTGCAAAAGGGTTTCTATTAGATTCCTAAACTTTGTAAGATCCAAATTGGTCATTTACCAAAGTGGCAAAGTTGTTAGCAAAAGGTTTCACCTCAAAAACCAATTTCAAAACAAGGCACCTATTTGGTCATTTTATGTGGTGAAGAAATATGTCTACTAGGGCTTTTATTCTATAGGGTTCACCAAATGAGTTGCTATTGCAAAACTTGGTGCTTTTGGTCAGTAGGTTTGGTCCAAACATTTTCTCAAAGTTTTCTTTATGAAAGCATTTTCATAAACAAAACAAATAGTTTTAGTTAGCTAGAAATGGACTAAACTAATTAATCCATTCTATTCTTTTCCAAAAACACTTTCCAAACTATGGGTTGGTTCCTTGGGTCAGTAAGGTCACAACAAACTAAATTGCAAAGGTTTTAACCTAAAAATCATTTTTAAATGATTTTTCTAATGTTAGCAAGCACACAAAAGAATCTGCAAAGTTAAACAAGTTAACAGATACTATATGCTAAACTAAGGGTAGGGTTGGTTAGAGCTTGTTCTCCTGAATCCAACGACATCAAATTTGTAAAATTTGGACGTGTGGATCAAAAGATACAAGGGTTTGAAGTTTGCAAGAAATTCTGTTTTCAATTTCTGTTTTAAACAGAACAGGAGACATGCGGCAGTATTCTATTGGTCGATACCGGTTCGGTCGGATCGAGTGCTGCGGTGCGTTAGATCTAAGTTAGATCGTGCGGCTTAGGTAGCGTACCTCTTCGGCGTTAAGTGAAACTATCATAGCCGATGGATCTGCATCTAACGGTAGCTAGGCGTTTGACCACTAAGCAGCGGCGCTGGCGGCGGCGACTGGCGGCGGAGTGATCGGTCGGTGACGGAGGCGATGCTACAGGGGGTGAGGGAGAAGGAGGAGTAGCTCACCGTCCTCGGAAGGCTGCGGTGAAGCTCGACGTGCTGATGGCTCGACGAGGGGCGCTCAGGGGCAGTCGCAATTCCTCGTCGGAGTTGGGAACGGCGGCGGTTGGCTCTGGTTGAGGTCGAGGACGAAGCTGCAGATCACCTCGAGACAATATGATGACGCGGTTAGACGCGCGGTATCAAAACAAGGTTGTGTGCGTGAACGAGAGGTAGAGGGGAGGCCAGAAACTACCTGCGGGGCTCGCCGGAGTTGAGAGCGGCGTCGGGCTGCTCTGTCCGTGTCGGAGACGTTGCGGGCAATGTCGCCGTAGTTGGAGCAGACGGCGGCGGTGGTTCGGGCTTGTTGGAGTCGGGGTTCTGGTGCTCCCGCGGGCGAACTAGGAGTACTAGGAGATGCGTGAGGTCGAGAGGAGTCCACTCGCGTGAAGTAGAGGCAGAGGGGTGGTCGGAGTTGGCCGGAATTGCTGTGACAGCTCGTCGGAGCAGAGGGTGTTCGAGGAGGAATTGAGGGCGGTCTAAGGCGTGCTAGCGCGGGGTGTCAGAGGGGATTTATAGAGGAGAGGGAGGCGTTTCCATCTGCATGATCAAGGCGAGGTAAAGGCTCGGTGTTAAGGTGAATTAAGCGCGAGAGATCAACCATGTAAAACGAGGGGGAAGAACTGGTCCGCGGGGAGAACGATGAACAGCTGTCGGTGGGGTCCTCTGGTCAGTGGGAAAGGGAGAGAGGAGGGGGTCCACCTGTTAGTCTCTGCGTGGGTTTGTTTCCGAGTGAGAAAAGAAACACTTCGGGGGAGGGAGTACTGGGCTGGACTGGGCCTAAGCTGGGATGGTTCTGTTGCACTATTTTTTTTCTGTCTAAGCCTTTTTCTTTTTCTAATTATTTTTCTGTTTTCAATTTCAAACAATTCAAACAATTTCAAACAACACTCAACTTCACTTTGAATTTGGTTCTGTTTGGCAACATAATCCAAATCTCAAAATGAAATAATATTTCTATTTATTTTAGGATCCATTTTAATAGTTAAATAAAAATTTCCATTTTAATAGTGTTTGATTTATTTAAATAAAATTTCCATTTGAATTCCAATTATTTTCAAAACCAAACCAGAAGGTTTAATTTGAAAAATAAAAGAATACTTGGAAACTTCTTTAAATAAATAAATAAGTTTTGGTGTTTTAATTAAAATGGGAAAGCCTTTACTTAAATAAAATTGGATATTTAAATCCTTATTGTTTTATTTAAATAATCCTTTACTCATTTTAATCAAAGCAAAACCTTTTAATAAAAGATTTCAAAGTAGTAATAAAATACTTGGTGTTCATTTAAAATGGGAAAAGCTTTTACTTAAATAAAATTGGATATTTAAATCCTTTATTTTATTTAAATAAACCTTTACTCATTTTATCAAAACAAAATATTTTATTTCAAAAGTTTGGCCAAAATTAATTTGGCTCACCTTTTCATTTGAAACAGAGTCTTTTATTAAAAGATCTAAATAGTATTTCCAAAACAATTTATTTTTCCTTTATTAAATGTTTATCTTTTTAATCCCTTTAGGATTTCTTGATCACCAATGGGTAAGGGGTTTAGATGAGGGCTTTATTGACTTTGGAAATTCAATTTCCTTATCTTATTATATTCACAAGATTTTGTCTATGGCTCCAAACAAAGTGAAACCAATCTCTAAGGTCTTTCTTGATCCTTTGTGAATATTTGTTGATCAACTTTGGTATGGATCAAATCCATAGATTTGGAGATACTTTGGAAATTGATTTCCTTCCATTAGGGCTTAGGATTTGGATTTTGGATTTACTTTCCAAGTGTTTAAATTCCAGATACATTCATTGAGGAATGCAATTCCCTTGATTTGGGTTTTTGTTGAATTCAAACTTTAGAATCCCATCTTTAACAAACTTTGGCTAAAGTTTTTTCCTTTTAGAAACAAAAGTTTCTTTTCACCCTGATTTTCAACAAAAATTTATTTTATTATTTTTATTTTTCACATTACAAGATTTGGAAAATCTTGGGATGTGACAATAATGGTCTTAACCCAATGTCTAAGTCTATGCTAGATACTACAGTAGGAGGAACAATCATGGGAAAACATGTAAGTGTTGCAAAGAAGTTACTTGATGATATGCAAAATAACCATGCGCAATGGCATGTGGAAAGAACCTCGAAGAGAGTAAGTTCAATTACCGAGGTAAACAATGAGGAGCTTACATCTAAGGTAGATGGGTTGCTTAGCTTAGTAAAGGGTAAGGAAGATACCCAACTTAATGCTATCACTACCGATGTTAATGATGTCAATCTTATAGCTCGCACTCCTTTTAATCCTACATGGAAAGATAATTATGCTTCTAATGTTCAAAAATATCATGCTAATCCTGTAGGAGCTCCTTATAATAATTATGATAATACTAATGAAGCAAATCATGGCAATCTCCCGTTTGAGAAAACTGGTAGAACACTTATGCAAGCTCAAACCGAACAAACAATATGCTTATTAAGATTATAGAGAACCATGAAAGTAGTTTAGGAAGATTATCTAATCAGGTCATTGCAATTAGAAATGATCAGGCTCTACATGAAAGAACAAAGACCGTGGAGGCTCAGCTAGGTAAAGTGGTTGAGAGCCAAGACGTCATACTAGCAAAGTTCGCTGGCAAACCCGAGCGAAATCCTATAGAGGACTTCAAAATGATGAGGGTGGTAACAAACAATGAAAATCCTGAAGAGCTGGATTATAGCAACGCGCCAACATCGGAATATACCATGGAAGATTTATTGAAGATGATCACCGTTAAGAATCTGTGAGATCTGGACACATGGCTTAATAGGATTGATAGGATACCCATATCAACAAGTTGCAACTTCTTTTCCGGAAGCTCATTCAAAAAGAACTCTAAGGTTAAGCGTGCTTGGCCTAGAGCAATTCTAGGATGGGTGACCGACCGGGAAGTGGGTAATCAAGATGCGCAGTGAGTGAGGACAAAGTGCGCAGAAAAGACTAGTGTTGGCAATGGGGCCGGTCCAGGGGCTACCTAGATATCCTATTAAGCTGCCAGGAGTGACACCCCCTAGGCCCAGGAGTGGACGGGGTGTTACAAAGTGGTATCAGAGCCGACCTCGCGGTTAAACGGTTGTGTGCGGGTTAGTGGCGGGACATGTGGAGCATGGCACGTGTGGCCCGGAGTGGACACGACATGGCACATGTGCCGGCACTGGACGCACAGACGCGTGCCAAGAGGGAACGTTCCTGGGGTATGCTTGATCGATGAGGGCATCGATCTTCTAAAGGGTGGGTGTATGTGAGATCTGGACACATGGCTTAATAGGATTGATAGGATACCCATATCAACAAGTTGCAACTTCTTTTCCGGAAGCTCATTCAAAAAGAACTCTAAGGTTAAGTGTGCTTGGCCTAGAGCAATTCTAGGATGGGTGACCGACCGGGAAGTGGAATCCAGGTGCACGAGTGAGAAAAAGTGCAGAAAAAGACTAGTGTTGGTGCGTGGGGCCACCTAGATATCCTATTAAGTCGCCAGAGTGACACCCGCCTGTGGAGTGGACGGGTGTTACAAAGATCGGTATAGAACAAGGTAACAATGCTATGTACCAACAATTCATACAACATGTAGCATCTAAGGTTCGTGATTTAGAGATGGAGTATAAAATACTAGTTGATAAGCTTCCAGCTAAGCTAGATGATATATTTGAGCCCACTATTAAAATTAAGTTGGGAGTTAATGAGATATCCACACTTTGTGATCTTGGTGCAAGTGTCTCAACAATTTCCAAAAGCCTATTCGATAAATTAAACTTGGGGCCATTTGTTACAACTGAACTAAGACTCCATCTAGTTGATTCAACTTATAAAAAAGCTATTGGGATCAAAGAAAATATAGTTGTTGAAATTAAAGGAAGTCCCGCTCTTATTGATCTAGTTATTGTAGACATCCCTGGGGATCCCATAGCACTTATAATTCTAGGTAGGCTATTTCTAAGAACTATTAAAGCTTTGATTAATTTACAGGAAGGGAATGTAAGGATAGGGCTACCATCTAGAGATCCGTTTGTAGTCCACTTCCCTAGGAAAAAGAAGGCCAAGCCTAATGATGATGATGGTGTGATTACTTTAAAAGCAAACTATTTTGGAGTGGGCATTCCACTCCCCAAACCTAAGTGATCGCCATTAAGGTCAAGCTAATTGACCTTAACTAGAAGCGTTTCATGGGAGGCAACCCATGTGAAATAAATTTTCTTTAAGTTTTTATTATGTTTTATTTTTGTGTTAGTTTTGTTTTGTTTTTGTTTTTAATAAAGAGTGTAAGACCTGTGGAAAGAGGAGAAGAAATAAGGTAATCCTCTATTTTACTAACACATGGCCTAAGAAGTATTGATGGATCATTACTTCCTATTTTTTGCTGATATCTAACCATTTGATAAGATGTGCAAAGGCGCACGAAGCTACTAATCAAATATTGAGTTTATTGTAGTTCACAGAGTCGATAACGACCACTAGTACGGCCAGAGTGGCCCGTACCGTGCGCTCGTACCACCTCAAGGCAAATGGGGATTGAAATTTTAATGAATGCCAAAGGAGTCAGTGGCGATAACGAACACTGGTATGGTCGGACGCGCCCGTACCGTACCCCCGAGCAAACATCAGATTTTAAGCAAACTCTTCGAATAGATAACGACCAACAGTGCGGGTGCACGCGACCATACTGCGTGCCCGTACCGATTGCACCGCCTAGGAGCTATCGTCGCCCCCAAGGTAAGACACCCGGTACGAGAAGGTTTCGGCTTGTACCGCCCGCCTATACCACATACGCGGACGCCATAATCTGCCCGAGGAGGTAACCTAAAAATCCCAATTCATCTATTTTATCTTTATTCTTCCTCCAAACTTCAAACCACCTCCATTATCTCTTCAAATTTACTCAATCTCTCTTCGATTCTTCGCACTCACTCGATCTAAGGTATGATTATCCTCCGATCCCCAACTTATTTATGCAAAGGCTTGGCTTAGTCATTCATCATTGTCAATCTATACATAAGTCTTGTTTTTGATTCAATCTTGGTACTAAGTATGCTTAGCATCGTTTTTAGAGGAAATTTCTTTTATAGTTAGTGTAGAGAATCACTTATGCTATGTTTCTATTGGACTAAAAAAATTATTAGCAATTTTATTTACTTTGTCTTGTTTTTATTTATTAGATGAACATGAGGAGTCATACACGTGAGATGGCTGCGGAATCCTCCGCACTACCCGTTGATACATTAACTCCCCGAGTCACTTGGCATCGAGTTCACCGAGGAATTCCATCTTACCCATTTCGATCGTCTTAAGATTCGAGAGATCAAGTCCACCAAGTGGGCGTGCCCTTATATCCTGAACCAACTTAGCATTCGTGCTGATTTCGATTTACTTTGCAACAATGTTGGTTTGTACAATTTTGTCTTTCGAGATGTTGCAACGTACTGCCGCTTGACACTTGAGTTCTTCAGCACCTTGAAACACACGGTGGATCCTTATGGTTGTTCCGAGAAATAAAAGCCTGGAGTTGAACGAATCAAATTACGCCTTATGAACAATGAGTATACTTTGACACTCAGCCAATGGACTCAATGCTTTGGGTTTACCAACAACACCACCGATGTACGCACAACTACCTTTGTTTTAGATCCTTCCCCTTCACAATACTTTAACTTGGTGAGAATTCGTGGACACACACCCAATGGGAACCAAATTGATCATCCTGCCATTCGATATTTGTTCTATGTTATTGCTATTGCAGGAACATGGTGAGTTTACTAGAGTTAATGAGGAGGACATGTTGATCCTCGCATCAATTGTAATTCAATGCCAAATTTAGGTGCTTTACTTGTGTTTTATCTTAATTCTTAAGCATCAAGCTCTTCAATCTCTAGGTCCCATATGCGGAGGAGGAGTTGTGATTGTTCTTGCACACACACTTCACATCAACCTACGTAACATCCAACCATTGACTGGAGGTAAACGTCTCGGTCCATCTACTCTAAGTGCATATGGTATGATTTCTAAAAATCATGGTAGATATTTCTTCGATATACCTAGAGCAGATCACTTGATCCCTGCTCCTTTGCCTAATGGTCTATTCTCTATCAAGGATGGATATTTGCATTTTGACGCGCAGGTCGAAGCTAACCTACCCCAACAAGAAATACCCGTGGGAGGAGGAGAAGATGAAGAAGTAGAATAAGAAGGACCTGAACATGATGTGCAGCCACCAAACTACTACACCACCTATGAAGATATCCATGCACTCGAAGGGAATATTCACACCATCAATAACCTCTCCATCAACCTTCGAGATGCCGCTGCAAGCCTCGCCACCCAGTTCCATGATCGGAGCAGCCAATGGAATGTGGGAGACTATCCACTGCCACCACAATGAACAACAAAGGGGCTTGCAAAAGCCTGATCTTGGGGATGTGTTCCCCTAGCAAATTTATTTGTGTAATAACGAGGTTGTACTACAGCTCCTTGTGAGCTTTGAAATACTCGTCTTGGCTTGTTCCAACACTTTGATTTTTTCCTTTGCTTTTTAAATTTGCTTTCATTTTAGTTTTCTTTTGTTTTTCTTTAGTCCTTGCTTGGTCGCAAGTTCTTTTCTATTCTTTAATCCCTATCCTCAAAAACACAAAAAGATTTTTTTGTTTATCTTTTTTTGTAAACATGGATTCATACTTTGCCTCTTTCCATTGATATCATTTTCGAGAGTAATCGTGTTTGAGTTTTGAAGGAACACATCCCCATAAAGAAGTGGATCAAGAAGTTACTTATGAGAGGTATGTCCTATGTCTCCCACTTATGAAGTTTGAATTGTTTATCTTAGTTGGTTGATTTGCTAAGATGCATGCTAGTGGGAAGTAATTTAATATGGTTAGAGTAAGGCTTTTTATTAGTATGATGATTAGTTGTTGAAGATCTTGCTCTAGTTCTTTTAGTTAACCGAGACTTGCCTTGGAAATAATAATGCCAAACAAGTACAACAAGAAAAAGTCTGAAATTTACGACTTGTTTGATGAATGATTGTCTTCAGAGTATACCCTTGATTATACTTAACCCCATAGATATTTTGACAGTCTTGACAACACTCATGAAAGGAATTGTTTGATTGAAATAAAGTCTAGTGGTAATTGTGACGCATGCCAAAGCTAACCTTGTGGATCAAACCGCGGTTCTAGCTCAAAAAAAAGAGAGAGAAAAAGCTACGAGGCAACTATGTTCCATGTCTCTGACGCACACCTTTGGGATGCCAACAACTCCGCTAGCTTTTGAACGATATATGATATAACCCCAGATTTTGGCTATGAGTTGATGACATGATTGGCACCCGTGTCAATGTATGGGCAAAATTATTGGTACTCTCAAAGGTTGTGCAAATACTAGCAAAAAGAAACAAACAACGATCCTTGAAAAATGAGATGAAAAAGAAAGAAAGAAAAATATATCTATGAGGATCCACATAACAAGTCCTTGGCATGGTCTCATTACTACTTTACAAATTTTCTTGAAAGACAATAATTGGATTAGAAGTGTTTGAGATTGACTTGATGTATTGATGTGGGTGTAAATAAGACACTTCATTGTTATACTATTTGGGACATGAAACTCTCTTACCCAATTATTCTATTTAATCATCTTAAGTGTTCCTTGGCAAGCTGAGAGTTAATTAGAGGAATTGGATTGATTGCTACACTTCTAGTTATTTGTACTTATATTAAAACTTTACTTTGATTATCTTGACTTACCGAAGCTTGTATAGTATTCTTGTCATCTCTCTCTAACTTTGATAAGCTTTGCAAATGAATGAAGTGTTGAGAACAAACGACTACCTACCATAAGTGAACTCCTATTCTCGTTGTTTCAAGTTTAAACGCTGAATTCCTTATAGTTATTTTGGTTCTTCTTGCTCGAGGACGATCAAGGTTTGAGCTTTGGGGAAGTTGATGGCTCCGATTTTTGCCATCTTCCACCGCGTTTAAACGTTGTTTTTGGTCAAGCAATTGCCAAATAAACTCTCAACCTTGCCACTAATGACTAATAATTGCAAAGATGTGCAAATCCCTTCTTTGATTTATGTTGTGCAGGAAATCACTGCTTTTAAGGTGAAATAAGGAGTCATAATGAAGGATTTTGAGGAAGTACACATGGCCAAGTAATTGGAGAAGCCAACCAAGGTGTCAATGCGCTTAATGACCACTGGTACGGGCACGGTTCGCCCGTACTAGGTGGTGACGACTCCGTCTCGTCAAACCCTACAAATTTCGTGAAGATACCTATATATTTTGAGGCTCCAGCCGCCGGCCAGAGAGCCGCCATTCTCATATTGCATCACAACACCACCAAAGGAGATCCACACCATTGTTCATCCATTGTTCACCACTTCCACCATCCATCCCTCCACTAGCCATAGCCATTGCTTTGTACTTTTAGATCTCATTGTGATTTGGCGACCATTGTAAGAATATATGATTTCAATCTAAGTATTTGCATGATGTTTTCTATCTCCGATCTATTTGTTATGAGTGAGTAGTCCTCACAGGCTGCGGGTTGGAGAGAAACCTCGCAGCAATTATGTGCATCTAGATCATGGGAGAATTGTCTTTTGTTTGGATTCGTGATTTGTATCTTTTGTTTCTTTGTCTCTCGCCTCGATCTGTGGACTTGTAGGTACCCAAAATCCCATAGATTGATAAAGGCTTGAGGTGAGATACTTGGCTAGTGGCGATCTCATAGGAAACTCAGTGACAAAAAGGGAAGTACGGTCTTCGCTTAGCGCCCCATTCGGGATAAACAACAACATCACCACTTAAAGCTATGATCTGTGTTTACACTTAATAATCGTTTGCAACCCGCTTCTTTGGTGTGTTCTCTGTTGGATTAAAAGTCTACTGCTATGCCCGCTGCATCACAGAGGCTCTAGAATATTAGGATGTGTTGCCCACAAAAGATTATCTCAATACAAACATGATACATGACTATGCTTATTATTATCTTTCATCCCATTTGATGTGCAGCTACAGGTGGATCTTCAACCCTGGCCTATCTCCATCCATTGATTCAAACCCATTATAAAGTAAACTAGATTGGTCTGGTCAACTAAGGTAAAACAAACAAAGAAAGTCTTGTAGACGTGTCCTTTCTTATTACCTTTTAACAGTGCTTTCCAAGGTTCGATTAAACCTAGGTCTTCTAGGGAAAAAGATATTATACTACATCCGTGACTCCGGATCGAAGGTATCATGGATCTTCCTCGGTGTGTTTCTAATGCAATCTGAGAATGGTGGCTCTCTGCGTGACAGCTGGAGTCTCAAAATATATGGATGCCTTCATAGAAGTTATTGCATTTGACCTAGTGAAAGCGGTGCCAGGTGGTATGGGCGCGTGGCACAGGCGGGGCTTGCTCGCACGGGCGGTCGTTAACACTCCTGGAGGTAGATTTTCATCCCCAGTTGACTTGGTTGTGTTGGAAACATCTTAATCTTCCATAATTACTCCTGATTTCACCATTAAAATGTGATTTCCTGCATCACACCAATAAATACAAAGTTTTGCACATCTTTGCAATAATTAGTAATTCGTGGCAAAACTAGAGGATTATTTAGTCAATTGTTTGACATAAAATAAGATTTAAACACGGTAAATATGGCTATTCTTATAGCCATCACTTGCCAGGAACGAGATGGAACTAGATATGAAGATACCGACGATGAAATCTCGGGCAACTAAAAATATTGCGAGACAAAGTGAATGGAGTCCTCGACATTGTGTTCAGTCGATAATGATATTTGCTGAATGTGTGGGAGTCATTATGGTTAGCCAGGTCTTGCTAATGATTATTGACCAAAGACAAGTCTTATGCGTGCATATTCCCGAACCCGTAGAGTCACATACTTAACGTTCCATAACACTAGGATAGTTATGGGATATACTTGATCGTCAGATCGGATTTTGATGCGGAGTCTCGGATGGGATCCTAGACATCACGAGGAGCTTCGAAATGGTCCAGAGATAAATAAACATATATGTAAATTATTTTTAGGGTTACCAAAAAAGTTTGGGATTTTTCAGTATGTACCGAAGGTTTTAGAAGGTTCCGAGGGCACCATAGTGGGACCCACCTGTCCAGATGTCCCAAATGGCCTGAGGGGAAATGCACATACCCACTGGATGCACACTGGACCCTCCAAGGACCATGCGCATGGATCTAAGGGATAAGCTAACATCCCTTAAAAATAGGGATCAACTTCGGGGGAGTCTCCCCTTTGGCCAATGCCCTCGACCCCTTGGACCTATATAATGATAGGGGAGGGGAGGGGCATACCAACCTAAATCCCTAGACGCTGATTCCCTCCCTCTCGCATGTCTCCTCTTCCGCGGTAGCTTAGGCGAAGCCCTGCCAAAGCTCCACCATAAACTCCACCACCATGCCATATTAATGTGGTTTGTCTACATTTCCCTAGGCACAAGAGTTTCAGGACAAGTTCCTAGAATTCCACTTTGGATTCTAAAGCAATGGTTTCACCTTCCTACATTAAAAAAATTGGTTTCCTTTTGTTAGCAAATTCAAGCAAGAATAAGAAGATAAGATGAGGATGCGACGATGGTGGAAAGAACATGAGAACAAGAGAGATAGGTTTAGTCTAGGTCATCTTATTTTTAGTTTGTATTTAGTATTTCTTCTACCATTTGTAATTTTTGTTGTATCAAAACCTTTTACTCATATGGATATGAATAAAGATTCCAATTATTTGATATTGTCTCATGATCCTTTGTTATTGATGGATTTATTTAAATTTATTGTATCTATATGAATTTGAACTCGAGTTTGACTAAGTGAAACCTCTATTTTGAATTCAAATACTAAGATTTAGTTCTTAGGTTCCCTAGAATTTATGGTTATGTAAGTGTATGAATGTGACTACATTTCAAATTTTAGTTAACTTTATTTCCTTATTAAGATCTTTTTTAAATTTGAATTTCAATTCCTAGTTTTGACTTGAGTCAAAATCAACTCTAGAGTCAAATTCTACACACTTATCTCACAAACAACAAAATTTTGATATTTCCCCACATTTTTAGATGCATGCAATGCAAAATAATACAATTCAAGCAATAATTTCCCCACATTTGCTACATTTTCCTAGGCACGAGAGTTTTAGGACAAGTTCCCCGAATTCCACTTTGGATTCCAAATCAATGGTTTTAGCCTATTTTTAACAAAAAAAATGGTTTCCTTTTGTTTGCAGGTTCGGGCAATAATAAGAAGATAATATGAGGATGAGACACTGATGGAAAGAAGATGAGAAGAAGATTGATAGGTTTAGTCTAGGTCATCTTCTTTTTAGTTCGTATTTACTATTTAGTATTTCTTCTTTCATTTGTAACTTTCGTTTGTATCAAAACCTTATACTCATATGGATATGAATAAACATTCCAATTGTTTGATATTGTCTTGTGTTCCTTTATTATTGATGAATTTATTTCAATTTATTGTATCTATATGAATTTGAACTCAAGTTTGATTAAGTCAAACCTCCATTTTGAATTCAAATACTAAGATTTAGTTCTTAGATTCCCTAGAATTTATTCTTATGTAAGTGTATGAATGTGATACCTTTCAAATTTTAGTTAAATTCATTTCCTTTTTTAAGATTATTTTTGAAATTTCAATTTCAATTCCTAGTTTTGACTTGAGTCAAACTCAACACTAGAGTCAAATTCCAATCACTTATCTCATAAACAATATATTTTTTGAAATTTCCCATATTTTTAGATGCATGTAATGCAAAAAAACATAATTTAAACTCTTGCCCTTTCCCCTTCCTATTCTTCAGGATGTTACACACGTGACCAATGATTTTGACCACAGGGAATGGTGTGTTATGGAATGAATAAAGAGTTCTTGCGGGGAACGATATTGAACTAGGTATGGAGATACCGACAATCGAATCTCGGGCAAGTAAAAAATATCGCGAGACAAAGGGAATGGAATCCTCGACATCGTGGTTCAACCGATAATGATTTTCTCTGAATGTGTGGGATTCATTATGGGCATCCAGGTCCCCCTAATGATTATTGATCGAAGAGGAGTCTCGATCATGTCTGCATATTCCCGAACCCGTAAGGTCACACACTTAACATTCGACGCTAGGATAGTTATGGGATATACTTGATGGTGAGATCGAAATCATTTGATTTGGAGTCTCGGATGGGATCCTGGACATCAAGAGGAGCTTTGAAATGGTCCAGAGATAAAGAAGTATCTTTAAGGTTACCAAAAAAGTTTAGGATTTTTTGGTATTGTACCGAAGGTTCTAGAAGGTTTCGGAGGGCACCATAGTGGGGCTACCTATCCAGATGTCCCTAATGGCCAAGGGGGAATGAACAGACACACCAGACTCCCCAAGGCCCATGTGCATGGGGCTAAGGGATAAGGCAAAATCACTTGAAAATAGGGATCAACTTTGGGAGAGTCTCCACCTTTGTCCAACGCCCATAGGGCTTGAAGGAGGGGCCAAGCCGAACCCACGTCCCCTATGTAATGATAAGGGAGGGCAGGGGCATAGCAACCCAAAGATCTAGCCACATGTTCCCTCCCCCTCTCCCATCTCCTCCTCTGTAGCAGCTTAGGCAAAGCCCTCCTCCACACCTCGTTCATCCATTGTTCACCACTTCCACCATCCATCCTCCACTAGCCATAGCCATTGCTTTGTGCTTTTAGATCTCATTGTGATTTGGTGACCATTGTAAGAATATTTGATTTCAATCTAAGTATTTGCATGATGTTTTCTATCTCCGATCTATTTTTTATGAGTGAGTAGTCCTCACAGGCTGCGGGTTGGAGAGAAACCTCGCAGCAATTATGTGCATCTAGATCATGGGAGAATTGTCTTTTGTTTGGATTCGTGATTTGTATCTTTTGTTTCTTCGTCTCTCGCCTAGATCTATGGACTTGTAGGTACCCAAAATCCCATAGATTGATAAAGGCTTGAGGTGAGATACTTGGCTAGTGGCGATCTCATAGGAAACTCAGTGACAAAAAGGGAAGTATGGTCTTCGCTTAGCGCCCCATTCGGGATAAACAACAACATCACCACTTAAAGCTATGATCTTTGTTTACACTTAATAATCGTTTGCAACCCGCTTCTTTGGTGTGTTCTCGGTTGGACTAAAAGTCTACTACTATGCTCGCTGCATCACAGGGGCTCTAGAATATTAGGATGTGTTGCCCACAAAATATTATCTCAATACAAACATGATACATGACTATGCTTATTATCATCTTTCATCCCATTTGATGTGCAGCTACAGGTGGATCTTCAACCCTGGTCTATCTCCATCCATTGATTCAAACCCATTATAAAGTAAACTAGATTGGTCTGGTCAACTAAGGTAAAACAAACAAACAAAGTCTTGTAGACGTGTCCTTTCTTATTACCTTTTAACAGTGCTTTCCAAGGTTCGATTAAACCTAGGTCTTCTAGGGAAAAAGATATTATACTACATCCGTGACTCCGGATCGAAGGTATCATGGATCTTCCTAGGTGTGTTTCTAATGCAATCTGAGAATGGTGGCTCTCTGCGTGACAGCTGGAGTCTCAAAATATATGGATGCCTTCATAGAAGTTATTGCATTTGACCTAGTGAAAGCGGTGCCAGGTGGTATGGGAGTGTGGTACAGGCGGGGCTTGCTCGCACGGGCGGTCGTTAACACTCCTGGAGGTAGCTTTTCATCCCCAGTTGACTTGGTTGTGTTGGAAACATCTTAATCTTCCATAATTACTCCTGATTTCACCATTAATATGTGAGTTCCTGCATCACACCAATAAATACAAAGTTTTGCACATCTTTGCAATAATTAGTAATTCCTGGCAAAACTAGAGGATTATTTAGTCAATTGTTTGACATAAAATAAGATTTAAACACGGTAAATATGGCTATTCTTATAGCCATCACTTGCCAGGAACGAGATGGAACTAGATATGAAGATACCGACGATGAAATCTCGGGTAACTAAAAATATTGCGAGACAAAGTGAATGGAGTCCTCGACATTGTGTTCAGTCGATAATGATATTTTCTGAATGTGTGGGAGTCATTATAGTCAGCCAGGTCTTGCTAATGATTATTGATCAAAGACAAGTCTTATGCGTGCATATTCCCGAACCCGTAGAGTCACATACTTAACGTTCCATAACACTAGGATAGTTATGGGATATACTTGATCGTCAGATCGGATTTTGATGCGGAGTCTCGGATGGGATCCTAGACATCACGAGGAGCTTCGAAATTGTCCAGAGATAAATAAACATATATGTAAATTATTTTTAGGGTTACCAAAAAAGTTTGGGATTTTCAGTATGTACCGAAGGTTTTAGAAGGTTCCGAGGGCACCATAGTGGGACCCACCTGTCCAGATGTCCCAAATGGCCTGAGGGGAAATGCACATACCCACTGGATGCACACTGGACCCTCCAAGGACCATGCGCATGGATCTAAGGGACAAGCTAACATCCCTTGAAAATAGGGATCAACTTCGGGGGAGTTTCCCCTTTGGCCAATGCCCTCGACCCCTTGGACCTATATAATGATAGGGGAGGGGAGGGGCATACCAACCTAAACCCCTAGACGCTGATTCCCTCCCTCTCGCATGTCTCCTCTTCCGCGGTAGCTTAGGCGAAGCCCTGCCAAAGCTCCACCATAAACTCCACCACCATGCCATATTAATGTGGTTTGTCTACATTTCCCTAGGCACAAGAGTTTCAGGACAAGTTCCTAGAATTCCACTTTGGATTCTAAAGCAATGGTTTCACCTTCCTACATTAAAAAAATTGGTTTCCTTTTGTTGGCAAATTCAAGCAAGAATAAGAAGATAAGATGAGGATGCGACGATGGTGGAAAGAACATGAGAAGAAGAGAGATAGGTTTAGTCTAGGTCATCTTATTTTTAGTTTGTATTTAGTATTTCTTCTACCATTTGTAATTTTTGTTGTATCAAAACCTTTTACTCATATGGATATGAATAAAGATTCCAATTATTTGATATTGTCTCGTGATCCTTTGTTATTGATGGATTTATTTAAATTTATTGTATCTATATGAATTTGAACTCGAGTTTGACTAAGTGAAACCTCTATTTTGAATTCAAATACTAAGATTTAGTTCTTAGGTTCCCTAGAATTTATGGTTATGTAAGTGTATGAATGTGACTACATTTCAAATTTTAGTTAACTTTATTTCCTTATTAAGATCTTTTTTAAATTTGAATTTCAATTCCTAGTTTGGACTTGAGTCAAAATCAACTCTAGAGTCAAATTCTACACACTTATCTCACAAACAACAAAATTTTGATATTTCCCCACATTTTTAGATGCATGCAATGCAAAATAATACAATTCAAGCAATAATTTCTCCACATTTGCTACATTTTCCTAGGCACGAGAGTTTTAGGACAAGTTCCCTGAATTCCACTTTGGATTCCAAATCAATGGTTTTAGCCTATTTTTAACAAAAAAAAATGGTTTCCTTTTTTTTGCAGGTTCGGGCAATAATAAGAAGATAATATGAGGATGGGACACTGATGGAAAGAAGATGAGAAGAAGATTGATAGGTTTAGTCTAGGTCATCTTCTTTTTAGCTCGTATTTACTATTTAGTATTTCTTCTTTCATTTGTAACTTTCGTTTGTATCAAAACCTTATACTCATATGGATATGAATAAACATTCCAATTGTTTGATATTGTCTTGTGTTCCTTTATTATTGATGAATTTATTTCAATTTATTGTATCTATATGAATTTGAACTCAAGTTTGATTAAGTCAAACCTCCATTTTGAATTCAAATACTAAGATTTAGTTCTTAGATTCCCTAGAATTTATTCTTATGTAAGTGTATGAATGTGATACCTTTCAAATTTTAGTTAAATTCATTTCCTTTTTTAAGATTATTTTTGAAATTTCAATTTCAATTCCTAGTTTTGACTTGAGTCAAACTCAACACTAGAGTCAAATTCCAATCACTTATCTCACAAACAATATATTTTTTGAAATTTCCCCATATTTTTAGATGCATGTAATGCAAAAAAACATAATTCAAACTCTTGCCCTTTCCCCTTCCTATTCTTCAGGATGTTACACACGTGACCAATGATTTTGACCACAGGGAATGGTGTGTTATGGAATGAATAAAGAGTTCTTGTGGGGAACGATATTGAACTAGGTATGGAGATACCGACAATCGAATCTCGGGCAAGTAAAAATATCGCGAGACAAAGGGAATGGAATCCTCGACATCGTGGTTCAACCGATAATGATTTTATCTGAATGTGTGGGATTCATTATGGGCATCCAGGTCCCCCTAATGATTATTGATCGAAGAGGAGTCTCGATCATGTCTGCATATTCCCGAACCCGTAGGGTCACACACTTAACATTCGACGCTAGGATAGTTATGGGATATACTTGATGGTGAGATCGAAATCATTTGATTTGGAGTCTCGGATGGGATCCTAGACATCAAGAGGAGCTTTGAAATGGTCCAGAGATAAAGAAGTATCTTTAAGGTTACCAAAAAAGTTTAGGATTTTTTGGTATTGTACCGAAGGTTCTAGAAGGTTTCTGAGGGCACCATAGTGGGGCTACCTATCCAGATGTCCCTAATGGCCAAGGGGGAATGAACAGACACACCAGACTCCCCAAGGCCCATGTGCATGGGGCTAAGGGATAAGGCAAAATCCCTTGAAAATAGGGATCAACTTTGGGAGAGTCTCCACCTTTGTCCAACGCCCATAGGGCTTGGAGGAGGGGCCAAGCCGAACCCCCCGTCTCCTATGTAATGATAAGGGAGGGCAGGGGCATAGCAACCCAAAGACCTAGCCACATGTTCCCTCCCCCCCCTCCCATATCCTCCTCTGTAGCAGCTTAGGCAAAGCCCTCCTCCACACCTCGTTCATCCATTGTTCACCACTTCCACCATCCATCCTCCACTAGCCATAGCCATTGCTTTGTACTTTTAGATCTCATTGTGATTTAGCGACCATTGGAAGAATATTTGATTTCAATCTAAATATTTGCATGATGTTTTCTATCTCCGATCTATTTGTTATGAGTGAGTAGTCCTCACAGGCTGCGGGTTGGAGAGAAACCTCGCAGCAATTATGTGCATCTAGATCATGGGAGAATTGTCTTTTGTTTGGATTCGTGATTTGTATCTTTTTCTTCTTCTTCTCTCGCCTCGATCTGTGGACTTGTAGGTACCCAAAATCCCATAGATTGATAAAGGCTTGAGGTGAGATATTTGGCTAGTGGCGATCTCATAGGAAACTCAGTGACAAAAAGGGAAGTACGGTCTTCGCTTAGCGCCCCATTCGGGATAAACAACAACATCACCACTTAAAGCTATGATCTGTGTTTACACTTAATAATCGTTTGCAACCCGCTTCTTTGGTGTGTTCTCGGTTGGATTAAAAGTCTACTGCTATGCCCGCTGCATCACAGGGGCTTTAGAATATTAGGATGTGTTGCCCACAAAAGATTATCTCAATACAAACATGATACATGACTATGCTTATTATTATCTTTCATCCCATTTGATGTGCAGCTACAGGTGGATCTTCAACCCTGGCCTATCTCCATCCATTGATTCAAACCCATTATAAAGTAAACTGGATCGGTCTGGTCAACTAAGGTAAAACAAACAAACAAAGTCTTGTAGACGTGTCCTTTCTTATTACCTTTTAACAGTGCTTTCCAAGGTTCGAATAAACCTAGGTCTTCTAGGAAAAAAGATATTATACTACATCCATGACTCCGGATCGAAGGTATCATGGATCTTCCTCGGTGTGTTTCTAATGCAATCTGAGAATGGTGGCTCTCTGCGTGACAGCTGGAGTCTCAAAATATATGGATGCCTTCATAGAAGTTATTGCATTTGACCTAGTGAAAGCGGTGCCAGGTGGTATGGGCGCGTGGTATAGGCGGGGCTTGCTCGCATGGGCGGTCGTTAACACTTCTGGAGGTATCTTTTCATCCCCAGTTGACTTGGTTGTGTTGGAAACATCTTAATCTTCCATAATTACTCCTGATTTCACCATTAAAATGTGATTTCCTGCATCACACCAATAAATACAAAGTTTTGCACATCTTTGCAATAATTAGTAATTTGTGGCAAAACTAGAGGATTATTTAGTCAATTGTTTGACATAAAATAAGATTTAAACACGGTAAATATGGCTATTCTTATAGCCATCACTTGCCAGGAACGAGATGGAACTAGATATGAAGATACCGACGATGAAATCTCGGGCAACTAAAAATATTGCGAGACAAAGTGAATGGAGTCCTCGACATTGTGTTCAGTCGATAATGATATTTGCTGAATGTGTGGGAGTCATTATGGTCAGCCAGGTCTTGCTAATGATTATTGATCAAAGACAAGTCTTATGCGTGCATATTCTCGAACCCGTAGAGTCACATACTTAACGTTCCATAACACTAGGATAGTTATGGGATATACTTGATCGTCAGATCAGATTTTGATGCGGAGTCTCGGATGGGATCCTAGACATCACAAGGAGCTTCGAAATGGTCCAGAGATAAATAAACATATATGTAAATTATTTTTAGGGTTACCAAAAAAGTTTGGTATTTTTCAGTATGTACCGAAGGTTTTAGAAGGTTCCGAGGGCACCATAGTGGGACCCACCTATCCAGATGTCCCAAATGGCTTGAGGGGAAATGCACATACCCACTGGATGCACACTGGACCCTCCAAGGACCATGCGCATGGATCTAAGGGATAAGCTAACATCCCTTGAAAATAGGGATCAACTTCGGGGGAGTCTCCCCTTTGGCCAATGCCCTCGACCCCTTGGACCTATATAATGATAGGGGAGGGGAGGGGCATACCAACCTAAATCCCTAGACGCTGATTCCCTCCCTCTCGCATGTCTCCTCTTCATGGTAGCTTAGGCTGCCAAAGCTCCACCATAAACTCCACCACCATGCCATATTAATGTGGTTTGTCTACATTTCCCTAGGCACAAGAGTTTCAGGACAAGTTCCTAGAATTCCACTTTGGATTCTAAAGCAATGGTTTCACCTTCGTACATTAAAAAAATTGGTTTCCTTTTGTTGGAAAATTCAAGCAAGAATAAGAAGATAAGATGAGGATGCGACGATGGTGGAAAGAACATGAGAAGAAGAGAGATAGGTTTAGTCTAGGTCATCTTATTTTTAGTTTGTATTTAGTATTTCTTCTTCCATTTGTAATTTTTGTTGTATCAAAACCTTTTACTCATATGGATATGAATAAAGATTCCAATTATTTGATATTGTCTCGTGATCCTTTATTATTGATGGATTTATTTAAATTTATTGTATCTATATGAATTTGAACTCGAGTTTGACTAAGTGAAACCTCTATTTTGAATTCAAATACTAAGATTTAGTTCTTAGGTTCCCTAGAATTTATGGTTATGTAAGTGTATGAATGTGACTACATTTCAAATTTTAGTTAACTTTATTTCCTTATTAAGATCTTTTTTAAATTTGAATTTCAATTCCTAGTTTTGACTTGAGTCAAAATCAACTCTAGAGTCAAATTCTACACACTTATCTCACAAACAACAAAATTTTGATATTTCCCCAAATTTTTAGATGCATGTAATGCAAAATAATACAATTCAAGCAATAATTTCCCCACATTTGCTACATTTTCCTAGGCACGAGAGTTTTAGGACAAGTTCCCCGAATTCCACTTTGGATTCCAAATCAATGGTTTTAGCCTATTTTTAACAAAAAAAATGGTTTCCTTTTGTTTGCAGGTTCGGGCAATAATAAGAAGATAATATGAGGATGAGACACTGATGGAAAGAAGATGAGAAGAAGATTGATAGGTTTAGTCTAGGTCATCTTTTTTTTAGTTCGTATTTACTATTTAGTATTTCTTCTTTCATTTGTAACTTTCGTTTGTATCAGAACCTTATACTCATATGGATATGAATAAACATTCCAATTGTTTGATATTGTCTTGTGTTCCTTTATTATTGATGAATTTATTTCAATTTATTGTATCTATATGAATTTGAACTCAAGTTTGATTAAGTCAAACCTCCATTTTGAATTCAAATACTAAGATTTAGTTCTTAGATTCCCTAGAATTTATTCTTATGTAAGTGTATGAATGTGATACCTTTCAAATTTTAGTTAAATTCATTTCCTTTTTTAAGATTATTTTTGAAAATTCAATTTCAATTCCTAGTTTTGACTTGAGTCAAACTCAACACTAGAGTCAAATTCCAATCACTTATCTCACAAACAATATATTTTTTGAAATTTCCCCATATTTTTAGATGCATGTAATGCAAAAAAACATAATTCAAACTCTTGCCCTTTCCCCTTCCTATTCTTCAGGATGTTACACACGTGACCAATGATTTTGACCACAGGGAATGGTGTGTTATGGAATGAATAAAGAGTTCTTGCGGGGAACGGTATTGAACTAGGTATGGAGATACCGACAATCGAATCTCGGGCAAGTAAAAATATCGCGAGACAAAGGGAATGGAATCCTCGACATCGTGGTTCAACCGATAATGATTTTCTCTGAATGTGTGGGATTCATTTTGGGCATCCAGGTCCCCCTAATGATTATTGATCGAAGAGGAGTCTCGATCATGTCTGCATATTCCCGAACCCGTAGGGTCACACACTTAACATTCGACGCTAGGATAGTTATGGGATATACTTGATGGTGAGATCGAAATCATTTGATTTGGAGTCTCGGATGGGATCCTGGACATAAAGAGGAGCTTTGAAATGGTCCAGAGATAAAGAAGTATCTTTAAGGTTACCAAAAAAGTTTAGGATTTTTTGGTATTGTACCGAAGGTTCTAGAAGGTTTCGGAGGGCACCATAGTGGGGCTACCTATCCAGATGTCCCTAATGGCCAAGGGGGAATGAACAGACACACCAGACTCCCCAAGGCCCATGTGCATGGGGCTAAGGGATAAGGCAAAATCCCTTGAAAATAGGGATCAACTTTGGGAGAGTCTCCACCTTTGTCCAACGCCCATAGGGCTTGGAGGAGGGGCCAAGCCGACCCCCCCGTCCCCTATGTAATGATAAGGGAGGGCAGGGGCATAGCAACCCAAAGACCTAGCCACATGTTCCCTCCCCCTCTCCCATCTCCTCCTCTGCAGCAGCTTAGGCAAAGCCCTGTCGAAGCTCCACCACCATGTCGTCATGCTGCTGGTTTAGATCCCATCTACTACTCCATCTCTCTCGCTGGATCGAGAAGATTGAGTCATTGTTGCGCCTTACGTGTGGATATCTCGGAGGCGTCAGTCTTGCGCCTTAAGTGTTATTTATAGTTGTTAATTGACTCACACGTGTTGTTGTCCACGTAATCATACATGCTTCCTAATTTGATAAGTGTCAAGACACGTCACACTCCGGATGCTACAACGCAGCTCGTGCTAGCTGATTTGATTTGATTGTCAAAAAAAATGATTAAAAGAGATTTGTTTGTGGGAAAATCATGTGGCAGCTGTTGTTGGACAGACGAAGCTCTGTGTGACCGGGGTTGGACTAGAATCGCATCTGGCCTTTGCTTCAAAATTCGAGGCCTGAGATTGCTTCTTCCTAGTCGTGCTGCTGCCGGCGCAGGCAGGCTTTTGTATCGTCATCGGTTCACACGCGTCGAGCGTCAACTGGCCCGCAAGCAACCACCTCGCAAGCAATCTCTGCTGCACCGCGCTAGTACCAGTGCCATTACCCTCACTCACCCTGTGTGTTTACCCGCCACTCGTGTTCTCCCTGCAGAGATTCTCACCCTCCCTGTGGGCCAGCAATGTCGGGGAGTGTGTGTAAGAAACAAGACAGAAAAAAGTTTTGACCGGTGGTCTCGAGGAGGAGGAGGGCGGACTCGAAATTTTTTCACAACCACCCTCCCTCTGGCCAAAACCCCAACCCAGACCCACAGACGGAGGCGCCGAAAACCCCAGCCACTCCGCCACCGCAGCACAGGAAGAAGCATCCAGCCTTGCGCGAGATCGCAGACTCGCCGGTGCCGGGAAATCTCGGCGGCGCCCGTTTCGTGCCTACCCTCCGACCTACGTCGCCGCCGGTTACCCCCTCTTTCGGTTTCTCTCGCGTTTTCTCCCCTGTTTCTCCCCAATTTCATTTCTGATGACAACTTTTGTGAAGCAGGTGCTTTGGAGAGCAACATCGCCCGCCCGCCGGCCGCCGCCTCTAAGGTCCCAACACGAGCCTCCTACTCCTCCTCTTCCTTCTCCCCTAGATGCCAACACGCGTCTCCTCCTCCTCCTCCTCCTCCTCCTCCTCCTCCTTCTCCCCTGGATGGATGCCAACACACGGGTCTTGTGTTCCTTACTCCTTCCTCTGTTCGGTGATAAATGTTGTAAAGTAAATTTACTACCTTGTGTAAATGTGAATTGAAATGTCACCTAGTAGCCTGCATTATACTATTTGCCATCGTTGCTTCAAGGTTGCGATTTCCCATCTATGTTCGAAATCCAGTACTACTTAACATCTGGGCATGCATGTGTGTCCTTAATGAGAGAGCTAGTATCAAATCTGTTTGGCGTCAAGCGTTTCTAACATGCATGCAGCTACACAAGGACACGCATTTAAGTAAAAAACACGCATTTAAGTAAAAAACATGTTTTCCTTTTTTGTTTTATTTTCGAGAAATTGCAAAGCTTCGGCCTCCATATATATATATATATATATATATATATATATATATATAATGAAAAGGCAGAAACTTACAAAACCCCAACAAGGGGCAGAGCTGTTTTTATTGATTCTCAAGTATCTTGATACTAGTCTTTATTTGATTTCTCTTGGTTTACTGCAGCAAAGCAAATATGACCTTGCTTAGATTTTTCTAAGCTTGAGTTCACTTTATTACCGCTGTCCGTTTGCATTAGTTTGTTACACAAGTATGTAAAAATGCTATGCAAATTACCCTCCTACTATTGATTCCTGGTTCATGCACGAAATTAACATGAACTACTCTGGGCTGTTTAGTTTGAAATTCAGAAAACTCACTAAAGAAAATTAAAATAAAATCAACTTCCTACAAACAGTAGCATATGACATTTACCTTTTCCTTATTTCAATTATCTGAGAAATTTTCTGTTACTCTTATCACAAATGTGAACTTGCATTCTCGCGCATAGGTAGAGTAATTTCTGGACTTTTTTTGCCCCCCGAAAAGGAGCAATTTGTGAACTGCATCTATCTTTTTTGTGTGTGGAAAATTTCATGTTTGCTTTATGCCTAAATGCTAAAGTAAATACATGATTGTAATGCATATGTTTCCTTGTTAATAACTGATAACCCTGAATATACCTGACATGCTTGAACTTAGTGTAGTTCAATAATTTCAGAAGCTTTTTATTGGATGATCTCACTCCTTGTACATTTGCAGAGCAATCTTTTGGGTTTAGTTCCTCCCACTGGATTTCCATTGGTTTCTAACGCTTTTCTCCTTTTAAATCACGAATTTATATTCAGTCGTGATATCCACAAGCAGTGAAGATGGTATTCACGGCAATAGAGCTCCGCAAAAGTATGGACAGGAGGAATAATATTCGTAACATCTCGATTATTGGTCATGTCAGCCATGGTATGTGCTAGTATAATGACGTTTTATTCACATAGAATATTTGTATGGGGATCTATAGCTTATTCACACAATGTTGTTTTGTTCAACTGTTCAGTTTGCATTGGTGTGATAACATGTCCTTTTACACTTTGCCAGATTGTAATTATGTCTGAAAATACCAGTCAGTCTAAATTTGACAGTACGGAGTCCTTATATTAGTTTATTATTACTGTCTTTAATGTGATTGGCATAGTAAAGTACAATGCAGTTAAACAATTGCTCCTTATCTTGTCATATTAAATTTCTCATATGCGCAAGATAAACAATTGCTCCTTATCTTGACAGTAAGAAACCTGCATCTTCTTTAATATGATTTGCCCTTATTTATCTTGACAATGCAGTTAAATAATTGCTCCTTATCTTGACAGTAAGAAACCTGCATCTTCTTTAATATGATTTGCCCTTATTTATCTTGACAATGCAGTTAAATAATTGCTCCTTATCTTGACAGTAAGAAACCTGCATCTTCTTTAATATGATTTGCCCTTATTTATCTTGACAATGCAGTTAAACAATTGCTCCTTATCTTGACAGTAAGAAACCTGCATCATCTTTAATATGATTTGCCCTTATTTATCTTGACAATGCAGTTAAACAATTGCTCCTTATCTTGACAGTAAGAAGCCTGCATCTTCTTTAATATGATTTGCCCTTATTTATCTTGTCATTAATCCCTGAAATTTTCCAGGATACCTTTACTGTTTTTTTATTATGGCCTCTGTTTGTGCAGTTATGATCCTGTGTTTCTGGTTAAATCTTAAACGAGAGCATGATTACAATTCTATTTACTACTCGCAGGAAAGTCTACACTTACAGATTCTCTTGTGGCAGCTGTTGGGATTACTCGCGCAGATAAAGCAGATCATGGTCTTTCCACTAAATCCACTGGCATCTCTCTCTTGTATGAGATTAACAATGAATCTCTCGAGGCTTACAAAGGTGAGAGGGATGGAAACGAATACCTGATCAACCTTGTTGATTCGCCTGGGCATGTTGAATTTTCTGCGGAAGTCACAGCTGCTCTTCGTATTACTGATGGTTCTATGCTGATAGTTGACTGCATCGAGGGTGTCTGTCTGCAAACAGAGACTGGGCTCCGACAAGCCCTTGGTGAGAGGGTTAGACCTGTTCTCTGTCTGAATAAGATTGATAAGTTGTTCCCTGGGATTCAAGCTGAATGTGTGAGACCAGGATTTTCAGGGGAGCATGCCTACAATATCCTTTGCAATGTCATCAAGAATGCCAATAACATTATGGCAGCAAATAAAGATGAACAGATTGGTGATATCCATTTCTCCCCTCTGAATGGAACTGTTGCTTTCTCCTCAGGTTTAAATGGCTGGGCATTTACGCTCACTGACATTGCCAAGAAGTATGCCTCAAAACATGGAACGGAGGAATCTAAATTCCTTGAGAGGCTTTGGGGTGATCATTTTTATAACAAGACCACAAAGAAATGGACCAGGGAGAACACCGGCCCCAAAGATTGTGTTAGAGGATTCGTTCGCTTATGCTACAAACCAATTAAGACTATTATTGGTGCCTGCATTAGTGATGACAAGGCTAAATTGTGGCGTCTGTGTGGAAAGCTTGGGGTGAGGTTAAGTGATGATGAGAAAACACTTTCAGGTGATGCTCTTCTGAAGTGTGTTATGCAAGCTTGGCTGCCTATCAGTACTGCTCTGCTTGACATGTCAATATTACACCTCCCCTCTCCTTACGAAGCACAAAAGTATCGGGTGGACAAGCTGTATGAGGGCCCCCCTGATGACAGTTATGCACAAGCTATCAGAAATTGTGACCCTGAAGGTCCTCTTATGGTATATGTTTCCAAGATGATTCCATCAGCTGAAGTTGGCACATTCTCTGCATTTGGCCGTGTTTTCTCAGGGAGGATTAGAACTGGCATGAAGGTACGTATAATGGGCCCTTCGTATATCCCTGGTATGGCAAAAGATCTATATGTGAAGCCTGTTCAGAATACTTGTATATGGATGGGAAGGAACCAATATGATATTCAGGACATTCCTTGTGGTAGCACTGTCTGCATGACTGGTTTGGAAAAGTTCATCACAAAGAGTGCTACCCTCACAAATGAGGAGGAGGTTGATGCATGGCCATTCAGAGCAATGAAGTTCTGTGTGTCCCTGGTCGTGTATGTTACTGTTGAGTGCAAGGTTTTCGCCGATGTTCCCAAGCTTGTTGAAGGTTTGAAGCGCCTGGCAAAATCTGACCCTATAGTTCACTGCGGTGCGGTAAATTCTCGGAGCTGTATGGTTGCTGGAGCTGGAGATCTTCACCTTAAGATATGCTTGAATGATCTGAGAGGAGACTTCATGGATGGTGCTGAAATAAAAATTTCCCGCCCTGAGATTCTCTTCTGTGAGACCATTATTGGCGAGTGTGGCGCTCAGACGATCAGGTCTCGAAATTTACTCAACAGTGTGATTATGGCGGCTCGCCCATTGGATAAGGAACTAGTTCAGGCCATTGAAGATGGTCTCTTGGGCCCACGTACTGATCTTATGATGCGGTCAAAGATCCTTGCCAAGTCTGGTTGGGATGAGGGTCTTGCTGACAAGATCTTGTGTTTTGGACCTGGTAAATTTGGACCTAACATGGTAGTTGATATGTGCAAGGGAGGAACCAATTCCGATGAACTGAGGAGAATTATTGTGGACTGCTTCCAGAAAGCATCAGAAGAAGGTGCTTTGGCTAAAGAGAAAATGCGTGGCATTTGTTTTGAGATCCATCAAGTTGTGCTTAATTCTGTTCAGAAATCGAGAAATGAAAATCATCAGCTAAGACCCATGTTTAAGGATGCCTTTGATGCCTGTCAGCTCAGATCCAAGCCCGTGCTTTTGGAACCTGTATTTAAGGTGGAGATCCAGGCTCCCAAGAGTGCACTGCACACCATTCATGGTCTCCTGGGACAGAATCACTCGCAAGTGTTCGAGACGATTGAAAGAGAAGGCACTCAACTCATCACCTTGAGGTCGTTTCTACATGGTAGCCTTTTGGTTGGTTTTGCGGAAGCATTTCAGGCTGCAACTTCTGGCCAGGTCACTCCCCAGTGTGTCCTGAGTCACTGGGACGACATGTCTTCGGATCCTTTGAAGGCAAGCTCGCTGTCTGGGCAGATGGTCCTAGATATCCGCAAGGCCAAGGAGATGGACGAACTTTCTACAGTTTTGAAGAAACTTAAGCTCTGAAGTTGTTCCCTCATGTGATGCGGTGTTTACCCCTTCCCTGCTGTCTAACTAGCTACTGTTTGTTCTTACAAGTACACTTTCTCAGTACTTCATTTTGTTGAGCTGTCAAACGAAGTGTAAGATTTTTTCGGTATAGTTCTTACTTGGTCTACTGTGTAGCTCTCTGTCATCTGATGTAACAGCAAATACTTTGCTTGCGTGACAGATTTAGTGGAGCGGTAGATTTTTCATGAATATTCTTCTCCATCTTGTGTGTAGTTTCTGTTTGACCTTGAGAATAGCACTCTTTGCTCAGCCCTGGGAATCCTTGAAAGTAAAGGCAGGAACTTCAGATTGTCTTTGTTGTACTGAAAAAAATTCTAATGATCAAACTGGTGCTCGTTGCTTCCCGGATTATTTTTACAAATTCCAGCTTAATTGCCTTTACTTTCAACACTAGCAGCGTGGTGTTGGGTTCAATCCTACTAAGGAAACATACTTGATGTGATAATTATGAGGGATTTGCATCATGGATTTGCCTTCGGGAGTTTCAAGTTAACAAGTCAAACAAGTGGAAATTATATAAATGCGGAAGCTGGGAGTTCGAGTTTACACTCATTCCTCTTCAGTAAAATTTCTAGACATCAACACCATCGTCACAACGCAGTTTTGATCACCGTATTAATGTATTTGTAGAACCTTATGAAATTATGTTTCTACCAACAAAAAAACTTAATAAGATATCAATCTATTAATGTATCTGTAGAACCTTATGAAATTATGTTTCCGCAGAAACAAAATATTTGATAATGATATCAATCTCCCTATCAAATTTTACCCAAAATTTACAACATTGAAAGTGACTGAACGAAGAATTCAGCATTAAAAGTGCATAATGGGACTCAAATAGAGTATATTCAGGAAGCGACATCACGAAAAAGATGTGGCGGAATGTGGCTGCAACTTACATAATATAGGTGTAAATCATCCACAAAAGTCATTTACTTTAGATGGACATACATATAATTCACCTATGCAATTGTCTAAAAACTTCTTCTGTATTAATGAAAACGGCAAATCTTTTGCCTTGTTTCTAAAAAGAAATTCACCTGTGGTACAATGCCTTGTCAAGGCCATGAGCAAGTTCAACAAAAAGGCCATGAGCAAGGGAGCAGAACTGTGAAAAGCCAAATATATTACCAGGAAGACAAATTCACAAGGAATAATTTCGGAAACTCATTAAGCTTCATCACTGCTGTGATTTTCTTTTATGCTCCAGTTTCTGTTGCTCCAGCAGGATCTTCTTGAATACTTTTTTTGAAGCTTCAAGTATATCAGGGTCAAAAGGACGCAATGCAGTGGCCGAAGCATGCTTCCAGCCACCAAGATCCTGGCCCTGGAAGATGCTTTGCACAAGACTGGGTTTTTCCAAGACTGAGATCGTCTTACACCCTTGATTCCCCAAACTGAGATCGTCTTACATCCTTGATTGTTGACCAGTCAACTAGTTTGTCCTGCTGCGGTCAAACTTTCTAGCAGGTAAGTTGCAGACTTTGTTTTCGCCTGCACTCTTAGGTTGTCGATATTCCTCGTGTATCTCACTGGTAGGCGTTGCTCTGTTTCTCCTAGTAGAAGTAACTTGGCTGAGTCGGAAATGGCAAAACATGATGCATGCATAGCCTGAACAAAAAGGCAGATCCATGAGAATTTATTTACTGCAATCTACCAGAATCTGAAATCTTCCTGCTTGACTTTTAAGTAGGAGTATTGGGGATTTTCATGTCCGCACATTAATGAGAGCAATACGCAGAACAAACTATCATGCATATACTTTTGGTAAGAAAAAGTTAATTTTACTACCAACAAACTACAAAACTAGGTATGTAAGACCCTCAACATGCAACAGGTCAAACCTTAAGGCAGCTTTTGCATATGAGGTGGACTGTAACAGTGATGTGGCAAATGACTTGGTTGACATGCAGAATTTCAATATGATCTCTCAAAATTTGATTTTATGCTTAAAGAAGATCAAAGAGATAACAGAAAATGGGAATATAATTTAGTTCTAGAAGTAAAGGCATAAGGCAAAAGATTTTTAAAAACCATGGCAAATTCCTAAAATCAAACTCTGGATTCTTAAAAAAAAAATTATGAAAATTATGGAATACTCAACTTGTGTGACCCAACAGACTAACCATTCATTACCTTGACCTTGGAAAGTTTAACGAGTTTGATCAGATGACCATTGGTTGAGCCCTAGCAGTTGGTACGGTTGCTCTCTGCACATGCTTGGAGTTTACAACTCTTTGTATTGAAAGATTGGAACTATGACTCTGCTTTGTTTCTTGTTGTGCAGAAAGTAGTTCTGGATCCTCTTTTCATCATCATCATCTTAATCAGAACATTATCCCCTAACCCGCTTGTGCTTTTATATTCAGCATCTCCAAGCTCATCAGGAGATCTTGTACTTGTAGTCAAACATTCTGACCAAGCTCTGGATAAACTCTTTTGGATTTAAAGGATGCATCAATTGAGAATCGAAAGTTCACGAGTTGGTGGTTGGGCCTCCATGTTTTCAGACAGCTTCCCAAGATCAACACCTGCTTCCTTCACCATAACCACTCTAGGTGGGTGAGAGACACCTCCAGTTTCTCCTGTAGGGTCCTTACTAGTACTCTGAATTGGCCAGTAATTACACATTGAGAAAATCCGAATTATCCCCAGCCGTGGCCGTGGCACACAGCTTCTTCGCCCTCATTTCTGGCTGTGATGGAATGGAGGTTCTGGTAGACCATGTCGAGTGGATTGACAAGGGGAATCCAGCTACAAGACTCTGCCGCGTCATCGATGGCTGCCCTCACTGGCATGGCGAGCGTGTCCGTGGAGGTGTCCTCTCAGTTCTGAGACGCGTGGCGAGCGTGTGATGCCTGAGCCAGGCTTCCAAGGCTCCGCCGCGCCGCCATCTGTCCCTAAGCTGGACGCGGAAGCCGCCGGGCGAGGCGACGTCCGTCACCGCCACCGCAGGGCACGATCACCGATCGGAATCGGGCCACCGCCGCAGCAACTGAACCACCTAAGGCCCGCGCCTCGTCTCGTTCGGAACCGCCGCCGCGGAAATCGAGACGCAATGGGGAACGCCGCGGATCTCCATCACACCTCGCAGCCCTACCGCCGAAGAACTGGCGTGATTGATCTGGACACGACGAGCGCGGGGGGGGGGGGGGGGAGGGGGGGGCAACAGAGCGAAGCTTATCTTAGCTTTACGCTTTCTCTTTCTCTTCCTCCGTCTTAAAATATTGTAAATTTTTGCCACTATATAAATACTATTTAGTCTATATATATATATATATTTAGATAAATTTATGGCAAGCGAACTATATAAATTTTTGCCACTATATAAATACTATTTAGATAAATTTACGATATTTATTTTTAGACATTATAGATATAATCATTAATTAACAAAGAAGCTATAAAATCCGACGGATCATCTATGCAAACAGAACGAGAGCAAAACCATCACTCTCAAGCAACATAGTTTACTTTCCTATCACAGAAACTGAACTCACAAACATAAAGTAGAGGCTTGAATGTAAATATCATCGACCCGCAAAAAAAGAATGTAAATAGCATCAAACAAAGTCGCCACTACACTCGAAGGAAACTCACATGACTAGAGTGTTTTAATAAGAGTTAAATCCATGGTTAGTCATTGTACTTGCTTAGCAAGTTCAATACGGTAACAGTACAACAGGAATACGAGTTTACGGCAAGTGAACTTGCGCGAGAGCTTCACGCGCGGTCACCGATACGGCGCGGTGTATCGCATGACGTGGCGGTTAGAGGGTCCCACTAGCAGATGACTTGATGGATAAATACGCGAAGGAATAAGTTTGGTAGGGGTATCTTTGCAAAATCGGCAGTTAGGGGGTCCCACTAACCCCACGGTGTGACCGGACCGGTTCATCCCGACCCGCGCCATTCCCCTCCTCCTCTGCTCAAGCCAGGAACCCTAAATCGGTCAAGGCCACGCAGAGAGTGCCCTTCACGCAATGTCCAAAGGTTAGCTCATCCCGGCAGCGCCGCCAGTCCCCTCCATTCTCGGTCATCTTGTGCCCCAAATGCGAACACATGGTGAAGCAGTGCCGCTCGAGGACGCATGAGCACCCTGGATGAATGTACTACAAGTGTAAAAAACATCTAGTTTTGTGGTTTTGGAGCTCGAATTGAATGTGTTTTTGTTTTGCACTGACAAGGGGTGACCTCGGCAATGTTCATGGTTATGGACTTAGGGTTTTGCGGAAAAGAGAACGCTGGGGATTTCGTCGGATGTCAAGCAAACAAGGGAGTCGAAGTCGCCTGATTATCGATGGACAATGCTATTACAGATTGCTTGGGAGTTTTTCGGTACCTCTCTGTTGGCTTTTCCCAGCCTATATATAATAGGCCAGGTCCCAAAGTTGTATACAAATAGGTTACATATTCATGATTACAACACCAACACAACGTTCGTTCCTATTTTCTTATCTAATACAACTAAGGCTTCCATCGGATGCTTCTTGGGCCTTCATCTTGAGTCTTCGTGGGCCATGAGCCTTTATACAGCTAGGGTAGCATAACATAAGCACCCGAGTAATCATACCCATGGCATGCACAGTTTGGGTGCAATTTTTTGCATTGGGACCTGGAATACATCGACTATCTGATTGAGAACAAGTACATTCGAGGGGATGAAGTCGTTGATGCTCTTGGTTGGGCAAAAGAGAGGAGGGCAGAACTTGAGCTAAGGAAGCAGGAGGCCAGAGTGACAACAGTGCAAGGGAAGGAGCAGTAGTTGATGATGATTTTGGCAGAAGTGAGGCAAATGGTGTTGCTTGTCAAGACTGTATTAGGTCTATTGTGTGTGCTATGTGCAATGTGTGTTGTTCTAATAGTGAAGAAGTGAGAGTAAGGTGTTGAAGTGATAGTCAATGTGCTACATATGTGTAATGTGTGCAATGTGTTCCAGTGGCAGTTGATGTTGCAGCGACAGTTGATGTTCTATCAAGTTTATGTTCCAGTGATGTAGTCTTCATCTAGTAGTTGATGTGGTCTTGGTCTAGTACTAGTTGAACTATGTAATGCCTTTTGGCCACTATGTATGTCAAACTGATGCAATGTTGTGAAATGTATTGCCTTGTGCTCATATTATGTTCAAATTTGTATCTGAGTAAAATGAAATGCAATTGTGTGGCATTGTCACAACAAGTGGAAACTAAATTGAAATAGAAAGGGCCATTCTAGAAACACAGTGCATAGTCCAGTGAATTGAAACACACAAGCCTGTTGCATTTTACATGACCAAAATGACATAGTTCAACTAGATACTAGAAACATAGTATGCAGCATACCAAAAGGACATAGGTGTCTAACATGTTTACAGAGTCATTGCAACACAGAAATTTAGTTCAACTAAATACTACATCTAATTTTGTTGCACTTGTCCTTCCCCACCTTTCTTCAAACCCATATACCACTCCATCCCGTTAGACTTTGGCATTGTTTCTATAACTATCTAGGACATGAGAATGGTCTTGATGCGCTCGACGATCAACGTAGAGCTCGTTGGGAACCCCAAGAGGAAGGTATGATGAGCACAACAGCAAGTTTCCCTCAGTTATGAAACCAAGGTTTAATCGAACCAGTAGGAGCAAGGAAACACCCCAAAGGTGTTACTAGCTGAGCTTTGGCAGGGCGCACTACCGGTGCTAGTAGCAACATGGAGACCTGCACAACACAACTACAGAACTTTGTCCCCAACTTGCGATGAGGTTGTCAATCTCATCGTGTTTTGCGGAAAACAAATGATTAAACGTATCGAATGGAAAGAAGTAATAGTTTGCAGAAAGTAAACACAAAGCAGTAAACAGTTGTAGATTGTATGTAAAGAAGAAGGACCGGGATCCATAGTTCACTAGAGGTGGCTCTCCTTAGATAGATAACATGCTGGGTGAACAAATTACAGTGAGGCAATTGACAAACACCGAGAAAGCAATACATGCACATACTAATCATCTTGACTCCTTTGAGACTTGATTGGGCAATACAACATAATACATAGACTGCCATCCAACTGCATCTATGACTAATAATCCACCTTCAGGTTATCATCCGAACCCCCTCCAGTATTAAGTTACAAGCAACAGATTATTGCTTTACGAACTGCGTGTAAGGTAAACAATACAATTGTTCTATGAACAAAAGATCGTTGTTTTCTCCCTAGTAGCAACACCACATCTAGTACCTTAGAGATTTCTGTCACTTCCCCAGATTACCAGAGGCATGAACCCACTATCGAGCATAAATACTAACTCTTGGAGTTGCTAGCATCTACTTGGCCAAGATAGCTACTAACAACGGAAAGCATGCAAGATCTCAAATAACAAAGACATGATAGAATCAATAATCAATCTGAAATAGCTTCTCAATATCCATCAGATCCCCGCAAACACAACATGTATGAATTACAAATAGATGATCTTGATCATGAACGGAGCTCACAAGATCTAAACATGAAAGCACAAAGGAGGAGAAACCAGCCATCTAGCTACTACATGGATCCGTAGTCCAAGGATGAACTACTCACGCATCACACTGAAGGCTTGCATGGTGATGAAGAAGGCCTCCAGGGTGAATTCCCCTCTCCGGCAGGGTGCCGGGAAGAGCTTCAGATCCCTCCTGATCTAGGGATGGAGATGACGGCGGCTACAAACTCTTTCGTGGATTTTTGATCGGGTACTTAGGGTTTTCGTCCCGAGGGCAACTTATAGGCGGAAGGAGAGGCCGAGGGGGTGCTAGGGTTGGCCAGACCACCCCCTGGCACGGGCCAGGCCTGGTCGTGCGGCCAGGTGGTGTGGCCGGCCCCCAGCCCTTCTCCCTCTCGTATTCTGGCACTTGACCCCTTCCGGAAAAATAGGCACTTTGGCTTTTGTCCCGTCCAATTCCGAGAATATTCATTTTCTGACTTTCCTGGAACCAAAAATAGCAGAAAACAGGCAGCTGGCACTGTGGCTCTTGTTAATAGGTTAGTCCAAGAAATCATAATAAAAGAACTCCAAAGTTGGAACAAAACACAAGAAAGTGGACAAAACCAAGCATGGAACATCAAAAATTATAGATACATTTGGAATGTATCAACATCCCCAAGCTTCATTCCTGCTCATCCTCGAGTAGGTAAGTGATAAAAAGAATAACTTTTGAGGTGACATGCACCATCAAAGACTTGATCAAAGTATTTGCAAAACATTCAAGGCTGGGATCAAAGTACTTTAATCATAACATGAAAGACAAAGTTCTAGCAATAAGCAAAGAGACTATGATGCAACATGAAAAGCACAAACAAAAGATTCATGAATAACATGCTTTGCAAGACGTTTGTTTGTTTCACATAAAGAAAACATAGCATAAAAGTATTCAGCTTGTCCCTCAATAGAGTAGCAAATATAAATGCATGGAACACCTTCAAAGTTCATAAGAGTGACTAGATACAATAGTTTCAAACAAGCAATAACAAGTTATGCATCAATCAACTAGTCTTGGGACAATGCACATAGAACTAAGAATGGCCACTATGCTCTCAAAGTAGTGCATAAAGATAGAAGGTGGAGACTCAATATAATGGTGGAAGAAAGGCCTTTGTAAAAGGAAGTAGGGATTCAAGTCTCATAAAGAGCTTCTAAAAATTATGGTACTTGTAGCTTTTAGCTCTCATTGCCCCTATCATAAGCATCTTGAAGGTTGATGACCCACAAGTATAGGGGGTGTATCGCAGTATTTTCGATAAGTAAGAGTGTCGAACCCAACAAGGAGCAGAAGGTGCTGGCTAGTGGTATGGATCAGGAATTCTCTGCAAATACTTAGCAAACGGATTTTTAGGGGTTTTCGATAAAGCAAGTAAACAAAGTGCGAGTAAATAAAAGACAGTAAGAATAAATGCAGCAAGTGGCCCAATCCTTTATGCAGCAAAGGACAAGCCGGTTGTATTTCTATAGATGACCAAACGTTCTCGAGAACACATGGGAAGACTGGCAAGTGCTTTCGCTTCATATAGTCGATTAATCTTCTCTAGCTTGCTAAGTGTTGTGTGGGTGAACCTGTGCTAATGTACCGTCCCATCCAAGACTTAATACATACTTGTGATTAAACCCCCTTGCAAACATCCGTAAGTACAAGAAAGTAATTAAGGTAGAAACCTAACCCCAACTTTAAACTCTAAGACCCTTACGTCCCTTGTGCAATGGTTTCCTAATGGGGGTTCAGGTTTCTATCACTCCGGCAACCCCTACGATTAGTAGCCAAATACACAATGCATTCCCCTAGGCCCATATAGGTGAAGTGTCATGTAGTCGACGTTCACATGACACCACTAGAAGAAGTACACCACAACTTAAATAACAATCTATTGAATCTTTCTCAACGCAACTCCACTACTAACAACAAGACTTATCCCATGTCCTCAAGAACAAAATGAACTACTCACAAGACATCATATGGATCATGATCAGAGATGGAATAATGATGTATAACAATCTGAACATAAACAATAATTCAACGGTTCACTCAATAGCATCAACTACAAAGAGTAATCAACACCGGGAAAGTTTCTCCTATGAACTATAGCAAGATTCAACACAATTGTTACATCAATATGGAGATGGTGATGAGGGTGCTGATGGTGATGATGGTGGTGATGATGATGATGATCCCGATGAAGTCTAGCTTGATGGTGGTGTTGATGGCGACGATCTCCCCTCTCCGGGAAGGAATTCCCCCAGCAGAAATCTATCTGCCGGAGAGATCTTTCTCTCTTGGTATTTTCCACCCCGCAGAGGCGGCGGAATATTTCTGTGGTCCCTCTCCGAGTCTTAGGGTTTCGGGAGGAATATATACGCCAGAGGGGAGAGGCTGGAGTGGGCCAGGGTGGCCATACCACTCTGGCGCCTAGGCTCGTCAAGGCCATGGGGTGGTGTGGGGCCCCTATGGCCCACCTCCACTCCATCTTCTGGCATCTTGAGTCTTCTAGAAAAATAGAATTTTCCGTATATTTTCCCGGATTTTCTGATCTTCACGAATTTTGCCTCCAAACAGCACCTTTTCCATCAGAATCCTGACTGCAGCGGTCCATGCTCCAAAATTCATCAACCATGCAAAACCAGATGAAATAACATAAGTATCACCTCTCAATACGAAATATATCAATGAATAATAGTGAATTAAGACATAGAATAGTGATGCAAAATGGACGTATCAACTCCCCCCAAGCTTAGACTTTGCTTGTCCCCAAGCGAAACTGAGCTCAATAAACATGACCTCAAGTTTATGGAGTGAAGAGTCGATGAAAGAATACGGACAAGAAGCATCACATTCATCAAATACATAGATCATAATAGAAGACAACTCACTATTATATAACTCAACTTGTAATGAGTAAAGGAAACACAATAAAGATACATAAAGTGAATCATAATTGGTAATGGCAAACTTAGCTCTTGGTCGAAGAATAGTTGATAATTTGCTAGAGTTCCCAAATAGCTGGTTTTTCAATGAAAGCTTTCAAAGTAGTAAACTTCAAGATAAGAGCAATGTGCAAAACAAGGAACATAAGAAACATGATTGAATAAATCATCATATGAATGAATGAAACACATCAACTCAAAATACTTGCTGAGATAGAAGGGAATAGGTTTACTGACTCAACTACAAAGTAAAAGAAAGGCCCTTCGCAGAGGGAAGCAGGGATTGCAAGTCTCATAAAGAGCTCCCAAAAATTATGATACTTACTAGTTTTCAGCTCTCATTGCCCCTATCATAGGCATCTTTAGGTGATTAAGGTTAAAGTGACACAACTAAGAGGATATGCTTGACAAGTTATAAGTTGAAATCTCATGCCCCTTACTTATGAGTACCGATCCTCATGCTACTCAACTTCAGTCACGAGCAAGCTCTTGTCATTGTAAATACATGCGTATCATTGAGAACCGCCAACGGGGTACCCCTTGCACATGACACAGGAGCTATCCCATAATCAAAATGACAAGGCAAGCGCATGTGAGCATCTCGGTGATCTTTTATTTGCTATTTGCATAGGTTTTTATTGAGGATGCTTCATAGAATGCTCACTATAGTTATGCTGCAAGTTTCCACCATGATTAGGCATGGCTTAGGCTAGCGCCCAAAGCGCTTTCTAACACACATATAAACTCCATGATCTTACAAGTTCCACTTTTATTTCACACCGCCGGGATCCATAAGAAAAATAACATGATATCAACTAGGTACAAGTACCAATGAAGTGTTGAAAGCGGTCCCCATGACACATGGTTCGGCTAACTTCAACTCATAAAGCGTAAGCATATACGCAACAAAGAAGGACCCAATGGTTCAAGTTTATTAAGTGCAAGAAAGTAAGGTGTGCTATCAAGTTCGTGAGAGGTTTAATCACTAATTTTCACATAACAAGTTTAATTTGGGAGGTAGATAAAACAGGAATTTACTTGGAATAGCAATAATGCTACTAGGTAGGTATGGTGGACACAAATGGCAAAGGTTTTGGTTTCAAGGAGGTGGATGCACGAGAAGAATGCCCTCTCAGTACGGGTTTTTGGCTAGCAAGGCTGGGTAGCAAGTACAAGAGTTGAAGGAAATAAATAAACATACAGATGATAAAAACAAACATGCAATCTTCCTTAGAAGCACAAAAGATCTTAACTAGAGAATACTAAACTTATGAGCAAATCAAGAAAGAAAGATGATGAAATTATTTTCCTCTAGAGTACTTCTATCTTTTTCTTTTCAACTCTCAAAAAGGTGTTGCTACTGACCGAGCCAGGTTTGCCAAAACCAACTAAATTAACTCAATGATCCCAAAGTGCTACCAATACTAACAACAAGATCAATCATATAACCACGATTTGAAAACTAACATAGGCTAAGCAAAAGAGTGAATGATAGAACTTCTCATTAATATTCCATAACGGAAACTCACACCAAGGGATACAAATCTAACGAGAGAGGGGACACTTCCATAATGCAAACCATACTACAAAATAACTCCTCTATTCATGATATGACTCTACTAACAAGGTAAAAAGATAGAAGATAGTGATATGATTCCGCGGCACTCCCCCAAGCTTGGAACAAACCAAGGGGATGCCAAACCTGATGACGAATTACTCCTTAGGTAGTGGTGGTATCCTCTCGATGAGCTCTCTGATCAGTTTCTCCAAGTCCTCAATCTCGAAAGTGAGAGTACGAATCAACTCCGAGTTGTGCTCAATACGGCTCGTGATCATTTCAGTTTGTGGATCCCAGCACTTGTGATTCTTTTTCCGTTCTTCCCTCTTGGAGTCTTCTTTTCCTGCATGGTTATGGATGAAGGTATGGAAGGGATTCTTGGTGTGTGGAGGAAGTGACCTTGGAGCCAAACTATGACGGGGAATTTTCCCCCCAGTCTGCATCCGTGCCGTCCTTCTAACCCTGGCAGGTTTCGTCACCACTCCAATGCTTGCAATAGTAGTGCCGGTGTGCGGATGTTGGCCTTGCTCCTCTTCACCTTCAGTCTTGATCTCCTTCTCCTTCCCGGGGTCTTGGAGGTCTTCCTCCATAGGTTCCTTCTCTTTATCCTTGGCGGACACCATTGTGCTTCTAAACCTTCAAAGAGTATGGCCTGGCAGAAACAGATCGAAACAAAAACACGACGAAAACACGATATACGAACCTCGGGGGATCCGGGGGGGTTATATATTATGAAGTTTCATATCAAAAGGAAGGTACTGGGAGAAAACGAGTCGGAGGCGGAGTCCAGAGTGGCCTCACCACCTGGTGGCGCGGCCAGGGGTGGACCCACGCCATGGGGTGGTGTGGGCCACCCTGGCTCCGGTTTCGTCCCTTTTTCGCTTCATTGCTTTCCTTATTGACTGAAAACTGCAAAAATATAGTTGGATTGTATTTTCGCGGAACTTTTCTTACCAGAACTGTTACCTAGTTGGAAACGGACTCTGCAGGTCTCTGAATTTGGTATTGAGTGGATCCTTCCAGAGTCATCACTTGAATATCATCGATATCTTCATCTTCATATACTTATTACTCGAGTCATAAAACCTTTCTCTTCCTTGTTACACCATTATCTCCACTTCCTGGAAAAAAATTCACACAAAACTTCACACAGTTCTCATTAGCAACATTAGTATAAGTGAAGTGATAAAACCTTTTGAGTCCAACTTCGACAGAAAACCATCAAAACAAAAGTTACTGTAGCAACCCCTTTCGAAAACCCAAAAAGAATTCAAAAAGGAAATCGAATAAAGAAGCAAATGCAAGATTGGCAAAATCTGTCAAAACAGACCAGCAGTTAAAGATCAATTTTTTCGAAAATCTTCTGTTGCTTAAATCAAAAAGTGCAAAACTAACGAAAGTTAAATAACAACCTGGGTCAGAAGCACAAAAAATTACAGCTCAATCCTATATACAGAGATCTCTCACGAATTTTTATGGTGAAGCACACAAAAATCTGTTTCGGGACAGCAACTTCCCCAAACCTTACTTCTCTCTCATTAGAGGTTGATCTTGACACAAAAACCAAACAAAACAGATAAGGAGCGGTTATTACCGAAGTAATAACTTCCAAGACTCAGAGAAACAAAAACAAACTGAAAGCAAAAACAAATTGGGTTGTCTCCCATAAAGCTCTTTCTTTATAGCCACTAAGATGGGCATGATAATTTTGAAGAAGCTCTCATAGGGATATGAATTGAAGTGAAAGAGAGCATTAAGAAGCAAAAACACACACACATTTAAGTCTAACCCACTTTCTATGCAAGGGAATTTTGTAAACAAACAAGTTGTTGAAACCAGAGACTACTTGCATAAGAAGGCAAAAGAAGTGCAACATAAAAACTTTTAGCATAAAACGAGGAAACTTGATATTATTGAGATGCACAAGAACACTTTTCCCTCTCTCATAATAGCTTTCAGTATCATGCATAAACTTAACAATATATCTATCACAAGGACTATCATAGGAATGATCACTTATTCTAACAGAAAACACAGGAATACTAGCTCTCATAACACTACTATGCGAAACAATATTAGAGGTATCCGTACAAAGGATAGTGTGTCCCTCTTTTTCATATTTAGCAACAAAGTCTTTCACATTTGCTACAATATGTTCATCAATCATTTGTTTATCAGGTTCAGCAGCCTTACTCATACTTTCATTAACCATACTAGATATCATAGAATGTTCCTTTACCTTAACTGGGAAAGGCATTTTCTCAATGTAAGGTTTAGGTAAAACATGACTAGCAATATAAACTTCGGTATTTCTTGCAGGAACACTCTTAGCAATATCTTTATAAGGTTCATGATACTTATTCCACTTCTTTTTAGGCACTTCAATATAAGAAGCAAAGGCCTTAAAATAAGAAGCAATAGCTTGAGAGTCTAAACCATAAGCATTTTTAATATTTTGAAAGTCATCAGTTCCCATAAAAGATTCAATGCATTCATAATCATAATTTATACCTGACTTTCTACCTTTGTCATTTTCCCAAGCTTCAGCATTGTCTTGAATACGGTCTAGAAGGTCCTATTTAACTTCTTCTTCCATAAGAGTGAATGATCCAGCATAAGAAGCGTCCAATAAATCCTTATCATGTAGAGGGAGCCTTGCATAAAAGTTATTGATAATAATATTGTTGGGGAGCTCATGAATGGGACATTTGAGCATTAGTGACTTCAATCTCCCCCAAGCTTGAGCTGTACTCTCTCCATCAAGAGGCCAAAAGTTGTATATTTGATTCCAATATTTATGAATTTCACTAGGAGGATAAAACTTTGAATAAAAGAGGGGCACTATTTCCTCCCATTCCAGAGCTTGACCATTCTTCAGCAGCTTATACCATTCCTCAGCTCTTCCTTTCAGTGATAATGAGAATAACTTCTTCTTAACTTGATCTGTAGTAATACCTGCACACTTGAACAACCCACATAATTCGTGTATAAAGAGCAAATGATCACCGGGATGGACAGTTCCACCCCCCAACATAGTAGTTATCCATAACACGATCAATAATTCTTGTAGGTATTTTGAAAACATCTTTCTCAGCAAGTGGTGGCTTATCTACTACCTTAGCAGTGGTAGTAGCATTACCAAATAAGAAACTCAGCGAATTATCCATAACGAAAATAAAGCAACTAGCAGAAGTAAACAATACTCACATTAGAAGTTTCCTTTACCAGTTCCACTCTCCAATAGCGCTTCACTCCCCGGCAACGGCGCCAGAAAATAGTCTTGATGACCCATAAGTATAGGGGGTGTATCGCAGTATTTTCGATAAGTAAGAGTGTCGAACCCAACGAGGAGCAGAAGGTGCTGGCTAGTGGTATGGATCAGGAATTCTGTGCAAATACTTAGCAAACGTATTCTTAGGGGTTTTGATAAAGCAAGTAAACAAAGTACAAGTAAATAAAAGACAGTAGGAATAAATGCAGCAAGTGGCCCCAATCCTTTATGCAGCAAAGGACAAGCCGGTTGTATTTCTATAGATGACCAAACGTTCTCGAGGACACATGGGAAGACAGTCAAGTGCTTTCGCTTCATATAGTCAATTAATCTTCTCTGGCTTGCTAAGTGTTGTGTGGGTGAACCTGTGCTAATGTACCGTCCCATCCAAGACTTAATACATACTTGTGATTAAACCCCCTTGCAAACATCCGTAAGTACAAGAAAGTAATTCAGGTAGAAACCTAACCACAGCTTTAAACTTTAAGACCCTTACGTCCCTTGTGCAATGGTTTCCTAACGGGGGTTCAGGTTTGTGTCACTCCGGCAACCCCTACGATTAGTAGCCAAATACACAATGCATTCCCCTAGGCCCATATAGGTGAAGTGTCATGTAGTCGATGTTCACATGACACCACTAGAAGAAGTACACCACAACTTAAATAACAATCTATTGAATCTTTCTCAACGCAACTCCACTACTAACAAGAAGACTTCTCCCATGTCCTCAAGAACAAAATGAACTACTCACAAGACATCATATGGATCATGATCAGAGATGGAATAATGATGTATAACAATCTGAACATAAACAATAATTCAACGGTTCACTCAATAGCATCAACTACAAAGAGTAATCAACACCGGGAAAGTTTCCCCTATGAACTATAGCAAGATTCAACACAATTGGTACATCAATATGGAGATGGTGATGAGGGTGCTGATGGTGATGATGGTGGTGATGATGATGATGATCCCGATGAAGTCCAGCTTGATGGTGGTGTTGATGGCGACGATCTCCCCTCTCCGGGAAGGAATTCCCCTGGCAAAAATCTGTCTGCCGGAGAGATCTTTCTCTCTCGGTGTTTTCCGCCCCGCAGAGGCGGCAGAATCTTTCTGTGGTCCCTCTCCGAGTCTTAGGGTTTCAGGAGGAAGATATACGCTAGAGGGGAGAGGCTGGAGTGGGCCAGGGTGGCCACACCACTCCCTGGCGCGGCCTAGGCCTGCCCGCGCCATGGGGTGGTGTGGGCCCCCTGTGGCCCACCTCCACTCCATCTTCTGGCATCTTGAGTCTTCTGGAAAAATAGAATTTTCCGTATATTTTACCGGATTTTCTGATCTTCGCCAAATTTGCCTCCAAAAAACACCATTTCCATCGAATCCCGATTGCAGCGGTCCATGCTCCAAAAGTCATCAACCATGCAAAAACAGATGAAATAACATAAGTATCACCTCTCAATACGAAATATATCAATGAATAATAGTGAATTAAGACATAGAATAGTGATGCAAAATGGACGTATCAAAGGTGATTAAGGTTAAAATGACACAACTAAGAGGATATGCTTGACAAGTTATAAACCGAAATCTCATGCCCCTTACTTACGCAGACCGATCCTCATGCTACTCAACTTCAGTCACGAGTAAGCTCTTCTCATTGTAAGTATATGTGTATCATTAAGAACCGCCAACGGGGTACCCCTTGCACATGATACGGGAGCTTTCCCATAATCAAAATGACAAGGCAAGCAGACAAGGAGCATCTCAGCGATCTTTTTATTTGCTATTTGCATAGGTTTTTATTGAGGATGCTTCATAGAGTGCTCATTATGGTGATGCTGCAAGTTTCCACCATGATTAGGCATGGCTTAGGCTAGCGGCCAAAGTTTCTAACACACATACAAACTCCATGATCTTACAAGTTCCACTTTTATTTCACACCGCCGGGATCCGTAAGCAAAAGAACATAACATCAACGGGGTACAAAGTACAAGTGCAATGTCGAAAGCGTTCCCCATGGTACATGGTTCTGCTAATTTCAACTTATAAAGCGCAAGCATATATGCAACAAAGAAGGACCCAATGGTTCAAGTTTATTAGAGGCAATAAAGTAAAGTGTGCCATCAAGTTCATGAGAGCTTTAATCACTAGTTTTCTCATAACAAGTGGAAGGTAAACAAAAGCATGAATATACTTGGAATAGCATAAGCTAGTAGGTAGGTATGGTGGACTCTTCGGAATAACTTGGTTTAGGGAGTTGGATGCATGAGTGGAACTCATACTTGGTTGTGGAGGCTAGCAAAAGACTGGGAGCGACAAACTAAGAGAGCAATAATGGCCATAATCATGCAGAGCGACAAAACATCATTGATCAAAGCATAAAGTGATAGAACAAGTTGAAAACTAAAGGATCATAAAGGCTATGGTGACTTGTGACAGTCATAACATGGTGTGAGCATGTGCCAAGTCAACCCAAATAAAGCATCAAAGGAGAATACCACTATACTATGCTTTAATATGCTAAAACAACGCATGATTCATCCAAGGCACATTAAGCAATCTCAATTGTTTATAACAAGTCATGCTACAGCAAAGAATACTAAGCATAAAGCCAAAAAAATATCAAGCATGGCATGACAAAGCATAGCCACAGTCAAAAACGAGCTCTTTTTACCACAAAAGTATGCACTTTCCTACTCTTTTCCAAACCAAACCAAACTATTTGCAAACCAAAGTGTGAAAGAGGGGGTCCAACCAACTTATTCAGAAAACTAAGCAAACCAAGCAAACAAAAAACCAAAACGAAAACGAAAAAGAAGACGCTCCAAGAACAACACAACTATGCATGAAACAATAAAAATGAAGCGTTTGGAAGAAACCTGGAATTTTTATTGATGAAGAAGGGGATGCCTTGGGCATCCCCAAGCTTTGACGCTTGTACTTCTTGGATATTTCTTGGGGTGACACGCGTGGAATCCCCAAGCTTGAGCTTTAGTCCATCCTTCATCTCATTACTCATTCCTTCCATACACCTGAAAATTTTCCTTCATACAAAACTTCACACAATCTCATTAGCAACATTAGTGCACTTAAGATAAATAAGTCTGAAGGTTCAGTTCTAACACCAAATAAACTTCCATTAGAATACTAGCTACTGTATCACTTCCCTCAAAAAGCTCAATTCCCCAAAAGAACTCAAGAAGAAACCAACAAGAAGCAAATGCAGAAAATGGCAGAAATATGTCAAAACAGACCAGCAGGTAAAGACGAATTTTTTCGAAGACCTTCTGTTGCTCAAATAAAAAAGTGTTGAACTAACGAAAGTTAGATAACAACCTGGGGCAGAAGCACAAAAACTTACAGCTTAATCCGACGTACATAACTCTCTCAGGAATTTTTACGGTGAAGCACAAAAATCTGTTTCGGGACAGCAACTTTTTCAATCATTACTTCTCTCTCATTAGAGGTTACTCTTGGCACAAAAAGCAAATAAAAAGGATAAGGAGAGGTTATTACTGAAGTATTAACTTCCAAGACTCAACTAAAACTCTTGGTTTATCTCCCAACAAGTACTTTTCTTTAACGCCTTTAAGTTAGGCATAAGAAGCAAAGAAAGAATCAAGTGTTCTCAAATGAAGAAACATTAAGATCAATACCAGAAATATTTTCAACAAGGCAAGGTATATCATCCAAGTAAGTTCTAGAGGATCCTTTCTCAATGCTATTAGGTTCACTATTCTCATCAAAAGGGTTTGCAGGAACAATCCAATCAAGATTCTTTTCTATGGCATCATGTACTGCTACTAGTTTGAAGGGTATTGGTATCTTAGGTTCCTCCCCATTAGGTTCGGTTTTGTTCATCTTTTCTCGTATACCAACCACATCTACACATGAGCCTAGCATATTGAAACGTTCAAAAACTTTTCTAGCTTCTTTGGCAACATCATAGAACTCCTTAAACAAAGTTTCTAGAATAAAATCCCTCTTTTCAGGGTCTTCAATTTCTTTAAGCTTAAGAAACATTACTTGCATTAAGGGGTTGAGGTTAACAAACCTAGCTTCTAACATGTGAATTAAAGAAGCTGCAGCAATCTCAAAATTTGGAGCAAGTTCTACAAGGGATCTATCCTCAGTATATTCATGGTTGCTAACATGATTAAAGAATTCTTCAATATTATCTTTCCCAATTATAGAACCACTACCGATTGAAAGGTATTTCAAGGTGAAAGTAGGGGTCAACATGGTGATCTAAGGAAGAGGTGACAACTAAAGGAGACTTAATTTTTTGTGTTTTTGATAAAGAAAGCAAACTAGTAAAACTAATTTTTTTTGTGTTTTTTGAAGAACAAAACAAGCAAATAAAGCAAAAAGAAACTAACCAAAACAAAAACAACAAAGTAAAGAGATTGGTTATGAGGGACTCCCCTTGTGAAGATGTCCTTGACTCCCCGGCAACCGCGCCAGAAAATAGCTTGATGGCTTAATGCACGGCGCCCAGAAAAGTGCTGGTGCGTGGTTGATGTAGAGCTCGTTGGGAACCCCAAGAGGAGGTATGATGAGCACAGCAGCAAGTTTCCCTTAGTTATGAAACCAAGGTTTAATCGAACCAGTAGGAGCAAGGAAACACCCCAAAGGTGTTACTAGCTGAGCTTTGGAAGGGCGCACTACCGGTGCTAGTAGCAACGTGGAGACCTGCACAACACAACCACAGAACTTTGTCCCCAACTTGCGACGAGGTTGTCAATCTCACCGTGTTTTGCAGAAAACAAAGGATTAAACGTATCGAATGGAAAGAAGTAATAGTTTGCAGAAACTAAACACAAAGCAGTAAACAGTTTATAGATTGTATGTAAAGTAAAAGGACCGGGATCCATAGTTCACTAGAGGTGGCTCTCCTTAGATAGATAACATGCTGGGTGAACAAATTACAGCGGGGCAATTGACAAACATCGAGAAAGCAATACATGCATATACTAATCATCTTGACTCCTTTGAGATTTGATTGGGCATTACAACATAATACATAGACCGCCATCCAACTACATCTATGACTAATAATCCACCTTCAGGTTATCATCCGAACCCCTCCAAAGATTAAGTTGCAAGCAACAGATTATTGCTTTACGAACTACGTGTAAATTAAACAATACGATTGTTCTATGAACAAAGGATTGTTGTTTTCTCCCTAGTAGCAACAGCACATCTAGTACCTTAGAGCTTTCTATCACTTCCCCAGATTACTAGAGGCATGAACCCACTATCGAGCATAAATACTAACTCTTGGAGTTGCTAGCATCTACTTGGCCAAGATAGCTACTAACAACGGAAAGCATGCAAGATCACAAATAACAAAGACATGATAGAATCAATAATCAATCTGAAATAACATCTCAATATCCATCGGATCCCATAAACACAACATGTATGAATTACAAATAGATGATCTTGATCATGAACGGAGCTCACAAGATCTAAACATGAAAGCACAAAGGAGGAGAAACCAGCCATCTAGCTACTACATGGATCCGTAGTCCAAGGATGAACTACTCACGCATCACACCGGAGGCTTGCATGGTGATGAAGAAGGCCTCCAGGGTGAATTCCCTCTCCGTGGTGCCGGAAGAGCTTCAGATCCTCCCGATCTAGGGATGGAGATGACTGACTCTAGACTCTTCGTGGATTTTTGATCGGGTACTTAGGGTTTTCGTCCGAGGGCAACTTATAGGCGGAAGGAGAGGCCGAGGGGGTGCTGGGGTCAGCCAGACCACCCCCTGGCGCGGGCCAGGCCTGGCCACGTGGCCAGGTGGTGTGGCCGGCCCCTAGCCCTTCTCCGTCTCGTATTCTGGCACTTGATCCCTTCTAGAAAAATAGGCACTTTGGCTTTTGTCCCGTCCAATTCCGAGAATATTCATTTTCTGACTTTCCTGGAACCAAAAACAGAAAAGCAAAATGGCATCGTGGCTCTTGTTAATAGGTTAGTCCAATAAATCATAATAAAAGAACTCCAAAGTTGGAACAAAACACAAGAAAGTGGACAAAACCAAGCATGGAACATCAAAAATTATAGATACATTTGCAATGTATCAGGTCTCACTTAGGCATATGAGGGATGATGACTGCAAATGCACATATCGATTGTAGCACTAGAGGATACTAGGGACCTGCTTGTTTATATAACACACCTATATTAATGTTTCCACTTAACACAATTATAGCATAATACAAAACTATTTTGAATATCAGAGATGTATCAATAAAGCAACTTTATTATTGGCCTCTAGGGCATATCTCCTTCACGAGCCAAGGTCTCTAGCTTGGTAACTAATGGTCCAACTTTCCTATTGGCCCTTCTGCTAGTAGTATGCCCCATTGAGCAAGGTTGTAAGCATATTGCCTCCAAAATTCCTGCATGCAAGGCCAACACAGACGATTGAAGCACATATTATTAATAGTCCAAATTCTCCACATAAGTGATGCATGTACTATAATGTCAACTTTAGATGACTTTTCTTTATTCCACATGCCAACATTATCTTTAAAAGCAACAAGAGAGGCTACCAACCCATTAATCTTAAATACATTATCCCACATAAATGTGGAAGCGACATGATCAAAAAATAGATGTGATAAAGTCTCAGGTTCATTGCAGAAAAGGCATGTTAGATAATCAACTCTCTGTCATTTAACAAGGTTATCTCTAGTGAGTGTTCTATATATTGTGAGCAATCAATCAAAGGAAAAAATGTATTTTAGGGAACTTTATTTTTCCACACTTACTACACATGTGCAGACAACACTCCTTTAAAATTAATTACTATATAAAGACATTTCACACTATAGATGCCACTAGCATCAAATTTCCATACTAAAGCATCATCCTCAGCATTTAGTTGTAGAGTCTGAGCCACTTGCAATAATTCATACCACTTTATCATTAATTTATGATCAAAACATCTCCTAAAGGTTACTTTGAGTGTCTCACCATCCCAAATATCTGCAATGGAACTATCTTTTTATTGACAATCACATAGATATCCTAGAATTGAACAAATAGACTACATGATCCAAACCAATGGTCCTCCTAGAATTTAACCTTTTTACCACCCCCACCTTCCATTGGTACCCCCATCTATGCTGCTTTAGAAGCCCACAACACCTCTTTCCAGAAAGGTGAGGCCCCAACTTCAGAACATGAAAACATGTTAGGTTTATTAATATCATACTTGTGGTTAACTATCTATTTCCACAACTTACTATCATCTAGGTAATATATTCTAATCCAGGAAGATAATAGACGCATGTTCATCACAAATAAATCTGGAATCCCAAGCCCACCAAACTCCTTCTTCTGAGCCACCAAGCTCTGATACGTCCATTTTGCATCACTATTCTATGTCTTAATTCACTATTATTCATTGATATATTTCGTATTGAGAGGTGATACTTATGTTATTTCATCTATTTTTGCATGGTTGATGACTTTTGGAGCATGGACCGCTGCAGTCAGGATTCTGATGGAAAAGGTGTTGTTTGGAGGCAAAATTCGCGAAGATCAGAAAATATACGGAAAATCCTATTTTTCCAGAAGACTCGGGATGCCAGAAGATGGAGTGGAGGTGGGCCACAGGGGGCCCACACCACCCCATGGCGCGGGCACGCCTAGGCCGCGCCAGGGAGTACTGTGGCCGCCCTGGCCCACTCCAGCCTCTCCCCTCTGGCGTATATCAACCTCCCGAAACCCTAATACTCGGGGAGCAACCACAAAAAGATTCCGCCTACTGTGGAAAACATCGAGAGAAAGATCTCTCGGCGCATGATTTGTCGGGGAATTCCTTCCCGGAGAGGGGAGATCGTCGCCATCAACACCACCATCAAGCTAGACTTCATTGGGATCATCATCATCATCACCACCACCATCATCACCATCAGCACCCTCATCACCATCTCCATATTGCTGTAACAATTGAGTTGAATCTTGGATAGTTCATAGGGGAAACTTTCCCGGTGTTGATTACTCTTTGTAGTTGATGCTATTGAGTGAACCATTGAATTATTGTTTATGTTCAGATTGTTATACATCATGATTCCATCTCTGATCATGATCCATATGATGTCTTGTGAGTAGTTCATTTTGTTCTTGAGGACATGGGAGAAGTCTTGTTGTTAGTAGTGGAGTTGCGTTAAGAAAGATTCAATAGATTGTTATTTAAGTTGTGGTTGTACTTCTTCTAGTGGTGTCATGTGAACGTCGACTACATGACACTTCACCTATATGGGCCTAGGGGAATGCATTGTGTATTTGGCTACTAATCGTAGGGGTTGCCGGAGTGACAGAAACCTAAACCCCCGTTAGGAAACCATTGCACAAGGGACGTAAGGGTCTTAGAGTTTAAAGCTGTGGTTAGGTTTCTACCTTAATTACTTTCTTGTACTTACGGATGTTTGTAAGGGGGTTTAATCACAAGTATGTATTAAGTCTTGGATGGGACAATACATTAGCACAGGTTCACCCACACAACACTTAGCAAGCTAGAGAAGATTAATCGACTATATGAAGCGAAAGCACTTGACAGTCTTCCCATGTGTCCTCGAGAACGTTTGGTCATCTATAGAAATACAACCGGCTTGTCCTTTGCTACATAAAGGATTGGGCCACTTGCTGCATTTATTCCTACTGTCTTTTATTTACTCTTACTTTGTTTACTTGCTTTATCGAAAACCCCTAAAAATCCGTTTGCTAAGTATTTGCAGAGAATTCCTAATCCATACCACTAGCCAGCACCTTCTGCTCCTCGTTGGGTTCGACACTCTTACTTGTTGAAAATACTGCGATACACCCCCTATACTTGTGGGTCATCAAGACTATTTTCTAGCGCCATTGCCGGGGAGTGAAGCGCTATTGGAGAGTGGAACTGGTAAAGGAAACTTCTACTGTGAGTATTGTTTACTTCTGCTAGTTTCTTTATTGTCATTATGGATAATTCACTGAGTTTCTTATTTGGTAATGCTACTACCACTACTAAGGTAGTAGATAAGCCACCACCTGCTGAGAAAGATGTTTTCAAAATACCTACAAGAATTATTGATGGTGTTATGGATAACTACTATGTTGGGGATGGAACTGTCCATCCTGGTGGTCATTTACTATTTATACACGAATTATGCGGGTTGTTCAAGTGTGCAAGTATTACTACAGATCAAGTCAAGAAGAAGTTATTCTCATTATCACTGAAAGGAAGAGCTGAGGAATGGTATAAGCTGCTGAAGAATGGTCAAGCTCTAGAATGGGAGGAAATAGTGCCTCTCTTTTATTCAAAGTTTTATCCTCCTAGTGAGATTCATAAAGATCAGAATCAAATATACAACTTTTGGCCTCTTGATGGAGAGAGTACAGCTCAAGCTTGGGGGTGATTGAAGTTACTAATGCTCAAATGTACCATTCATGAGCTCCCCAACAATATTATTATCAATAACTTTTATGCAAGGCTCCCTCTACATGACAAAGATTTATTGGATGCTTCTTGTGCTAGATCATTCACTCGTATGGAAGAAGAAGCTAAATGGGACCTTCTAGACCGTATTCAAGCCAACGCTGAAGCTTGGGAGAATGACAAAGGTAGAAAGTCAGGTATAAATTATGATTATGAATGCATTGAATCTTTTATGGGAACTGATGACTTTCAAATATTAAAAATGCTTATGGTCTAGAGTCTCAAGCTATTGCTTCTTATTTTAAGGCTTTTGCTTCCTACATTGAAGTGCCTAAAAAGAAGTGGAATAAGTATCATGAACCTTATAAAGATATTGCTAAGAGTGTTCCTTCAAGAAATACTGAAGTTTATACTGCTAATCATGTTTTACCTAAACCTTATATTGAGAAAATGCCTTTCCCAGTTAAGGTAAAGGAACATTCTATGATGGCTAGTATGGTAGATGAAAGTATGAATAAAGTTGTTGAACCTGATAAACAAATGGTTGATGAACCTATTGTAGCAAATGTGAAAGACTTTGTTGCTAAATATGAAAAAGAGGGACACACTATCCTTTGTAAGGATACCTCTAATATTGTTTCACAAAGTAGTGTTATGAGAGCTAGTATCCCTGTGTTTTCTGTTAGAATAAGTGATCATTGTTATGATAGTCCTTGTGATAGCTATATTGTTAAGTTTATGCATGATACTGAAAGTTATTATGAGAGAGGGAAAGTGTTCTTATGCATCTTAATAATATCAAGTTTCCTCGTTTTATGCTGAAAGTTTTTATGATGCGTTTCTTTCGCCTTCTTATGCAAGTTGCCTTTGGTTTCAATAACTTGTTTGCTTACAAAATCCCCTTGCATAGGAAGTGGGTTAGACTTAAATGTGTGGGTGTTTTTGCTTCTTAATGCTCTCTTTCGCTTCAATTTATATCCCTATGAGAGTTTCTTCAAAACTATCGTGCCCATCTTAATGGCTATAAAGAAAGAGCTTTATGGGAGACAACCCAATTTGTTTTTGCTTTTAGTTTGTTTTTGTTTCTTTGAGTCTTGGAAGTTATTACTTCGGTAATAACCGCTCCTTATCCGTTTTGTTTGGTTTTTGTGTCAAGATCAACCTCTAATGAGAGAGAAGTAAGATTTGGGGAAGTTGCTGTCCTGAAACAGATTTTTGTGCTTCACCGTAAAAATTCGTGAGAGATCTCTGTATGTCGGATTGAGCTGTAATTTTTTGTGCTTCTGCCCCAGGTTGTTATTTAACTTTATTTAGTTTTGCACTTTTTTATTTGAGCAACATAAGATTTTCGAAAAAAATTGATCTTTACCTGCTGGTCTGTTTTGACAAATTTAGCCAATCTTGCATTTGCTTCTTTATTCGATATCCTTTTTGAATTCTTTTTGGGTTTTCGGAAGGAGTTGCTGCAGTAGCTTTTGTTTTGATGGTTTTCAGTTGAAGTTGGACTCAAATGGTTTTATCACTTCACTTATACTAATGTTGCTAATGAGAGCTGTGTGAAGTTTTGTGTGAAAGAAATTTCCAGGAAGTGGAGACAATGGTGTAATAAGGAAGAGAAGGGTTTTATGACTCAAGTAAAAAGTGTATGAAGATGAAGATATCGATGATATTCAAGTGATGACTCCGGAAGAATCTACTAGATACCAAATTCAGAGACCTGTAGAGTCTGTTTTCAAATAGGTAACAGTTCTGGTAAGAAAAGTTCCGCGAAAATACAATCCAACTATATTTTTGCAGTTTTTAGTCAATAAGGAAAATTTGGAAGCGAATAAGGGACGAAACCGGAGCCGGGGTGGCCCACACCACCCCATGGCGCGGGCCCACCCCTGGCCGCGCCACCAGGTGGTGAGGCCACCCAGGACTCCGTCTCCGACCCGTTTTCTCACAGTACCTTCCTTTTGACATGAAACTTCGTAATATATAACCCCCCGGATCTACCGAGGTCCGTATATCGTGTTTTCGTCGTGTTTTGATTTGATCTGTTTTCTGTCAGGACATACTCTTTGAAAGCTTAGAAGCACAATGGTGTCCGCCAAGGATAAAGGGAAGGAGCCCATGGAGGAAGACCTCCAAGACCCCGAGAAGGAGAAGGAGATCAAGAGTGAAGGTGAAGAGGAGCAAGGCCAACGTCCGCATACCTGCACCACCATTGCAAACATTGGAGTGGTGAAACTTTCCAAGATCAGAAGGACTGCACGGATGCAGACTGGGGGGAAAGCTCCTCGTCACAGTTTGGCTCCACGGTCACTTCCTCCACGCCCTAGGAATCCTTTCCATACCCTTATCCATGAGCATCAATACCAGAATATGCCCAAGGAGAAATTACCCTCCAATTGGGATTTGCCTTGTTCTAGATATGCAGGAAAAGAAGACTTCAAGGAGGAAGAGTGGGGAAAGAATAGCAAGAGCTGGAATTCTCAACCCGACATGATCATGAGCCGCATTGAGCAAAACTCGCAGCTTATTCGTAATCTCACCTTTGAGATTAAGGATTTGGGGAAACTTATCAGAGAGATCATCGAGAGGATACCACCACCACCTAAGGAGTAATTCGTCATCAGGTTTGGCATCCCCTTGGTTTGTTCCAAGCTTGGGGGAGTGCTGCGGTACCATATCACTATCTTCTATCTTTTTACCTTATTAGTAGAGTCATATCATGAATAGAGGAGTTATTATGTAGTATGGTTTGCATTATGGAAGTGTCCCCTCTCTCGTTAGATATGTATCCCTTGGTGTGAGTTTCCTTTATGGAATATTAATGAGAAGCTCTATCATTCACTCTTTTGCATAGCTTATATTAGTTTTCAATTCGTGGTTATATGATTGATCTTGTTGTTAGTATTGGTAGCACTTTGGGATCATTGAGTTAATTTAGTTGGTTTTGGCAAACCTGGCTCGGTCAGTAGCAACGCTATTTTTGAGAGTCGAATAAAAAGATAGAAGTACTCTAGAAAAATAATTTCATCATCTTTCTTTCTTGATTTGCTCATAAGTCTAGTTTTCTCTAGTTAAGATCTTTTGTGCTTTCAAGGAAGATTGCATGTTTGCCTTTATCACTTGTATGTTTGTTTGTTTCCTTCAACTATTATACTTGATACCCAGCCTTGCTAGCCAAAAACCCGTACTGAGAGGGTATTCTTTTCGTGCATCCACCTCCTTTAAACCAAAACCTTTGCCATTTGTGTCCACCATACCTACCTAGTAGCATTATTGCTATTCCAAGTAAATTCTTGTTTTGTCTACCTCCCAAATTAAACTTGTTATGCGAAAATTAGTGATTAAAGCTCTCACGAACTTGATGGCACATTTTACTTTCTTGCATTTAATAAACTTGAACCATTGGGTCCTTCTTTGTTGCGTATATGCTTGCGCTTTATGAGTTGAAGTTAGGTGAACCATGTATCATGGGAATCGCTTTCAACACTTCATTGGTACTTGTACCTAGTTGATATCATGTTCTTTTGCTTATGGATCTCGGCGGTGTGAAATAAAAGTGGAACTTGTAAGATCATGGAGTTTATATGTGTGTTAGAGAAAGCTGGGCGCTAGCCTAAGCCATGCCTAATCATGGTGGAAACTTGCAGCATAACTATAGTGAGCATTCTATGAAGCATCCTCAATAAAAACCTATGCAAATAGCAAATAAAAAGATCACTGAGATGCTCACTGTCTGCTTGCCTTGTCATTTTGATTATGGGATAGCTCATGTGTCATGTGCAAGGGGTACCCCATTGGCGGTTCTCAATGATACACATGTATTTACAATGACAAGAGCTTGCTCATGACTGAAGTTGAGTAGCATGAGGATCGGTACTCATAAGTAAGGGGCATGAGATTTCAACTTATAACTTGTCAAGCATATCCTCTTAGTTGTGTCACTTTAACCTTAATCACCTAAAGATGCCTATGATAGGGGCAATGCGAGCTGAAAGCTAGTAAGTATCATAATTTTTGGGAGCTCTTTATGAGACTTGCAATCCCTGCTTCCCTCTTCCAAGGGCCTTTCTTTTACTTTGTAGTTGAGTCAGTAAACCTACTCCCCTCTATCTCAGCAAGTATTTTGAGTTGATGTGTTTCATTCTTTCATATGATGATTTATTCAATCATGTTTCTTATGTTCCTTGTTTTGCACATTGCTCTTATCTTGAAGTTTACTACTTCGAAAGTTTTCTTTGAAAACCAGCTATTTGTGAACTCAGCAAATTATCAACTATTCTTCGACCAAGAGCTAAGTTTGCCATTACCAATCATGATTCACTTTGTGTATCTTTATTGTGTTTCCTTTACTTATTACAAGTTGAGTTATATAATAGTGAGTTGTCTTCTATTATGATATATGTATTAGATGAATGTGATGCTTCTTGTCCGTATTCTTTTATCGACACTTCACTCCATAAACTTGAGGTCATGCTTATTGAGCTCAGTTTCGCTTGAGGATAAGCGAAGTCTAAGCTTGGGGGGAGTTGATACGTCCATTTTGCATCACTATTCTATGTCTTAATTCACTATTATTCATTGATATATTTCGTATTGAGAGGTGATACTTATGTTATTTCCTCTATTTTTGCATGGTTGATGACTTTTGGAGCATGGACCGCTGCAGTCAGGATTCTGATGGAAAAGGTGCTGTTTGGAGGCAAAATTCGCGAAGATCAGAAAATCCGGGAAAATATACGGAAAATCCTATTTTTCCAGAAGACTCAGGATGCCAGAAGATGGAGTGGAGGTGGGCCATAGGGGGCCCACACCACCCCATGGCGCGGGCAGACCTAGGCCGCGCCAGGGAGTGGTGTGGCCGCCCTGGCCCACTCCAGCCTCTCCCCTCTAGCGTATATCAATCTCCCGAAACCCTAAGACTCGAGGAGCGACCACAGAAAGATTCCTCCGCCTCTGCGGGGCGGAAAACACCGAGAGATAAAGATCTCTCTGGCAAACAGATTTTTGCCGGGGGAATTCCTTCCCGGAGAGGGGAGATCATCGCCATCAACACCACCATCAAGCTGGACTTCATCAGGATCATCATCATCACCACCATCATCACCATCAGCACCCTCATCACCATCTCCATATTGCTGTAACAATTGAGTTGAATCTTGCATAGTTCATAGGGGAAACTTTCCCGGTGTTGATTACTCTTTATAGTTGATGCTATTGAGTGAACCATTGAATTATTGTTTATGTTTAGATTGTTATACATCATTATTCCATCTCTGATCATGATCCATATGATGTCTTGTGAGTAGTTCGTTTTGTTCTTGAGGACATGGGAGAAGTCTTGTTGTTAGTAGTGGAGTTGCGTTGAGAAAGATTCAATAGATTGTTATTTAAGTTGTGGTGTACTTCTTCTAGTGGTGTCATGTGAACGTCGACTACATGACACTTCACCTATATGGGCCTAGGGGAATGCATTGTGTATTTGGCTACTAATCGTAGGGGTTGCCGGAGTGACAGAAACCTGAACCCCCGTTAGGAAACCATTGCACAAGGGACGTAAGGGTCTTAGAGTTTAAAGCTGTGGTTAGGTTTCTACCTTAATTACTTTCTTGTACTTACGGATGTTTGCAAGGGGTATAATCACAAGTATGTATTAGTCTTGGATGGGCGGTACATTAGCACAGGTTCACCCACACAACACTTAGCAAGCTAGAGAAGATTAATCAACTATATGAAACGAAAGCACTTGACAGTCTTCCCATGTGTCCTCGAGAACGTTTGGTCATCTATAGAAATACAACCGGCTTGTCCTTTGCTACATAAAGGATTGGGCCACTTGCTGCATTTATGCCTACTGTCTTTTATTTACTCGCACTTTGTTTACTTGCTTTATCAAAACCCCCTAAAAATCCGTTTGCTAAGTATTTGCAGAGAATTCCTGATCCATACCACTAGCCAGCACCTTCTGCTCCTCGTTGGGTTCGACACTCTTACTTATCGAAAATACTGCGATACACCCCCTATACTTGTGGGTCATCAAGCTCCAGTTCGCTCAATGGTATTTATGATGCCCTTCATAATCATCCCACGGGCAATGAGCCTTTTGAGAATTAATTAAAGTTATAGCCTATTTAGGAAACTTAATTACTTAATAGGTACAAGGGAATGCTAGCAAACACACTCCTAACTAGCTCAAGTTTGGTAGCATGATTTAGCAGCATCCCCTCCACCCATCAACTTTCTTGAGGGTTTTATCTACAATAGGTTCTAGGTCCTCTTTTCTCATCTTAGTATAATGCAAAGGTACCCCTAGATATTTCAAAGGGAATTTCCCTTGTGTACAACTCAAAGCCTATGCAAATGCCTAGGCTACATTGCTAGCAAGGAACATGGCATCCCAACAAGTGGAGATGAACACCCTATCCAGCAGAGCCATAATTAAACAATGAGGGGAGTATATCAACAATGAGGGGAGTATGATCACTACTAACTCTAGGTTTAGCCTTAACATTGCTAGAAAGGAACATGGCATCCCAACAAGTGGAGATGAACACCCTATCCAGCAGAGCCATAATTAAATTATCTTGATTATTGGCCAAGGTGAATTTCCTACCCACATTTTTCATTTCCATTAGGCTAAATTTATTAATCCCGTCATTAAATAAATCAACCCAATGTTGGTTAATGTTTCCTGTATTCTTTTCACGGCTTTCTCTAATAAGATTAAAGTCAACACCTACTAAGGTAGGCCCCATCCCACTAGCAAACATATTATGAAGCTCATTAATGAATTCCAGCTTGTGTTCATCATAAGAGGACCATACACAAAAATAAATCTCCATATTATGTTGTCTCTCTTACTTTTAATAAGGACAACCACAGTAGAAGTATGTCCCTAGAAACTGCATCAAATAAATCCAAACCAATACCTACTAGGATACCACCAGCAGTTTCCTTTGCGGGCAATCAGTTCCAAGAATATTTTCCATATGGATCTAATTGTTGCAGTTGAAAAGGAGAACAATCCTTCTTCTTCGACTCGGAAAAAATAATTTATCAAGGCATATCTCTCTAATGATATCATGCACTCTAGTAAGATTATTAAGTATATTCAGACCTCTAGGATTCCAAATTAGTGCTACTAGCATGATTAAAATGGAGTTTATTTTTACTACTCTTCCTATCAGAAACCTTCAACCAAGGTTCCTTATTTTGATCATTACTATTGTAATTATCAGAACACTCCCCATGCACACCATAATTGGATGCATTTGGAACATGCATGTCCTCAACTGTAACATCAATGTTACCAAGTATGAACATATCAGGATGATTAATATGAAAGTTAGCCTATTAGTTTCTACTCCTTTGATGAGATTAATATTAGATTCAATTTTCATCATCAAAAGAACCCATGTTAATACCTGCAGACCTAGATTTATCTAGTAGAGAATTGTTGTCTAAAGCAACAAAAAATTGGGAGAAACATTTAATTTGTTTTTACCTTTAGGCACTTATAAATTCATAGTTTTCTCTAAGTCCTAATCTATTTTAATGGCTGTATTTACATCCCTAGCAATTCTTCTACTCATTCTTGGTCCTTGGACAGGGCCCCACTTCTTCTGAGATTTTCCTATTAGCACATTTAGGACATGCTCTAACATGGGATGCTTCCCTTGTATCACCACTGCATGTGCTTGAGTTTCCTGGTTCTCCTCATCTGCCTAATTAAAGCTTTGGAGCAAGTGCACTCCAATGTTCTTTGCATGCTCTGTATACATCATCAGTGGTGCAGTTGAAACCATAGAATTCCCTTTTCCAAGGATTTTATTCATCACCACATTTTCTATCATCTTGTGGCTACTAGAGGGGACACTGGCATCAATAGTCCTTGCTCCATTCCTATTGGAGTTTAGAGTAGAGGTTTTCTGCTGACTGTCAGTTTCCATCCTACTAGTACGAGTGTTCTTATCCTTATTCAATTGGTCTTGGAAGTCATCTCCTAGCTCCTTGATGGCCCAAAATATATTGAGCTCGCTGGGGAACCCCAAGAGGAAGGTATGATGAGCACAACAACAAGTTTTCCCTCGGTACGAAACCAAGGTTATCAATCCAGTAGGAGCAAGGAAACACCCCAAAGGTGTAGCTAGCTGAACTTTGGCAGGGCGCACTACCGGTGCCAACAGCAACGTGGAGACCTGCACAAGACAACCACAGAACTTTGCCCCCAACTTGCAATGAGGTTGTCAATCTCACCGGTTTTGCTGAAAACAAAGGATTAAACGTATCGAATGGAAGAAAGTAATAGTTTGCAGAAAGTAAACACAAAGCAATAAACAGTTTGTAGATTGAAAGTAAAAGAAAGGACCAGGGTCCATAGTTCACTAGAGGTGGCTCTCCTTAAGATAGATAACATGCTGGGTGAACAAATTATAGCGGGGTAATTGACAAACATCGAGAAAGCATACAAGCATATACTAATCATCTTGACTCCTTTGAGACTTGATTGGGCATTACAACATTATACATAGACCGCCATCCAACTGCATCTATGACTAATAATCCACCTTCAGGTTATCATCCGAACCCCCTCCAGTATTAAGTTGCAAGCAACGGATAATTGCATTACGAATTGCGTGTATTAAACAATACGATTGTTCTATGAACAAAGGATTGTTGTTTTCTCCCTAGTAGCAACAGCACATTGATGAACCACAAGTATAGGGGGTGTATCGCAGTATTTTCGAGGGAAGTGAAACCCAATTTATTGATTCGACACAAGGGGAGCCAAAGAATATTTATAAGCCTTAACAACTGAGTTGTCAATTCAGCTGCACCTGGAAACAATCTTCCTCACAGTTTATCAAGAGCAACCGTTTGTAGTAGGAATAGCAAAGTAGCAGCAGTAGTAAAGTAAAGACAGCGAACAATAGAAGTAATGGTGATTCGAAAGTGTAGGCATATGTATGGATGGACGAGCGTTGCATGGACAAGACAATTCACATAGCAATCAGAACATAGGGCAATTGCAGATAAATAAGATAAAGCATCCCAGTACTTGATAATCCTAGGCATGTGTTCCATATATAGTCATACGTGCTCGCAATGAGAACTTGCACAACATCTTTTGTCCTGCCAGCCCGATTGCAGCGGGGCCTCAAGGGAACTACTGGCAATTAAGGTGCTCCTTTTAATAGAGCACCGGAGTAAAGCATTAACACTCCGTGAACATGTGATCCTCACATCAAATCCATTCCCTCCGGTTATCCCGATTTCTGTCACTTCGGGGCCATTGGTTCCGGACAATAACGTGTATATAGAACTTGCAGATAAGACCAAAAACAATACTATCATAATGAATCAATAACATGTTCAGATCTGAAATCATGGCACTCGGGCCCTAGTGACAAGCATTAAGCACAACAAGTCGCAACAAAGTCATAAAGCACTAATAAAAGATACTAGGCACCAAGCCCTAACAATCTGATGTCATTACATGAACGATCTCATCCAATCCCTACCATCCTGATGACCCACAAGTATAGGGGGTGTATCGCAGTATTTTCGAGGGAAGTGAAACCCAATTTATTGATTCGACACATAGGGAGCCAAAGGATATTTATAAGCTTTAACAACTGAGTTGTCAATTCAGCTGCACATGGAAACAATCTTGCTCACAGCAGTTTATCAGTAGCAACAGTTTTGTAGTAGGAATAGTAAAGTAGCGGTAGTAGCAAAGTAAAGACAACAGTAACAAAAGCAGTAAATAGTGGGATTCAAGTGCGGTAGGCATAGGGATGGATGGACGGGCGTTGCATGGACAAGACAATTCACATAGCAATCAGAACATAGGGAAATTGCAGATAAATAAGATAAAGCATCCAAGTACTAGACAATCCTAGGCATGTGTTCCATATATAGTCATACGTGCTCGCAATGAGAACTTGCACAACATCTTTTGTCCTGCCAGCCCATTTGCATCGGGGCCTCAGGGAAACTACTGGCAATTAAGGTGCTCCTTTTAATAGAGCACCGGAGCAAAGCATTAACACTCCGTGAACACATGTGATCCTCACATCAAAGCCATTCCCTCTGGTTATCCCGATTTCTGTCACTTCGGGGCCATTGGTTCTGGACAACAACATGTGTATACAACTTGCAAATAAGAACAAAAACAATACTATCATAATGAATCAATAACATGTTTAGATCTGAAATCATGGCACTCGGGCCCTAGTGACAAGCATTAAGCATAACAAGTCGCAACAAAGTCATAAAGCACTAATAAAAGATACTAGGCACCATGCCCTAACAATCTGATGCCATTACATGAACGATCTCATCCAATCCCTACCATCCCCATAGCCTACATCGGGGGATTACTCACTCATAGATGGGGGAAACATGGATGGTCGATGGAGAAGCGATGGTGATGATGATGGCGATGATCTCCTCAATTCCCGTCCGTGAGTGCCAGAACGGAGTTTCTGGTGCTGTTTCGTGGAATCTGGTGGTGGCGGCAGAGCGGAACTCCTTCTGGAAAAACGTCGAACCCCCCAGAGTTTTTAGGTTAGAAGGCTTCTTATAGGCAAAGGGGGAGACCGAGGGGGTGCCTGGGGCCACCACACCATGCCCTGGCGCGGCTAGGCCTAGCCCACGCCTGGGGGGTGTGGCTAGCCCCTGGCCCTCCTCCGTCTCGTATTCTAGCTCCTGGAGTCTTCTAGAAAAATAGGCACTTTGGCTTTTGTCCCGTCCAATTCCGAGAATATTCATTTTCTGACTTTCCTGGAACCAAAAACAACAAAAAACAGGCAGCTGGCACTGTGGCTCTTATTAATAGGTTACTCTAAGAAATCATATGAAAAGTACTCCAAAGTGTGGACAAAACACAAGAAAGTAGATAAAACCAAGCATGGAACATCAAAAATTATAGATACATTTGCAATGTATCAACATCCCCAAGCTTAACTCCTGCTCGTCCTCGAGTAGGTAAGTGATAAAAAGAAAGAATAATTTTTGAGGTGACATGCACCATCATAAACTAGATCAAAGTATTTGTAAAACATTCAAAGCTGAGATCATAGTACTTCAATCATAACATGAAAGACAAAGTTCTAGCAATAAGACATAGCATATGTTGCAACATGAAAAGGCACAAACAAAAGATTCATGAATATCAATGCTTTGCAAGACGTTTGTTTGTTTCACATAAAGAAAACATAGCATAATGGCATTCAGCTTGTCCCTCATAGAGTAGCAAATATAAATGCATAGGACACCTTCAAAGTTCATAAGAGTGACTAGATACAAATAGTTTAGAACAAGCAATATCAAGGTATGCATCAATCAACAAGTCTTGGGACAATGCACATAGAACTAAGAATGGCCACTATGCTCTCAAGAAAGTGCTCAAAGAATATGTGGAGACTCAACAAGTAAAAGAAAAGGTTTTGAATAGTTTGAAAGGCTTCCAAATGCTCAAAGTATGGTAATCATTAGCTTTGAGCTCTCATTGACCCTATCATAAGCATCTTTAATGTAGTTAAGGTGAAAGTGAGGTCCAATCTAAGTTATATGCTTGACAGACTATAAACTGAAAATCCCATGTCCCTTGAGTACGAGGGACGATCCTCATGCTACTTAACTTTAGTTACCGGTAAGTTCTTGTCATCATAAATATGTGCGTATCATAGAGAACCGCCAACGGGGTACCCCTTGCCCGATGATATGGAAGAATCCCCATATCAAAATGACAAGGCAAGCAGACAATGAGTATCTCAGCAATCTTCTTATTTACCATGGGAAAATGGTGCTTTTTCTCTCTTTCCTCTTTTCATAAATCTCTTTTTTTCTTTTTCTCAATAGCTATCTCTCTTTTTTTATAAGAAGAATGCTTCATAGATATCATTATGGTTACGCTGCAGGTTTCCACCATGTCAGCATGGATTAGACCAATGACCTGCGTTTCTCTAACACACATACATAACTCCATGGACTTACAAGCTCCCCTTTTATTTCACACCGACGACATCCGCAAACAAAAGAGCAAGGTATCAACTGGGTATATATTTACAAGTGTTGAAAGCGTTCCCCGTGACAGCACGGTTCTGCTAATCCCCAGCCTATAATTTGCAAGCATATAACTTTCATGGAGAATCACAATGGTTCAGGTTTATTAAGTGCAGGAAATAAAGTGTGCCATCAAGTTCGTGAGAGCTTTACTAACTAACTTTCTCATAACAAGCAAACATTTTATTCGAAAGAAAACAAGGCACATTGAATATGCACGGAAGTAGCAAATGATGCTAATAGGTAGGTATGGTGGAAACTTTGGCAATATTTGGTTTAGGGAGTTGGAAACTTGAGTAAAACATACTCAGTGAAAGTGAAGGCTAGCAATAGTAAGGGAGCGACAAACGAGAGAGCAATAATGGCCATAATCATGCAGAGCGACAAAACATCATTAATCAAAGCATAAAGTGATACTACAAGTTGAAAACTAAAGGATCATACAGGCTTATGGTGACTTGAGATAGTCATAACATGGTGTGAGCATGCGCCAAGTCAACCCGAATAAAGCATCAAAGGAGAATACCACAATACTATGCTCTAATATGCTAAAACAACGCATGATTCATCCAAGGCACATTAAGCAATCTCAATTGTTTGTAACAAGTCATGCTACAACAAAGAATACTAAGCATAAAGCCAAAACAATATCAAGCATGGCATGACAGAGCATAGGCCACAGTCAAAAACAAGCTCTCTTTACCACTTAAGCATGAGCTCTCCTACTCTTTTCCAAACCAAACCAAACTATTTGAACACCAATATATGAAAGAGGAAGTCCAACCAATTTATTCATCAAACTAAGAAAACCACGCAAACTAAAAACCAAAACAAAAATGAAAAACAAGACACTCCAAGAACAACACAACTGTGCATGAAACAATAAAAATGAAGTGGTTGAAAGAAACCTGAGATTTTTATTGATGAAGAAGGGGATGCCTTGGGCATCCCCAAGATTTGACGCTTGTACTTCTTGGATATTTCTTGGGGTGACATGCGTGGCATCCCCAAGCTTCAGCTTTAGTCCATCCTTCATCTCATTACTCATTCCTTCCATACACCTGAAATTTTTTCTTCATACAAAACTTCACACAATCTTTATTAGCAACATTAGTGCACTCAAGATAATAAGTCTTTAGGTTCAGTTCTAACACCAATAAACTTCCATTAAAACACTATATACTTTAGCACTTCCCTCAAAAAGCTCAATTCCCCAAAAGAACTCAAAAAGGAACCAACAAGAAGCAAATGCAGAAAATGGCAGAAATCTGTCAAAACAGACCAGCAGGTAAAGAAGAATTTTTTTGAAGACCTTCTGTTGCTCAAATCAAAAAGTGTTGAACTAACGAAAGTTATATAACAACCTGGTACAGAAGCATAAAAATTCACGCCTCAACAAGACGTTCAGAGATTTTACACGAATTTTTACGGTGAACCACAGAAATCTGTTTCGGGACAACAACTTTTCCAATCATTACTTCTCTCTTATTAGAGGTTACTCTTGGCACAAAAAGCAAATAAAAAGGATAAAGAGCGGTTATTACTGAGGTAATAACTTCCAAGACTCAACTAAAACTTTTGGGTTATCTCCCAATAAGTACTTTTCTTTAACGCCTTTAAGTTAGGCATAAGCAAAAACTAAAATGGATAGAATAGAAGTAAGCGGAGATAATCATGGTGAAAACATTGTTTTGTTCAATGAAATCCTTTTGTTAACAAGGTTGATCAGGTCTTTTTACCAAAACAATCATATGATATAAAACTTTGTATTCCACTAATGATTATGTTACCTCAACCTTGATAGCAATGGTCCCAATCATAATAGTTTCAAATTTTTCTCTTGGTATGGGACAATATATTTCTCCAACTTGAATGCCCTCAACATGTTCAATTGAATTCAAACCATAAGTCCTTTCAATGTTATTGGGTAAATAAACAGTATGTTCCTTGTCATTAACATTGAAGGTCACCTTCCCTTGATTACAATTAATAACAACTCCTGCAGTGTTTAAGAAAAGGTCTCCCAAGAATAATAGACATATTATCATCTTCAGGCATAATAGTTTAAGAGGATGCTCTCATAAGAAATATGAGTTGAAGTAAAAGTGAGCATCAAGGAGCAAATTCAAAACACATTTAAGTCTAACCCACTTCCTATGCATAGGAATCGTGTATGCAAATAAATTCGCAAGGAACAAAGTAACAGGCATAGGAAGATAAAACAAGAGTGACTTCAAAACTTTCAGCACATAGAGAGGTGTTTCAATACCATGAAGGCTTCTACAACCATATTTTCCTCTCTCATAATAATTCTCAGTAGCCTCATGAATAAACTCAACAATATAACTATCACATAAAGCATGCTTTTCATGATCTACAAGCACTAGAGCTTTATTATAAACATTTTCAAAAGAATCCTCAGGAACATAACATTCATCCTCCTTCAGTAAGCATGGGGGACAATCAAATAATGTAAGGGATAAAGAGTTACTCTCATTAGAAGGTAGGCATGGGTAGCTAATCCATTCTTCCTCCTTTTGTTCATCACTCTCCTCCTCTTTTTCATCTAATGAGATTTCAGGTTCATCAATTTCTTCTTCCATAGGATCCTGCAAGGCATTAGTCTCTTCCATTTATGGAAAGCATCTATTAATATATTCAAGAATATAACCATTTCCTTCCTTGTAATTATCAAAGCAAAATTTAAGTATACCATAAACCTCATACTTATAAGGTGAATCATCAATATTTTCAAACAAACTAGCAAGTTCAAATGCACCCTTCCTAGCAATAAATTCTTCAATTTGTTCCACATCATAAAAGTCATAATTTCCCTTAACATAAGAAGATATGGTAGCATTATCATTATACTCATATTGAAAAGGGAGGTGTTTGTACCTCCTACAGCAACAAGATTTATCAAGGCAATAAGTAACATTATAAGTAGAGCACACGTTTCTAGCAACGGTATACAATTTATCAATTTGTTCCCATAAGTGTTTCCCTTTTTGTGACAAACGGTGTTCCTTATAATAATATTTTTGATCTTCCATGAACCCACCTTGCCAATAAGATTCAGTTTCAAAGAAACCAACCATTGACAACAAGCATGATAAAGCAAGACAATAACAGACCAATGAAAATAACAACTAGAATAGGAACCAATTTTTTTGTATTTTTGATAAAGAAACAAACAAACAAGGAGAAAATAAACTTATCTTGAACAATAGTGAATCCAAGTGAACTTGATAAATAAAGCTATGCTCCCCAACAATGGCGCCAGAAAATAGTCTTGATGAACCACAAGTATAGGGGGTGTATCGCAGTATTTTCGAGGGAAGTGAAACCCAATTTATTGATTCGACACAAGGGGAGCCAAAGAATATTTATAAGCCTTAACAACTGAGTTGTCAATTCAGCTGCACCTAGAAACAATCTTGCTCATAGCAGTTTATCAGTAGCAACAGTTTTGTAGTAGGAATAGTAATGTAGCAGCAGTAGCAAAGTAAAGACAGCAGTAACAATAGAAGTAACAGTGGGATTCGAGTGCAGTAGGCATAGGGATGGATGGACGGGCGTTGTGATACATTGCAAATGTATCTATAATTTTCGATGTTCCATGCTTGGTTTTATCCACTTTCTTGTGTTTTGTTCCAACTTTGGAGTACTTTTCATATGATTTCTTGGACTAACCTATTAACAAGAGCCACAGTGCCACCTGCCTGTTTTCTACTGTTTTTGGTTCCAGGAAAGTCAGAAAATGAATATTCTCAGAATTGGACGGGACAAAAGCCAAAGTGCCCATTTTTCCGGATGTCATCAAGTGCCAGAATACGAGATAGAGAGGGGCCAGGGCCACTGCAGACCACTGGCTGCGCGGTGGTGTGGCCACTCCCGGCACCCCCTCGGCCTCTCCTTCTGCCTATATATTACCCTCGGGACGAAAACCCTAAGTCTCCGATCAAAAATCCACGAAAGAGTCTGTAGCCGCCGTCATCTCCATCCCGAGATCAGGAGGGATCCGAAGCTCTTCCCAGCACCCTGCCGGAGAGGGGAATTCACCCTGGAGGCCTTCTTCATCACCATGCAAGCCTCTGGTGTGATGTGTGAGTAGTTCATCCTTAGACTACGGATCCATGTAGTAGCTAGATGGCTGGTTCTCCTCCTTTGTGCTTTCATGTTTAGATCTTGTGAGCTTCGTTCATGATCAAGATCATCTATTTGTAATTCTGCATATTGTGTTTGCGGGGATCCGATGGATATTGAGATGCTATTTCAGATTGATTATTGATTCTATCATGTCTTTGTTATTTGTGATCTTGCATGCTTTCCGTTGTTAGTAGCTATCTTGGCCAAGTAGATGCTAGCTCAAGAGTTAGTATTTATGCTCGATAGTGGGTTCATGCCTCTAGTAATCTGGGGAAGTGATAGAAAGCTCTAAGGTACTAGATGTGTTGTTGCTACTAGGGAGAAAACAACAATCCTTTGTTCATAGAACAATCGTATTGTTTAATTTACACGTAGTTCGTAAAGCAATAATCTGTTGCTTACAACTTAATACTGGAGGGGGTTCGGATGATAACCTGAAGGTGGATTATTAGTCATAGATGCAGTTGGATGGCGGTCTATGTATTATGTTGTAATGCCCAATCAAATCTCAAAGGAGTCAAGATGATTAGTATATGCATGTATTGCTTTCTCGATGTTTGTCAATTGCCCCGCTGTAATTTGTTCACCCAGCATGTTATCTATCTAAGGAGAGCCACCTCTAGTGAACTATGGATCCCGATCCTTTTACTTTACATACAATCTATAAACTGTTTACTGCTTTGTGTTTAGTTTCTGCAAACTATTACTTCTTTCCATTCGATACGTTTAATCCTTTGTTTTCTGCAAAACACGGTGAGATTGACAACCTCGTCGCAAGTTGGGGACAAAGTTCTGTGGTTGTGTTGTGCAGGTCTCCACGTTGCTACTAGCACTGGTAGTGCGCCCTGCCAAAGCTTCATAGTAACACCTTTGGGGTGTTTCCTTGCTCCTCTTGGTTCGATTAAACCTTGGTTTCATAACTAAGGAAACTTGTCTGTGCTCATCATACCTTCCTCTTGGGGTTCCCAACGAGCTCTACATCAACCACGCACCAGCACTTTTCTGGGCGCCGTGCATTAAGCCATCAAGCATTTTTCTGGCGCCGTTGCCGGGGATTCAAGGACATCTTCACAAGGGGAGTCCCTTATAACCAATCTCTTTACTTTGTTGTTTTTGTTTTGCTTAGTTTTCTTTTTGCTTTGTTTGCTTGTTTTGTTATTCAAAAACACACAAAAAAATTAGTTTTACTAGTTTGCTTTCTTATTTGAAAATCCAAAAAAATGACTACTCTTGAAAACACTAAGTTGTGTGACTTCACTAGCACCAACAACAATGATTTTATAAGCACACTTATTGCTCCACCTGTGCCTGAAAATACTTTCTTTGAGATAAAACCTGCTTTACTCAATCTTGTTATGAGAGAACAATTTTCTGGTATTGGTAATGAAGATGCCGCTTCCCATCTAAATAACTTTGTTGAACTTTGTGAGATGCAAAAGCATAGGGATATAGATGGTGATATTATTAAGCTGAAATTGTTTCCTTTCTCTTTGAGAGGAAAAGCTAAAGAATGGTTGAATTCCTTAACTAGGAATAGTATTGATTTTTGGACTAAGTGCAAAGATGCTTTTATTGGAAAATACTATCCTCCTGCTAAGATTATATCCATGAGAAGTGAAATAATGAAGTTTAAATAACTTGATAATGAGCATGTTGCTCAAGCTTGGGAAAGAATGAAATCTTTGGTAAAGAATTGTCCCACTCATGGACTGACTGCTTGGATGATCATCCAAACTTTTTATGGATTGAACTATTCTTCAAGGAACCTATTGGATTCTGCTGCTGGAGGTACCTTTATGACCATCGCTTTGGGTGCTGCAACAAAACTTCTAGACAATATGATGGTTAATTATTCTGAATGGCATACCGAGAGAGCTCCACAAGGTAAGAAGGTAAATTCTGTTGAGGAAACCTCCTCCTTGAGTGAGAAGATTGATATTATTATGTCTATGCTTGTTAATGGGAAAGCCCATATTGATCCAAATAATGTTCCTTTAGCCTCTTTGGTTGCTCAAGAAGAGCAAGTTGATGTGAACTTCATAAGAAATAACAATTTTGGCAACAATGCTTATGGTAATAATGCTTATAGGAACAATTTTGGTAACAACAATTATAAGCCATATCCTCCCAACAATGGTAATGCTTATGGAAACTCTTACAACAATAATAGGAGTGCTCCCTCTGAACTTGAAGTTATGCTTAAAGAGTTTAGTAGTAAACAAACTGCCTTCAATAAAACTATTGAGGAAAAACTCTTTAATGCTGAAAGAAATATAGCATCTTTAGCTGAAGCTCAAACTACTTTGAATAAAATGGCTGCTAAACTTGAAACTAATGAGAATCCCTTTGCAGCTACCAATGCTATACAAGTAAGAATTGATGAAAATGTTAGACTATTAGCTGAATTACATGCTAAGTGGGAAAGAGAAGATGAAATTGCTAGAAACATTAGTGTTTCTACTATTACCACCACTAGTGTTGAGGCTAGTAATAGTTCTACTACTTTAGATGATAAGTATGATTTTGATCTTGATGGTTGCAACATCTCTGGAGTTATTAAGTTCCTACAAAAGCTTTCTAAAAGTCCTAATACTAGTGCTATGAACATGGCCTTTACAAAACACATTACTGATGCTCTCATAAAGATTAAAGAAGAAAAGATGAAACATAAAGCTTCTATTGCTATAAAACAAGAAGATGGTTGGGAACCCATCATTAATATGAAAGTGAATGACTTTGATTTTAAAGCTTTATGTGATCTTGATAGTAGTGTTTCTATTATGCCTAAAGGATTTATGATATGCTTGATTTGCCTCCTCTTGAAGATTGTTATTTGAATGTCCTACTTGATGATAATGCTAAAAAGAAATTCATGGGGAGTCTTAATGATGTTCTTATTATGGTTAACAATGCCTATGTCCCCGTTGATTTCTATGTTTTGGATGTTGAATACAATGCTTCTTGTCCTATTACTTTGGGAAGACCTTTTCTTAGAACTGTTGGTGCCATCATTGATATGAAAGAAGGCACCACTAAATATCAACTCCCACTCAAGAAAGGTATAGAACACTTCCCTAAAAAGAAAGAAAATATTTCTTTTACTTCTCCTATGAAAACAAAATTTGGTCTCAATGCTTCTTCATTGAGAACACTTGATTCTTTCTTGCTTCTTATGCCTAACTTAAAGGCGTTAAAGAAAAGTACTTATTGGGAGATAACCCAAAAGTTTTAGATGAGTCTTGGAAGTTATTACCTCTGTAATAACCTCTCCATATCCTTTTTATTTGCTTTTTGTGCTAAGAGTAACCTCTAATGAGAGAGAAGTAATGATTGGGAAAGTTGTTGTCCCGAAACAGATTTCTGTGCTTCACCGTGTGTAAAATCTCTGAACATCTTTTTGAGCCGTGAATTTTTGTGCTTCTTCCCCAGGTTGTTATCTAACTTTCGTTAGTTCAACACTTTTTGATTTGAGCAACAGAAGGTCTTCGAAAAAATTCGTATTTACCTGCTGGTCTGTTTTGACAGATTTTTGCCATTTTCTGTATTTGCTTCTTGTTGGTTCCTTTTTGAGTTCTTTTGGGGAATTGAGCTTTTTGAGGGAAGTGCTACAGTAGCTAGTGTTCTAATGGAAGTTTATTTGGTGTTAGAACTGAACCTTAAGACCTTTTATCTTGAGTACACTAATGTTGCTAATAAAGATTGTGTGAAGTTTTGTATGAAGGAAAAATTTCAGGTGTATAGAAGGAATGAGTAATGAGATGACAGATGGACTAAAGCTCAAGATTGGGAATGCCACGCGTGTCACCCAAAGAAATATCCAAGAAGTACAAGCGTCAAAGCTTGGGGATGCCCAAGGCACCCCCTTCTTCATCAATAAAAATCTCAGGTTTCTTCCAAACGCTTCATTTTTATTGTTTCATGCATAGTTGTGTTTTTCTTGGAGCGTCTTCTTTTTTCATTTTTGTTTTGGTTTTTCGTTTGCTTTTGTCTGCTTAGTTTGCTGAATAAATTGGTTGGACCCCCTCTTTCATACATTGCTTTGCAAATAGTTTGGTTTTGTTTTTGACTGTGGCCTATGCTTTGAGCTTTCCTACTCTTTTCCAAACCAAACCAAACTATTTGAACACCAATGAATGAAAGATGGGGTCCAACCAATTTATTCAGAAAACTAAGCAGACAAAAGCAAACGAAAAACCAAAACGAAAACAAAAAAGAAGTTGGTCCAAGAACAACACAACCGTGCATGAAACAATAAAAATGAAGCGTTTGGAAAAAACCTGAGATTTTTATTGATGAAGAGGGGGATGCCTTGGGCATCCCCAAGCTTTGATGCTTGTACTTCTTGTATATTTCTTGGGGTAACACATGTGGCATCCCCAAACTTGAGCTTTAGTCCATCCTTCATCTCATTACTCATTCCTTCCATACACCTGAAATTTTTCCTTCATACAAAACTTCACACAATCTTTATTAGCAACATTAGTACACTCAAGATAAATAAGTCTTAAGGTTCAGTTCTAACACCAAATAAACTTCCATTAGAACACTAGCTACTGTAGCACTTCTCTCAAAAAGCTCAATTCCCCAAAAGAACTCAAAAAGGAACCAACAAGAAGCAAATGCAGAAAATGGCAGAAATCACAAAACAGAGCATGTAAAGACGAATTTTTTCGAGGACCGTCTGTTGCTCAAATCAAAAAAGTGCTGAACTAACGAAAGTTAGATAACAACCTGGGACAGAAGCACAAAAATTCACGCCTCAACAAGACGTTCAGAGATTTTACACGAATTTTTACGGTGAACCATGTAAATCTGCTTTCGGGACAACAACTTTTCCAATCATTACTTCTCTCTTATTAGAGGTTACTCTTGGCACAAAAAGCAAATAAAAAGGATAAATAGCGGTTATTACTGAGGTAATAACTTCCAAGACTCAACTAAAACTTTTGGGTTATCTCCCAATAAGTACTTTTCTTTAACGCCTTTAAGTTAGGCATAAGCAAAAACTAAAATGGATAGAATAGAAGTAAGCGGAGATAATCATGGTGAAAACATTGTTTTGTTCAATGAAATCCTTTTGTTAACAAGGTTGATCAGGTCTTTTTACCAAAACAATCATATGATATAAAACTTTGTATTCCACTAATGATTATGTTACCTCAACCTTGATAGCAATGGTCCCAATCATAATAGTTTCAAATTTTTCTCTTGGTATGGGACAATATATTTCTCCAACTTGAATGCCCTCAACATGTTCAATTGAATTCAAACCATAAGTCCTTTCAATGTTATTGGGGAAATAGACAGTATGTTCCTTGTCATTAACATTGAAGGTCACCTTCCCTTGATTACAATTAATAACAGCTCCTGCAGTGTTTAAGAAAAGGTCTCCCAAGAATAATAGACATATTATCATCTTCAGGCATAATAGTTTAAGAGGATGCTCTCATAAGAAATATGAGTTGAAGTAAAAGTGAGCATCAAGGAGCAAATTCAAAACACATTTAAGTCTAACCCACTTCCTATGCATAGGAATCGTGTATGCAAATAAATTCGCAAGGAACAAAGTAACAGGCATAGGAAGATAAAACAAGAGTGACTTCAAAACTTTCAGCACATAGAGAGGTGTTTCAATACCATGAAGGCTTCTACAACCATATTTTCCTCTCTCATAATAATTCTCAGTAGCCTCATGAATAAACTCAACAATATAACTATCACATAAAGCATGCTTTTCATGATCTACAAGCACTAGAGCTTTATTATAAACATTTTCAAAAGAATCCTCAGGAACATAACATTCATCCTCCTTCAGTAAGCATGGGGGACAATCAAATAATGTAAGGGATAAAGAGTTACTCTCATTAGAAGGTAGGCATGGGTAGCTAATCCATTCTTCCTCCTTTTGTTCATCACTCTCCTCCTCTTTTCATCTAATGAGATTTCAGGTTCATCAATTTCTTCTTCCATAGGATCCTGCAAGGCATTAGTCTCTTCCATTTATGGAAAGCATCTATTAATATATTCAAGAATATAACCATTTTCTTCCTTGTAATTATCAAAGCAAAATTTAAGTATACCATAAACCTCATACTTATAAGGTGAATCATCAATATTTTCAAACAAACTAGCAAGTTCAAATGCACCCTTCCTAGCAATAAATTCTTCAATTTGTTCCACATCATAAAAGTCATAATTTCCCTTAACATAAGAAGATATGGTAGCATTATCATTATACTCATATTGAAAAGGGAGGTGTTTGTACCTCCTACAGCAACAAGATTTATCAAGGCAATAAGTAACATTATAAGTAGAGCACACGTTTCTAGCAACGGTATACAATTTATCAATTTGTTCCCATAAGTGTTTCCCTTTTTGTGACAAACGGTGTTCCTTATAATAATATTTTGATCTTCCATGAACCCACCTTGCCAATAAGATTCAGTTTCAAAGAAACCAACCATTGACAACAAGCATGATAAAGCAAGACAATAATGACCAATGAAAATAACAACTAGAATAGGAACCAATTTTTTTGTATTTTTGATAAAGAAACAAACAAACAAGGAGAAAATAAACTTATCTTGAACAATAGTGAATCCAAGTGAACTTGATAAATAAAGCTATGCTCCCCAACAATGGCGCCAGAAAATAGTCTTGATGAACCACAAGTATAGGGGGTGTATCGCAGTATTTTCGAGGGAAGTGAAACCCAATTTATTGATTCGACACAAGGGGAGCCAAAGAATATTTATAAGCCTTAACAACTGAGTTGTCAATTCAGCTGCACCTAGAAACAATCTTGCTCATAGCAGTTTATCAGTAGCAACAGTTTTGTAGTAGGAATAGTAATGTAGCAAAGTAAAGACAGCAGTAACAATAGAAGTAACAGTGGGATTCGAGTGCAGTAGGCATAGGGATGGATGGACGGGCGTTGTGATACATTGCAAATGTATCTATAATTTTCGATGTTCCATGCTTGGTTTTATCCACTTTCTTGTGTTTTGTTCCAACTTTGGAGTACTTTTCATATGATTTCTTGGACTAACCTATTAACAAGAGCCACAGTACACCGCCTGCTTTTCTACTGTTTTGGTTCCAGGAAAGTCAGAAAATGAATATTCTCAGAATTGGACGGGACAAAAGCCAAAGTGCCCATTTTTCCGGATGTCATCAAGTGCCAGAATACGAGATAGAGAGGGGCCAGGGGGCCACCAGACCACCTGGCCGTGTGGCCAGGCCTGGCGCGGTGGTGTGGCCACTCCCGGCACCCCCTCGGCCTCTCCTTCTGCCTATATATTACCCTCGGGACGAAAACCCTAAGTCTCCGATCAAAAATCCACGAAAGAGTCTCAGAGTCATCTCCATCCTGAGATCAGGAGGGATCCGAAGCTCTTCCCAGCACCCTGCCGGAGAGGGGAATTCACCCTGGAGGCCTTCTTCATCACCATGCAAGCCTCTGGTGTGATGTGTGAGTAGTTCATCCTTAGACTACGGATCCATGTAGTAGCTAGATGGCTGGTTCTCCTCCTTTGTGCTTTCATGTTTAGATCTTGTGAGCTTCGTTCATGATCAAGATCATCTATTTGTAATTCTGCATATTGTGTTTGCGGGGATCCGATGGATATTGAGATGCTATTTCAGATTGATTATTGATTCTATCATGTCTTTGTTATTTGTGATCTTGCATGCTTTCCGTTGTTAGTAGCTATCTTGGCCAAGTAGATGCTAGCAACTCCAAGAGTTAGTATTTATGCTCGATAGTGGGTTCATGCCTCTAGTAATCTGGGGAAGTGATAGAAAGCTCTAAGGTACTAGATGTGTTGTTGCTACTAGGGAGAAAACAACAATCCTTTGTTCATAGAACAATCGTATTGTTTAATTTACACGTAGTTCGTAAAGCAATAATCTGTTGCTTACAACTTATCTTGGAGGGGTTGGATGATAACCTGAAGGTGGATTATTAGTCATAGATGCAGTTGGATGGCGGTCTATGTATTATGTTGTAATGCCCAATCAAATCTCAAAGGAGTCAAGATGATTAGTATATGCATGTATTGCTTTCTCGATGTTTGTCAATTGCCCCGCTGTAATTTGTTCACCCAGCATGTTATCTATCTAAGGAGAGCCACCTCTAGTGAACTATGGATCCCGATCCTTTTACTTTACATACAATCTATAAACTGTTTACTGCTTTGTGTTTAGTTTCTGCAAACTATTACTTCTTTCCATTCGATACGTTTAATCCTTTGTTTTCTGCAAAACACGGTGAGATTGACAACCTCGTCGCAAGTTGGGGACAAAGTTCTGTGGTTGTGTTGTGCAGGTCTCCACGTTGCTACTAGCACTGGTAGTGCGCCCTGCCAAAGCTCAGCTAGTAACACCTTTGGGGTGTTTCCTTGATCCTACTGGTTCGATTAAACCTTGGTTTCATAACTAAGGGAAACTTGCTGCTGTGCTCATCATACCTTCCTCTTGGGGTTCCCAACGAGCTCTACATCAACCACGCACCAGCACTTTTCTGGGCGCCGTGCATTAAGCCATCAAGCATTTTTCTGGCGCCGTTGCCGGGGATTCAAGGACATCTTCACAAGGGGAGTCCCTTATAACCAATCTCTTTACTTTGTTGTTTTTGTTTTGCTTAGTTTTCTTTTTGCTTTGTTTGCTTGTTTTGTTATTCAAAAACACACAAAAAAATTAGTTTTACTAGTTTGCTTTCTTATTTGAAAATCCAAAAAAATGACTACTCTTGAAAACACTAAGTTGTGTGACTTCACTAGCACCAACAACAATGATTTTATAAGCACACTTATTGCTCCACCTGTGCCTGAAAATACTTTCTTTGAGATAAAACCTGCTTTACTCAATCTTGTTATGAGAGAACAATTTTCTGGTATTGGTAATGAAGATGCCGCTTCCCATCTAAATAACTTTGTTGAACTTTGTGAGATGCAAAAGCATAGGGATATAGATGGTGATATTATTAAGCTGAAATTGTTTCCTTTCTCTTTGAGAGGAAAAGCTAAAGAATGGTTGAATTCCTTAACTAGGAATAGTATTGATTTTTGGACTAAGTGCAAAGATGCTTTTATTGGAAAATACTATCCTCCTGCTAAGATTATATCCATGAGAAGTGAAATAATGAAGTTTAAATAACTTGATAATGAGCATGTTGCTCAAGCTTGGGAAAGAATGAAATCTTTGGTAAAGAATTGTCCCACTCATGGACTGACTGCTTGGATGATCATCCAAACTTTTTATGCAGGATTGAACTATTCTTCAAGGAACCTATTGGATTCTGCTGCTGGAGGTACCTTTATGACCATCGCTTTGGGTGCTGCAACAAAACTTCTAGACAATATGATGGTTAATTATTCTGAATGGCATACCGAGAGAGCTCCACAAGGTAAGAAGGTAAATTCTGTTGAGGAAACCTCCTCCTTGAGTGAGAAGATTGATATTATTATGTCTATGCTTGTTAATGGGAAAGCCCATATTGATCCAAATAATGTTCCTTTAGCCTCTTTGGTTGCTCAAGAAGAGCAAGTTGATGTGAACTTCATAAGAAATAACAATTTTGGCAACAATGCTTATGGTAATAATGCTTATAGGAACAATTTTGGTAACAACAATTATAAGCCATATCCTCCCAACAATGGTAATGCTTATGGAAACTCTTACAACAATAATAGGAGTGCTCCCTCTGAACTTGAAGTTATGCTTAAAGAGTTTAGTAGTAAACAAACTGCCTTCAATAAAACTATTAAGGAAAAACTCTTTAATGCTGAAAGAAATATAGCATCTTTAGCTGAAGCTCAAACTACTTTGAATAAAATGGCTGCTAAACTTGAAACTAATGAGAATCCCTTTGCAGCTACCAATGCTATACAAGTAAGAATTGATGAAAATGTTAGACTATTAGCTGAATTACATGCTAAGTGGGAAAGAGAAGATGAAATTGCTAGAAACATTAGTGTTTCTACTATTACCACCACTAGTGTTGAGGCTAGTAATAGTTCTACTACTTTAGATGATAAGTATGATTTTGATCTTGATGGTTGCAACATCTCTAGAGTTATTAAGTTCCTACAAAAGCTTTCTAAAAGTCCTAATACTAGTGCTATGAACATGGCCTTTACAAAACACATTACTGATGCTCTCATAAAGATTAAAGAAGAAAAGATGAAACATAAAGCTTCTATTGCTATAAAACAAGAAGATGGTTGGGAACCCATCATTAATATGAAAGTGAATGACTTTGATTTTAAAGCTTTATGTGATCTTGATAGTAGTGTTTCTATTATGCCTAAAGGATTTATGATATGCTTGATTTGCCTCCTCTTGAAGATTGTTATTTGAATGTCCTACTTGATGATAATGCTAAAAAGAAATTCATGGGGAGTCTTAATGATGTTCTTATTATGGTTAACAATGCCTATGTCCCCGTTGATTTCTATGTTTTGGATGTTGAATACAATGCTTCTTGTCCTATTACTTTGGGAAGACCTTTTCTTAGAACTGTTGGTGCCATCATTGATATGAAAGAAGGCACCACTAAATATCAACTCCCACTCAAGAAAGGTATAGAACACTTCCCTAAAAAGAAAGAAAATATTTCTTTTACTTCTCCTATGAAAACAAAATTTGGTCTCAATGCTTCTTCATTGAGAACACTTGATTCTTTCTTGCTTCTTATGCCTAACTTAAAGGCGTTAAAGAAAAGTACTTATTGGGAGATAACCCAAAAGTTTTAGATGAGTCTTGGAAGTTATTACCTCTGTAATAACCTCTCCTTATCCTTTTTATTTGCTTTTTGTGCTAAGAGTAACCTCTAATGAGAGAGAAGTAATGATTGGGAAAGTTGTTGTCCCGAAACAGATTTCTGTGCTTCACCGTGTGTAAAATCTCTGAACATCTTTTTGAGCCGTGAATTTTTGTGCTTCTTCCCCAGGTTGTTATCTAACTTTCGTTAGTTCAACACTTTTTGATTTGAGCAACAGAAGGTCTTCGAAAAATTATTACACTGCATACCTTGCTGGTCTGTTTTGGAGATTTTTGCCATTTTCGTATTTGCTTCTTGTTGGTTCCTTTTTGAGTTCTTTTAGAATTAGGCTTTTGAGGGAAGTGCTACAGTAGCTAGTGTTCTAATGGAAGTTTATTTGGTGTTAGAACTGAACCTTAAGACCTTTTATCTTGAGTACACTAATGTTGCTAATAAAGATTGTGTGAAGTTTTGTATGAAGGAAAAATTTCAGGTGTATGGAAGGAATGAGTAATGAGATGACGGATGGACTAAAGCTCAAGATTGGGAATGCCACGCGTGTCACCCAAAGAAATATCCAAGAAGTACAAGCGTCAAAGCTTGGGGATGCCCAAGGCACCCCCTTCTTCATCAATAAAAATCTCAGGTTTCTTCCAAACGCTTCATTTTTATTGTTTCATGCATAGTTGTGTTTTTCTTGGAGCGTCTTCTTTTTTCATTTTTGTTTTGGTTTTTCGTTTGCTTTTGTCTGCTTAGTTTGCTGAATAAATTGGTTGGACCCCCTCTTTCATACATTGGTTTGCAAATAGTTTGGTTTTGTTTTTGACTGTGGCCTATGCTTTGAGCTTTCCTACTCTTTTCCAAACCAAACCAAACTATTTGAACACCAATGAATGAAAGATGGGGTCCAACCAATTTATTCAGAAAACTAAGCAGACAAAAGCAAACGAAAAACCAAAACGAAAACAAAAAAGAAGTTGGTCCAAGAACAACACAACCGTGCATGAAACAATAAAAATGAAGCGTTTGGAAAAAACCTGAGATTTTTATTGATGAAGAGGGGGATGCCTTGGGCATCCCCAAGCTTTGATGCTTGTACTTCTTGTATATTTCTTGGGGTAACACATGTGGCATCCCCAAACTTGAGCTTTAGTCCATCCTTCATCTCATTACTCATTCCTTCCATACACCTGAAATTTTTCCTTCATACAAAACTTCACACAATCTTTATTAGCAACATTAGTACACTCAAGATAAATAAGTCTTAAGGTTCAGTTCTAACACCAAATAAACTTCCATTAGAACACTAGCTACTGTAGCACTTCTCTCAAAAAGCTCAATTCCCCAAAAGAACTCAAAAAGGAACCAACAAGAAGCAAATGCAGAAAATGGCAGAAATCTGTCAAAACAGACCAGCATGTAAAGACGAATTTTTTCGAGGACCGTCTGTTGCTCAAATCAAAAAGTGCTGAACTAACGAAAGTTAGATAACAACCTGGGACAGAAGCACAAAAATTCACGCCTCAACAAGACGTTCAGATATTTTACACGAATTTTTACGGTGAACCACAGAAATCTGTTTCGGGACAACAACTTTTCCAATCATTACTTCTCTCTTATTAGAGGTTACTCTTGGCACAAAAAGCAAATAAAAAGGATAAAGAGCGGTTATTACTGAGGTAATAACTTCCATGACTCAACTAAAACTTTTGGGTTATCTCCAAATAAGTACTTTTCTTTAACGCCTTTAAGTTAGGCATAAGCAAAAACTAAAATGGATAGAATAGAAGTAAGCGGAGATAATCATGGTGAAAACATTGTTTTGTTCAATGAAATCCTTTTGTTAACAAGGTTGATCAGGTCTTTTTACCAAAACAATCATATGATATAAAACTTTGTATTCCACTAATGATTATGTTACCTCAACCTTGATAGCAATGGTCCCAATCATAATAGTTTCAAATTTTTCTCTTGGTATGGGACAATATATTTCTCCAACTTGAATGCCCTCAACATGTTCAATTGAATTCAAACCATAAGTCCTTTCAATGTTATTGGGGAAATAGACAGTATGTTCCTTGTCATTAACATTGAAGGTCACCTTCCCTTGATTACAATTAATAACAGCTCCTGCAGTGTTTAAGAAAAGGTCTCCCAAGAATAATAGACATATTATCATCTTCAGGCATAATAGTTTAAGAGGATGCTCTCATAAGAAATATGAGTTGAAGTAAAAGTGAGCATCAAGGAGCAAATTCAAAACACATTTAAGTCTAACCCACTTCCTATGCATAGGAATCGTGTATGCAAATAAATTCGCAAGGAACAAAGTAACAGGCATAGGAAGATAAAACAAGAGTGACTTCAAAACTTTCAGCACATAGAGAGGTGTTTCAATACCATGAAGGCTTCTACAACCATATTTTCCTCTCTCATAATAATTCTCAGTAGCCTCATGAATAAACTCAACAATATAACTATCACATAAAGCATGCTTTTCATGATCTACAAGCACTAGAGCTTTATTATAAACATTTTCAAAAGAATCCTCAGGAACATAACATTCATCCTCCTTCAGTAAGCATGGGGGACAATCAAATAATGTAAGGGATAAAGAGTTACTCTCATTAGAAGGTAGGCATGGGTAGCTAATCCATTCTTCCTCCTTTTGTTCATCACTCTCCTCCTCTTTTTCATCTAATGAGATTTCAGGTTCATCAATTTCTTCTTCCATAGGATCCTGCAAGGCATTAGTCTCTTCCATTTATGGAAAGCATCTATTAATATATTCAAGAATATAACCATTTTCTTCCTTGTAATTATCAAAGCAAAATTTAAGTATACCATAAACCTCATACTTATAAGGTGAATCATCAATATTTTCAAACAAACTAGCAAGTTCAAATGCACCCTTCCTAGCAATAAATTCTTCAATTTGTTCCACATCATAAAAGTCATAATTTCCCTTAACATAAGAAGATATGGTAGCATTATCATTATACTCATATTGAAAAGGGAGGTGTTTGTACCTCCTATAGCAACAAGATTTATCAAGGCAATAAGTAACATTATAAGTAGAGCACACGTTTCTAGCAACGGTATACAATTTATCAATTTGTTCCCATAAGTGTTTCCCTTTTTGTGACAAGCGGTGTTCCTTATAATAATATTTTTGATCTTCCGTGAACCCACCTTGCCAATAAGATTCAGTTTCAAAGAAACCAACCATTGATAACAAGCATGATAAGGCAAGACAATAACAGACCAACAAAAATAATAACTAGAGTAGGAACTACTTTTTTTGTATTTTTGATAAAGAAACAAGCAAACAAGGCGAAAATAAACTTAGCTTGAACAATAGTGATTCCAAGTGGACTTGATAAATAAAGCTATGCTCCCGACAGCGGCCGGAAAATAGTCTTGATGACCCACAAGTATAGGGGGTGTATCGCAGTATTTTCGAGGGAAGTGAAACCCAATTTATTGATTCGACACAAGGGGAGCCAAAGAATATTTATAAGCCTTAACAACTGAGTTGTCAATTCAGCTGCACCTGGAAACAATCTTCCTCACAGAAGTTTATCAGTAGCAACCGTTTTGTAGTAGGAATAGCAAAGTAGCAGCAGTAGTAAAGTAAAGACAGCAGTAACAATAGAAGTAATAGTGGGATTCGAGTGCGGTAGGCATATGTATGGATGGACGGGCGTTGCATGGACAAGACAATTCACATAGCAATCAGAACATAGGGCAATTGCAGATAAATAAGATAAAGCATCTCAGTACTAGATAATCCTAGGCATGTGTTTCATATATAGTCATACGTGCTCGTAATGAGAACTTGCACAACATTTTTTGTCCTGCCAGCCCGTTTGCAGCGGGGCCTCAAGGGAACTACTGGCAATTAAGGTGCTCTAAAAGGAGCACCAGAGCAAAGCATTAACACTCCATGAACACATGTGATCCTCACATCAAAGCCATTCCCTCCGGTTATCCTGATTTCTGTCACTTCGGGGCCATTGGTTCCGGACAATAACATGTATATAGAACTTGCAGATAAGACCAAAATCAATACTATCATAATGAATCAATAACATGTTCAGATCTGAAATCATGACACTCGGGCCCTAGTGACAAGCATTAAGCACAACAAGTCGCAACAAAGTCATAAAGCACTAATAAAAGATACTAGGCACCAAGCCCTAACAATCTGATGTCATTACATGAACGATCTCATCCAATCCCTACCATCCCCATAGCCTACAACGGGGGATTACTCACTGATAGATGGGGGAAATATGGATGGTCGATGGAGAAGCGATGGTGATGATGATGGCGATGATCTCCTCCAATTCCCCGTCCCAGTAGGGTGCAAGAATGGAGTTTCTGGTGCTGTTTCGTGGAATCTGGTGGTGGCGGCGGAGCGGAACTACTTCTGGAAAAACATCGACCCCCCCTGAGTTTTTAGGTCAGAAGGCTTCTTATAGGCGAAGAGGGAGACCGAGGGGGTGCCTGGGGGGCCCACACCATGCCCTGGCGCGGCCAGGCCCAGCCCGCGCCTGGGGGGTGTGGCCAGCCCCTGGCCCTCCTCCGTCTCGTATTCTGGCTCCGTGAGTCTTCCGGAAAAATAGGCACTTTGGCTTTTGTCCCGTCCAATTCCGAGAATATTCATTTTCTGACTTTCCTGGAACAAAAACAGCAGAAAACAGGCAGCTGGCACTGTGGCTCTTGTTAATAGGTTAGTCCAAGAAATCATATGAAAAGTACTCCAAAGTGTGGACAAAACACAAGAAAGTGGATAAAACCAAGCATGGAACATCAAAAATTATAGATACATTTGCAATATATCACACATCTAGTACCTTAGAGATTTCTGTCACTTCCCCAGATTACCAGAGGCATGAACCCACTATCGAGCATAAATACTAACTCTTGGAGTTGCTAGCATCTACTTGGCCAAGATAGCTACTAACAACGAAAAGCATGCAAGATCACAAATAACAAAGACATGATAGAATCAATAATCAATCTGAAATAGCATCTCAATATCCATCGGATCCCCGCAAACACAACATGTAGGAATTACAAATAGATGATCTTAATCATGAACGGAGCTCACAAGATCTAAACATGATAGCACAAAGGAGGAGAACCAGCCATCTAGCTACTACATGGACCCGTAGTCCAGAGATGAACTACTCACGCGTCACACCGAAGGCTTGCATGAAGATGAAGAAGGCCTCCAGGGTGAATTCCCCTCTCTGGCAGGGTGCCGGGAAGAGCTTCAGATCCCTCCCGATCTAGGGATAGAGATGACGGTGGCTACATAATCTTTCGTGGAATTTTGATCGGGTACTTAGGGTTTCCGTATCAGAGGCAATATATAGGCGGAAGGAGAGGTCGAGGGGGTGCCTGGGCTGGCCACACCACCCCTTGGCACGGGCCAAGCCTAGCCGCGCGGCCAGGTGGTGTGGCCACCCTCTGGCCCTTCTCCGTCTCGTATTCTGGCTCCAAGTGTCCCCCGGTAAAATAAAAACTTTGGCTTTTGTCCCGTCCAATTTCGAGAATATTCATTTTCTGACTTCCTGAAACCAACAACTTGTGCAATTACTTTCCAGCTACACCATTGTGTAGGAATCCCTTCTATATTAACCCACACCTATTGGAACTCCTCAAAAGGTTTAGCCTACCCATTCCAATTATGGAAAGAAACATTGACACATTTCTTCTTCAAATTAACAGAAGGGTACTCAACAAGGTCATTAATCTTCTTGGATGGGGGAAACCTCACCAAGAACTTTTTGGCTGCAATCTGTATGATTTGCCAAAACCAATTCACTTTCCACATCTCATTGAAATTCTACCCTAGTTCCTTCTCATCTATCTCTCCATCATTGACCACCACCACTCCTATTCTCCAGGTTTAACCACTTAATTGCTTCTAGACCTTCTACATCAACATGGAAAAATCATAGCCTAGGGTTTGCACTCCCATAGTACTGTGCCATTAGAAAGGCTTGTACCACTCTAAGTAGGAGTCCATGTGATGGTCAAGTTTTCCACACATGAAGCATAGCCTTGACCTCCCACATAATCCCACATAATGGCCTGGCTCATCACAATTGAAGCAAGTGACATTCCTATATCTAGGATCAAACATAGGGCCCTGACTCAAACTGCCAGTTCCTGTAGTCTGTCCCGCGGCTAGAACAACTCCGTCACCACTCTACTTCTGACCATCAATGCTCACATTCTTCTGCACTTTCTTCTTCTCCTTACTAGCTGCTTTTTTGCTGACTGGAAGTCCCTTGTACACCAACACTGCAGTTCTAGATAGTTGTCCCCTGATCCACCACATGATTGAACTACCCAGCGGACCCCTGCGACACTGACAGGTTGAATTGCCCAGGACCTGGAATCAACATCATCTGATTGTGCAAGATCCGAGGGAAAAAAGGCATCCCCTGTCCTATCTGATAGTTGTTCCACACACCTGGCTGCATCATCGAAAACATACCTTGTCCTGGATCGCCATGGAATGGCTGCATCTGACCATGAGCGGAATCGGGTGTTGGCGACTTTGCACAACCCGCGAAGGACCAATGTGCGCCCCCGTAGACTACTGCGACGGCTGATTCACGCAACCACCATAGCCTCGACCCGGTCCATATCTTCCACCACCTCTACCCGCACCCGCCATATGCATGATCTCGGCAAACGTTGCTCTCTCCGATCTGCCCCCACCAATTCTTGGAGAAGCTAAAAACTTCCACGGGATCGGTAGGCGATCACCACTAGCTGGATAACAATCAGCCGACGAGAACTTGCCGACCTCAAAGAGGTCTCTTCTCACCCATACCAACAATCCGTGAGGTGAAACCCTAGATTAGGTCGGAGCAGGATGAGATGGATATGTCGAGGTTGGTCTGGCCTTTGTGACGTGAGAAAACATATTACAGGAAGCCGCAACTGCCACTCTTCACGAATCTCTTCGATCTGCGTCCGGGATGACGACCGGTGTCACGCATCCATGGTTGACATGCGATGGGGATGGTGTGTCGCTGTGTAGTGGGGTTAGAGCTCCAATCGAACCTCGTCTTCGCGCTCTATCTCCGGTCCCCTTCCGCGGTGGCGATCCCATACATCTCGACGACGACGGCCTTCTCAGGCAAATACGCTCCATGCGATCTCCAAACTCCTCCGCCCTCTCGCCTCTAGCGACTACCTCCACACAACTCCTGCGAGTATGCTCGCTTAGGGTGGGGTTGGGCACGTGGCTCCAGTGAGGAGTTGGCTGGAGAGGAGAATAGGTTGGCCGGAGAGTATGATTATTATTGTATAAATGACAACATCCGTCAAATCAAATCTCAACGATCTAGAGTTTGGGAGCATATTCTCTCAAAAATAAAAAGTTTGGAAGCATATGAAACATGTTAATGAAAATCCCCGGTAGAAAAACATGGGTGGAAAAGAGGAGTTCGCAGGGAACATCATATGATTTGTATGGTATAATAATTGAGATATGTGCCTACAACGAGTTGGTAGCGTAAAACCATCACTTTCTTACCGAATATTTGATTTACCACCACTTTGCTGTCTCGCGATAAAATGTGACAATTTTTCTACAAGTTTTTTTTGCAATGTGCCCTAAAACAAAATTGACACTGATTCTGACTATAGAGACCCACCTGTTAGGACCAAATTGATGATGTGGACTGGGCCCAACTTGTTAGCAATATTAAAAAGCTAAAAAATTCCAAAAAATAAAATAAAAAGGTGGATCGTCTCCTCCCATGTTGCATCCCTGCACCTCTGACCATTATCTTCTGCCAGTTGCTGGCCTTCTTCCTGCTCGCCGTCATCGCCTGCCCTCCGCCTTCCATGCGCCTGGTTGGCCTTCCTCATGTTGCTCGCGCCACAATCCTCCGCCTCGCCTGCGCCGTCCCTGCCATCCGCCCCTGTCCTGCTTCTATCCCTACGCCACTACTCGTGCGCCGCCACCCCTGCCATGCGCTGTCAAGATCCTCGGCCATCCTCCCACTGCCTTGGCCGCCACGCCATCTTGCGCGCTGCTCGCCCGCTTGCTCCCTGCGCTGTCAGGCTGCAACCAAGCGAACCCTCCTACTCTTGGGCCGATCTCGCAGATGAGCGTTGCCGCCCCTCCTGCTCGGGTACGAGCTCGCGGACAAGCGCCGCCGCGCCCTGCTCGCCCTAGATGGGTCAACCATGGCGTGCACGAGGGAGACGACCTCCCCTTTTCTTTTCTTTTTTGATTTTTTATATTCATTTAGAATATCTAGGATATTTTAATTGGACTGACAAGTGGGGCTCCGTCCACATCATCAAATTGGCTCTCATAGATAGGTTCCACATGTCAGAAAGCGTATCAATTCGTTTTAAAATCAGGTTTAGGACACATTGCAAAAAACTTGTAGAGAAGTGGCCACATTTTGTCGCGAGACATCAAAGTAGTGGTAAATCGAATATTCGGCAAGAAAGTGGTGGTTTTATGCTAACAACTCGCCTACAAGTGATCACATTTTTTCCAGAGGACGAGTTTGTTTTATTTGAGTCGGCGAGCATCGAGCATCGATCGAGGTAAGGGCATCTCCACCGGCGAGACGCAACCCGTCCGAGTGTGTCCTAATCGGTCCGCACGGACGCGCGAGAGGTGCAGTTGCAACCCATCCGCACGGACGCGCGACAGGTCCGAGTGTGTCCTAAGCGTATCAACCCATCCGGACTAACTCAGCCCGGACCGACTCATCGGTGACCCAAATCGATGCCTGGATGGGTCTGTCCGGACAGACGCGGACGCTGGCCTGTAGTAGACTGCCCAGTTGCAACGCAATGGGGCTTCTTCTCTCTCCTCTCTCTTGGGCTGGCCTATCCGATTTTATCCGTTTGGGTCGCACTGCTAGACACGGCTGGCCGGACATGCCGGACCACGATCACACGAAGTGACCGTGACTCGATCTAAACGGACAAAATCGGAGTTTGCGTGACCCGTTTGGGTCTAGTGGTGGAGATATCTTTTTTTTTGAGGGACTGGTGGAGATACCTCTGCGTGGGAAGAAAAAGGGGCTCTCACAAAGATTTTATATTCCGGCCACGTAGGCCCAAGTGGCCCAGCCCGCAAGGTAGTAGTACTAGAAAACAACTACTGGGTGGACCCGGACCCTTGTTAGGGTTCCATCAGCAACCGCTACGTGCCGCCGTTCCAACATCGGTGTCGAGCAGACGCCCGCCGGACATCGTGGCCTCGACCATCGCCGGCCAACGCTGCGATCTCATCGCCGGCAATGGATCCGCCTTCACCTGAAACCAGGCCCCTGCATGCACACGTAAGACAAGAAGAAGATTGATCGAAATAAGGATTTTTCTCGACCGATTGATCTCGCTTTTCTTCGGCCGAACAAGCCATAGGTAATTTGCAGCTGTGTACTAGTAGCAGTTCACACCCTTAATTATATCTCTGCACGTTAGTTTCATATATGTATCTCGATGACCTACTGAAAGGTTTTTTGTTTTGTTTTGCAGAAGAATTATCCAAAGTTCAGCCAGTCGATCAACACGTACTTTGCAGCTATATACAGTTTTTTCATACTTTCAAATTATATTTGACCTTACAAACCGTTCAGATCTTACGTACACCGTGCAATGTGGGATCTTCGATGAGGACGAGGGGCACATGCTTTCGTCCCCCTCCCCCCTCCCAACAATTTTGAAGTTGTCGTACGATTAGTAGTAATATCTATGGTATACTTAAGCAATCAAGTTTTGTCTTATTCATTGCTAATTTTGTGCATCTTTTGATATTGGCTTCTCCTATTTGTTGTTGCAGCTCCGTCTGTGATAATGCAAACTCACATCATGTCCAGAGGGAGGGGGAACCAAAAGGTAGATGGAGTGGGAAGGACCAGTGACATGGCTGTGGCTGTTGAAGTTTAACGGATGACCATATATATGAGTAATGTGCATTCCCATGGGCTTGCAACATGGTATGATCAAGGTGTGTATGTGGGTCAACTTGATGCTATGAGTGGCGGTGATACATCGAAAGGACGAAGAAGGAGACCAGGAGGAGATTGCCATGGGCCAAAGGAGGAGGAAGAAGGTCGTACGACAAGACTGGGAAAGGGAGGACGAAGGTAGAGTTGGACCATTTACACACCCTAAGTCCATGGGGGTACATTCTTTCTTCCATATTTCTACCCGACCCTTGATTTTGTCGCAGGGGATCTTGGCAACCGCCATGAGAGACACGAGCTGTCATCACACCTTGTTCAATTTATTTATACTTACTCTATGTTTGAGATCGATTATCCCTAAATATAAACGCTTGATGTCTTCGCCAAGCTAATTTTGTTATGTCTTCCCCTTTTTTCAGTGTTCCACAAATTGTTCATATCCACGTTGCAAGAAAAGTACCGTTGGTTGACCTTTTGCTCATGTTCCTGAAATAATTCAGTGTCGTTTCTCTAGAGAGTGGATCGACAAGTAAGCATTGAGTTTTGCATGGATAATTGTTGGTGGGAGGAAGTTGCAAGCGAGATGGGGTGTCGTGCCTACAAACAAAGGATTCCTCGGAGGTACCCATGTGTGACTTTGTGTCACTGACATTTGGGGGTGTGCCCACATATCAGTGGCCCAACTGCTATGCTTCTCAACATTTCAGAGCCGGCTGGTGGGTACCTACGATATGGTAATATCTAATTACAAAAAGCACTATTCTCAAAATAGCTAGGCACTACTCTCTTGAAATTTTTGTTACAAAATCCATTGGTTATATGTTAATTATTATAGGTACAAGGAATTATGGGTACAAATTTACACCAAAAGGAATGCAGATTCTTTGTTGGGTGTGCAAGATCATAGACGGGACATATCCTAATTATTAGACCTGTTATAAATCTTGCAGAATTCGCAAAAATAAAATACCTTGCAGGAATGCCATTCCAGCTAGTATTTGCCTGAATTACAACAATGCAGGTGCTATGAATTTTACATTTGTTTTTAGATGGCATTCTTTGTTGAAGAGTCAGTTAATCAGGGCTAACCCTGTACTAGTAGTAAATAACCCCTGACTTGACTTTGCTCCAAGCGTACTACCACTGTGATACTGCCCTACGGTAAAAATTCATTCTGCTATGTATGTAAATCTTCATCTGAAAAATACCCGAGCACATCTAGTCCCAAGCCCCGACCAAGGGTTCTTCCCCTCCTCCACCCCCGACCGGCCCCCGCCCTGGTCGATCTCCGGCGACCGGCCCTGCCGCCCTCCTCCGCCGGGACGAACTGGGTTCCCCCGGCCCCGAGCTCCGCGCCCGAGTCCCCCGACCTCGACCCCTCCCCTCTCACCGGAGCTCTCCCGGCGGAGACGTCGCCACGAGCGCCTGCCCCGGTTCCACCCCGAGCCGCTGACTGCTTCGGCCACAAAGTCCTCAAGAGATCCAGAGGCCGGACGCCGGGATGGTGCTGCAACGTGGTCAAGCTCCTCCCCCAGCACGGCCATGGGAGGCTCTTCTCTTTCTGTATTGCTTCGATTCGGTGCGTGGATCTTATTTTGGGCAGAGATTTACTGAAAACAAAAGTAGACTCGAATTTCTAAGAAACTCCACTCCACTCCACTCCACTTGAATTGGGGCAAGGCAAAGTTAAAGAAAAGGCGGTTAACCTCTTCAGGTTGTCCCCATAGGGTACATTTCCCATCTGAAGGGCCCTTGTCCTTTTGGATTTGATCATTGGATGGCAGGCGGCCCCTAAGCCAATTGCCAACTGAAGCTCTTGAATTTTAGAGGGATCGTGACTGCCCAAATGTCTTGGTCACCTGCCACCACACCCCCCGGCCAAGTTTCTGGTACATAAAATGCAAATAGAATAGAACTGACCCGAGAGTTCCAGTGCCTGTGACACACTATCCTGTTCAGTTCCAACTATTATAGTGAAATAGTTACCCACTACTCATTGTCACAACTTTTCTTCATGCGTAGCTATAAACGAAATGTTTTTGGGGCAATGCGCAATAGCTTGTTTGGTGTTTAATCTTAGCTGCCATACTTGCTTAATCCCAACTTAATCTGTTGTTTCTTGTGAAGTGCATAAGATATAGTTACTTTGTTTTTCATCACACAGCATTTGTTTATTTGCTTTCAAGTGTTTCTTTCCCTTTTCTTTATGAAACTTTTGTCTTATCCAGGACGCACCGGAGGTGGCGTATCGTCTGTACAAGAATCGAATCAAGATGGCAAGGTCATTTGACTCCGCGGTGGTTACTATAAAGAGGTTGATACTTCGAGAAGCTGCCTCTGAATCAGAGGGGCTACAATTCATCATTGAAGAGGATTCAGCTGACACCGCTCATGAAAAACCACCTATCCATAAAATCCCTCAACTCCCAATCTCTAAGAATAAGTACTTCGTAGTTGCCATGCACCCTCCGGAAGATCTTGACGACGACGACACTCCTATGGATGGTGACAAGCCAGTGAAGTTCCTGTTCAGCTTTTACAACTTGTATCTCACAGGCTACTCATATGATGATGATGTCTGGCGCATGTTTGATGATGCCATGATAGAAGGAATAAGCCAAGAAGCCAGACAGAAATTCGTGCAGTTGCTGGGTTTCCCTGGAAATTACGGATCCATCGGACAAAATTACCGAGAACTTGTTATTGGATTTGGTGGGCAATGTGACACTTACAACAAGGTTGTTGGTGTTAGCAGCGGGAAGACATCTAATGATCAGCTAATCACAGCCCTTTGCAGAACAACAGTCGGTCTCCCTGAATCTACCAGGTTTCCCTTCTTAGCCCAGTTCCACCTTAGAAGTTTCCATTCAGGAAATTTTGATGCTGTGCTTGATAGGCTGGTGATTCCTGGAGAGGAATATAGAAATTTTTCCCTCCATCTCACCAAATGGGGAACCTATAGCACAATCGGTAAAAAGGGGAAAAACAAATTCGATGCAAGTATAATACCATCATCAGGAATCAACTCTTTCAGTGCGCTTCTCAACTTCATTGCTGTTGCAACCAACAAAAAGTATGATGAAGAACTTAATCTGCTGAAGCATGAAGTTGCGAAAAAACAAAGCATTGGTGCTGGTGATGCTGATGCTGATAAAAAGGGCGGCAACCTGGGACAGGATAAAAATAATGAAGACTCCCAGGATAATAAGAAGACCGATCAGGATAATGACGAAACCTGGTTCTATGAGGCCCCGATGATGCCTTATGTCCCACATGGAAGACAAAATGTAAATCTGGTACGTGATTTTTCTTTTTGCATTTTTAAATGAAGTTCCCGAACGGTTTAACTTCATTTGTAGGATGCCTTTTAAAACAACACGCTCAATCTTTTATGCCGGCACTCAAATTGTAGTTTTTCTTTGACATGGCAGGCTGGTGAACCAGATGTTGACACCTGTGCAATGCTTGAGATAGACAGGAAAACTTGTCTCAAAGAGCTCAATTGGACACTCCTATTGCAGGTATACCGGGCCGTGAGTACTGTCATAGTACTTGGCCTTTTCTTTACTAAGCAAAGCATTAAAAATTAGATCTAGCCACCAGCTCTCTTTCCATTCTGAATGAACATTCTCAACGAGACATGTAATGTCTGCTTACTAACTTTTTACCTTCATACTCTACTAGCTTGCTATTCGTGAAGCTTGCAAATATGTTAAGGAAAAGCTGTCTGTTAAGGTAAAATAATGCTCTATGCGGAACAAATCGCAGTAGTACTCTGCTCAATTCCATGCTTATTGTCATGCTGACAGGAATATTCTTCAACACTTTTAGGTTGATAAACTTGGAAAAGATTCCCTTATAAACTGTGCAAAAACTAGCATGTCATGGGAACTGATTCGCACCGATAATGCTTTCACTGCTAATATGGTAAGTCCCCATGGTCACATGTGTACGGTAGGGTTTGGTTTTCTTTCCTCAGCACTGTAGCACAAACTATTTATGTATTTGGCTGAACTGGTCCACGTCAGTACTGAATGGCATACTCTGCCTACCTGCCGTGGTCGGGTGGTGCATACATATTCTGTTGTAATACACTCCACATGATATATTTTACAGTTTATCCTATTTTTGCTAGAATATATGGATATCACTGCCATGTTACATTCTCTGCCAACAATAGTTGATCAAAAAATTATGTCTTCAGAAGTTTCTGTTTTATAATTGATTTATTTTTTATGAAATTTAAAAGATCTACTGGGTTGTCATGATGTAGTATATGGATACCGCTTCCTGATGACTGTAGCTGAACATGTTTTATTGTTTTGTGATGAAACATCATTCTAGTACTTTGTCGAGGCTGGAGCAATTGCAGTAAGGTGTTTGTGTAAGGAGGATTCACGCCATGTTGCCAAGGTAACTGGTGCAACAAGGGTATGGCTTATTTCTCATACTGTCAATTAGATGATTATGATCAAGCAGTGTTTTCATAATTCATACTCTTTTAAATCTCATTAATGATTTTGTGTACTTGGTGCTCTCATTAACTTACTTTTAGTTCTGTTCAAAGATTTCGAGGAAATGTGCAACACATCATGTGAACTCAATGCATTTGAAATATTGGGATATTTTACTTTGAACGTTTCCTGTTTCTGAATGTGCAATTCTAGCGTAGCCGCTATTAAGGTGCTACAAATCTATTACAGTAGAACATTGTAAACAAAGCAACTTTTAACCTTGATGTTCCCAAGGAATAAGGCAAATAGTCACCTCTTCAACCCTAAGTGAACTGCTTGTCAATATCCTTAAGCAATAAGAACCTGCAGGTCATTACTGTTTCTGATTTGGAGGGTGAAGAAACATTTGATACATCATTCCTTGGACATGCTGGCGAGGTTGTTGAGGAAAGGATTTCTGACGATGAAATAAATCTGGTTAAAGGCACCAAGAACACAAGTCAGGTTAGTATTTTTTCGGCCAATGTTGTGTGAGCTTTACTACAAATTGATAACCACATTGGTTTCGAAGGTAGATGCATCACAGTTGCATTTCTTTTATCCAGGTTTCAGTTATACTTAGAGGAGCAAATGACTTTATGCTAGATGAGATTGAACCATCTTTGCACGATGCACTGTTCATTGTTAAGAGAACTTTGGACTCCAATGTGGTAGGACCCTTTGCTTCTGTTCCTTCACTTGTTGCCTGGTTGGTTCCCTGTTTTTTGTACATAAACATATTTACGCTGTCGTGATTTATGTGGAATATGAGCCAACACCAATCTTTTTTTTCTTGTCTCTTAAAACATTTTCTTGCTACTAAGTGTGAGTTGCAGTTAAAGTTTAGCTGGTTCTTCCTACTTGTCATCATACTCAACATATTTTCCAACATTCTTCTGTCTGTACATGCTTGTTGTTGGCCCAAACTAGCAACTGTTTTTACGATGTTTTATTTGAGACCTTGTTTTCAGTAGTTGCCATCCTAGTTATCTAGAGCTGTTCCCGTGCTTGACAAGAGAATAGGGAAGTCATCATTTGACCGAGCCACCAAGTGCTTTAGTACCTGCTATTCCACATGATAGTGCTATTCGTGGTCGGTGAATGTAGTTGTGTCAGGTGCCGCTTTCATTTAACTACTGTAGTGTGATTAACACGTATGGGCCATGCAGATAGTCGCTGTGGGTGGTGGTGCAGCGGTAGAAGCTGCATTGTCTGTGTGCTCTGAGAATCAAGCCATGGCTCGTGGATCTGGGCAAGAGCTGGCAATTGGTGAAGTCGCAGAATGTTTGTCAGTGAGACCTAAGGTTTGATACTTGACCAGCACCGGGTTCCGTTTTGTCTGAATCTTGAGATGACATCTCAAACTGACGGATCTACTACTTTTCAGGTGCCTGGTGAACTGACGCTGGAAGGGCCCTGGGAGTCGCCTGTCATGGGCAAAGCAAGACTGGTTGAGCGCACGTCCCACCCCTTGTGCGGCCCTAGTATCCTGACCGCTGGCCTCGACGCAAAGCGTGCGTGTAGCTGGTATGGAGACACCAAGAACACAAGTCAGGTTAGTATTTTTTCGGCCAATGTTGTGTGAGCTTTACTACAAATTGATAACCGCATTAGTTTCGAAGGGTAGATGCATCACAGTTGCATTTCTTTTATCCAGGTTTCAGTTATACTTAGAGGAGCAAATGACTTTATGCTAGATGAGGTTGAACCGTCTTTGCACGATGCACTGTTCATTGTTAAGAGAACTTTGGACTCCAATACGGTAGGACCCTTTGCTTCTGTTCCTTCACTTGTTGCCTGGTTGGTTCCCTGTTTTTGTACATAAACATATTTACGCTGTCGTGATTTATGTGGAATATGAGCCAACAGCAATCTTTTTTTTCTTGTCTCTTAGAACATTTTGTTGCTACTAAGTGTGAGTTGCAGTTAAAGTTTAGCTGGTTCTTCCTACTTGTCATCATACTTAACATATTTTCCAACATTCTTCTGTCTGTACATGCTTGTTGTTGGCCCAAACTAGCAAACTGTTTTACAATGTTTTATTTGAGACCTTGTTTTCAGTAGCTGCAATCTCAGTTATCTAGAACTGTTTCTGTGCTTGATAGGAGAACAGGGAAGTGACCATTTGACCGAGCCACTAAATGCTTTTGTATCTGCTATTCCACATGATAGTGCTATTCGTAGTCGGTGAATGTAGTTCCGCCTGGTGCCGTTTTTATTTAACTAGTGGAGTGTGGTTAACACGTATGGGTCATGCAGATAGTCGCTGTGGGTGGTGGTGCAGCGGTAGAAGCTGCATTGTCTGTGTGCTCTGAGAATCAAGCCATGGCTCGTGGATCTGGGCAAGAGCTGGCAATTGGTGAAGTCGCAGAATGTTTGTCAGTGAGACCTAAGGTTTGATACTTGACCAGCACCGGGTTCCGTTTTGTCTGAATCTTGAGATACGACATCTCAAACTGACGGATCTACTACTTTTCAGGTGCCTGGTGAACTGACGCTGGAAGGGCCCTGGGAGTCGCCTGTCATGGGCAAGGCAAGACTGGTTGAGCGCACGTCCCACCCCTTGTGCGGCCCTAGTATCCTGACCGCTGGCCTCGACGCAAAGCGTGCGCGTAGCTGTTATGGAGACACCAAGAACACAAGTCAGGTTAGTATTTTTTCGGCCAATGTTGTGTGAGCTTTACTACAAATTGATAACCGCATTAGTTTCGAAGGGTAGATGCATCACAGTTGCATTTCTTTTATCCAGGTTTCAGTTATACTTAGAGGAGCAAATGACTTTATGCTAGATGAGGTTGAACCGTCTTTGCACGATGCACTGTTCATTGTTAAGAGAACTTTGGACTCCAATACGGTAGGACCCTTTGCTTCTGTTCCTTCACTTGTTGCCTGGTTGGTTCCCTGTTTTTTGTACATAAACATATTTACGCTGTCGTGATTTATGTGGAATATGAGCCAACAGCAATCTTTTTTTTCTTGTCTCTTAGAACATTTTGTTGCTACTAAGTGTGAGTTGCAGTTAAAGTTTAGCTGGTTCTTCCTACTTGTCATCATACTCAACATATTTTCCAACATTCTTCTGTCTGTACATGCTTGTTGTTGGCCCAAACTAGCAACTGTTTTTACGATGTTTTATTTGAGACCTTGTTTTCAGTAGTTGCCATCCTAGTTATCTAGAGCTGTTCCCGTGCTTGACAAGAGAATAGGGAAGTCATCATTTGACCGAGCCACCAAGTGCTTTAGTACCTGCTATTCCACATGATAGTGCTATTCGTGGTCGGTGAATGTAGTTGTGTCAGGTGCCGCTTTCATTTAACTACTGTAGTGTGATTAACACGTATGGGCCATGCAGATAGTCGCTGTGGGTGGTGGTGCAGCGGTAGAAGCTGCATTGTCTGTGTGCTCGGACAATCAAGCAATGGCTGATCTTGGATCTGGGCAACAGTTGGCAATCGGTGAAGTTGCAGAATCTTTGTCAGTGAGACCTAAGGTTTGATACTTGACCAGCACCGAGTTCCGTTTTGTCTGAATCTTGAGATACAACATCTCAAACTGACGGATCCATTCCTTTTCAGGTGCCTGGTGAACTGGCTCTGGAAGGGCCTTGGGAGTCGCCTGGCACGGGCAAGGCAAGGGTGGTTGAGTGCACGTCCCACCCCTTGTGCGGCCCCAGTATCCTGACCGCTCATGAAGACTGGGAGCACCAGGGCCATTACCCGCTCGGCAGACTCGGTATCGCGGCATAGCTGTACTCACTAGGCAAGGGAACTTTTGGTGTGCTGCGGCAGCAGCGGTTTTGTAGCATGTAGATGAGGTTGTGCTGATTGAATCATCGAGAGGCGGCAGCAGCAGCAGAGCAGTAAGGCGGTTTTGTAGCATGTAGATGAGGTTGTAGTGATTGAATCATCGAGAGGAAGTGAAACAAATGCTTGGGCGCTAGTTTGTACATTGGATTCGGCGTGCTCTCTGGGCAGTGAAACAAATATGATCCTTTTCTCTTTCTTCTTTTTTGAACGGGAGAGGACCTTTTTTGTTTGAACAACGGGAGAGGACCTGGAAACTCATACTATTAATCAATCGGTCTGTACAAGATTACAGAAGCCCCCCGTGAAGTAATAATAAATTGAGCTTCTTTTTCTTGTGTATTTCACTCTCCAGCTTTGAGAGTCGAAGCATGTTTTGGTTCCTGTCTAGATTTCTTGGCAAAGTTGTAAAAAGTACAGGTTAAGGGTTTCAATATGAGTGCATTATTACATTTAGAAGCTATTTTTTTCATTGAAAAATGCGAATTCCAGAAGGATGAGAAATACATTGTTTCTACAAGGGGGGAGTGGCCAATTCCTGTCCGTCGGATCTCCCTCTCGGTCGATCTGGGGCACCCATTTGGGTCTATGTGGTGGACGACGCCCTCGGAACAGAATCCCCTCCCACTTTCCCCGCCGGCGACCACTATACTTAGCTTAGCTTAGGCCGCTTCTAGGGGTTAGCTCACGGTACCTACCGTATGATGAGTTCAATTTGTAATTTCAGAGAGGGGATGGTTTCATTCCACTAGTTACCACGGTAGGTAGGTACCACCTATCGTGTGAGAATTATCAAGACGAAACAGTAGCCATTTTTCACACCGCATGGCTCACCAGAAAAGTTTATTTTTGGCAGTTATAGTTGTCTCGAGTCCCCTCAGTCCCTTTAGATAGATGTGTGAAAAGATTTCTGGAACTCTTGAAACCAAGTTATTTCACCAAGGCCATAGTATGCGTGACCAACGAGAAAAGGCATTCGCACATTGGCTAATCTTGAAAAAATGTGATTAAATCCTTGTTTCATCCTTTAACTTGCGTTACATGGAAGAGCAACACACGGAAGTTGCAATGTTGTTGGAAATTGTAAGGCAAGCATGCGTAGTTAGTTAGCGCATGACTAACCACACAAACTGCTGTCTCATATAGTATGTGCATCCACCACTTAATACAGTTGTTCTGAAACTGTTGCTTCTCTGTGTGGTTAATGATGAAAAGAACTCTTTTGAGAAATACTTGCTCCATGCCACCAAGGATAATCTATTACCACAAACTCTGTGCACTGCATGGAATTTTTGTGTGGTTTCTGCTGTTAGATTGAGGGTCTCTTGATTGGTAGATTCACTGTTATCTTTGCCAAACAGGGCTGTATGCATCATAGTGTTCAACTAAAATCTTCTTGCCAGAGCAGTGTACACCACAGTAGGCTAGCTAGTAGTCGATGAAAGAAATGATGATGTCAATGGCTTGGCTATTCAGGCAGAATCCCTCCTGTCGAAGCTTAATATGGATCATGTGCATGCTTACAGTCTTATTATTGACAGTGTAGTGCATGGAAAACCTGGTATTTTTTTGGGTCTGGATATGGTGGCATTCGTAACAAAATTCTTTCAGTATGTCACTGTTGCTTTTCCTTACAAGACAAAAATGTATTGCGCTGACAGTTGCATCCTCTCATCCATGTTAATGTGTGAGGGCAGGACAGGTAACTCGCGGTTCAATGTACCTCCGGAAATTGATAACAATACTCTGTGATATTAAGGGAGGTTCCATGCTTGCTTCTCCTACTGAATCTGCTTGCTTGCTTATATGAATTGAGGGCTTCGATAACACAGATAGTATTTTGAGTCGCTGGATAGAACCATGCGTGATATACTGTCAGGTGATAATCCTCTCTTAGCTGATCTACTGTTTGGTGGTAAAGTTGTGGTCTTAGGAGGTAACCCTAGGCAAAATTTAACTGTAATGAACTCACGGGATGTAGATGTTGCAGGTATAGACTGTCCCTTGTGGCAATCTGTAGAGATCTTGAATCTACTCAGTTGGAGAGCAAGACCTAAGGTGGTAACAGACAGGCACATGTTCATACTGAACAAGTGACACATGGCTACTGCTACTTAAGTTATCAATGTTTTTGCATAGGTATGGCAGGAAAAGATAAATTACGGTCCTATTTTGTCCTTTTCTAATACCGCTATTGGACCAACTTTTGGTCTACAGTTTTAATCCTGTGAGCACATGGTTTTCCTTTCCAAGGTTTCTGCTTTTGCATCCTGTGCATAGATTTCCCTGCGTTCCTGAAACTTAAGTTAGATTGCAGATTGATTGGCATATTTCTTTTATGCAGTCACGCTTCCTCACCCATGCTATTTCTTGTTAATATGTACTCCCTCCGTTTCAAAATATAAGATGTTTTAGCTTTGTGAATAAAGTGTATCTAGCCCTCTTTTACTATCTAAGTTCATCTAGGTTTGAAGTGAACCTAGACATTAAAAGGAGTCTAGATACACTTCGTTCACAAAGCTAAAACATCTTATATTTTGAAACGGAGGGAGTACCTGCTACCTTTTTTGTTTACGTTTCATCTCCATTACTTGCCCTCTGAATTTTGCTTATTAATAATTTCTTAACTTAAGATAGGGTACAACTTACTTTCTGGTATCAACCCAGGCTGCAAGAGCTGGACCATCTGTGTTCTGCCTCATGGCCGTGGCACTATCGCGGAGCCACTGATTGTGGACCAGTCAAACAGACTGACATGGTCTTGCTTCAGAAGCAGGTTGGTGCTTCTATTATTTTTCTTTGCTGCATCTTTGGCTCCATATTTATGACACGGTGATCCTGCTCATGACTTACAGAATTTCATATGCTTTTGGTTGGCAGGGCAACCACACGTATGCACTTAATTTCTCTGGAGTCTAAACCCACATGCATGCCTGAATGCTTCTCGTGTGAGTTTCCTTTGCCTCCTCAGATTGTGATCTTCGTGCACCCTTTCATTGTTCGAATGCTATTTTAAGACTAGTTACTCCCTTCTGTAGATATAACTGTTAGTACTATGGCTGTATCAGACACCATTACTGTACAGTTTATGTTCCAGCCTGAACCCTCTGACCCAAGGACTATTAATTGAACCTCATTGTAGATATAACTGTTAGTACTATGGCTGTATCAGACACCATTACTGTACAGTCAGCTTTTTTAATGTAAAAATATATCAAAGTATCCCTTTTCACATGCTTAGCAAATTATCTATCATCTGCGCACCAGTTGTCCACTCCAAAGTCCAAGCACAAGTGTCAGGCCCCAAGCCTTGTCTGACGACGAGAACCACTGTCAAACCTTCAGTGAAGTTCAGTTAAGAAGAAGATAATGTTTCATGGGTCGGTTTCAACCCCAGCCATCACTTCCCCATCATGTCTGAGAGAACTGGGTAGCTTTTCGCGCCTTTTCTCCCTCCACCATACGGCTTAGAAGCTCCGGAGAGTCGCTGTTTGAACTCCGACAGTTTTACTTTGCAGTCTGGCACTTTAGCTGAACTACTCAGATGGTTTTCATCTTCTTCTTTTTGCCTCGGATCCAGTAGGGATTGGGCATCATTTCGTGTAATTATGTTAAACCCTAGCCACATCTGTTGTGGTCTGGCGAAACCTGCATTTGTAATCTGACTAATTCCTCTGCAATAGATTTCTGAAGTTGGGGCCTATTTCCGTGTTTTCCTCTGAATCTAGCTGACAGTTCATCGTTCTTAAACCTGAACCTGGCAACATCACTCCATTAACTATGTTTATGATTGGATAAACAGTATACGCATGAAACTCTTATCTGCTGATTTTTGGTGTGTAAAAGGTCCATACACATGTTTGATTTAAGTTATTTCCATTTTCTTTTGTAGGTGAACTTAGGATGCTGTTTTACAGATTTTGGTTTGGGTGGTTACGTACTTTCGTGCTCGTATGATCTATATTGGTTGGTTAGTGATGTCACTGTCGAAGGCTGCAATCGGGCCTGTTTTGTGCGTCAAGTTAATGCCATGCTTTATTTTTCTTTTCGGCAACTGACCATCTGTCTGTAACTTCTTACCATGTGGTTTTGCTGATATCATTTTGGGTTCATCAACTGCAGAATCCACTCAGAAACTTGTGCAAACAACTGAAACTCGTGGCACATTTCTCTTTTCTGTTCCCCATGAAACTGCCAGCGCTTATTTACCTCCTTTCAGAGCAAGGGCAATAGTAGAGCCAGCTGTTGGCTATAAGTCATGTCCATGTCATCTAGAGTCAATCTAATAGCCAACATGTACAATAGTTAGAGATTAAAATATACTACTTTATTAATGTATGACCCACTTTTCACTCTCACATAGTGTCTAGGAGCACGTGCTACAGCTGGCTCTTAACTAAGCACACACTGCTCTTCTCTCTCCTCTTCTCTCTCATCCAACTAAGCACAAATATACTATTTTAAGTCTTATAGTCTGTTGACTGGACTTTACTGTACTTGCTCTCACAGCTTGGTTGTCCCCTTTGCACTTTATTAACGAGTCATCTGCTCTTTGTAGATACAACTGCGTGAAAATGTCATCAAATTTGGAAACATGTTCATAATTTTGATAAAATGTTAGCAAATTAAAACATGAGAAAATGTACGTGGATTAATTTTTTGTCACAAAATTTTAAAAGTCCATGAATTTAAAAGTTCATGGATTACAAAAAAAATTCATGAATTTTAAAAAAGTTCACCAATTTAGTAGTTTGCTGATTTGAAAACTGAACATTTTTTGAAAAATACCACGAACGGCTTGAAAGGGGAAAAAAAAAAAGGAAGAAGCTAGAAGAAACGCTGAAACAGCCATCCCGTCGAAAGATGGGCCAGGCCTAAGTGGGACAGGGGGATACGTGATACGAGTAGCTTCTGCCACGGTGAGCAACATATAGCCTCTGTCGCTCTATTCCCCGCCAAAACTGCGATGGAAATTAACGCTTAGGCCTAGGCCCATCCTAAAAGCAGCAGCACTAGAAAATTATGGTACCTTCTTCTCAAAAAAAATTTACTAGAAAATTATGGTACCCCTCAAAACAAAAGACAGATGGTCGTTCATCGGCCTCGACAGCGGCTACTTGGGAAGGAAGACAAGGACTTCTTCTTGGAGCCTTTCCTGTACAACAAGGAGGTGTTTGCCCTGATGGAGGCAGGGAAGGAGGCATGTCCGCTCGAGGAGGCGGAGCAGGCAAGGAGGGACGAGGAGAGACAACAGAGACTGGAGCGGGAGCATGACCCCAAGACGGGGCGCGAGGTCTACACCCGCTCCTTCGCCGACTTCGACATCGACGAGGAGTATAAGTACCCAGCCGCCTGCATCATCACCGCCGATCCTTCATTGTCCATCAACATGACCTTGTAATCATACGAGCAGCAGGATATATTGATTTGAAACTCATGTCACCCCTCCTCCTTGAGCACATCTCATCCCGTTTGTCATAGTTCTGGAGACCACAAAGTTCTACACCGGCATTTCACAATTGGTGTCACGTAACAAAGAGCAGACACAGAATAGTATCGAATCACATCAAAATAGCATCTGAATTTATCTGTATTAAAACACACGAGAACAACGACCTCTGCAAGGCATTTTCGGAGAAGCAAGAAAAAATCGATCCATCTCGAAATAATATACAATGACATGAGAGCAAGTAAAGACAGTACGACAACAACATAATATACAATGACATGAGAGCAAGTAAAGACAGTACGACAACAACACTTTCTATGACGAAGTCAAGCTTTCCTAAAATAGACAGACTATATCTGTTCTGTACTTTCCTTATCGAGGAAAAAAAAAGAGAGGTAAAACTGTCTGCGCCTTTAAACACGAATCTGTATAAGGCTTCCTTTTCTCATATGTAAAAAGGGCTACAAAACACTCAAAACATATGGATTTCCTTGATATACTGGGTCTTCGCAGGGTTTCTTTCACATTGGAGAGGTTCATCTCTGTCCTGGTTTTAACTTGATATACTGTGAGCAACTCATTTCACTCTTAACTTGGAATTCCATACCTGTTCTCCTAAACAAAGGGCCAAAAAAAAAAAAGAGGTGCATGCATCAACGGCTAAACAGCATTCTACTGCAGAGGCCAAACTGTCACATGACATCCGTTTCACGAGTTGATATTCTACTTACATGAGCTTTTCACAGACCCAGTCGCTCTGAATTCTGACTCTGACCACTTGATGCTACTGACCGGGTAGCAGGCCTGCCACAAATTTTGCAAATAAAATAGAGCTGCGGACCTGAAAGTATGCATATAGCAGACACACGGCCTCATATGTCAATATTAATATACCTCATCTGAAATTTAGAGAGGGTAACTATCAGACTGATTGCTTGGGCTTGATACCTAACCTTTATTGTCCAAAACCAAAAAAAAAAAGGATTAAGAATTCAGCTGAGGAACGAGATAATCTATTCTGAAAGTCAACATGACATTGTCTTCTCAGAAGAGATGTTAATAGTTTGCTGGCAGCAAGAAGGGCAGCATGTTTCTTTACTTGATTTTACTTATAACTATATAACATACCAAGTGACTGTCAATTCAAGTTGCAGACTGCTACTACATATATACAAAACTTCCTTTGCAAAAAAACCATTTCTACTTCACCTACTCCATACTTAAATGCCCACATCTCCGTACATGTCGCAATCAAAATTATTTAACAAAACGAGTGGCCGCGGCTTACCAAGGTTGAGCTGTTGCCCTAATTTTGGGAACATTAATAGAATCATCTTAGCATTAGGAATAACTGAACAAAGTGGCAAAGCTACTGCAATTTTGTAGCTCCATAAGTACCTGCCAGGATTTTCAAACAAATCCCCATTCTCTTCTGCAGTGTGGAGCCAATCAAACCAAATCGTGGATTATCACCTATCGTGATGCAGTCCTCTGCATTTTACCAGATCGTGTACCCTGGAATTGATACAATAAGCTAAAGGAGAGCATTAAAATGTCTTCCTAGCCAAACACCCACTAATAAGAAATATATAAACCTGCTGTAAAGAAATATATTAACCACATATGAAGAAAATATGAAACAGAGAGGGGCAGGTCATGTAATCCAAGCGATTAACATGACCAGCAGAACATAAGCCAACTCAGAAGGCAATTCCTTTTGTACATGGCAGATGACCAAATTTATAATTAGCTTTTACATGCATTTTGAACAGAGCCGTACCTCTTACATATATAGGTACAGAAGGTGTGGAGAAATGTGTGTTGATGACTTTTACTACAAAAACTTCCCTAAGTAAGGAAAATCTGTAAAACCAGTCTGGAACTATGATAAACCAAAATAATTGCAGTGATCACTATAACCTCTTACTCCGTGACCAAACATATGAAGACCTTCATCTCAGTACATGACACTGCTATCTACTATCATGTCCACCGTTGGCCAAAAATACGCAACATATGACGGACAAATACCTAGCAATTTTGTGCAGCTACTGAAGCAAATAAAAGTTTTATGAGATCTTTATACAGTCATGCAGATCATATCCAGTCAGACTACCGGTTCCCTAAACTGACATGTAAGATTGATTGCTAACAAAAAATGCAGTAATATGATATCAGCACTTGACATGTAAACTAAGGGTGTGTTCGGTTCCAGAATTAGGTGGAACGGAACTGGTCCGTTCCTCACCTAGCACCCATTCAGCTGTTCGGTTCGCGATGAGGAACGGAACGGAGTAGTTCTGAGGAAGGGAATATACCCCTGAGATGCGGAACGCACCGGTCCGACCGAATTGGTGGAATCTGGCGGAACGATCGCTAACCATCACCGCGCGAGGCAGAAAAAAAAGAAATCGAAAACTTCTCACCGCGTGACCTATCCATCCCCGTCCGTGTCTCTCCCTCCCGTACAACTTCCTCCCAGACTCCCAGAGTGCGCCGCCGCTCCCTTTGCGCCTCAATCCGCATCAAATCGAGGGGAAGGGAGCAGGCGGGCTCGGCGGCGGCTCCTGCAGGCGGCGTTGCGGCGGCTCTGCAGGCGGCGGTGGTTGCGAGCGGCAGTGCGGCGGCGATTCCAGGCAGCAGCAGCGGTAGGCGGCAGCGGCGGTCGGCGGGGCAAACGGGCTAGGAGGCGGCGGCTTCTGCAGGTGCGGCGTTGCGGCGGCTCTGCAGGCGGCGGTGGTTGCGAGTGGCAGTGCGGCGGCGATTCCAGGCGGCAGCGGCGGTAGGCGGCAGCGGCGGTCGGCGGGGCAAACAGGCTAGGAGGCGGCGGCTTCTGCAGGTGCAAGATCAAGGCGGCGGCGGCTTCTCAAGGTGGACTGTAATGAACTTTACTATTATTATTCGATGGACTGTAATGAACTTTACTATTATTATTCGATGGACTGTAATGAACTTTACTATTATTATTCGATGGACTGTAATATGGACCGTATGAACTCTATTTAGTGCTTTTGGATCACTACTATGCAATTGAGCTTGATATGGTTGAATGCGGACTATTTCTATGACTATTATGGTTGTACGGGTTTTAATGTCATCATGTTTGTTGTCATATATGTGTTATGCTTGTGAGAATATATTTGTTATTGCTTTTTGCTGTAAATACAAACAAAGTGCTGCTGAAATTTTAATTGGTATGTTGCTAGATGTGGGAGGTATGTTCACCGTATCAATGGAAGAGGTGAGCTGAATCAAAAAACTGCCATTCCATTCCTCAGATTTGGTCCAAACCGAACAGAAAACGGAACCATTCCGTTCCTCGATTTTTTCCGAACCGAACACGGGGTCGGAACCATTCCATGACCTCGGAACGGAATTATTCCGTTCCATCCCCTGTGGTTCCAGAACCGAACACACCCTAATTAAATTCAAAAGATCAATTTGTATCAGCAAGCCAGCAAGTGGAAACCATCATCGTCTCACACTCTTTTAGTTCCAATATATGTCATGAGGATGAACAAGTTCAGAACCATGCTATGCTTGCTTCTCTAATGGATCATGTAACAGACATATCACATACCAGGACTCACGAATCAAATTATCAGCTTTCATTTAGCAATGACTAAACCAACATGTAAGAGGCATGAAAACTAACACCAGTTAGGCAAAGAACACCGAAACAGGAATTATGAGCTTACTACAGAATGCTTTTATTTGCAAAGCCCCAGCCATTGTCTCCTCGAAGAAGAAGATCACCGTGCATCTACCATCCAATTTCAGCACATCTTCTCCTGGAAGAAAGAAGCACCATTGATCCACAACATTCAGTAAATCAGTTAGTAATGCTCCTATTTATTGCCCGGACAATATTTTATTAACATCTAAAAAAGCAGATATGAAACAGAGGATGGTACATAAGACCCACCTTACTATCCTATAAATAGTTGTGTAAAGATGTTGTGAGCATCTATATGGATGGTGCTAATATAGAAAAGAATTAGATAAAAGATATGGGAGAGACTAACCCTTTTCAGGGTTACCTTAAGAATACTATAAGTTCCTTTATTGTATTAATGCCCTCTGCTTTTCAGCAGCGTAGCATACAAGCATCAATTTGCCTCCGAAAAAAAATTAGGGCCTTCCAAATATCTGTTACATAGTGCTACAATGGGTAGGCTGTGAACAAAAATGCTACTATCCAACTACTCCACTATTCAGTTTTAAGATCAGATGTCCCTATTGCTAAAAAAAGAGATCAGATGTCCCTATATTAAGTATCAGTAAGTAGGCCATCCAAAAATACAACAGAAATATAAACCAAAATACTAATACAATCTATGAGTAAACAATGACCTGCTTTCACAACAGTTAATATTTTATAATAAAGGAACTGCAGTCAGCCGGAAGAATAAAAGATTTTCATCTTAGAAGAACTAGAGCAAGCAACCAATAAGTAGATAAAAAATGCATCATCAGTAGCCGATTAACATACTACCTACTAACAAATGAAAAATACACCGTCATAAAAGGATTTCATATTTGCCATCAAGCGAAATTTGAGACTTCATATCATCTTCGTGGCCAAAATGAGAACTTTCTTTCATAAAAGATGGATTGAAGATTGCAGTGAAAACTTACATGTCTGATCTCACACACTTAGTTACAATATGTGTGCCAACATGACATGAGGATGGACATGTTCAGAACAGTGCGATCATTTCTTTTCTACTGAATGATGTAGGTGGGCCAATTCTCATAGCCTGTCCCAGGTTCATACAGATCTGAAATTAGTTGGCATTTCCCCTTTGCAAGCAGCCTCATAGTCTTCACTGAGGTGTGGCGCAGCTTCCTTGTGAGGGCATATGAACCTTGTCGGTGAGAGTGACAACAGTATAGTAGCTTGGGTCACGCATGAGCAGTCCATTGTCCTTAAGAAACTTTACAACATAGTACCGGGGCCTGAGCCGTCCCTCCAGGCTGAGGCAGAGCATCACTGGCCGATGAGCAATGTAGGTGGGTTGCAATCCCACCTCAGAGATGAGAAAATCTGACCTGCGCTGCAGCATGTCCTTGGACTTCCTCAGCACATGCGGATCCCTAGACACAGCAATGCGCACCTCAGCATCTGACCACATGAGTGTCTTCTTCAAGTTGTCCACTTTGGCAGCAATATTCTCCTCACTGTGAAATCCAATAGCGCGAAGTGCATGCTTGAACATCCCAGACCCACGGGGTATACCGAGACCTTGGGCGCATGCAGTCATGGCCCCGAGGCGTTCCGTGTTGGTGGTGAGCAACCTTGCTTGAGACAAGCACAGGTTGGTAATATCACAAGCACCTAGCCCGCACTCCTGCAGGAAGGCGACATTGGGCTTGACCACCCTCTCGACATTGGACGAGAGAAGGTAGAAGTTGCGCTCGACAATCCGGAGGAGATTCTCGAAGGAGCCGAAGATGGACAGGTAGTACTGCACGCTGGAGACGACGGATCTAGTGCGGAACCTGGTACAGCCGAGCGAGACGAGACGCGCGACCTCAGAAGGCGACATGCCCAGGCTGGTGAGCTTGACAACGTTGGGGGTCAGCGTTCTCTCGACGCTGGCGCAGAGCAACTGCGGGTCCTTGGCGACGGCAGCGGCGACGGCGGCCCTTGAGACGCCGAGGCCGGCAAGGAAGGCGAGGACGGTGTCGGGCTTGGAGGGGGACTTGAGGTGGGAGAGCTTGACAGAAGCCTTGAGGGCCTGGGCTCGCGTGAGGCCGCAGGTCTCGACGAGGTACTGCTCCACGGCGAAGCTAGGGTTCGGGGAAACGGCGGGCGCGCGCGCGGCTGCGGAGAGGAGGCGGTGGAGTGGGGAGATGCCCGCAGCGGCGGAGGTAGAAGAGAGGAGCCGGGCACCGATGCAGCTTCGGAGGCGGAGCATGGCACAGGCCACAGCGTGGCGGCGCCGGCGGCGACGGGAAGCTGGAACGAGCGCCGGCGGTCGATGCGAGAGACACTGGGGGGTGGTCTTGTTCCAAGCCCATGACAGGAGGAATTCCACGAGCCCAGCATATGAATGTTGTGGGCCTTCAAACCTCGTCTTACTGCAACTAGCCTTATTAGCTTCTCGTGCCAGCCCAGTAACATCATTCTGAAAACAAAAAATGCAAAGCAAACACAATTAACTTTGCTAAGTAGTAGTATAACTTACAGGAGTTAACGTGGCTCTATGCTTAATTCTTTTTGTCTCCTGCATGTACGTTTAGAAAAATATTTTGGCTCCTACAACATTTATACTATTAAGGGCTTGTTTGATTCATAGATACGTAAAATAGAGGATCGATATGGCCCGTACCATCAAATCCTATGCGAACGAATGGCACGGGCCATATCACTATTTGAACTTTGAACTTTGGCAGCATCTCCTCCAGCTACATGAATTTCCAAGAGTTCGGATCTAATGGAAATTTTCTACGAAATAGACCAGCAAAAGTTCTATAGGAAAGAATCCTTAGATTACTATTCCTACGAATCAAAAGGTGTTGGTAGAAAAAAAATACATAGGAACTCAATCCTATGAAAATCGTAGAAATCAAACAAGCCCTGACTTGGGAGTAAATTCAAGAGTACAACCATCTAGTCTGAAAGATACAGAGCTATCTCCAGTGATCAACAGGTTTTACAACACACCAATTATTGTTACATGCATGAGTTGTTGGATTGTTTATATCCATGATCCAACTTCCAAGATCACTTCATCAGAAAAGAAAAGCATGGAACTGAATGCAACTGAAGCACCACATGCTAGTTTACTGAACAAGTTCAGGGTGCTTTAGTTGAGCTGATGAATCTAACAACATAACGCCGGCCTGCGCAGGACAATACGAGAGGGATTACATAACTTGCAAAATTCAGAAAGAGAAAAGCAGGAGCTTCTCCATATAAAACTCCCGTGAGCGTCAGGACGTACATGTTACTGAAACTTCGGGGCATGATCAACTAACAGGGCCTTCAGGACTCAAGTATAGTATAGCAAAGCCCCAGCAGCAATGCTTCGTTGATCTCCTGGAAGGAGTAACCACGAGCATCTGCATGTACTCTCAGCGGTACATCTTGTCCAGGAAAAAAGAAAGCCACGGTCTATCTCGAGTACATGTCAAGGCCAATGCCTAGATCCCTGTCTCGAAAATGGCTGGTGGAAGATAGGGCTTAGAGCATTGTCAGCTTTGATACTATGAGAAAACGTAAGGGTAAGAGCATTGGTAGAGTAAAGCGCACAACTCCAATCTAGGGCCGACCGTGTTTATTAATAGTAGGGTAGGTTACAGGGGTTTATACAATGCAAACGCTAGTATATACGGTAGGTTTAGTTTATATGTACAACATACTGATGCATATACATAGTTTATCATTGGTGGCTACACACAGGTGTTGCGAGGAACCACGCGTCGGTGCTCCCAATGCTACGATGAAAGTCATCAATGATGCCAACGGTTGGCGGCAGAGATGCATGCGGTGGATGGCGGAGCCGCAAGGACAATGCGTCGATGTTGTGAAGGAATGATGGAGGTGCTGCAAAGGATTGATGGAGGTTCTGCGATCCACCGACCCCACCGCTGCAAGGTTCTACTCTTGCGACACACCTAGTGATGGCCGGCTAGGAATTTAAAACCAAAGATGATGTTGGTACAATGGTGTTAATAATTTTTAACAAGTCTTATCTCATATTGTATGACGCTTTTTTTTTGTTTTTAGAAATTTAAAATGACACTATTCGAAGAATACTACGTACACCGATGAGTTGAATTACATGAACATTGTTAGAAAAGGAACAATAGTAATTTTTATATATTAAACACCTAAACATAGAGAATGAGATGGAGGTCCCCTGGGTGTTCGGTGTCGGCAGGTAGGCTTTCGTCTTCTGTGTGCAGGTCACCAGATTTTGAGATGGAGGAGCCAATGGGAAGGGCAAGATCGACGCCGCCTCCAAGATCCCTGGTCGCAGTTTCACGGTAGAAGTGGCAGCGTGGTGCCTCTTCATCCCCGACGGGCAACCAACATTCTCAGCGCAGCCGGTCGGGCAGGCTTCTGGGGGAATGGCTGGTCCGCCACAATATCCATACCAAGGTTAATTGCAGCAGTTAGCTGTGCAACACTTGGAGTCTGGATCGGTTGTGCCTCTAGCAACCGCAACACAATCCATTCAGGAGGGTGTGACATGGGGATAATGGGGCAAAGGGTCAGCGTTGGAAATGTTTAGTAGATTCTCATGCCAAGGACTGTACTGTGAACCACTACTATTACGTACTACCTCCGTTCCACAATGTGTAAGCCATTTTACCAAACTAAAATGACTTGCTAAAACGGCTTATATTGTGAGTATGTGATAATGGGGCCCATCCTACTCTCCTTGTTGGGGATATGCATAATGGGTATCACCATAGCATAGCTCTATTCTGGATAACTCAGGTGACCCACAGTTGGTAGCAGGGCATATGACCTGCTAGACGGCCCCGTTAGATGGATCCAGAAGGAAGGTCCATGCCATATAAAAAAAGGCTACGTGATACGTCCATTTTGCATCACTATTCTATGTCATAATTCACTGTTATTCATTGATATATTTCGTACTGAGAGGTGATACTTATGTTATTTCATCTGTTTTTGCATGGTTGATAACTTTTGGAGCATGGACCGCTACAGTCAGGATTCTAATGGAAAAGGTGCTGTTTGGAGGCAAAATTCTCGAAGATCAGAAAATCCGGAAAAATATACAGAATATCATATTTTTCCAAAAGATGAAGGAAGCCAGAAGGGGGCTGGAGATGGGCCACAGGAGGCCCACACCACCCCCTGGCGCGGGCCACCCTGGGCCGTGCCACGAGGTGGTGTGGCCTGATGGGTTCGTAGCATGTAAAACAAAAAAATTCTACCGCAAGAACGAACAAAACCCAGATCTAATCTAGATAAAAGCCAAGATCTAATCTATTAGACATGTGCAACGAGATAGATCTGTACTAACCCTCGTAGATTCGATAAGCCTTGTTCGAGATCGGATCTCGTGGTTGATGTAGTCGATCACTTGCCGATCTCAAGATCGAGTAGACGATCCTTTCGGCGCCGCGTTCTGGCAGCGCTTCCACAGTAGGTCACACGTGCGGAGTCGAAGCAGACCTTCCTCTCCCCGTTCCAGCGAACAGCGGAGGTAGTAGATCTTCTCCACGGAATCCCAGCAGCACGACGGTGTGGTGGTGGTGGTGGTGGAGTAGAGAATTCTACAGGGCTTCGCCTAAGCCGGAGCAGAGGGAAGGAGGAGGAGAGAGGCGGCGACTAGGGTTTGTTATGAGAGAGGGCTAGGGGGTGGCGCCCCCTCCCTTCTATTTAAAGGAGGGAGGCGCCATGGGAGGGGGAGTCCTAGTAGGACTCCCTCCTCCTTGGCCAAGGATTGGGAGGGGGGAGGAATCCTCCTCCCCCACGAATCCGTGTCTTGCCCCACACGGACTCCTTGATCCTTTCTTGGTTTTCAAGCAAACTCCAAGAAATCTCCTAGAACATTCCGGAACATTCCGAAACCTTCTAGAATCCCCATACAAATACTCCGGAACATTTCCTAACTTAGAAAATGATCCCCAATATATGAATCTTATTCTCCGGACAATTCCGGAACTCCTCGTGATGTCCCGGATCCAATCCGAGACTCCGAACAACATTCGGTCTCCACTGCACATTCCATATCTACTTAAAACAACTTCGAACCTTAAGTGTGTCACCCTACGGTTTGTGAATATGTAGACATGATGGAGACACCTCTCCGATCAATAACCATCAGCGGGATCTGGAGATCCATAACGGCTCCCACATACTCAACGATGACTTCGTGATCGATAGAACCATTGACATACGAAACCAATTCCCTTTGTCACGCGATACTATACTTATCCGAGGTTTGATCGTCGGTATATCCATACCTAGTTCTACCTTGTTACTGATAAGTACTCTTTACTCGTTCCATGTTATGTCATCCCTTGTGACCTAGTCACATGCTTGCAAGCTAACTAGATGACATTCCATCGAGAGGGCCCATAGCATATCTATCCGTCATATGGATGGACAAATCCCAATCTTGGTCCATGCGCTTCAACACATACTTTCAGAATACCCAATGACACCTTTATAACCACCCAGTTATGAAGCGGTGTTTGATGTCATCAAAGTATCCATCTGGTGATGGTGATTAACATAACCTCATGGTCGAAGGATTAGGTTACTATGCAGTTGAAAGCTTATAGCAAAACAAACTTAATGACTTGATCTTATGCTATGCTTACTATGGGTGTGTGTCCATCACATCATTCTCCTAATGATATGATCTTGTTATTAATGACATCCAATGTCCATGATCAGGAAACCATGATCATCTATTAATCAACAAGCTAGTTCAACAAGAGGCTTACTAGGGACTCTTTTATGTTTACAAAACACACAAGTATTAATGTTTCCGGTTAATACAATTATAGCATGGGATGTAAACATTTATCATAAACATAAAGATATAATAATAACCACTTTATTATTGCCTCTTGGGCATATCTCCAACATGGCCGCCCTGGTCCACCCCTGGCACTCCCCTCTGGCCTATATTATCCTCCCGAAACCCTAAGACTCGGGGAGCAACCACAGAAAGATTCCGCCGCCTCTACGGGGCGGAAAACAACGAGAGAGAAAGATCTCTCCGGCAGACAGATTTCTGCCGGGGGAATTCCTTCCCGGAGAGGGGAGATCATCGCCATCAACACCACCATCAAGCTGGACTTCATCGGGATCATCATCATCACCACCATCATCACCATCAGAGCTTTCTAATCAAGTAGATCTACCTTTCTACTCAAGTGCTTTAATATATCTCTGCTCTCCCCATGTGTGTGAAAGTGACAGCGTGCACACCATGGTGGCACTTAGGCTAAGATTGTAAATACTTGTTATGAGTTATATTTGGAGTTGGATGTTTCTATGAAATTATGGTGTTTGTTGGAACCATCTAGAGCTCAAGGTGACAGTGTGGGGTTTTCTAGATGGGAAAGACTTACTTTGAGGTGTGCTGTTATAGCCCTACCATCGATTAGAGTGTTCAACCGGAGAGTAGTTAAGAGTAGTATCATAAACAGAAGATATTTATATGAGAGTGTTCACTAGTGAAAGTATGATCCCTAGGCCTTGTTTCTAAACACTGAAACACCGTTTGCTATTAGATCTATTACATGTTTGCTTGCTTCTATTTTTTTTTCAGTTTTACTTTAGTCTTTTCCACGCCATCAAGCTATTTTATAGCACCGTTATCTTATATCCATACCACTTGTATTTCACTATCTCTTCGCCGAACTAGTGCACCTATACACCTGACAAGTGTATTGGGTGTGTTGGGGACACAAGAGACTTCTTGTATCTTGATTGCAGGATTGCTTGAGAGGGGATACCTTTGACCACTTCCTCCCTGAGTTCGATAAACCTTGGGTGATCCACTTAAGGGAAAACTTGCTGCTGTTCTACAAACCTCTGCACTTGGAGGCCCAACAACTGTCTACAAGAATAGAAGTGCGTAGACATCAAGCTATTTTCTGGCGCCGTTGCCGGGGAGCATAACTTTATTTATCAAGTCCACTTGGAATCACTATTGTTCAAGCTAAGTTTATTCTCGCCTTGTTTTCTTGTTTCTTTATCAAAAATACAAAAAAAATTAGTTCCTACTCTGGTGGTTATTTTCGTTGGTCTGTTATTGTCTTGCCTTATCATGCTTGTTGTCAATGGTTGGTTTCTTTGAAACTGAAGCTTATTGGCAAGGTGGGTTCACGGAAGATCAAAAATATTATTATAAGGAACACCGCTTGTCACAAAAAGGGAAACACTTATGGGAACAAATTGATAGATTGTATACCATTGCTATAAATGTGTGCTCTACTTATAATGTTACTTATTGCTGTGATGAATATTGTTGCAGAAAGAGGTATAAACACCTCCCTTTTCAATGTGAGTATAATGATAATGATACCATATCTTCCTATGCTAAAGGAATTTATGACTTTTATGATGCGGAACAAATTGAAGAATTTATTGCTTGGAAGGGTGCTTTTGAACTTGCTAGTTTGCTTGAAAATATTGATGATTCACCTTACAAATATGAGGTTTATGGTATACTTAAATTTTGCTTTGATAATTACAAGGATGAAAATGGCTATATTCTTGAATATTTTAATAGATGCTTTCCACAAATGGAAGAGACTAAGGCCTTGCAGGATCCTATGGAAGAAAAATTTGATGAACCTGAAATCTCATTAGATGAAAAAGAGGAGGAGAGTGATGAACAAAAGGAGGAAGAATGGATTAGCTACCCATGCCTACCTTCTAATGAGAGTAACTCTTTATCCCTTACATTATTTGATTGTCCTCCATGCTTACTAAAGGAGGATGAAGAGCATGCTTTATGTGATAGTTATATTGTTGAGTTTATTCATGAGGCTACTGAAAATTATTATGAGAGAGGAAAATATGGTTGTAGAAATTTTCATGGTATTGAAACACCTCTCTATGTGCTGAAAGCTTTGAAGTTACTCTTGTTTTATCTTCCTATGCCTGTCACTTTGTTCTTTGCGAATTTATTTGCATACATGATTCCTATGCATAGGAAGTGGGTTAGACTTAAATGTGTTTTGAATTTGCTTCTTGATGCTCTCTTTTACTTCAACTCTTATTTCTTATGAGAGCATCCTCTCAAACTATTATGCCTGAAGATGATAATATGTCTATTATTCTTGGGAGACCTTTTCTTAAACACTGCAGGAGTTGTTATTAATTGTAATCAAGGAAAGGTAACCTTCAATGTTAATGACAAGGACCATACTATCTATTTCCCCAAGAAGATTGATGGGACTTATGGTTTTGAATTCAATTGAACGTGTTGAGGGCATTCAAGTTGGAGAAATATATTGTCCCATACCAAGAGAAAAATTTGAAACTATTATGATTGGGACCATTGCTATCAAGGTTGAGGTAACATAATCATTAGTGGAATACAAAGTTTTGTCTCACATGAAATTGTTTTCGTAACAAGACCTGATCAACCTTGTTAACGAAAGGATTTCATTGAACAAAAAAATGTTTTCATTATGATTATCTCTGTTTACTTCTATTCTATCCATTTTAGTTTTTGCTTATGCCTAACTTAAAGGCGTTAAAGAAAAGTACTTATTGGGACATAACCCAAAAGTTTTAGATGAGTCTTGGAAGTTATTACTTCAGTAATAACCGCTCCTTATCCTTTTTATTTGCTTTTTGTGCCAAGAGTAACCTCTAATGAGAGAGAAGTAATGATTGGGAAAGTTGTTGTCCCGAAATAGATTTCTGTGCTTCACCATACAGATTCGTGTAAAATCTCGGAACGTCTTTTTGAGGCGTGAATTTTTTTGCTTCTGCCCCTGGTTGTTATCTAACTTTCGTTAGTTCAACACTTTTTGATTTGAGCAACATAAGGTCTTCGAAAAAATTCGTCTTTACCTGCTGGTCTGTTTTGACAGATTTCTGCCATTTTCTGCATTTGCTTCTTGTTGGTTCCTTTTTGAGTTCTTTTGGGGAATTGAGATTTTTGAGGGAAGTGCTATAGTAGCTAGTGTTTTAATGGAAGTTTATTTGGTGTTATAACTGAACCTTAAGACTTATTTATCTTGAGTGCACTAATGTTGCTAATAAAGATTGTGTGAAGTTTTGTATGAAGGAAAAATTTCAGGTGTATGGAAGGAATGAGTAATGAGATGAAGGATGGACTAAAGCTCAAGCTTGGGGATGCCACGCGTGTCACCCCAAGAAACATCCAAGAAGTACAAGCGTCAAAGCTTGGGGATGCCCAAGGCATCCCCTTCTTCGTCAATAAAAATCCCAGGTTTCTTCTAAACACTTCATTTTTATTGTTTCATGCACAATTGTGTTGTTCTTGGAGCGTCTTCTTTTTCGTTTTGGTTTTTCGTTTGCTTTGTTTTCTTAGTTTGCTGAATAAATTGGTTGGACCTCCTATTTCATACATTGGTTTTCAAATAGTTTGGTTTGGTTTGGAAAAGAGTAGGAAAGCTCATGCTTAAGTGGTAAAGAGAGCTTGTTTTTGATTGTGGCCTATGCTTTGTCATGGCATGCTTGATATTGTTTTGGCTTTATGCTTAGTATTCTTTGCTGTAGCATGACTTGTTATAAACAATTGAGATTGCTTAATGTGCCTTGGATGAATCATGCGTTGTTTTAGCATATTAAAGCATAAGTATAGTGGTATTCTCCTTTGATGCTTTATTTGGGTTGACTTGGCGCATGCTCACACCATGTTATGACTATCTCAAGTCATCATTAGCCTTTATGATCCTTTAGTTTTCAACTTGTAGTATCACTTTATGTTTTGATCAATGATGTTTTGTCGCTCTGCATGATTATGGCCATTATTGCTCTCTCATTTGTCGCTCCCTTACTATTGCTAGCCTTCACTTACACTGAGTGTTTTACTCATGTTTTCAACTCCCTTAAACCAAATATTGCCAAAGTGTCCACCATACCTAACTATTAGCATCATTTGCTACTTCCGTGCATATTCAATATGCCTTGTTTTCTTCCGAATAAAGTGTTTGCTTGATATGAGAAAGTTAGTTAGTAAAGCTCTCACGAACTTGATGGCACACTTTATTTCCTGCACTTAATAAACCTGAACCATTGTGAACTCTCCATGAAAGTTATATGCTTGCTAATTATAGGCTGGGGATTAGCAGAACTGTGCTGTCATGGGGAACGCTTTCAACACTTGTAAATATATACCTAGTTGATACCTTGCTCTTTTGTTTGTGGATGTCGTCGGTGTGAAATAAAAGGGGAGCTTGTAAGTCCATGGAGTTATGTATGTGTGTTAGAGAAACGCCTGGGCCGCTGGTCTAATCCATGCTGACATGGTGGAAACCTGCAGCGTAACCATAATGATATCTATGAAGCATTCTTCTTATTAAAAAAAAAGAGAGATAGCTATTGAGAAAAAGAAGAAAAAAGAGATTTATGAAAAGAGGAAAGAGAGAAAAAAAGCACCATTTTCCCATGGTAAATAAGAAGATTGCTGAGATACTCATTGTCTGCTTGCCTTGTCATTTTGATATGGGGATTCTTCCGTATCATCAGGCAAGAGGTACCCTATTGGCAGTTCTCAATGATACGCACATACTTACGATGACAAGAACTTACCGGTAACTAAAGTTGAGTAGCATGAGGAGCGGCCCTCGTACTCAAGGGACTTGGGATTTTCAGTTTATAGTCTGTGAACCATATAACTCAGATTGGACCTCACTTTCACCTTAACCACATTAAAGATGCTTATGACAGGGGCAATGAGAGCTCAAAGCTAATGAGTACCATACTTTCAGCATTTGGAAGCCTTTCAAACTATTCAAAACCTGTTCATTTCCTTGTTGAGTCTCCACACATTCTATGAGCACTTTCTTGAGAGCATAGTGGCCATTCTTAGTTCTATGTGCATTGTCCTAAGACTTGTTGATTAATGCATACCTTGATATTGCTTGTTTTAAACTATTTGTATCTAGTCACTCTTGTAAACCTTGAAGGTGTCCTATGCATTTATGTTTGCTACTCTATGAGGGACAAGCTGAATGCCACTATGCTATGTTTTCTTTATGTGAAACAAACAAACATCTTGCAAGGCATTGTTATTCATGAATCTTTTGTTTGTGCCTTTTCAAGTTGCATCATAGTCTCTTTGCTTATTGCTAGAACTTTGTCTTTCATGTTATGATTGAAGTACTATGATCCCAGCTCTGAATGTTTTACAAATACTTTGATCAAGTTTATGATGGTGCATGTCACCTCAAAAATTATTCTTTCTTTTTATCACTTACCTACTCGAGGACGAGCAGGAGTTAAGCTTGGGGATGTTGATACATTGCAAATGTATCTATAATTTTTGATGTTCCATGCTTGGTTTTATCTACTTTCTTGTGTTTTGTTCCAACTTTGGAGTACTTTTCATATGATTTCTTGGACTAACCTATTAACAAGATGCCACAGTGCCAGTTGCCTGTTTTCTGCTGTTTTTGGTTCCAGAAGTCAGAAAATGAATATTCTCGGAATTGGACGGGACAAAAGCCAAAGTTACTATTTTCCCGGAAGACTCACGGAGCCAGAAGGAGAGTCGGAGAGGGGCCACAGGGTGGCCACACCACCCCTAGGCGCTAGCAACCCTAGGCCACGCCAGGGCATGGTGTGGGCCCCCTGGCTGGCCACCGACCTTGCCTCCTTCGCCTATAAGAGCCTCCCGATACCAAAACCCTAGATCATCAATCAGAAATCCACGAAAAGTTCCGTTGTGCCGCCACCACCGAAGGGGAGATTCGAGGGACAGAAAGTCTCTGTTCCGGCACCCTGCCGGGACGTGGAAGTGCCCCTGGAGCCATCTCCATCGATATCCACCACCATCTCCATCACCATTGCTGATTCCCATGATGAGGAGGGAGTAGTTCTCTCTCGAGGCTAAGGGTTCTACCGGTAGCTATGTGTTCATCTCTCTCTCTATGCATGATCATATTGTGATCATTATCTTTGTAATCAAGTAGATCTACCTTGCTACTCAAGTGCTTTAATAGATCTCTGCTCTCCCCATGTGTGTGAAAGTGACAGCGTGCACACCATGGTGGCACTTAGGCTAAGATTATAAATACTTGTTATGAGTTATATTTGGAGTTGTATGTTTCTATGAAATTGTGGTGTTTGTTGGAACCATCTAGAGCTCAAGGTGACAGTGTGGGGTTTTCTAGATGGGAAATACTTACTTTGAGGTGTGTTGTTATAGCCCTACCATCGATTAGAGTGTTCAACCGGAGAGTAGTTAAGAGTAGTATCATAAACAGAAGATATTTATATGAGAGTGTTCACTAGTGAAAGTATGATCCCTAGGCCTTGTTTATAAACACTGAAACACCGTTTGCTATTAGATCTAATTACATGTTTGCTTGCTTCTATCTTTATTTCAGTTTTACTTTAGTCTTTTCCTCACCATCAAGCTATTTTATAGCACCATTATCTTATATCCATACCACTTGTATTTCACTATCTCTTCGCCGAACTAGTGCACCTATACACCTGACAAGTGTATTGGGTGTGTTGGGGACACAAGAGACTTCTTGTATCTTGATTGCAGGATTGCTTGAGAGGGGATACCTTTGACCACTTCCTCCCTGAGTTCGATAAACCTTGGGTGATCCACTTAAGGGAAAACTTGTTGCTGTTCTACAAACCTCTGCACTTGGAGGCCCAACAACTATCTACAAGAATAGAAGTGTGTAGACATCACATACCACTATCCAGCACCTTCTGCTTCTCGTTGGGTTCGACACTCTTACTTATTGAAAATATTGTGATACACCCCCTATACTTGTGGGTCATCAAGACCATTTTCTGACGCCGTTGCCGAGGAGTGAAGCTCTATTGGAGAGTGGAACTGGTAAAGGAAACTTCTACTGTGAGTATTGTTTACTTTTGTTAGTTGCTTTATTTTCGTTATGGATAATCCGCTGAGTTTCTTATTTGGTAATGCTACTACCACTACTAAGGTAGTAGATAAGCCACCACCTGCTGAGAATGATGTTTTTAAAATACCTACAAGAATTATTGATCGTGTTATGGATAACTACTATGTTGGGGATGGAACTGTCCATTCCGGTGATCATTTGCTCTTTATACACGAATTATGCGGGTTGTTCAAGTGTGCAGGTATTACTACAGATCAAGTTAAGAAGAAGTTATTCTCTTTATTGCTGAAAGGAAGAGCTGAGGAATGGTATAAGTTGCTGAAGAATGGTCAAGCTCTAGAATGGGAGAAAATAGTGCCTCCCTTTTATTCAAAGTTTTATCCTCCTAGTGAGATTCATAAAGATCGGAATCAAATATACAACTTTTGGCCTCTTGATGGAGAGAGTACAACTCAAGCTTGGGGAAGAACCAATGTATGAAAGAGGGGGTCCAACCAATTTATTCAGCAAACTAAGCAAACCAAGCAAACTAAAAACCAAAACAAAAACGAAAAAGAAGACACTCCAAGAACAACACAACTGTGCATGAAACAATAAAAATGAAGTGTTTGGAAGAAACCTGGGGTTTTTATTGATGAAGAAGGGGATGCCTTGGGCATCCCCAAACTTTGACGCTTGTACTTATTGTATATTTCTTGGGGTGACACGTGTGGCATCCCCAAGCTTGAGCTTTAGTATATTCTTCATCTCATTACTCATTCCTTCCATACACCTGAAATTTTTCCTTCATACAAAACTTCACACAATCTTTATTAGCAACATTAGTGCACTCAAGATAATAGGTCTTTAGGTTCAGTTACAAAACCAATAAAACTTCCATTAAAACACTAGATACTGTAGCGCTTCCCTCAAAAAGCTCAATTCCCCAAAAGAACTCAAAAATGAACCAACAAGAAGCAAATGCAGAAAATGGCAGAAATCTGTCAAAACAGACCAGCAGGTAAACATGAATTTTTTCGAAGACCTTCTGTTGCTCAAATAAAAAAGTGTTGAACTAACGAAAGTTAGATAACAACATGGGGCAGAAGCACAAAAATTCATGCCTCAAAAGGACATACAGAGATTTTAGAAGAATTTTTACGGTGAAGCACAAAAATATGTTTCGGGACAGCAACTTTCCCAAGCATTACTTCTCTTTTATTAGAGGTTACTCTTAGCACAAAAAGCAAATAAAAAAGATAAGGAGCGGTTATTACAGAAGTAATAACTTCCAAGACTCATCTAAAACTTTTGGGTTATCTCCTGATGTCTACGCACTTCTATTCTTGTAGACAGTTGTTGGGTCTCCAAGTGCAGAGGTACGTAGAACAACAACAAGTTTTCCCTTAAGTGGATTACCCAAGGTTTATCGAACTCAGGGAGGAAGTGGTCAAAGGTATTCCCTCTCAAGCAACCCTGCAATCAAGATACAAGAAGTATCTTGTGTCCCCAACACACCCAATACACTTGTCAGGTGTATAGGTGCACTAGTTCGGCGAAGAGATAGTAAAATACAAGTGAGATGGATAATTATAAGTGGTAACGGTGATAGAAAATAACTTGATGGCGTGGAAGAGACTAAAAGCAAACTGAAATAAAGAAGGAAGCAAGCAAACATGCAACATATCTAATTGCAAATGAAGTTTCAATGCTTAGAAACAAGGCCTAGGGATCATACTTTCACTAGTAAACACTCTCATATAAATATCTTCTGTTTATGATACTACTCTTAACTACTCTCCGGTTGGACACTCTAATCCATGGTAGGGCTATAAAAGCACACCTCAAAGTTCGCTTTCCGCATCTAGATAACCCCACATTGTCACCTTGAGCACTAGATGGTTTAAACAAACACCACAATTTCATAAAGACATCCAACTCCAAATATAACTCATAACAAGTATTTGTAATCTCTAGCCTAAGTGCCACCATGGTGAGCACGCTGTCACTTTCACACACATGGGGAGAGTAGAGATCTATTAAAGCACTTGAGTAGCAGAATAGATCTATAGATTACAAGCTCATGATCTCAATAAGATCGTGCATAGAGAGAGAGAGATGAACACATAGCTACCGGTAGAACCCTTAGCCTCGAGAGAGAACTACTCCCTCCTCATCATGGGAATCAACAATGGTGATGGAGATGGCGGTGGATATCGATGGAGATGGTTCCGAGGGAACTTCCCCGTCCCGGCAGGGTGCCGGAACAGAGACTTTCTGTCCCCCGAATCTCCCCTTCGGTGGCGGCGGCGCTACGGAACTTTTCGTGGATTTCTGATTGACTATTTAGGGTTTTGGTATCGGGAGGCTCTTATAGGCGAAGGAGGCAAGGTCGGTGGAGTGCCAGGGGGCCCACACCACCTGGTGGCGCGGCTAGGGCTAGCCCATGCCTAGGGGGGTGTGGCCAGGCCCTGGCCCTCCTCCGTCTCGTATTCTGGCTCCGTGAGTCTTCCGGTAAAATAGGAACTTTGGCTTTTGTCCTATCCAATTCTGAGAATATTCATTTTCTGACTTTCCTGGAACAAAAAACAGCATAAAACAGGCAACTGGCACTGTGGCATCTTGTTAATAGGTTAGTCCAAGAAATCATATGAAAAGTACTCCAAAGTGTGGACAAAACATAAGAAAGTAGATAAAACCAAGCATGGAACATCAAAAATTATAGATACATTTGCAATGTATCAACATCCCCAAGCTTAACTCCTGCTCGTCCTCGAGTAGGTAAGTGATAAAAAGAAAGAATAATTTTTGAGGTGACATGCACCATCAAAGACTTGATCAAAGTATTTGCAAAACATTCAAAGCTGGGATCATAGTACTTCAATCATAACATGAAAGATAACGTTCTAACAATAAGACTAAGAAACTAAGTTGCAACATGAAAAGGCACAAACAAAATATTCATGAATAACAATGCTTTGCAAGACGTTTGTTTGTTTCACATAAAGAAAACATAGCATAGTAGTATTCAGCTTGTCCCTCATAGAGTAGCAAATATAAATGCATAGGACACCTTCAAAGTTTATAAGAGTGACTAGATACAAAAGTTTGAAACAAGCAATATCAAGTTATGCATCAATCAACTAGTCTTGGGACAATGCACATAGAACTAAGAATGGCCACTATGCTCTCAAAGTAGGTGCATAAAGATAGAAGGTGGAGACTCAATATAATGGTGGAAGAAAAGCCTTCATAGAAGGAAGCAGGGATTCAAGTCTCATAAAGAGCTTCCAAAAATTATGGTACTTAATAGCTTTCAGCTCTCATTGCCCCTATCATAAGCATCTTGAAGTGATTAAGGTTAAAGTGAACAAACTATGGAGTATTGATGCGCTCGACGATCGACGTAGAGCTCGTTGGGAACCCCAAGAGGAAGGTATGATGAGCACATCAGCAAGTTTTCCCTCAGTTATGAAACCAAGGTTTAATCGAACCAGTAGGAGCAAGGAAACACCCCAAAGGTGTTACTAGCTGAGCTTTTGGCGCACTACCGGTGCTAGTAGCAACGTGGAGACCTGCACAACACAACCACAGAACTTTGTCCCCAACTTGCGATGAGGTTGTCAATCTCACCGTGTTTTGCGGAAAACAAAGGATTAAACGTATCAAGTAAAAGTTTGCAGAAAGTAAACACAAAGCAGAAACAGTTTATAGATTATATGTAAAGACAAAGGACCAGGATCCATAGTTCACTAGAGGTGGCTCTCCTTAGATAGATAACATGCTGGGTGAACAAATTACAGCGGGGCAATTGACAAACACCGAGAAAGCAATACATGCATATACTAATCATCTTGACTCCTTTGAGACTTGATTGGGTATTACAACATAATACATAGACCGCCATCCAACTGCATCTATGACTAATAATCCACCTTCAGGTTATCATCTGAACCCCCTCCAGTATTAAGTTGCAAGCAATAGACTATTCCTTTACGAACTGCGTGTAAAGTAAACAATACGATTGTTCTATGAACAAAGGATTGTTGTTTTCTCCCTAGTAGCAACAACACATCTAGTACCTTAGAGATTTCTGTCACTTCCCCAGATTACCAGAGGCATGAACCCACTATCGAGCATAAATACTAACTCTTGGAGTTGCTAGCATCTACTTGGCCAAGATAGCTACTAACAATGGAAAGCATGCAAGATCACAAATAATAAAGACATGATAGAATCAATAATCAATCTAAAATAGCATCTCAATATCCATCGGATCCCCGCAAACACAACATGTATGGATTACAAATAGATGATCTTGATCATGAACAGAGCTCACAAGATCTAAACATGAAAGCACAAAGGAGGAGAAACCAGCCATCTAGCTACTACATGGATCCGTAGTCCAAGGATGAACTACTCACGCATCACACCGTAGGATTGCATGGTGATGAAGAAGGCCTCTAGGGTGAATTCCCCTCTCCGAGGTGCCGGAAGAGCTTGGATCCTCGATCTAGGGATGGAGATGACTGACTCTGCACTCTTTCATAGATTTTTGATCGGGTACTTAGGGTTTTCGTCCCGAGGGCAACTTATAGGCGGAAGTAGAGGCTGAGGGGGTGCCAGGGCTGGCCTCACCACCCCCTGGCGCGGGCTGGGCCGGCCGCGCCAGTGGTGTGGTGGTGGCCCTGGTCCCTCTCCGTCTCGTATTGCACTTGCCCTTTTAGAAAAATAGGCACTTTGGCTTTTGTCCCGTCCAATTCCGAGAATATTCATTTTCTGACTTTCCTGGAACCAAAAACAGCAGAAAACAGGCAGCTGGCACTATGGCTCTTGTTAATAGGTTAGTCCAAGAAATCATATGAAAAGTACTCCAAAGTTGGAACAAAACACAAGAAAGTGGATAAAACCAAGAATGGAACATCAAAAATTATAGATACATTTGCAATGTATCAACATCCCCAAGCTTAACTCCTGCTCGTCCTCGAGTAGGTAAGTGATAAAAAGAAAGAAATTTTGAGGTGACATGCACCATTAAAGACTTGATCAAAGTATTTGCAAAACATTCAAGGCTAGGATCATAGTACTTCAATCATAACATGAAAGACAAAGTTCTAGCAATAAGCAAAGAAACTATGATGCAACATGAAAAGGCACAAACAAAAGATTCATGAATAACAATGCTTTGCAAGACGTTTGTTTGTTTCACATAAAGAAAACATAGCATAAAAGTATTCAGCTTGTCCCTCAATAGAGTAGCAAATATAAATGCATAGGACACCTTCAAAGTTCATAAGAGTGACTAGATACAATAGTTAAAACAAGAAATATCAAGTTATGCATTAATCAACTAGTCTTGGGACAATGCACATAGAACTAAGAATGGCCACTATGCTCTCAAAGTAGTGCATAAAGATAGAAGGTGGAGACTCAATATAAAGGTGGAAGAAAGGCCTTTTGTAAAAGGAAGTATGGATTTAAGTCTCATAAAGAGCTTCCAAAAATTATGGTACTTATAGCTTTCAGCTCTCATTGCCCCTATCATAAGCATCTTGAAGGTGATTAAGGTTAAAGTGACACAACTAAGAGGATATGCTTGACAAGTTATAAACCGAAATCTCATGCACCTTACTTACGAAGACCGATCCTCATGCTACTCAACTTCAGTCACGAGTAAGATCTTGTCATTGTAAGTATATGTGTATCATTAAGAAGCCATAAGGGCACCTTGCACATGATACGGGAGCTTTCCCATAATCAAAATGACAAGGCAAGCAGACAATGAGCATCTCAACGATCTTTTTATTTGCTATTTGCATAGGTTTTTATTGAGGATGCTTCATAGAGTGCTCATTATGGTGATGCTGCAAGTTTCCACCATGATTTGACATGGCTTAGGCTAGTGGCCCAGGCGTTTCCCTAACACACATACAAACTCCATGATCTTACAAGTTCCACTTTTATTTCACACCGCCGGGATCCGTAAGCAAAAGAACATGATATCAACGGGGTAAAAAGTACAAGTGCAATGTTGAAAGCGTTCCCCATGAAACATGGTTCTGCTAACTTCAACTTATAAAGCGCAAGCATATACGCAACAAAGAAGGACCCAATGATTCAAGTTTATTAGAGGCAATAAAGTAAAGTGTGCCATCAAGTTCGTGAGAGCTTTATGTAGGGTTTCGTAGCATGGAAAACAAAAATTTTCTATCGCATACAAACAAACAAGCCAAGATCTATCTACTAGATTGTAGCAACGAGTCGATGGAATAACTCACCCTCGAAGATTCCAAAGTGTTTAACGAGAGCAGATTCTCGTGGGTGATGTAGTCGTACTCTTTCCGATCTCAAGATCGCGTAGACGATCCTTCCGGCGCCACGTTCCGGCAGCGCTCCCGTAGTCGGTCACACGTTCGGTACTCGACGAAGACCTTCCTCTCCCTTGTTCCAGCAGGCAGCGGAGGTTGTAGCACTCTCCTCGCGATTCCTAAGACAACTGGCGTGGTACCTAAGTAGAGGGAGATCCCCAGGCCAAAAGTGAAAGCCGCTTGGCCGGTGCGAGTATGGTGGAGCTTATGAGAGAGGCTATTAGTGGTCTAGTAATTAGACACACCAATTAGAAGGCTCTAAACCAATTAGAAGGCTCTAAACCGCTGGCTAAAGCAATTAGAAGCTCTAAACCAAAACGGCTCTAAACCGGAGATTAGAGGTAGGAACTTGTGTGTGTAAGGAGGGGAGCCCTGCCCCTCCTTATATAGGTGGGAGGGCCGGCGGCCAAGGGGAGGGAGTGGAGTCCCTCCCCAACTCGGCCTTGGTGGGCGCCGGCTTGGGAGGAGGAATCCTCCCCAACTCGGTTTCCACTTCTCCTCCTCTTTCCACTTTCCAAAACTTGCCGTTTGACTTTCAAACTAGCCGTTTGACTTTTCAATTTAGGATTTAAATAAACCCTTTATTTTGGACAGCAAGAACACCTAGTACATGATGCAATCATTCCAATATGTAATGACACATTCATGTACCCTTCCCCCTCCGGAGTGCCGGACATTCCGGGACCTTCTAGAATGTTCCCGATGAAAACACCGGAACCATTCCCCAACTCGAAGCAAACGGGACTTTCCTTATATGAATCTTATTCTCCGGACCATTCCGGATCTCCTCGTGATATCCCGGATCCCATCCGAGACTCCGAACAACATTCGGTCTCTTTCTCATAATACCATAACTACTCAAACAACGTCGAATCCTTAAGTGTGTCTCCCTACGGTTCGTGAATTATGCGGACATGATCGAGACACTTCTCCGAACAATAACCAATAGAGGAATCTGGAAATTCATATGGCTCCACATATTTCTCGATTACTTTGCGATCGAATGAACCACTTACATACGATACCAATTTCCCTTTGTCTCACGATATGTTACTTATCCGAGGTTATGATCGTCGGTATCTCGCATACCTAGTTCAACCTCGTTCTTGATAAGTACTCTTTTCTCATTCCGTGATATGTGATCCCTTGTGACCAGTCACATGCTTGCAAGCTAATTGGATGACATTTCACCGAGAGGGCCTTGAGAATATCTATCCGTCATATGGATGGACAAATCCCACTCTTGATCCATGTGTTTCAACCAATACTTTCCGAACACTCAATACCACCTTTATAGCCACCCTGTTACGGTGTGGTGTTTGATGACATCAAAGCATCCATCCAGTAAAGGTGATATGCATGATCTCATGGTCGAAGGAATTAGGTTACTATGTATCGTAAAGCATATAGCAATTGAACTATTGAAATGACTTGATCTTTATGCTACGCTTATCTATAGGAGTATGTCCACCATATCATTCTCCTAACGATATGATCTTGTTGTTGATAACATCTCAATGTTCATGATAGGAAACCACAATCATCAATCAACCAACAAGCTAGTGAATTATAGAGGCTATACTAGGGACTTCAAATTAAGTTTACAAATCACACAAGTATTAATGGTTTCCTTGTTAATACTATTATAGCATTAATGTAAACATTTATCATAAACACAAAGATATAATAATAACTAAATTTATTATTGCCTCTAGCGCATATCTCCAATCTCCCACTTGCACTAGAGTCATCTAATCTAGATTACATGGTAATATACGAACACCCATGGCAGTTTGGTGTTGTTCATGTTTTGCCCTCGGAGAGGTTTAGTCAACGGATCCGCCACATTCAGATCTGTGTGTACTTTGCAAATCTTTATATCCCCATCCTGGATATGTTCTCGAATAGCGTGGAAACGCAGCTTGATATGCTTGACTTCTTGTGTGACCTTGGTTCTTGCGCATTGGCTATGGCGCCCATGTTATCACTGAGATAGACATTGGGTCCAGCGCACTTGGAACCACACCCAGCTCTGTAATGAACTCTTTCATCCATATCGCTTCTTGTGAAGCCTCCGGCGACCATGTATTCCGATTCAGTTGAAGATCTCGCCACAACGCTTTGCTTTGCACTCCTCCAGCTAATCGCTGCACCATTCAAAATAAATCATCCAGTTGTGATTTAGAATCATGCGGATCGGTGTTCCAACTAGCATCGGTGTAACCATTAACAACGAGCTGTTCATCACCTCCATAAGAAAGAACCATATCCTTAGTTCTTCTCAAGTACTTAAGGATGTTTTTGATCTTGTCCAATGATCCACTCTGGATCACTTTGATATCTGCTAGTTAGACTATGACATATGCGATGTCGGGTCTAGTACATAGCATGGCATACATTAGAGATCCTATGGCTGAGGCATGAGTCTTACTCATCCTTTCTCTATCTTACGCGATGTCGGACTTTGAGTTTTACTCAAGGTCGTATTAGCAACATGGGCAAGAACCCTTTCTTGCTATCTTCCATTCCAAACCTCTTTAGAACTTTGTCCAAATATGTACTTTGTGACAATGATATTTGGCGTTCGATCTATCTCTATAAATCTTTATGCCTAATATGTAAGCTGCTTCGCCAAGATCCTTCATTGAAAAACTATTATTCAAATACTCTTTGACACTATTAAGAAGGTCTACATCATTCCCAATCAACAATATGTCATCCACAAACAGTATTAAGAATGCTCTGAGCTCCCACTCACTTTCTTGTAAATACAAGCTTCTCCATAAGTTTGTATAAAACCAAAACTTTTGATTACCTTATCAAAGCGTTGATTCCAACCGGGATGCTTGCTTCAATCCATAGATGGACCGTTGAAGCTTGCATACCTTGTTAGCATCTTTAGGATCGACAAAACCTTTGGGTTGCATCATATACAACTCTTCATCAATGTCTCCATTGAGGAATGCTGTTTTGACATCCATCGCCATATCTCATAATCATAATATGCAGCGATTGCTAACATAATCCTCACAGACTTTAGCTTCGCTACCGGTGAGAAAGTCTCATCGTAGTCAACTCCTTGAATTTGTCAAAACCCTTTTGCGACAAGTCGAGCTTTATAGGCAGTAACATTACCATCGGCATCTGTTTTCTTCTTGAAAATCCATTTGTTCTCGTGACCTTCCGGCCATCCGGTAAGTCCACCAAAGTCCATACTTGGTTTTCGTACATGGATCCAATCTCGGTTCATGGCTTCTTGCCATTTATTGGAATCTGGGCTCATCGCTTCCTCATATGTCTCGGGGTCATCGGTGTTGTCCACCAACATGACATTCATAACGGAATCATACCAATGCAGGTGATACGATTTCGTTGACCTCCGAGGCTCTGTAGCAACTTCAACCGAAGTTTCATGATCACCATCATTAGCTTCCTCTCTTATTGGTGCAGGTACCACAGGAACTTCTTCCGGTCTTTGCGCTACTATAATTCGAGAGAAGGTTCGACAACCTCGTCGAGTTCTACTTTCCTTCCAGTCACTTCTTTCGAGAGAAATTCCTTCTCTAGAAAGGATCCATTCTTAACAACGAAGATTTTGCCTTCGGATCTATGATAGAAGGTATACCCAATAGTTTCCTTGGGTATCCTATGAAGACGCATTTTCCGCTTTGGGTTCAAGCTTGTCTGTAACTTCTTTACATAGGTTTCGCATCCCCAAACTTTAAGGAGCGACAATTTAGGTTTCTTCCCAAACCATAATTCATACGGTGTCGTTTCAGCGGATTTAGATGGTGCCCTATTTAAAGTGAATGCTGTTTCTAATGCATAACCCCAAAATGATAGCGGTAAATCATAAGTGACATCATAGAACGAACCATATCTAAGAGAGTTCGATTCGACGTTCAGACACACCATTACTGTGTGGTGTTCGGCGGTGTCAATCGCGAAAGTATTCCACATTTCTTCAAATGCTCAAACTCGTAACTCAGATATTCACCTCCACGATCGAGCGTAGAAATTTAATCTTCTTGTTACGTTGATTCTCTACCTCACTTTGAAACTCCTTAAACTTCTCGAAAGTTTGGACTTATGTTTCATGAAATAGATATACCCATATCTACTCAAATCATCCGTGAAGGTAAGAACATAACGATAACCACCAGCGATGCTACACTCATTGGACCACACACATCGGTATGTATGATTTCCAATAAGTGCATAGCTTGCTCCATCAAACCAGAAAATGGAGTCTTAGTCATTTTACCCATCAGACATGCTTCGCATCTTTCAAGTGATTCAAAATCAAGTGATTCAAGAAGTCCATCGGAATGGAGTTTCTTCATACGCTTCACTCCAATGTGACCAAGGCAGCGATTGCCACATATAGTCGAATTATCGCTGATTTCAAGCGTTTAGCCTCAATGTTGTTGATATGTGTATTTCCACTATCGAGATTCAACAAGAATAGACCATCTATCAAAGGTGCATGTGCATAAAACATATTACTCATATAAATCGAACAACCATTATTCTCGGATTTAAACAAGTAACCGTCTCGCAATAAACAAGATCCTGATATAATGTTCATGCTTAGCAGACAACAAATAACAATTATTTAAGTATAAAACTAATCCCGATGGTAGATGAAGAGGTAGCGTGCCGACCGCGATCACATCAACCTTTGATCCGTTTCCTACGCGCATCGTCACCTCGTTCTTCACTAGCTTCCGTTTATTGCAGCTCTGTTTGAGTTACAAATATGAGCAACCGAACCAGTATCAAATACCCGAGCACTACTACGAATACTAGTGAGATACACATCAATAACATGTATATCAGATATACCTTTCTTCTTGATGTTGCCGTTCTTCAAATCGCCAAGTACTTTGGGCAATTCCGCTTCGATGACCTTCTCCCTTGCGGTAAAAGCACTCGATGTCGGGCTTGGGTCCAGCCTTGGTCTTCTTCGTCGGCGTGGTAACTTTCTTACCACCCTTCTTGAAGTGTCCCTTTGCTTAGACTTACCTTTCTTGAATTTGGTGGTCTTATTGACCATCAACACTTGGTGCTCTTTCTTGATCTCCACTTCTGCAGATTTTAACATAGCAAATAGTTCTGGCAACTCTTTGTTCATGTTCTGCATGTTGTAGTTCATCACAAAGTTCTTGTAACTTGGTGGTAGTGATTGGAGGATGCGGTAAACCCCCAAAGTATTAGGAATCACTATACCCAAACTTTGAAGTTTATTTGCGTGCCCAGACATCTTAAGCACATGCTCCTTGACCAGACTACCCTCTTCCATCTTGCAGTTAAAGAACTTTTGAAGCTTCATAACTTTCAATTGCGCATGAGTCTCAAAGATTAATTTGAGATCCTCGACAATATCATATGGATCTGACTCTTCAAACCTTTTCTGAAGCTCTGATTCTAAACCATACAAGATAGCACACTGAACTATGGAGTACTGATTCTTCCGAGCGAGGTAAACGTTCTTTACTTCATCGGTAGCATCAGCTGCAGGTGGGTGTAGGGGTTCGTAGCATGGAAAACAAAAATTTTCTATCGCATACAAACAAACAAGCCAAGATCTATCTACTAGATTGTAGCAACGAGTCGATGGAATAACTCACCCTCGAAGATTCCAAAGTGTTTAACGAGAGCAGATTCTCGTGGGTGATGTAGTCGTACTCTTTCCGATCTCAAGATCGCGTGAAGCGATCCTTCCGTGGCGCGTTCCCATAGCGCTCCCTGATCGGTCACACGTTGATTTTCGGCGAAGACCTTCCTCTCCTTGTTCCAAAGGCACGGAGGTTGTAGCACTCTCCTCGCGATTAAGGACAACTGTGATGGTACAGGAGGTAGAGGGAGATCCCATGAGGCTTCGCCTTAAGCCGGTGCGAGGATGGTGGAGCTTATGAGAGAGGCTATTAGTGGTCTAGTAATTAGACACACCAATTAGAGGGCTCTAAACCAATTAGAAGGCTCTAAACCGAAACAGCTCTAAACCGGGGTCTAGGTCTAGTTTCTAGTTTAGAGGATAGGAACTTGTGTGTCTCTAGAGGGAGGCCTGCCTCCCTTTATAGGTGGGAGGGCTGGCGCCAGGGGAGGAGTCCCTCCCCAACTCGACCTAGGGCTGGCCCGGCTTGGGGAGGAGGACTCCTCCCCCAAGTCGGTTTCCAACTTCTCCTCTTTCCGAAAACTGGCAGTTTGACCGAAAACTGGCAGTTTGACTTTTCCAATTTAGGAATTAAATAAACCCTTTATTTTGGACAGCGAGAACACTTAGTACATGATGCAATCATTCCATCTTGCAATGACACATTCATGTACCCTTCCCCCGTCTTGGGACATTCCGGACCTTCTAGAATGTTCCGATGAAAACACCGGAACCATTCCCCAACTCCAAAACGGGACTTTCCTTATATGAATCTTATTCTCCGGACCATTCCGGATCACCTCGTGATATCCGGATCCCATCCGAGACTCGAACAACATTCGGTCTCTTTCTCATAATACCATAACTACTCAAACAACGTCGAATCCTTAAGTGTGTCTCCCTACGGTTCGTGAATTATGCGGACATGATCGAGACACTTCTCCGAACAATAACCAATAGAGGAATCTGGAAATTCATATGGCTCCCACATATTTCTACGATTACTTTGCGATCGAATGAACCACTTACATACGATACCAATTTCCCTTTGTCTCACGATATGTTACTTATCCGAGGTCATGATCGTGGTATCTCGCATACCTAGTTCAACCTCGTTCTTGATAAGTACTCTTTTCTCGTTCCGTGATATGTGATCCCTTGTGACCAAGTCACATGCTTGCAAGCTAATTGGATGACATTTCACCGAGAGGGCCCAGAAGAATATCTATCCGTCATGTGGATGGACAAATCCACTCTTGATCCATGTGTTTCAACCAATACTTTCCGAACACCCAATGCCACTTTTATAGCCACCCTGTTACGGTGTGGTGTTTGATGACATCAAAGCATCCATCCAGTAAAGGCAATATGCATGATCTCATGGTCGAAGGAATTAGGTTACTATGTATCAGAAAGCATATAGCAATTGAACTATTGAAATGACTTGATCTTTATGCTACGCTTGTCTATAGGAGTATGTCCATCATATCATTCTCCTAACGATATGATCTTGTTGTTGATAACATCTCAATGTTCATGACAAAGAAACCACATCATCAATCAACCAACAAGCTAGTGAAGTATAGAGGCCATACTAGGGACTTCAAATTAAGTTTACAAATCACACAAGTATTAATGGTTTCCTTGTTAATACTATTATAGCATGAATGTAAACATTTATCATAAACACAAAGATATATAATAATAACTACATTTATTATTACCTCTAGGGCATATCTCCAACAGTCTCCCACTTGCACTAGAGTCATCTAATCTAGATTACATGGTAATATACCGAACACCCATGGCAGTTTGGTGTTGGTCATGTTTTGCCCTTGGGAGAGGTTTAGTCAATGGATCCGCCACATTCAGATCTGTGTGTACTTTGCAAATCTTTATATCCCTATCCTGGATATGTTCTCGAATAGCGTGAAAACGCAGCTTGATATGCTTGACTTCTTGTGTGACCTTGGTTCTTGCGCATTGGCTATGGCGCCCATGTTATCACAGAGATAGACATTGGGTCCAGCGCACTAGGAACCACACCCAGCTCTGTAATGAACTCTTTCATCCATATCGCTTCTTGTGAAGCCTCCGAAGCGACCATGTATTCCGATTGATTGAAGATCTCGCCACAACGCTTTGCTTTGCACTCCTCCACTAATCTGCTGCACCATTCAAAATAAATCATTATCCAGTTGTGATTTAGAATCATCCGGATCGGTGTTCCAACTAGCATCGGTGTAACCATTAACAACGAGCTGTTCATCACCTCCATAAGAAAGAACCATATCCTTAGTTCTTCTCAAGTACTTAAGGATGTTTTGATCATTGTCCAATGATCCACTCTGGATCACTTTGATATCTGCTAGTTAGACTAACGGCATATGCGATGTCGGGTCTAGTACATAGCATGGCATACATTAGAGATCCTATGGCTGAGGCATAGGAGTCTTACTCATCTTTTCTCTATCTTCGCGATGTGGGACCTTGAGTTTTACTCAACGTCAGATTAGGCAACATGGGCAGAACCCTTTCTTGCTATCTTCCATTCCAAACTTCTTTAGAACTTTGTCCAAATATGTACTTTGTGACAATGATATTTGGCGTTCGATCTATCTCTATAAATCTTTATGCCTAATATATGTAAGCTCGCCAAGATCCTTCATTGAAAAACTATTATTCAAATACTCTTTGACACTATTAAGAAGGTCTACATCATTCCCAATCAACAATATGTCATCCACATACAGTATTAAGAATGCTCTGAGCTCCCACTCACTTTCTTGTAAATACAAGCTTCTCCATAAGTTTGTATAAAACCAAAACTTTTGATTACCTTATCAAAGCGTTGATTCCAACTTCGGGATGCTTGCTTCAATCCATAGATGGACCGTTGAAGTTTGCATACCTTGTTAGCATCTTTAGGATCGACAAAACCTTTGGGTTGCATCATATACAACTCTTCATCAATGTCTCCATTGAGGAATGCTGTTTTGACATCCATCGCCATATCTCATAATCATAATATGCAGCGATTGCTAACATAATCCTCCAGACTTTAACCGCTACCGGTGAGAAAGTCTCATCGTAGTCAACTCCTTGAATTTGTCGAAACCCTTTTGCGACAAGTCGAGCTTTATAAACGGTAACATTACCATCGACATCTGTTTTCTTCTTGAAAATCCATTTTTTCTCGACGGCTTATCGGCCATCCCGTAAGTCCACCAAAGTCCATACTTGGTTTTCGTACATGGATCCAATCTCGGATTTCATGGCTTCTTGCCATTTATTGGAATCTGGGCTCATCATTGCTTCCTCATATGTCTCGGGGTCATCGGTGTTGTCCACCAACATGACATTCATAACGGAATCATACCAATGCAGGTGGTACGATTTCTCGTTGACCTCAGGGCTCTGTAGCAACTTCAACGAAGTTTCATGATCACCATCACTAGCTTCCTCTCTTATTGGTGCAGGCACCACAGGAACTTCTTCGGTCGCGCTACTCGCAATTCGAGAGAAGGTTCGACAACCACGTCGAGATCTACTTTCCTACCAGACACTACATTCGAGAGAAATACATTCTCTAGAAATGATCCAATCTTTTCAACTAAGATTTTGCCTTCGGATCTATGATAGAAGGTATACCCAATAGTTTCCTTGTATCCTATGAAGACGCATTTTTCGCTTTGGGTTCAAGCTTGTCCTGTAACTTCTTTACATAGGCCGCATCCCCAAACTTTAAGGAGCGACAATTTAGGTTTCTTCCCAAACCATAATTCATACGGTGTCGTTTCAGCGGATTTAGACGGTGCCCTATTTAAAGTGAATGCGGCTGTTTCTAATGCATAACCCCAAAATGATAGTGGCAAATCTGTAAGTGACATCATAGAGCGAACCATATCTAAGAGAGTTCGATTACGACGTTCGGACACACCATTCTGTTGTGGTGTTCCCGGTGTCAAGCTGAAAGTATTCCACATTTCTTCAAATGCTGCCAAACTCGTAACTTAGATATTCACCTCCACGATCGAGCGTAGAAATTTAATCTTCTTGTTACGTTGATTCTCTACCTCACTTTGAAACTCCTTAAACTTCTCGAAAGTTTGGACTTATGTTTCATGAAATAGATATACCCATATCTACTCAAGTCATCCGTGAAGGTAAGAACATAACGATAACCCTGCAGCGATGCTACACTCATTGGACCACACACATCGGTATGTATGATTTCCAATAAGTCATGCTTCGCTCCATCATACTGAGAAAATGGAGTCTTAGTCATTTTACCCATCGGACATGCTTCGCATCTTTCAAGTGATTCAAAATCAAGTGATTCAAGAAGTCCATCGAATGGAGTTTCTTCATACGCTTCACTCCAATGTGACCAAGGCAGCGATGCCACATATAGGTCAAATTATCGCTTGATTTCAAGCGTTTAGCCTCAATGTTATTAATATGTGTATTTCTACTATCGAGATTCAATATGAATAGACCATCTATCAAAGGTGCATGTGCATAAAACACATTACTCATATAAATCGAACAACCATTATTCTCGGATTTAAACAAGTAGCGTCTGCAATAAACAAGATCGATATAATGTTCATGCTCAGCGCAGCACCAAATAACAATTATTTAAGTATAAAACTAATCCCGATGGTAGATGAAGAGGTAGTGTCGACCGCGATCACATCAACCTTTGATCCGTTTCCCAGCGCGCATCGTCACCTCGTTCTTTACTAGCTTCCGTTTATTCGTAGCTCCCTGTTTGAGTTACAAATATGAGCAACGAACCAGTATCAAATACCCGGGCACTACTACGAATACTAGTGAGATACACATCAATAACATGTATATCGGATATACCTTTCTTCTTGATGTTGCCGTTCTTCAAATCTGCCAAGTACTTTGGGCAATTCCGCTTCGGTGACCTTCTCCCTTGCGGTAAAAGCACTCGGTTTAGGCTTGGGTCCAGCCTTGGTCCTCTTCGTCGGTATGGTAACTTTCTTACCACCCTTCTTGAAGTGTCCCTTACCTTAGACTTGCCTTTCTTGAATTTGGTGGTCTTATTGACCATCAACACTTGGTGCTCTTTCTTGATCTCCACTTACGCAGATTTTAACATAGCAAATAGTTACAGCAACTCTTTGTTCATGTTACGCATGTTGTAGTTCATCACAAAGTTCTTGTAACTTGGTGGTAGTGATTGGAGGATGCGGTAAACCCCAAAGTATTAGGAATCACTATACCCAAACTTTGAAGTTTATTTGCGTGCCTGGACATCTTAAGCACATGCTCACCGACGAGCTACCCTCTTCCATCTTGCGGTTAAAGAACTTTTCAGAAGCTTCATAACTTTCAATTGCCGCATGAGTCTCAAAGATTAATTTGAGATCCTCGACAATATCATATGGGTCGACTCTTCAAACCTTTTACGAAGCTCCGATTCTAAACCATACAAGATAGCACTTGAACTATGGAGTCTTGATTCTTAGAAGCGAGGTAAACATTCTTTACTTCATCGGTAGCATCATTTGCAGTGGAGTCACCTAGCGGTGCATCCAGCACATAGGTCAAATTACCGCTGTGAGGACAATCCTCAAATTGCGGAACCAATCATGAAGTTGCTTCCATTGTTTTCAACTTTTCTTTCTCTAGGAGCGCATTAAAATTGATGGTAGGGGCTGCCATTGATCTACAACATATTTGCAATAGTTTAGACTAAGTTTATGACAAATTGAGTTCAAATTAATTAATGAAATTAAACTAGGTGAACTCCACTCAAAACAACATCCCTCACATTGTTTTAGTGATCACACGAACCAAATCCACTACATCAACACCGATCATCACGAGAGTTGATATAGTTTCAATGGCGAACAATCATCATGTTCATCATATCTACTATATGATTCATGCTTTGCCTTTCGGCGATCCGTGTTCACGAGGCCATATACGTACATGCTAGGCTCGTCAAGACAAACCTTAGCTTCGCATAAGCAAATCTGGCTTGCTTACGTTGTAGTCACCGCGGAATCAAAGACACCCGATCATCACGTGGTGCTTGAGCGACAAGCTTTGTAGCAGTGCATACTAAGGGTGAACACTTTAGAACTTGAAATTTATGTGCATGAGGATCATCTTATAATGCTACGTCGTCTACTAAGCAATACAAGATGCATAAAGGATTAACATCACATGCAATTCATAATATGTGATATGATATGGCCTTTCTTCTTTGTGCTTCCGATCTCCATCTTCAAGCACGAACATGATCTCCATCATCTCGGCATAGCATCAAGGTCAATGGCGCTTCTTCATGGTTGTCGTCCACCAGCTTCAACTATTACAACTATTTTGAATAGACACGAGGTCTTAACGAAATTAAAGACAACCATATGGCTCCTGCGGTTGCCAACTTACAATAAGGAACATTGCATACATCAAATATAATCACAATCATGGCCATATCACATCATGCACACCCTGCAAAACAAAGTTAGGCGCCTCTACTTTCTTTGCATATTTTACGTGGTTTGGGGCTTTCAATAAGTGTCGTTCTAACTTACGAACAAGAACCACAACATTGATACTAGCATTGTTGATCACCGTTGTAAATTGGATCTTTACTATGCTAGGAGAAACAGGCACCATAAAGCCACTTATGCAATACAAGTTGCATGTTAAGCGTGGAGCAAGTCTCATGAGCGATGTCATGTAAGGTTAGCCGCCGCTTCATCCCAACATACCGCAAGATGCAAAGTACACAAAAGCAATCTACAATAAAAGCATCAACGCCCACAATGACCATTGTGTTCTACTCGTCAACAGATCTACATATAGACACGGCTCACGATACCCTTTGTAGGGGTTCGTAGCATGGAAAACAAAATTTTCTATCGCATACAAACAAACAAGCCAAGATCTATCTACTAGATTGTAGCAGCAGTCGATGGAATAACTCACCCTCGAAGATTCCAAAGTGTTTAACGAGGCGATTCTCGTGGGTGATGTAGTCGTACTCTTTCCGATCTCAAGATCGCGTGAGCGATCCTTCGGCGCAGCGTTCATGGCGCTCCCTTGATCAGTCACCGTTCGATTTTCGTGAAGACCTTCCTCTCCTTGTTCCAGCGGCAGCGGAGGTTGTAGCACTCTCCTCGCGATTCCGGCAGCGTGGCAGTGCAGGAGGTAGAGGGAGATCCCGCACTTGAGCCTTAAGCCGGTGCAGTATGGTGGAGCTTATGAGAGAGGCTATTAGTGGTCTAGTAATTAGACACACCAATTAGAGGCTCTAAACCAATTAGAAGGCTCTAAACCGAAACAGCTCTAAAGGGGTCTAGGTCTAGTTTCTAGTTTAGAGGATAGGAACTTGTGTGTCTCTAGAGGAGGCCCTGCCCTCCTTTATAGGTGGGAGGGCTGGCGCCCGGGAGGAGGAGTCCCTCCCCAACTCGACCTAGGGCTGGCCGCCCGGCTTGGGAGGAGGACTCCTCCCCAAGTCGGTTTCAACTTCTCCTCTTTCCAGCTGGCGGTTTGACAAACTGGCGGTTTGACTTTCCAATTTAGGAATTAAATAAACCCTTTATTTTGGACAGCGAGAACACTTAGTACATGATGCAATCATTCCATCTTGCAATGACACATTCATGTACCCTTCCCCCAGTCTTGGGACATTCCGGGACCTTCTAGAATGTTCCCGAAAACACGGAACCATTCCCCAACTCCAAAAGCAGGACTTTCCTTATATGAATCTTATTCTCCGGACCATTCCGGATCACCTCGTGATATCCCGGATCCCATCGAGACTCGAACAACATTGGTCTCTTTCTCATAATACCATAACTACTCAAACAACGTCGAATCCTTAAGTGTGTCTCCCTACGGTTCGTGAATTATGCGGACATGATCGAGACACTTCTCCGAACAATAACCAATAGAGGAATCTGGAAATTCATATGGCTCCCACATATTTCTCACGATTACTTTGCGATCGAATGAACCACTTACATACGATACCAATTTCCCTTTGTCTCACGATATGTTACTTATCCGAGGTCATGATCGTGGTATCTCTGCATACCTAGTTCAACCTCGTTCTTGATAAGTACTCTTTTCTCGTTCCGTGATATGTGATCCCTTGTGACCAAGTCACATGCTTGCAAGCTAATTGGATGACATTTCACCGAGAGGGCCAGAGAATATCTATCCGTCATGTGGATGGACAAATCCCACTCTTGATCCATGTGTTTCAACCAATACTTTCCGAACACCCAATGCCACTTTTATAGCCACCCTGTTACGGTGTGGTGTTTGATGACATCAAAGCATCCATCCAGTAAAGGCAATATGCATGATCTCATGGTCGAAGGAATTAGGTTACTATGTATCAGAAAGCATATAGCAATTGAACTATTGAAATGACTTGATCTTTATGCTACGCTTGTCTATAGGAGTATGTCCATCATATCATTCTCCTAACGATATGATCTTGTTGTTGATAACATCTCAATGTTCATGACAAAGAAACCACATCATCAATCAACCAACAAGCTAGTGAAGTATAGAGGCCATACTAGGGACTTCAAATTAAGTTTACAAATCACACAAGTATTAATGGTTTCCTTGTTAATACTATTATAGCATGAATGTAAACATTTATCATAAACACAAAGATATATAATAATAACTACATTTATTATTACCTCTAGGGCATATCTCCAACAGTGGGTCACCTAGCGGTGCATCCAGCACATAGGTCAAATTACCAGCTGTGAGGACAATCCTCAAATTGCGGAACCAATCCGCGAAGTTGCTTCCATTGTTTTTCAACTTTTCTTTCTCTAGGAACGCATTAAAATTGATGGTAGGGGCTGCCATTGATCTACAACATATTTGCAATAGTTTAGACTAAGTTTATGACAAATTGAGTTCAAATTAATTAATGAAATTAAACTAGGTGAACTCCCACTCAAAACAACATCCCTCACATTGTTTTAGTGATCACACGAACCAAATCCACTACATCAACACCGATCATCACGAGAGTTGATATAGTTTCAATGGCGAACAATCATCATGTTCATCATATCTACTATATGATTCATGCTTTACCTTTTCGCGATCCGTGTTCACGAGGCCATGTACATGCTAGGCTCGTCAAGATCAAACCTTAGCTACCGATAAGCAAATCTGGCTTGCTTACGTTGTATTCACCGGAATCAAAATCAAAGACACCCGATCATCACGTGGTGCTTGAGCAGCAAGCTTTGCAGCAGTGGTGCATACTAAGGGTGAACACTTTAGAACTTGAAATTTATGTGCATGAGGATCATCTTATAATGCTACCGTCGTCTACTAAGCAATACAAGATGCATAAAGGATTAACATCACATGCAATTCATAATATGTGATATGATATGGCCTTTCTTCTTTGTGCTTCCGATCTCCATCTTCAAGCACGAACATGATCTCCATCATCACCGGCATAGCATCAAGGTCAATGGCCTTCTTCATGGTTGTCGACCCAGCTTCAACTATTACAACTATTTTGAATAGACACGCGGTCTTAGAAATTAAAGACAACCATATGGCTCTGCGGTTTGCCAACTTACAATAAGGAACATTGCATACATCAAATATAATCACAATCATGGCCATATCACATCCTGCACACCCTGCAAAACAAAGTTAGACGCTTCTACTTTCTTTGCATATTTTACGTGGTTTGGGGCTTTCAATAAGTGTCGTTCTAACTACGAACAAGAACCACAACATTGATACTAGCATTGTTGATTACCCGTTGTAAATTGGATCTTTACTATGCTAGGAGAAGCAGGCACCCATAAAGCCACTTATGCAATACAAGTTGCATGTCAAGCGTGGAGCAAGTCTCATGAGCGATGTCATGTAAGGTTAGCGGTAGCTTCATCCCAACATACCGCAAGATGCAAAGTACACAAAAGCAATCTACAATAAAAGCATCAACGCCCACATGACCATTGTGTTCTACTCTGCAAGATCTACATATGACACGCTTCGATACCCTTGTAGGGTTTCGTAGCATGGAAAACAAAAATTTCTATCGCATACAAACAAACAAGCCAAGATCTATCTACTAGATTGTAGCAGCAGTCGATGGAATAACTCACCCTCGAAGATTCCAAAGTGTTTAACGAGAGCGATTCTCGTGGGTGATGTAGTAAATACTCTTTCGATCTCAAGATCGGCGTGAGCGATCCTTCCGGCCACGTTCCGTGGCGCTCCGTAGTCGGTCACCGTTCGATTACTCGAGACCTTCCTCTCCTTGTTCCAGCAGGCAGCGGAGGTTGTAGCACTCTCCTCGCGATTCCGGCTGGATGGGCCTGGGAAGTAGAGGGAGGGAAACCGCCTTAAGCAGTGCTGAGTATGGTGGAGCTTATGAGAGGCTATTAGTGGTCTAGTAATTAGACACACCAATTAGAAGGCTCTAAACCAATTAGAAGGCTCTAAACCGCTGGCTAAAGCAATTAGAAGCTCTAAACCAAAACGGCTCTAAACCGGAGATTAGAGGTAGGAACTTGTGTGTGTGTGGAGGGGAGCCCTGCCCCTCCTGATATAGGTGGGAGGGCCCGGCCAAGGGAGGGTGGAGTCCCCCAACTCGGCCTTGAGGTGGGGCGCCGGCTTGGGGAGGAGGGAATCCCTCCCCAACTCGGTTTCCACTTCTCCTCCTCTTTCCACTTTCCAAAACTTGCCGTTTGACTTTCAAACTAGCCGTTTGACTTTTCAATTTAGGATTTAAATAAACCCTTTATTTTGGACAGCAAGAACACCTCGTACATGATGCAATCATTCCAATATGTAATGACACTTTCATGTACCCTTCCCCCTCCAGTGCGGACATTCCGGACCTTCTAGAATGTTCCCGATGAAAACCGGAACCATTCCCCAACTCAAAGCAGGACTTTCCTTATATGAATCTTATTCTCGGACCATTCCGGATCTCCTCGTGATATCCGGATCCCATCCGAGACTCGAACAACATTCGGTCTCTTTCTCATAATACCATAACTACTCAAACAACGTCGAATCCTTAAGTGTGTCTCCCTACGGTTCGTGAATTATGCGGACATGATCGAGACACTTCTCGAACAATAACCAATAGAGGAATCTGGAAATTCATATGGCTCCACATATTTCTACGATTACTTGATCGAATGAACCACTTACATACGATACCAATTTCCTTTGTCTCACGATATGTTACTTATCCGAGGTTATGATCGTCGGTATCTACTGCATACCTAGTTCAACCTCGTTCTTGATAAGTACTCTTTTCTCATTCCGTGATATGTGATCCCTTGTGACCCAGTCCACATGCTTGCAAGCTAATTGGATGACATTTCACCGAGGAAGGAAGAATATCTATCCGTCATATGGATGGACAAATCCACTCTTGATCCATGTGTTTCAACCAATACTTTCCGAACACTCAATACCACCTTTATAGCCACCCTGTTACGGTGTGGTGTTTGATGACATCAAAGCATCCATCCAGTAAAGGTGATATGCATGATCTCATGGTCGAAGGAATTAGGTTACTATGTATCAGAAAGCATATAGCAATTGAACTATTGAAATGACTTGATCTTTATGCTACGCTTATCTATAGGAGTATGTCCACCATATCATTCTCCTAACGATATGATCTTGTTGTTGATAACATCTCAATGTTCATGATAGGGAAACCACAATCATCAATCAACCAACAAGCTAGTGAAGTATAGAGGCTATACTAGGGACTTCAAATTAAGTTTACAAATCACACAAGTATTAATGGTTTCCTTGTTAATACTATTATAGCATGAATGTAAACATTTATCATAAACACAAAGATATAATAATAACTACATTTATTATTGCCTCTAGGGCATATCTCCAACACTTTAATCACTAGTTTTCTCATAACAAGTGAAAGGTAGACAAAAGCATGAATATACTTGGAATAGCATAAGCTAGTAGGTAGGTATGGTGGACTCTTTGGAAAAACTTGGTTTAGGGAGTTGGATGCATGAGTGGAACTCATACTTGGTGGTGGAGGCTAGCAAAAGGCGGCGACAAACTAAGAGAGCAATAATGGCCATAATCATGTAGAGCGACAAAACATCATTGATCAAAGCATAAAGTGATACTACAAGTTGAAAACTAAAGGATCATAAAGGCTATGGTGACTTGTGACAGTCATAACATGGTGTGAGCATGTGCCAAGTCAACCCAAATAAAGCATCAAAGGAGAATACCACTATACTATGCTTTAATATGCTAAAACAACGCAGTATTCATCCAAGGTACATTAAGCAATCTCATTTTTTTATAACAAGTCATGCTACAGCAAATAATAAAGCATAAAGCCAAAACTATATCAAGCATGGCATGACAAAGCATAGGCCACAATCAAAAACAAGCTCTTTTTACCACATAAGCATGAACTTCCCTACTCTTTTCCAAACCAAACCAAACTTGCAAACCAATGTATGAAAGAGGGGGTCCAACCAACTTATTCAAAAAACTAAGCAAACCAAGAAAACTAAAAACCAAAACGAAAATGAAAAAGAAGACGCTCCAAGAAAAACACAACTGTGCATGAAACAATAAAAATGAAGCGTTTGGAAGAAACCTGGGATTTTTATTGATGAAGAAGGTGTTGGAGATATGCCCTAGAGGTAATAATAAATGTAGTTATTATTATATATCTTTGTGTTTATGATAAATGTTTACATTCATGCTATAATAGTATTAACAAGGAAACCATTAATACTTGTGTGTTTTGTAAACTTAATTTGAAGTCCCTAGTATAGCCTCTATACTTCACTAGCTTGTTGGTTGATTGATGATGTGGTTTCTTTGTCATGAACATTGAGATGTTATCAACAACAAGATCATATCGTTAGGAGAATGATATGGTGGACATACTCCTATAGATAAGCGTAGCATAAAGATCAAGTCATTTCAATAGTTCAATTGCTATATGCTTTCTGATACATAGTAACCTAATTCCTTCGACCATGAGATCATGCATATCACCTTTACTGGATGGATGCTTTGATGTCATCAAACACCACACCGTAACAGGGTGGCTATAAAGGTGGTATTGAGTGTTCGGAAAGTATTGGTTGAAACACATGGATCAAGAGTGGGATTTGTCCATCCATATGACGGATAGATATTCTCTGGGCCCTCTCGGTGAAATGTCATCCAATTAGCTTGCAAGCATGTGACTGGGTCACAAGGGATCACATATCACGGGAGCGAGAAAGAGTACTTATCGATATGAGGTTGAACTAGGTATGCGAGATCTGAAGCGATCATAACCTCGGATAAGTAACATATCGTGAGACAAAGGGAAATTGGTATCGTATGTAAGTGGTTCATTCGATCGCAAAGTAATCGTAGAAATATGTAGGAGCCATATGAATTTCCAGATTCCTCTATTGGTTATTGTTAGGAGAAGTGTCTCGATCATGTCCGCATAATTCACGAACCGTGGGGAGACACACTTAAGGATTGACGTTGTTTGAGTAGTTATGGTATTATGAGAAAGAGACCGAATGTTGTTGAGTCTCGGATGGGATCCGGATATCACGAGGTGATCCGGAATGGTCCGGAGAATAAGATTCATATAAGGAAAGTTCCGTTTGAGTTGGGGAATGGTTCGGTGTTTTCATCGAACATTCTAGAAGGTCCCGGAATGTCCGGCACTCCGGAGGAAGGGTACATGAGTGTGTCATTACATATTGGAATGATTGCATCATGTACTAAGTATTCTTGCTGTCCCAAATAAAGGATTTATTTAAATCCTAAATTGAAAAGTCAAACGGCTAGTTTGAAAGTCAAGCAGCGATTTGGGAAGTGGGAAAAGAGGAGGAGAGGTGGAGGCCGAGTTGGAGGAGGGTTCCTCCCTTGGCCGCGCCTCCTAGGCCGAGTTGGGGAGGAACTCCTCCTTGGCCGGCCAGCCCAACCTATATAAGGAGGGGGGGCTCCCCTAGACACACAAGTTTCCTATCCTCTAAACTAAACCCTAGATCTAGACCCGGTTTAGAGCTATTTTTAGAGCCTTCTAATTGGTTTAGAGCCTTCTAATTGGTGTGTCTAATTACTAGACCACTAATAGCCTCTCTCATAAGCTCCACCATACTACTTTTGGCTTAGGAAAGCCTCTTGGGATTCCCCTCACCTCGGTACCACGTTGTCTCTTGGAATCGTGAGGAGAGTGCTACAACCTCCATGCCTTGCTGCCCGCCGAACAAGGAGAGGAAGGTCTTCGTCGAGTACCAGGCGATGTGACCGACTCTGGGCTGCAGGAGCGGCAACGGAAGGATCGTCTCTGGATCTTGAGATCGGAAGAAATCGTACATCACCCACGAATCTGCTCGTTAAACACTTTGGAATCTTCGAGGGTGAGTTATTCCATCGACTCGTTGCTGCAATCTAGTAGATAGATCTTGGCTTGTTTGTTTGTATCACGATAGAAAATTTTTGTTTTCCATGCTCTGAACCTACGGTGGTATCAAAGCCGTGTCTATATGTAGATCTCATTTAGTAACACAATGGTCATTGTGGCGTTGATGCTTTTATTGTAGATTGCTTTTGTGTACTTTGCATCTTGCGGTATGTTGGGATGAAGCGGCCGGCTAACCTTACATGACATCGTCATGAGACTTGCTCCACGCTTGACATGCAACTCATTTTGCATAAGTGGCTGCTTGGTGCTGTTTCTCCTAGCATAGTAAAGATCCAATTTACAACGGGTGATCAACAATGCTAGTATCAATGTTGTGGTTCTTGTTCGTAAGTTAGAACGACACTTATGGAAAGCCCCAAACCACGTAAAATATGCAAAGAAAGTAGAAGCGTCTAACTTTGTTTTGCAGGGGTGTGCGATGATGTGATATGTATGATTGTGATTATATTTGATGTATGCAATGTTCCTTATTGTAAGTTGGCGGCGGGAGCCATATGGTTGTCTTTAATTCCTGTTAAGACCTGCGTGTCTATTCAAAATAGTTGTAATAGTTGAAGCTGGTGGGCGACAACCATGAAGAAGCGTCAATGACCTTGATGCTATGCGGTGATGATGGAGATCATATTCGTGCTTGAAGATGGAGATCGGAAGCACAAAGAAGAAAGGCCATATCATATCACATATTATGAATTGCATGTGATGTTAATCCTTTATGCATCTTGTATTGCTTAGTAGACGACGGTAGCATTATAAGATGATCCCTCATGCACATAAATTTCAAGTTCTAAAGTGTTCACCCTTAGTATGCCGTTGCCAAAGCTTGCTTGAAACACCACGTGATGATCGGGTGTCTTTGATTCCATGGTGAATACAACGTAAGCAAGCCAGATTTGCTTATCACGGTAGCTAAGGTTTGATCTTAGCGAGCCTATCATGCATGTGGGACATGGCCTCAGGGAACACGGATCGCGAAAGGCAAAGCATGAATCATATAGTAGATATGATGAACATGATGATTGTTCGCCATTAAAACTATATCAGCTCTCTTGATGATCGGTGTTGATGTAGTGGATTTGGTTCGTGTGATCACTAAAACAATGTGAGGGATGTTGTTTTGAGTGGAGTTCACCTAGTTTAATTTCATTAATTAATTTGAACTCAATTTGTCATAAACTTAGTCTAAACTATTGCAAATATGTTGTAGATCAATGGCAGCCCTACCATCAATTTTAATGCGTTCCTAGAGAAAGAAAAGTTGAAAAACAATGGAAGCAACCCATGGGATTGGTTCCGCAATTTGAGGATTGTCTCACAGCTGGTAATTTGACCTATGTGCTGGATGCACGCTAGGTGACCCACTGCAGCTGATGCTACCGATGAAGTAAAGAATGTTTACCTCTCGGGAAGAATCAAGTACTCCATGATTCGAATGTGCTATCTTGTATGGTTTAGAATCAGAGCTCAGAAAAGGTTTGAAGAGTCGATCCATATGATATTGTCGAGGATCTCAAATTAATCTTTGAGACTCATGCGGCAATTGAAAGTTATGAAGCTTGAAAAGTTCTTTAGCGCAAGATGGAAGAGGGTAGCTCGTCGGTGAGCATGTGCTTAAGATGTGCAGGCGCATAAATAAACTTCAAAGTTTGGGTATAGTGATTCCTAATACTTTGGGAGTTTACGCATCCTCAATCACTACCACCAAGTTACAAGAACTTTGTGATGAACTACAACATGCGAGAACATGAACAAAGAGTTGCGAACTATTTGCTATGTTAAAATCTGCAGAAGTGGAGATCAAGAAAGAGCACCAAGTGTTGATGGTCAATAAGACCACCAAATTCAAGAAAGGCAAGTCTAAGCAAAAGGGACACTTTAAGAAGGGTGGTAAGAAAGTTACCGCGCCGACGAAGAAGACCAAGGCTGGACCTAAGCACAGGCGAGTGCTTTTCGCAAGGGAGAAGGTCCTTTGAGCGGAATTGCCCAAGGTACTTGGCGGATTTGAAGAACGGCAACATCAAGAAGAAAGGTATATCTGATATACATGTTATTGATGTGTATCTCACTAGTACTCGTAGTAGTGCCTGGGTATTTGATACTGGTTCGGTTGCTCATATTTGTAACTCGAAGCAGATGCGAATAAGCGGAAGCTAGTGAAGAGCGAGGTGACGATGCGGCGTAGGAAGCGGATCAAAGGTTGATGTGATCGCGATCGGCACGCTACCTATTCATCTACCATCGGGATTAGTTTTATACTTAAATAATTGTTATTTGGTGCCTGCGTTAAGCATGAACATTATATCGGGATCTTGTTTATCGCGAGACGGTTACTTGTTTAAATCCGAGAATAATGGTTGTTCGATTTATATGAGTAATATGTTTTACGCACATGCACCTTTGATAGATGGTCTATTCATGTTGAATCTCGATAGTAGAAATACACATATTAATAACATTGAAGCTAAACGATTGAAATCAAGCGATAACTCGACCTATATGTGGCAATATGTCGTCTTGGTCACATTGAGTGAAGCGTATGAAGAAACTCCATTCGATGGACTTCTTGAATCACTTGATTTTGAATCACTTGAAAGATGCGAAGCATGTCGATGGGTAAAATGACTAAGACTCCATTTTACGGTATGATGGAGCGAGCTACGGACTTATTGGAAATCATACATACGATGTGTGTGGTCCAATGAGTGTAGCATCATGTGATGGTTATCGTTATGTTCTTACCTTCACGGATGACTTAAGTAGATATGGGTATATCTATTTCATGAAACATAAGTCCGAAACTTTCGAGAAGTTTAAGGAGTTTCAAAGTGAGGTAGAGAATCAACGTAACAAGAAGATTAAATTTCTACGTTCTGATCGTGGAGGTGAATATCTAAGTTGCGAGTTTGGCGAGCATTTAAAGAAATGTGGAATACTTTCATGATTGACACCGCCGGGAACACCACAGCGTAATGGTGTGTCTGAACGTCGTAATCGAACTCTCTTAGATATGGTTCGTTCTATGATGTCACTTACAGATCTACCACTATCATTTTGGGGTTATGCATTAGAAACAGCCGCATTCACTTTAAATAGGGCACCGTCTAAATCCGTTGAAACGACACCATATGAATTATGGTTTGGGAAGAAACCTAAATTGTCGTTCCTTAAAGTTTGGGGATCTGAAGCCTATGTAAAGAAGTTACAGCCGGACAAGCTTGAACCCAAAGAGGAAAAATGCGTCTTCATAGGATACTCGAAGGAAACTGTTGGGTATACCTTCTATCATAGATCCGAAGGCAAAATCTTCGTTGCCAAGAATGGATCCTTTCTAGAGAAGGAATTTCTCTCGAAAGAGGTGACTGGAAGGAAAGTAGAACTCGACGAGGTTGTCGAACCTTCTCTCGAAATTACAAGTAGCGCAGCACCGGAAGAAGTTCTGTGGTGCTGCACCAATAAGAGAGGAAGCTAATGATGGTGATCATGAAACTTGGTTGAAGTTGCTCTGAGCCTCGAGGTCAGCGAGAACTCGTACCACTCAGTTGGTATGATTCGTTATGAATGTCATGTTGGTGGACAACACCGATGACCCCGAGACATATGAGGAAGCGATGATGAGCCTGATTCCAATAAATGGCAAGAAGCCATGAAATCGAGATTGGATCCATGTACGAAAACCAAGTATGGACTTTGGTGGACTTACGGATGGTAGGAAGGCTGTCGAGAACAAATGGATTTTCAAGAAGAAAACAAATGCTGATGGTAATATTCATGTCTATAAAGCTCGACTTATCGCAAAAGGTTCGACAAATTCAAGGAGTTGACTACGATGAGACTTTCTCACCGTAGCGAAGCTAAAGTCTGTGAGGATTATGTTAGCAATCGCTGCATATTATGATTATGAGATATGGCAGATGGATGTCAAAACAGCATTCCTCAATGGAGACATTGATGAAGAGTTGTATATGATACAACCCAAAGGTTTTGTCGATCCTAAAGATGCTAACAAGGTATGCAAGCTTCAACGGTCCATCTATGGATTGAAGCAAGCATCCAGTTGGAATCAACGTTTTGATAAGGTAATCAAAAGTTTTGGTTTTATACAAACTTATGGAGAAGCTTGTATTTACAAGAAAGTGAGTGGGAGCTCTGTAGCATTCTTAATACTGTATGTGGATGACATATTGTTGATTGGGAATGATGTAGACCTTCTTAATAGTGTCAAAGAGTATTTGAATAATAGTTTTTCAATGAAGGATCTTGGCGAAGCAGCTTACATATTAGGCATAAAGATTTATAGAGATAGATCGAAACGCCAAATATCATTGTCACAAAGTACATATTTGGACAAAGTTCTAAAGAGGTTTGGAATGGAAGATAGCAAGAAAGGGTTCTTGCCCATGTTTAATCTGACCTTGAGTAAAACTCAAAGTCGACATCGGCGAAGATAGAGAAAGAATGAGTAAGACTCCTATGCCTCAGCCATAGGATCTCTAATGTATGCCATGCTATGTACTAGACCCGACATCGCATATCTTTGTTAGTCTAACTAGCAGATATCAAAGTGATCGAGTGGATCATTGGACGTGATCAAAAACATCCTTAAGTACTTGAGAAGAACTAAGGATATGGTTCTTTCTTATGGAGGTGATGAACAGCTCGTTGTTAATGGTTACACCGATGCTAGTTGGAACACCGATCCGGATGATTCTAAATCACAATCTGGATACGTATTTATTTTGAATGGTGCAGCAGTTAGCTGGAGGATTGCAAAGCAAAGCGTTGTGGCGAGATCCTCAACTGAATCGGAATACATTGCTGCTTCGGAATCTTCACAAGAAGCGATATGGATGAAAGAGTTCATTCTGAGCTGGGTGTGGTTCCAAGTCGCTGGACCCAATGTCTATCTCTTGTGATAACATGGGCCATAGCCAATGCGCAAGAACCAAGGTCACACAAGAAGCTGAAGCATATCAAGCTGCGTTTTCACGCTATTCGAGAACATATCCAGGATGGGGATATAAAGATTTGCAAAGTACACACAGATCTGAATGTGGCGGATCCGTTGACTAAACCTCTCCAGGGCAAAACATGACCAACACCAAACTGCCATGGGTGTTCGGTATATTACCATGTAATCTAGATTGGATGACTCTAGTGCAAGTGGGAGACCTGTTGGAGATATTCCTAGAGGTAATAATAAATGTAGTTATTATTATATATCTTTGTGTTTATGATAAATGTTTACATTCATGCTATAATAGTATTAACAAGGAAACCATTAATACTTGTGTGTTTTGTAAACTTAATTTGAAGTCCCTAGTATAGCCTCTATACTTCACTAGCTTGTTGGTTGATTGATGATGTGGTTTCTTTGTCATGAACATTGAGATGTTATCAACAACAAGATCATATCGTTAGGAGAATGATATGGTGGACATACTCCTATAGACAAGCATAGCATAAAGATCAAGTCATTTCAATAGTTCAATTGCTATATGCTTTACGATACATAGTAACCTAATTCCTTCGACCATGAGATCATGCATATCACCTTTCTTGGATGGATGCTTTGATGTCATCAAACACCACACCGTAGCAGTGTGGCTATAAAGGTGGCATTGAGTGTTAGGAAAGTATTGGTTGAAACACATGGATCAAGAGTGGGATTTGTCCATCCACATGACGGATAGATATTCTCTGGGCCCTCTCGGTGAAATGTCATCCAATTAGCTTGCAAGCATGTGACTTGGTCACAAGGGATCACATATCACGGGGACGAGAAAAGAGTACTTATCAGTAACGAGGATGAACTAGGAATGCGAGATACCGACGATCATAACCTCGGATAAGTAACATATCGTGAGACAAAGGGAAATTGGTATCGTATGTAAGTGGTTCATTCGATCAAAGTAATCGAGAAATATGTAGGAGCCATATGAATTTCCAGATTCCTCTATTGGTTATTGCTCGGAGAAGTGTCTCGATCATGTCCGCATAATTCACGAACCGTAGGGAGACACTTAAGGATTGACGTTGTTTGAGTAGTTATGGTATTATGAGAAAGAGACCGAATGTTGTTGGTCTCGGATGGGATCCGGGATATCACGAGGTGATCCGGAATGGTCCGGAGAATAAGATTCATATAAGGAAAGTTCCGTTTGAGTTGGGGAATGGTTAGGTGTTTTCATGAGAACATTCTAGAAGGTCGGAATGTCGGCACTCCGGAGGGAAGGGTACATGAGTGTGTCATTACATATTGGAATGATTGCATCATGTACTAAGTATTCTGCTGTCCCAAATAAAGGATTTATTTAAATCCTAAATTGAAAAGTCAAGCAGCTAGTTTGAAAGTCAAGCAGCAGTTTTGGGAAGTGGGAAAAGAGGAGGAGAGGTGGAGGCCGAGTTGGAGGAGGTTCCTCCCTTGGCGGCGCACCTCCTAGGCCGAGTTGGGGAGGAACTCCTCCTTGGCCGCCAGCCCTCAACCTATATAAGGAGGGGCAGGGCTCCTCCTAGACACACAAGTTCCTATCCTCTAAACTAAACCTAGATCTAGACCCCGGTTTAGAGCTATTCGGTTTAGAGCCTTCTAATTGGTTTAGAGCCTTCTAATTGGTGTGTCTAATTACTAGACCACTAATAGCCTCTCTCATAAGCTCCACCATACTGCACTTGGCTTAGGCGAAGCCTGGGATTTCCCTCTACCTCAGGTACCACGTTGTCTTTGCCGGAATCGTGAGGAGAGTGCTACAACCTCCATTTTCTTTGGAACAAGGGAGAGGAAGGTCTTCGTCAATCCGAGCGTGTGACCCATTGCGGGAGGCGCTGCGGAAGGATCGTCTACGCGATCTTGAGATCGGAAAGAGTACGACTACATCACCCACGAGAATCTGCTCTCGTTAAACACTTTGGAATCTTCGAGGGTGAGTTATTCCATCGACTCGTTGCTGCAATCTAGTAGATAGATCTTGGCTTGTTTGTTTGTATGCGATAGAAAATTTTTGTTTTCCATGCTACGAACCCCTACAGAAGGGGATGCCTTGGGCATCCCCAAGCTTTGACGCTTGTACTTCTTGGATATTTCTTGGGGTGACACGAGTGGCATCCCCAAGCTTGAGCTTTAGTCCATCCTTCATCTCATTACTCATTCCTTCCATACACCTGAAAATTTTCCTTCATACAAAACTTCACACAATCTTTATTAGCAACATTAGTGCACTCAAGATAAATAAGTCTTAAGGTTCAGTTCTAACACCAAATAAACTTCCATTAGAACACTAGCTACTGTAGCACTTCCCTCAAAAAGCTCAATTCCCCTAAAGAACTCAAGAAGGAACCAACAAGAAGCAAATGCAAAAATGGCAGAAATCTGTCAAAACAGACCAGCAGGTAAAGACGAATTTTTTCGAAGATCTTCTGTTGCTCAAATAAAAAAGTGTTGAACTAACGAAAGTTAGATAACAACCTGGGGCAGAATCACAAAACATTACAGCTCAATCCGACGTACATAGCTCTCTCAGGAATTTTTACGGTGAAGCACAGAAATCTGTTTTGGGACAGCAACTTTCCCAATCATTACTTCACTCTCATTAGAGGTTACTCTTGGCACAAAAATCAAATAAAAAGGATAAGGAGAGGTTATTACAGAGGTAATAACTTCCAAGACTCATCTAAAACTCTTGCGTTATCTCCCAACAAGTACTTTTCTTTAACGCCTTTAAGTTAGGCAAAAGAACCAAAGAAAGAATCAAGTGTTCTCAAATGAAGAAGCATTAAGATCAATACCAGAAATATTTTCAACAAGGCAAGGTATATCATCCAAATAAGTTCTAGAGGATCCTCTCTAAATGCTCTTAGGTTCACTATTCTCATCAAAAGGGTTTGTAGGAACAATCCAATCGAGATTCTTTTCTATGGCATCATGTATTGCTACTAGTTTAAAGGGTATTGGTATCTTAGGTTCCTCCCCATTAGGTTCGGTTTTGTTCATATTTTCTCGTGTACCAACAACATCTACACATGAGCCTAGCATATTGAAACGTTCAAAGACTTTTCTAGCTTCCTTGGCAACATTATAGAACTCCTTAAACAAAGTTTCTAGAATAAACTCCCTCTTTTCAGGGTCTTCAATTTCTTTAAGCTTAAGAAACATTACTTGCATTAAGGGGTTGAGGTTAACAAACCTAGATTCTAACATGTGAATTAAAGAAGCTGCATCAATCTCATAATTTGGAGCAAGTTCTACAAGGGATCTATCCTTAGTATCTTCATGTTTGCTAACATGATTAAAGAATTCTTCAATATTATCTTTCCTAATTATAGAACCACTACCAATTGAAAGGTCTTTCAAGGTGAATGTAGGGATCGACATGGTGAGATAAGGAAGAGGTGACAACTAAATGAGACTTAATTTTTTTGTGTTTTTGATAAAGAAAGCAAACAAGTAAAACTATTTTTTTTGTGTTTTTGAAGAACAAAACAAGAAAACAAAGCAAAAACTAAGCAAAACAAAAACAACAAAGTAAAGAGATTGGTTATGAGGGACTCCCCTTGTGAAGATGTCCTTGACTCCCCGGCAACGGCGCCAGAAAATCTTTGCTGGCGCGTGGTTGACGTGGGAGCTTCTTCTTCTTCAGTCCCCGGCAACGGCGCCAGAAAACGTCTTGATGCGCTCGACGATCGACGTAGAGCTCGTTGGGAACCCTAAGAGGAAGGTATGATGAGCACATCAGCAAGTTTTCCCTCAGTTATGAAACCAAGGTTTAATCGAACCAGTAGGAGCAAGGAAACACCTCAAAGGTGTTACTAGCTGAGCTTTGGCGAGCGCCTCACCGGTGCTAGTAGCAACGTGGATACCTGCACAACACAACCACAGAACTTTGTCCCCAACTTGCGATGAGGTTGTCAATCTCACTGTGTTTTGCGGAAAACAAAGGATTAAACGTATCGAATGGAAAGAAGTAAAAGTTTCTAGAAAGTAAACACAAAGCAGAAACAGTTTATAGATTGTATGTAAAGACAAAGGACCAGGATCCATAGTTCACTAGAGGTGGCTCTCCTTAGATAGATAACATGCTGGGTGAACAAATTACAGCAGGGCAATTGACAAACACCGAGAAAGCAATACATGCATATACTAATCATCTTGACTCCTTTGAGACTTGATTAGGCATTACAACATAATACATAGACCGCCATCCAACTGCATCTATGACTAATAATCCACCTTCAGGTTATCATCCGAACCCCCTCGATTAAGTTGCAAGCAACAGATTATTGCTTCTGAACTGCGTGTAAAAGTAAACAATCGATTGTTCTATGAACAAAGGATTGTTGTTTTCTCCTAGTAACAACAAATCTAGTACCTTAGAGATTTACATCACTTCCCTAGATTACGGAGGCATGAACCCACTGTCGAGCATAAATACTAACTCTTGGAGTTGCTAGCATCTACTTGGCCAAGATAGCTACTAACAATGGAAAGCATGCAAGATCACAAATAATAAAGACATGATAGAATCAATAATCAATCTAAAATAGCATCTCAATATCCATCGGATCCCCACAAACACAACATGTATGGATTACAAATAGATGATCTTGATCATGAACGGAGCTCACAAGATCTAAACATGAAAGCACAAAGGAGGAGAAACCAGCCATCTAGCTACTACATGGATCTGTAGTCCAAGGATGAACTACTCACGCATCACACCAGAGGATTGCATGGTGATGAAGAAGGCCTCGGTGAATTCCCTCTCCGTGAGTGCGAGAAGAGCTTGAGATCCTCGATCTAGGGATGGAGATGATGGCGACTCTGAACTCTTCGTGGATTTTTGATCGGGTACTTAGGGTTTTCGTCCCGAGGGAAACTTATAGGCGGAAGGAGAGGCCGAGGGGGTGCCAGGGCTGGCCTCACCACCCTCTGGCGTGGACCAGGCTGGGACGCGTGGCCAGGTGGTGTGGTGGCCCCCTGGTCCCTCTCCGTCTCGTATTCTGGCACTTGGTCCCTTTTGGAAAAATAGGCACTTTGGCTTTTGTCCCATCCAATTCCGAGAATATTCATTTTCTGACTTTCCTGGAACCAAAAACAGCAGAAAACAGACAGCTGGCACTGTGGCTCTTGTTAATAGGTTAGTCCAAGAAATCATATGAAAAGTACTCCAAAGTTGGAACAAAACACAAGAAAGTGGATAAAACCAAGCATGGAACATCAAAAATTATAGATACATTTGCAATGTATCAAGTATATGCTTGACAAAGTATAAGTCAGAAATCTCATGTCCCTTGAATACGAGGGTCGCTCCTCATGCTACTCAAGTTTAGTCACCAGTAAGTTCTTGTCATCGTAAGTACATGTGTATCATAGAGAACCAGCAGGGTACCCTTGCCCGATGATACGGAAGAATCCCCATATCAAAATGACAAGGCAAGCAGACAACAAGCATCTCAGCAATCTTCTTATTTACCATGGGAATATGGTGCTTTTTTCTCTCTTTCCTCTTTTCATAGTTTTTCTTTTCTCTTTTTTTCTCAATATAGGACTCTTTTTTATAAGAAGAATGCTTCATAGACATCTCATTATGGTTACGCTGCAGGTTTCCACCATGTCAGCATGGATTAGACCAGCGGCCCAGGCGTTTCTCTAACACATATACATAACTCCATGGACTTACAAGCTCCCCTTTCATTTCACACCGACGACATCCATATACAAAAGAGCATGATATCAACTAGGTACAAGTACCAAGTGCAATGTTGAAAGCGTTCCCCATGAAAGCATGGTTCTGCTAATTCCCGACAAATAAGTGCAAGCATATACAGCATAGAAGACACAATGGTTCGAGTTTATTAAGGGCAAGAAAAAGTAAAGTGTGCCATCAAGTTCGTGAGAGCTTTAATCACTAGTTTTCTCATAACAAGTTTAATTTGGAAGGTAAACAAAAGCATGAATATACTTGGAATAGCATAAGCTAATAGGTAGGTATGATGGACTCTTTGGAATAACTTGGTTTTAGGAGTTGGATGCATGAGTGGAACTCATACTTGGTTGCGGAGGCTAGCAAAATACTGGGAGCAACAAACTAAGAGAGCAATAATGGCCATAATCATGCAGGGCGACAAAACATCATTGATCAAAGCATAAAGTGGTACTACAAGTTGAAAACTAAAGGATCATAAAGGCTATGGTGACTTGAGATAGTCATAACATGGTGTGAGCATGCGCCAAGTCAACTCAAATAAAGCATCAAAGGAGAATACCACTATACTATGCTTTAATATGCTAAAACAATGCATGATTCATCCAAGGCACATTAAGCAATCTCAATTGTTTATAACATGTCATGCTACAGCAAAGAATACTAAGCCTAAAGCCAAAAAAAATATCAAGCATGGCATGACAAAGCATAGGCCACAGTCAAAAACAAGCTCTTTTTACCACATAAGCATGAACTTTCCTACTCTTTTCCAAACCAAACCAAACCAATTGCAAACCAATGTATGAAAGAGGGGGTCCAACCAATTTATTAAGAAAACTAAGCAAACCAAGAAAACTAAAAACCAAAACGAAAACGAAAAAGAAGACGCTCCAAGAAAAACACAACTGTGCATGAAACAATAAAAATGAAGCGTTTGGAAGAAACCTGGGATTTTTATTGATGAAGAAGGGGATGCCTTGGGTATCCCCAAGCTTTGACGCTTGTACTTCTTGGATATTTCTTGGGGTGACACGCATGGCATCCCCAAGCTTGAGCTTTAGTCCATCCTTCATCTCATTACTCATTCCTTCCATACACCTGAAATTTTTCCTTCATACAAAACTTCACACAATCTTTATTAGCAACATTAGTGCACTCAAGATAAATAAGTCTTAAGGTTCAGTTCTAACACCAAATAAAATTCCATTAGAACACTAGCTACTGTAGCACTTCCCTCAAAAAGCTCAATTCCCCAAAAGAACTCAAGAAAGAACCAACAAGAAGCAAATGCAAAAAATGGCAGAAATCTGTCAAAACAGATCAGCAGGTAAAGATGAATTTTTTCGAAGACCTTATGTTGCTCAAATCAAAAAGTGTTGAACTAACAAAAGTTAGATAACAACCTGGGGCAGAAGCACAAAACATTACATCTCAATCCGACATACAGCGCTCTCTCACGAATTTTTATGGTGAAGCACAAAAATCTGTTTCGGGACAGCAACTTTCCCAATCATTACTTCTCTCTCATTGGAGGTTACTCTTGGCACAAAAAAGCAAATAAAAAGGATAAGGAGCGGTTATTACAGAGGTAATAACTTCCAAGACTCATCTAAAACTCTTGGGTTATCTCCCAACAAGTACTTTTGTTTAACGCCTTTAAGTTAGGCATGATAGTTTGAGAAGATGCTCACATAGGAAATATGAATTGAAGTAAAAGAGAGGATCAAGAAGCAAATTCAAAACACATTTAAGTCTAACCCACTTCCTATGCATAGGAATCTTGTAAACAAACAATTCATGAAAGCACAAAGCAACAAGCATAGGAAAGCAAAACAAGTGCAACTTCAAGACTGTCAACATAAAGAGGGGAAACCTAATATTATTGAGACACATAAAACCATGTTTCCCTCTCTCATAATAACTTTCAGTAGCATCATGAATAAAATTAACAATATAAATATCACATAAAACATTCTTATCATGAGCCACATGCATATAATAATTATTACTCTCCACATAAGCATAGTCATTCTTATTAATTGTAGTGGGAGCAAATTCAACAAAATAGATATCATTATTATTCTCATCACCATAATCATCAAATATAGGAGGCATATTGTAATCATTAATTTTCTCCTCAATAGTAGGTGGACTGAAAATGTCATATTCATCATTATAATCATCATATATTGGAGGTTTGGTATCATCATAAGCAATAGAATAGCTATCTTCCAAAGTTGGGGAACTAAAAAGATCATTTTCATAAAAACTAGCTTCCCCAAGCTTAGAATTTTCCATAGCATTAGCAATAATGGTGTCCAAAGAATTCATACTAACAACATTGCTATTAGCATGCAAATAAAGTTCCATAGGTTTTTTAATTTTCTCTTCAAACACTTCATGTCCTAACTCAAGATAAATACTATAAAGCTCTCTAATTTTTTGTTGTTTTCCATTAAGCCTAACTAGTGAAAACAAGAAACAAAAAGACAAAATTGCAGAATCTAAAGGAAATAACTTCGAGCACTCACACCGGAGGATGTGAGTACCTTTTTCCTTACCTCCTCGGCAACAGCGCTAGAAAAGAGCTTGATGTCTACGCACTTCTATTCTTGTAGATAGTTGTTGGGCCTCCAAGTGCAGAGGTTTGTAGAACAGCAGCAAGTTTTCCCTTAAGTGGATTACCCAAGGTTTATCGAACTCAGGGAGGAAGTTGTCAAAGGTATTCCCTCTCAAGCAACCCTACAATCAAGATACAAGAAGTCTCTTGTGTCCCCAACACACCCAATACACTTGTCAGGTGTACAGGTGCACTAGTTCGGCGAAGAGATAGTGAAATACAAGTGGGATGGATAATTATAAGTGGTAACGGTGATAGAAAATAACTTGATGGCGTGGAAGAGACTAAAAGAAAACTGAAATAAAGAAGGAAGCAAGTAAACATGTAACAGATCTAATTGCAAACGAAGTTTCAATGCTTAGAAACAAGGCCTAGGGATCATACTTTCACTAGTGAACACTCTCATATAAATATCTTCTGTTTATGATACTACTCTTAACTACTCTCCGGTTGGACACTCTAATCCATGGTAGGGCTATAACAACACACCTCAAAGTTCGCTTTCCGCATCTAGATAACCCCACATTGTCACCTTGAGCACTAGATGGTTTAAACAAACACCACAATTTCATAAAGACATCCAACTCCAAATATAACTCATAACAAGTATTTGTAATCTCTAGCCTAAGTGCCACCATGGTGAGCACGCTGTCACTTTCACACACATGGGGAGAGTAGAGATCTATTAAAGCACTTGAGTAGCAGAATAGATCTATAGATTACAAGCTCATGATCTCAATAAGATCATGCATAGAGAGAGAGATGAACACATAGCTACCGGTAGAACCCTTAGCCTCGAGAGAGAACTACTCCCTCCTCATCATGGGAATCAGCAATGGTGATGGAGATGGCGGTGGATATCGATGGAGATGGTTCTAGGGGTACTTCCAATCGACAAGTCTTAGGAACAGACTTTCGTCCCAGATCTCCCCTTGGTGGCGGCGCTCTGAACTTTTCGGATTTCTGATTGACTATTTAGGGTTTTGGTATCGGGAGGCTCTTATAGGCGAAGGAGGCAAGGTGGAGTGGAGTGACCACACCACACAGTGGCGCAGCTAGGGCTAGCCAGCACTGGGTGTGTGTGTGTGGCCACCCTCCCCTCCTAAAATCTCGTCTTCGCTCGTGAGTCTTCCGTAAAATAGGAACTTGACTTTTGTCCGTCCAATTCTGAGAATATTCATTTCGACTTTCTGGAACTAAAACAATGAGAAAAACGGCCTTTGTGGCATCTTGTTAATAGGTTAGTCCAAGAAATCATATGAAAAGTACTCCAAAGTGTGGACAAAACATAAGAAAGTAGATAAAGCCAAGCATGGAACATCAAAAATTATAGATACATTTGCAATGTATCATCTCCCAATAAGTACTTTTCTTTAACGCCTTTAAGTTAGGCATGATAGTTTGAGAAGATACTCACATAAGAAATATGAATTTAAGTAAAAGAGAGCATCAAGAAGCAAATTCAAAGCACATTTAAGTCTAACCCACTTCCCATGCATAGGAATATTGTAAAGAAACAAGTCATGAAAGCACAAAGCAACAAGCATAGGAAAGCAAAACCAGTGCAGCTTCAAAATTTTCAACATAAAGAGGGGAAACTTAATATTGTTGAGACACATAAAACCATGTTTCCCTCTCTCATAATAACTTTCAGTATCATCATGAATAAAATGAACAATATAACTATCACATAAAACATTCTTATCATGAGCCACATGCATGAAATAACTAATACTCTCCACATAAACATAGTCATTCTTATTAATTGTAGTGGGAGCAAATTCAACAAAATAGCTATCATTATTATTCTCATCACCATAATCATCAAATATAGGAGGCATATTGTAATCATTAATTTTCTCCTCAATAGTAGGTGGACTGAAAATGTCATATTCATCATTATAATCATCATATATTGGAGGTTTGGTATCATCATAAGCAATAGAATAGCTATCTTCCAAAGTTGGGGAACTAAAAAGATCATTTTCATAAAAACTAGCTTCCCCAAGCTTAGACTTTTCCATAGCATTAGCAATGATGGTGTTCAAAGAATTCATACTAATAACATTGCTATTAGCACGCAAATAAAGTTCCATAGGTTTTTTAATTTTCTCTTCAAACACTTCATGTCCTAACTCAAGATAAATACTATAAAGCTCTCTAATTTTGTTGTTGTTTTCCATTAAGCCTAACTAGTGAAAACAAGAAACAAAAATACAAAATTGCAGAATCTAAAGGCAATAACTTCAAGCACTCACACCGGAGGATGTGAGTACCTTTTACCTTACCTCCCGGCAGCGGCCTTGAGAAAATAGCTTGATGTCTACGCACTTCTATTATTGTAGACAGTTGTTGGGCCTCCAAGTGCAGAGGTTTGTAGAACAGCAGCAAGTTTTACCTTAAGTGGATTACCCAAGGTTTATAGAACTCAGGGAGGAAGGGGTCAAAGGTATCCCCTCTCAAGCAACCCTGCAATCAAGATACAAGAAGTCCTTGTGTCCCCAACACACCCAATACACTTTTCAGGTGTATAGGTGCACTAGTTCAGCGAAGAGATAGTGAAATACAAGTGGTATAGATATAAGATAACGGTGCTAGAAAATACTTTGATGGCGTGAAAGAGACTAAAGGCAAACTGAAATAAAGATGGAAGCAAGCAAACATGTAATAGATCTAGTAGCAAATGGTATTTCAATGCTTAGAAACAAGGCCTAGGGATCATACTTTCACTAGTGAACACTCTCATATAAATATCTTCTCTTCATGATACTACTCTTAACTACTCTCCGGTTGGACACTCTAATCCATGGTAGGGCTATAACAACACACCTCAAAGTTCGCTTTCCGCATCTAGATAACCCCACATTGTCACCTTGAGCACTAGATGGTTTAAACAAACACCACAATTTCATAAAGACATCCAACTCCAAATATAACTCATAACAAGTGTTTGTAATCTCTAGCCTAAGTGCCACCATGGTGTGCACGCTGTCACTTTCACACACATGGGGAGAGCAGAGATCTATTAAAGCACTTGAGTAGCAAGGTAGATCTATAGATTACAATCTCATGATCTCAATAAGATCATGCATAGAGAGAGAGATGAATACATATCTACCGGTAGAACCCTTACCCTCGAGAGAGAACTACTCCCTCCTCATCATGGGAATCAGCAATGGTGATGGAGATGGTGGTGTAGATCGATGGAGATGGCTCCGGGGGCACTTCCCCGTCCTGGCAGGGTGCCGGAACAGAGACTTTCTATCCCCCGAATCTCCCCTTCGGTGGCGGTGGTGCTGTGGAACTTTTCGTGGTTGGAGGCTTGACTATTTAGGGTTTATGCATCGGGAGGCTCTTATAGGCGAGAGGGGAGACCGAGGGGGTGACGGAGGGGCCCACACCACCCCCTGGCACGGCCTGGCCTGGCCCGTGCCACCAGGTGGTGTGGCCAGCCCCTGGCCCCTCTCCGTGAGTCTTCCGGTAAAATATCGACTTTGGCTTTTGTCCGGTCCAATTCCGAGAATATTGATTTTCTGACTTTCCTAGAACCAAAAACAGCAGAAAGGCAACTGGCACTGTGGCACTTGTTAATAGGTTAGTTCAAGAAATCATACGAAAAGTACTCCAAAGTGTGGACAAAACATAAGAAAGTAGATAAAACCAAGCATGGAACATCAAAAATTATAGATACATTTGCAATGTATCACTGAGTCGATGTAAAAGTGCATATTATAGGGCCCTTCCAGTATTTGCATTGCGGACATGGGTGCGTCCTGAGTTCTTGGCTGATATCTCTGCGCTGATTGACCTCCTCCGCCTTCGTCCCTATTACGGCGGTACCCGCTATTGTAGTCGCCATTCATGTTGTTGCCTTCACCCGAAAAACTTGCCACGACGTATCTTGGTCCCATGTTTCCATCATTGTTTCGTCGCCTCCTATCATTGTCGTGTTTATCCCTGTCTTCTTCGAGTGACCGTGTTCGTTTGTTATGTAGCGTGTCTTCTCCATCAGCCCAGCGATTTGCTATGTCCATTAACTATGCGATTGTCTTGACTTACCTAGTTCTTCTATGAATTCTCGGTGACGAAGCCTGTCATTGAAGGCATCAATTACTGTTTCATCGAATACGGATTCGATTGTATTTTTGATGATGTTCCATCGCTGGATGAATGCTCTTATTGACTCTCCGGGCTTCTGTTTGCATGCCCGCAGTCGCTCTAAAGACGCGGGTCGCTTGAATGTGGAATGAAAGTGTCGGATGAACTTGTTTTCGAGGTCGTTCTAGCTACGAATAGAATCTTCAAGTAGTTGTCTGGGCCATGACCTTGCAGTGCCGGTGAGGTGCAATTATAAGATTTGCATTGCGGTGGCTGTAGAGCCGCCCTATAGATTGACAGTGGCTAGGTAGTCTGCTAGCCAGGCTTCGGGTTCTTGGAGTCCATCGTATTTTTGACGAACATGTGGAAGTTTAAAATCCTTGGGTACTAAGGCTTTGCGAATCCGCTGAGTGAAGCAGCTAGCTCCACATAACTCGTAGTCGTCTTCATTGTCATCATCATACTCTTTTCGGCTGCGGTTTTCGTCTCTTGTATTGCTTCGTGGCTCTAGTCCTGAAAGATGCTCCCGATGTGGCGACTGTGATCACATGGTGTGGCCCGCATGCCGAGGGCTACTGCGACGGCATGGAAATCTATCGGGTTGATGCGTAAGTCCTTGTTCCGCTTGTGTAAGAGTTGATCCTACCATATCGAGGTTCATTAGGGCAAAGCGGTGGAGAGCTGCACGAGGATCGTTGGGTGCAGGTTCGGTTGTGATCAGGTATGTTTGTGCGGCCACAATTGCTACTTGGGTTCTTTTTTGCTTTGATGTTTCCTGCTTGATCTACTGACATGAATGATAGATCAATGTCTCGGATCAGTTTGTTTCTTTCTGCTTCGGGGATGTTCTGTAATCGAGATGTTCCTCTTCCTGGCGGTGCTCCTCCTGTTACGCTCCCAGACCTTCGGGTCGAGCTGAGTTGTGCCCGTCGTAGGCTGGATTTATCGGCTAACATTTTCCTTTCGTCGAGTTGCCTCTGCATCCTTAGTAGGTCTCTCTTCTTGTGGTGAAGCAGGTATTGATATGCCAATAAATCTTCGTGTGAGGCGTCAATTGTCATTGGAACCGCACCCGGAATTGCTTCCCTAGCCTTTTTCCATGCCGTCGCTGGTAGCCGAAGAGTCCGTCTCTCTCTTCTCCGTTTGGTTCTACTCTTCCTCCTCAGACTATGCAGTTATCCGCTGTTCCTCCTCCGTTTCCGTGGTATCCTTCGTTGTTGTGGTTTCCTTCATTATCATCTGATAAAATATCATTGGGATCGAGGATAGGGTTACTGTTAGAATCGCGCAGTGTCGAGGTATTTCCGTTGACCATGCACACTTGATGTCGTGTCGTGTATGGGCCTGTGTCGTCGTCATTTGAACTGAAGGACACACTATCGGGTGGATCAGTGAAATCTGTTGATTTCTGTTCTGGGTAGATTTCTGCCATCCTTATCCCGAAGTCGATGCTTTTGCTTCTTTCTTCGGGCTCAGAGTTTGCTGGGCTTGTTCCACGTGGTGGAGGTAGTGGGGGATCTGATCCGAAGGAGAGATTATCATAAAGATCATCAAGGTCCCCCAGATCTGTCTCATCTTGCTTGTTTCCTTCTGGTGCTTCGATTCCTGCCGTGACCTCCATGGAGGATCCGACAGACGATGCTGGAACCATCGTAAGCGTAGTTTGTTCCACTGATGGTTCTAATGTAATCATGGCCGAAGGGTGTGATTCTTGGGGGTGGTCTACTTAAAAGTGGAAGCTTCTGATGATTAGATTGGACCCGCCGTTAAATCCAGCGGGTACTATCGTAGGGGTGGGCGGGCGTGGATCTGCTTTTGTGGGATTACTGCTTGGCGAAAAGAATTCCGCTGAATCCAAGGTTCCAGCGTTCAAGTTTCCCACAGACGGTGCCAATTGACGAGGGGTGACCTCGGCAATGTCCATGAAGAAGGACTTAGGTTTTTTCGAAAAAGAGAACGCTGGAGATTTATCGGATGTCAGGAAAACAATGGAGTCAAAGTCGCCTAAATATTGAGAGAATCCTTTTTTAGAAATCGCTTGGGGATTGTTCGGTGCTTTTCCTAGACTTCTCCCATCCTATATATAATAGGTCGGGTGTCAAAGCTGTATGCAGATAGGTTATATTATTACAACACCAACTCAATGTCGGTCTTTGTTCCTCTTTCCTAATACAACTATAATCTTTGTCGGTTGCTTCTTTGGATCTTCATCTTGACTCTTCATGGGCCGTAAGCCTTTCTGCAGGCCCTAGGTAGCAAATCGTAGGGATTCGAGTAATCATACCTACGTCAACCACCCTGAGCTTAGGCTGATTTGAGGGCACTTGCCGTTCAGGCTGCAAGCGGGAGCAGGCTATCTGCGGCGCTCCTAATTTAGTCCATATAAAACCATATACGGACGCACGTGGACAAAACGGAAACATTGGTGGGACTACCACCTTGATCCGTATATCTCACTTCCAGACCATATATCCCACGTACCCAAATGCCAAGTTCTCGTGCGCTGCCGCTAGACTTGCTCCATCTCCGCTGCACCACGACCTCATCAGTTTTCGTACGCTTAGCTATAGTACAACTTTGATCGCATGTACGCTTAGCTGCTAATACAGCTTTTAGACTACCTACCTGAGAGTTGAAGTATATACATATACTGGTATGTTATACTTTTTCCATTTTAAAATAGAAAGTCGGGAATTGTTTAAATTTGAATGTACCTATATACTAAATAGTGTCCGGATATATCCAAATTTAGAAAAATCTACTACACATGTTTTAAAATAGAATGTCAGAAACTTGTTTAAATTTGAATGTACTTATATACTAAATAGTGTATATACTAAATATTGTATATACTATATATATATATATATATTAGACAAATCTCGATTTATATACTATATATATATATATATCCAAATTTAGACAAATAGGGAAAAAGTAATACGATCTTATATACTAAATATTGTATATATATATATGTATCCAAATTTAGACTAATCTCGATTTGTATTTTGATAAGGAAAAAGTAATACTATGCGGGACTAAGTGGGCAAACACAGCTGCCACAAAACTTTTTGCGAGCTGTCGCGAAGTCCCACATCCTTTGCGGGCGCATGTGGTGCGTAAGCGGGCTCCCCCGAACCGTCCCTCTTGCACCCTGACTTGCTGCATGCGGTATCTCTGATTGTTGACATGTGCCGCGTGCAGTGGCTTGTTCCTTTGAGTGTGAGGTTGGGTCTACTTCATCGGTCAATTTTGGTTGTATCCGGTCGCTTTTCACTCGCTGCATCAACCACAATGCCTCTCCTCTTCTGTTTAAAAAACGGCAACGCCTGTCTCTCAATCCCGCCGTGGAGTCTAGGTCTAGATGGCGTATGTGGGGGAGGCGCCGTTGACAGTCTATTGCGACACGGTTGCACGAGGACATGTCAGCAGCGGTGCAGCATACAGACTGCGCCATATTTTTTTGACTCTGACAACCAGATCAGGAGGCTTCCGACATGGGAAGGTACGCTTGGATGAGCTGCTTCCCGTCCTTCGGGTCGATCTTGGAGGCAAAGGCCGAGAAGAAGACGGGGTGGCGATGAGGACGACGCACAGAAGCAAGATCTGATGGCTTTGCTAGAAGAATGTGTTGGGTCCGCAGCATAGAAAACAAAAAATTTCCTACGATGAGAACTACACGCCAAGATCTATCTACTAGATACAAAGCAAACGGGTGGACATACATCCAACGAGAACTTACCCTCGTAGACAACTAGCTTTGTTAACGAGTAGGAACTCGTGGTTGATGTAGTCGTACACTTGCCGATCTCAAGATCGTGAGGAAGTCCGAGCGCCGCAACTCAGCAGCGCATCCACACTCGCACACACGTTCAAGCCACCGGACAACCTCCACCTCCTCGCTCCAGCGATCCAGCGAGAAAAACGCCTTCAGACGAAATGCCACGGGAACATGTATCTCGCTAATCCGAGACCATGGGGAATAATTCTAGAGGAGAGAGATCCTTCACAAGGAGGTGTGAGGATGAAGGAGGAATGGGTGGCCTTTTATAGGAGGAGGAGGGTGCCCCTCTCTCCATGGCCGGCGCATGGGGGTGACCCTCACCTCCCCATTCATGTGGTGGTAACTCCTCCACATTAAAATGCCTCTTCACATTCCCTTTTAAAGTCTCCACTTTAAATGCATTAAGTTTCTCCAAATTTAATGCTCTCTCATTTAATAAAACTCTTTTATTAAATTTATTCAGAATTTTGTTAATTACTTTAATTAACAAACATTCACATATAGCCCTTGCAATATTTCAATATCACATGCGAGAACCACCTTCTACAATTTCACGAAACAATTTCCGGTTTCTATTGAAACAATTCCTGCGCTTTGCAATTCTTTTCGTCTGAAACATATGTGCTCCAAAATGGTGTCCGTAACTCTTAAGTGTGCCACCCTACGGTTCATGAATAGTGCAGACATGATCGAGACCCTTCTCCGATCAATAATCAGCGGGACACGGAGATCCGTCTTGACTCCTACACATTCAACGATGACTCCTGTGATCGTGAGAACCTTTAACGCTTGTAACTAAATCCCTTTGTCTCTCGATATATTACATGTCCGAGATTCGATCATCGGTATCTCCATACCTAGTTTGATCTCGTTACCGACATGCACACTTTTCTTGTTCCCGTGATATAACATTCTAGTGATCACATCACTTGCTTGCAAGCTATCCTAATGTGATATCACCGAGAGGGCCCAGAGTATATCTATCCGTCATCTGGATTGACAAATTCCACTCTTGATCCATGAGCCTCAACATAACACCTTCGTAGCACTGAACCCATCTTTATAGTCACCCTGTTACGGTGTGACGTTTGATGTTATCAAGATACTCTTCTGGTGTTAGCAATTAACATGATCTCATGGTCTAAGGATAAAGATTACTTCATATGATGTTATAGCAATATAAACACAATGACTTGATCGTAATGCTATACTTCGGATGGATGTTCATCACATCATTCCACCAATGGTGTGACCTTGTTATTAACAACATCCAATGTATATGATCAGGAAACCTTGATCATCCTGTTAATCAACAAGCTAGTCTATAAGAGAGGCATGACTAGGAACCCTTTTCGTTTATTAAACACACATGTATTGATGTTTCCTATCAATACAATTGTAGCATGCAAAATAAACATCTATCATATACAAGGAATACATAATAACAACTTTATTATTGCCTCTCAGGGCATATTCCCTTCAGTCTCCCACTTGCACTAGAGACAATAATCTAGTTCACATAGTGATAAATCTAACACCCATGGAGTTCTGGTGTTGATCATGTTTTGCCCTTGGGAGTACTTTAGTCAACGGATCTGCTACATTCAGGTCCGTGTGCACTTCTAAATCTTTATATCTCCATCCTTGACATGCTCGCGGATGGAGTGAAACCGGCGCTTAATATGCTTGGAATTCTTGTGAGACCTTGGTTCCTTTGCGTTGGCTATGGCTCCATTGTTGTCACAATAGATCACCATCGGGTCCAACGCACTGGGAACCACACCCAGTTCCGTTATGAACTCCTTCATCCAAACCGCTTCTGTATGCTTATAGGTAGCAACATATTCCGCCTCGTTGTTGATCCGGCTACCACAGGTTGTTTGGAGCTCCTCCAACTACTTCTTTGCTCCATTCAAGAGAAATACGTATCCGGATTGAGACTTAGAGTCATCTGGATCAGTGTCAAAGCTAGCATCGACATAACACTTAGCGACTAGCTCTTCTTCACCTCCGTATATAAGAAACATATCCTTAGTTCTTCTCAAGTACTTAAGGATATTCTTGACCGCTATCCAGTGTTCCGAACCTGGATCAGATTGGTACCTACTAGTCAAACTAATAGCATGTGCCACATCCGGTCTTGTACATAGCATGGCATACATTATAGAGCCTATGGCTGAGGCATAGGGGATCTTATCCATTATCTCTCTTTCTTTCGCCATAGCCGGACTTTGAGTCTTACTCAATGTTTTGCCTTGCAACATAGGTAAGAACCCCTTCTTACTTTCGTCCATATTAAACTTCTTTAATATCTTATCAAGGTATGTACTCTGTGATAGCCCAATTAGGCGTCTTGATCTATCTCTATAGATTTTAATGCCTAATATATATGAAGCTTCACCAAGGTCCTTCATCGAAAATTTCTTTGTTTAGATAACTTTTAACCTTTGTTTAAAAGATCTAAATCATTTCCAATCAATAATATGTCATCCACATATAATATCAGAAATGCCACATTGCTCCCACTCACTTTCTTGTAAATACAAGCCTCTCCATAAGTTTGGACAAATCCAAACTCTTTGATCACCTCATCAAAGCGGAGATTCCAACTTCGTGATGCTTGCTTCAGTCCATAGATGGATCGCTGAAGTTTGCACACCTTATTAGCATCCTTAGGATCGACAAAACCCTTAGGTTGTATCATATACAACTCTTCTTCAATATTACCATTGAGGAACACAGTTTTGACATCCATCTGCCATATTTCATAATCAAAATATGCAACAATTGCTAACATAATCCTAACCGACTTAAGCATCGCTATGGGAGAGAATGTCTCATCGTAGTCAACTCCTTGAATTTGTCGAAACCCCTTTGTGACAAGTCGAGCCTTATAGATGGTCACATTACCATCAACATCAGTTTTCCTTTTGAAAATCCATTTATTCTCAACAGCCTTTCGGTCATGAGGTAAGTCCACCAAGTTCCAAACTTGGTTCTCGTACATGGATTCCATCTCGGATTTCATGGCTTCTAGACATTTGTTGGAATCCGGGCTCATCATCGCTTCTTCATACGTCGCAGGGTCATCCATTTCATCAACCATGAAATTCACAACAGGATTGCCGTACATTCGGGAGGCTGCGTGTCTGCTTGACTGCGAGGTTCGATAGTGTACTCTTCGAGTTTCATGATCATTATCATTAGCTCTCTCTTCATCGGTGAAGTCAATTCGAAACAACTTCGGTCTTGCGCCACTCGCCATTCCATGAAGAGAAGGTTCAATAACCTCTTCGAGTTCTACCTTCCGACTACTCACACCTTTCGCGAGAAACTCCTTCTCAAGAAAGGATCCATTCTTGGCAACAAAAACCTTGCCCTCGGATCTGTGATAGAAGGTATACCCAATCGTTTCCTTAGGGTATCCTATGAAGACGCATTTTTCCGCTTTGGGTTCGAGTTTATCCGGTTGAAGTTTCTTCACATAAACATCACATCCCCAAACCTTAAGAAATGGCAGCTTAGGTTTGTTTCCAAACCATAATTCATACGGTGTCGTTTCAACGGATTTAGATGGTGCCCGATTTAAAATGAATGCAGCTGTTTCCAGTGCATAACCCCAAAATGGCAGTGGCAAGTCAGTCAGAGACATCATAGATCGAACCATATCCAATAAAGTACGATTACGACGCGCCGACACACCATTACGTTGTGGTGTTCCGGCAGGCGTGAGTTGTGAAACTATTCCACACTCTTTCATGTGTGTGCTAAACTCATAACTAAGATACTCTCCTCCACGGTCGGACCGCAGAAATTTGATCTTTCTGTTACGATGATTTTCCACTTCATTCTGAAATTCTTTGAACTTTTCAAAAGTTTCAGACTTATGTTTCATCAAATAGATATACCCATATCTACTCAAATCATCCATGAAAGTAACAAAATAATGATATCCACCTCGCGCCGACACACTCATTGGTCCACACACATCAGTATGTATGATTTCCAATAGATGCATGCCGTTCCATTGAACCGGAAAACGGCGTTCTAGTCATCTTGCCCATAAGGCATGGCTCACATGTATCAAATGATTCAAAATCAAGTGATTCCAAAAGTCCATCAGAATGGAGTTTCTTCATGCGTTTAACGCCAATATGACCTAGACGGCAGTGCCACATATATGTAGATATATCATTATCAAGTTTAATCCTTTTAGCATCAACATTATGAATATGCGTAATACTTCTATCGAGATCCAATAGAAATAAACCATTCAACATAGGTGCATGACCATAAAAGATATTATTCATATAAATCGAACAACCATTGTTTTCAGACTTAAATGAATAACCACTTTGCATCAAACACGATCCGGATACAATGTTTATGCTCAGTGCAAGCACCAAATAACAATTATTTAGGTTTATAACTAATCCCGATGGCATATGGAGAGGCAGCGTTCCGATGGTGATCACATCAACTCTTGATCCATTGCCGACCCGCATCGTGACCTCATCCCTTGCTAGTTGTAAACATTCGCAGCCCTGAACCGAGCTACATATATTAACAACCGATCCGGTATCAAATACCCAGGTGCTACTGCGAGTACTAGTCAAGTACACATCAATAACATGTATATCGCATATACCTTTTTTTGCCTTGCCGGACTTCTTGTCCGCCAAATACTAAGGCGATTCTTCCAATGGCGATCCTTGCAATAGTAGCACTCGGTGTCAGACTTAGGGCCAGCTCGGGGTTTCTTTTCAGGCGTGGCAACAGACTTGCCACCCTTCTTTCCCTTGTGCTTGCCTTTCTTGTCCTTCTTGAAACCGGTGGTCCTATTGATCATCAACACTTGATGTTCTTTCCTAATCTCCACTTCTGCAGTCTTAAGCATTGACAGAAGCTCGGGAAGATACTTCTTCATGCCCTGCATATTATAGTTCATCACGAAGCTCTTGTAGCTAGGTGGCAGAGATTGGAGAACACGATGTATGCCTAAATCAATGGGAATCGTTATTCCCAAGGACACAAGCTTATCGGCGTACCCAGACATTTTGAGTACGTGCTCACTAACGGAGCTATTTTCCTCCATCATGCAGCTAAAGAACTTTTCTGTAGCATTATAACTCTCTACGGCAGCATGGGTATCGAAAATCATTTTCAATTCTCCCATGGTATCAAAGGCATTACCATTTTCGAAACGCTTTGAAGTTACGGCTCTAGCCCATACGGTATCGTAATGAACTAAGTTGTGGTCCTCCGAGTTATATAGGCGTTCTTTTCCTCGTCGGGGCATCGAGGAGCTGGTGGGGGCCTAGCGGCGCATCTAGCACATATTGCTTTTGTGCAGCAGTGAGGAGAATCCTCAAATTCATAGCCCAGTTGGTGAAGTTGCTACCATTCGCAGCAAGTTTCTCTTTCTCCATGAACACATTGAAATTAAAAGCAGGTGGTGCCATCTACAACAGAATTTGTAAAGTATATTTAGACTAAGTTTATGATAAATTGAGTTCAACTAATCCAAATTACTAATGAACTCCCACTCAAAAACGACATCCCTTGTGTCCTTTTGGTGATTACATGAACCAAATCCACTACACCAAGTCCGATCATCATGTGAGTCGGTGTAGTTTCAAAGGCGAGCATCTATATGGGGATCATATCAACTATATGACCCATGCTTAACCTTTCGGTCCGTGTTCCGAGGCCATGTCTGTACATGCTAGGCTCGTCAAGTAAGAACCTTGGTATTTGCGTGTGTAAAACTGTCTTACACCCGTTGTATGAAAGCGTAGAGTTGAAAATACCCGATCATCACGTGATGCCTCAAAACACGATCCACAAAACAGTGCATACTTAAGGAAGAACACATTTTATCTTGATATCTAAATGAGGGATCATCTTATAATGCTACCAAACGTGCCAAACTAGCAGTATAAGATGCTAACATCTAATGTGTGAAGTGAGGTGATATGGTCCATGCATTTGATCTCTATCATTTGCATCGTGGTATGATCTCTATCATTCCTTTGTGTGTAAGGCCAAGGTCTATGGAACTTACACGTTAAGTGAGTTGTAAGAGTATCTATCATACATCTACTTACAACAATACCATATCAAAACACTAGCCCAGCAACGATCTAAACTAGACGCCTCTAATTTATCAGTTGCAAGTTTTACATGGCTTAGGGCCTTCGGAGATAGAACCTGTCTAACCTACGAACATGAACCACAACAAGGATAACCAAGTTATTAGCAACTCGTTGTAAATCAGATATTGACTATAGTAGGAGAGACAGACACCCGTCAGCCACTTATGCAAAACAAGTTGCATGTCAGTCGTGGAACCGATCTCATGTATGATGACATGTAAGGTTGGTCCGGGCCGCTTCATCCCACTATGCCACCAATATCCAAAGTACATAGAAGATGCAATAACATGATCATCATCGCCCACATATCAACCATATGTGTACTACCTGTGCTAAGCACGTATGCATAGATCAGGCTCTGATACCACTGTTGGGTCCGCAGCATAGAAAACAAAATTTTTCCTACGATAAGAACTACACGCCAAGATCTATCTACTAGGTACAAAGCAAACGGGTGGACATACGTCCAACGAGAACTTACCCTCGTAGACAACGAGCTTTGTTAACGAGTAGGAACTCGTGGTTGATGTAGTCGTACACTTGCCGATCTCAAGATCGTGAGGAAGTCCGAGCGCCGCAACTCAGCAGCGCGCATCACTTTTCGCACACTGCGTTCAAGCCACCGTACAACCTCCACCTCCTCGCTCCAGCGATCCAGTGAGCAACAACTCCTTCGGACGAAATGCCACTGGGAACATGTATCTCTAATCCGAGACCATGGGGAATAATTCTAGAGGAGAGAGATCCTTCACAAGGAGGTGTGAGGATGAAGGAGGAATGGGTGGCCTTTTATAGGAGGAGGAGGGTGCCCCTCTCTCCATGGCGGCGCATGGGGGGTGACCCTCACCTCCCCATTCATGTGGTAGTAACTCCTCCACATTAAAATGCCTCTTCACATTCCCTTTTAAAGTCTCTACTTTAAATGCATTAAGTTTCTCCAAATTTAATGCTCTCTCATTTAATAAAACTCTTTTATTAAATTTATTCAGAATTTTGTTAATTACTTTAATTAACAAACATTCACATATAGCTTGCAATATTTCAATATCACATGCAGAACCACCTTACGCAATTTCACGAAACAATTTCGGTTTCTATTGAAACAATTCCGCTTTGCAATTCTTTCGTGCGAAACATATGTGCTTCAAAATGGTGTCCGGTAACTCTTAAGTGTGCCACCCTACGGTTCGCGAATAATGCGAACATGATCGAGACCCTTCTCCGATCAATAATCGGCCGGGACACGGAGATCCATCTTGACTCCTACACATTCAACGATGACTCTGTGATCGTGAGAACCTTTAATGCTTGTAACTAAATCCCTTTGTCTCTCGATATATTACATGTCGAGATTCGATCATCGGTATCTCCATACCTAGTTTGATCTCGTTCCGACATGCACTCTTTTCTCGTTCGTGATATAACATTCTAGTGATCACATCACTTGCTTGCAAGCTATCCTAATGTGATATCACCGAGAGGGCCCAGTATATCTATCCATCATCCGGATTGACAAATTCCACTCTTGATCCATGAGCCTCAACATAACACCTTCGTATACTGAATCCATCTTTATAGTCACCACATTACGGTGTGACGTTTGATGTTATCAAGATACTCTTCCGGTGTTAGCAATTAACATGATCTCATGGTCTAAGGATAAAGATTACTTCGTATGATGTTATAGCAATATAAACACAATGACTTGATCGTAATGCTATACTTCGGATGGATGTTCATCACATCATTCCACCAATGGTGTGACCTTGTTATTAACAACATCCAATGTCTATGATCAGGAAACCTTGATCATCCTGTTAATCAACAAGCTAGTCTATAAGAGAGGCATGACTAGGAACCCTTTTCGTTTATTAAACACACATGTATTGATGTTTCCTATCAATACAATTGTAGCATGCAAAATAAACATCTATCATATACAAGGAATATATAATAACAACTTTATTATTGCCTCTCAGGGCATATTCCCTTCAGAATGGTCATAGTTTTGTTTCTTTGAGACTAGTTGACAGCTATAACCTATCAGCATATTTTTTATCATCAACACTAAAAAACCCAAAAGACCCTATACCATAAACATTTGCAAGTTAACTATACCACAAAGTGTCAGAATGCACTATAGACGACGCGGCGAAGCACACTTATGCATCTAGTGTGTCAGAATCCTGTGGCTTTCATCATATACAAAGTAAAAGACAGGCACTGTCCACGTTCTCTCCTCCCGTGAGAAAAAGAGGCGGCGGCTAGGGTAAAACCCTAGCAGCCGCCACGATCTACTTCGTTCTCGCCGTCTGTGACCGAGCATCGACGGTTCCCCGCCTCCTCTTCTTGCCGCTCCGGCGGCGGGAGGAGGTGGGGACCTCGGACCTGCGCTCGACGGTTAGAAGGATCTCTAAAGTTAGAGTTTAGTCATCCGGCATCGTCGTTATGGTGGCTATGGCGGCGTTGTGAGGGATAAGAATAAGGTATACCCGCCTCCTCTTCCACCTCGTCGGCGACGATCCTGCTGCTGGTGTTGAGGAGGGTGGGATTCGTCTGGTCGCCGCTTCCATGGAGTGGTGGATCTCGTCCAGTCTACGTGTGTTCTGGATCTCGTCCAGTCTACGTGTGTTTTAGGTTTGATGTTACAAGTTTCAGATCAATTCAAGGGTTCAATGGCGACAACTTCATCTCTGGAACGCTGGTCCTTAGGGGCACGTGCACGAAGACTTCCCGACTGTCATCAACAATGGCATGCCGGCTCCGGTAATGGAGCGGCGGCAGTAGTATTCGTTAGGTGGTCCAAAGACCTCGATGTAATTTTTATTATGTTTAGGATATTTTGTACTTCTTATGAACACATGAAATAGATCCGAATCTTTTTCCGCAAAAAAATAAATCCTGTGGCTTTCCTAGGCTCCCGTAGGATTTGATGGTACAGGCCATATCAATCCTATATTTTTCGTATCCTATGATCAAACAAGCCCTTGATAGAGTAAATGTCGCAGGAGCGTACACACAGGAGACAAAAAGAATTAAGCATAGAGCCACGTTAACTCAGTTATACTACTTAAGCATATTTTTCGCCCGCTAAGCCCACGTACATACAGGAGACAGAAAGAATTAAGCATATTTTTTGAAACTTGTAAGTTATACTATACTTAGCAAAGTTAAGGGTGTTTCCTTTGCATTTTTTTGTTTTCAGAATGATTTTACTGGGCTCGCACGAGAAGTTAATAACGCTAGTTGCAGTAAGCCGAGGTTTGAAGGCCCATAGCGTTCACATGCTGGGCTCGTGGAATTCCTCCTGTCATGGGCTTCTTGCCTGTCTTCTTGGAACAAGACCGCCGGCGCTCGTTCCAGCTTCCCATCGCCGCCAGCGCCGCCACGCTGTCGCCTGTGCCATGCTCCGCCTCCGAAGCTGCATCGGTGCCCGGCTCCTCTCTTCTACCTCCGCCGCTGCCATCTCCCCACTCCACCGCCTCCTCTCCGCAGCCGCGCGCGCGCCCGCCGTTTCCCCGAGCCCTAGCTTCGCCGTCGAGCAGTACCTCGTCGAGACCTGCGGACTCACCCGAGCCCAGGCCCTCAAGGCTTCTTTAAAGCTCTCCCACCTCAAGTCCCCCTCCAAGCCCGACGCCGTCCTCGCCTTCCTTGCGGGCCTCGGCCTCTCAAGGGCCGCCGTCGCCGCTGCCGTCGCCATGGACCCGCAGCTGCTCTGCGCCAGCGTCGAGAGAACGCTGACCCCCAACGTTGTCAAGCTCACCAGCCTGGGCATGTCACGTTCTGAGGTCGCGCGTCTCGTCTCGCTCGGCTTTACCATGTTCCGCACTAGATCCGTCGTCTCCAGGGTGCAGTACTACCTGTCCATCTTCGGCTCCTTCGAGAATCTCCTCCGGATTGTCGAGCGCAACTTCTACCTTCTCTCGTCCAATGTCGAGAGGGTGGTCAAGCCCAATGTCGCCTTCCTGCAGGAGTGCGGGCTAGGTGCTTGTGATATTACCAACCTGTGCCTGTGTCAAGCAAGGTTGCTCACCACCAACGCGGAACGCCTCAGGGCCATGGTGGCATGTGCCGAAGGTCTCGGCATACCCCGTGGGTCTGGGATGTTCAAGCATGCACTTAGCGCTATTGGATTTCACAGTGAGGAGAATATTGCTGCCAAAGTGGACAACTTGAAGAAAACACTCATGTGGTCAGATGCTGAGGTGGCCATTGCTGTGTCTAGGGATCCGGATGTGCTGAGGAAGTCCAAGGACATGCTGCAGCGCAAGTCAGATTTCCTCATCTCTGAGGTGGGATTGCAACCCACCTACATTGCTCATCGGCCAGTGATGCTCTGTCTCAGCCTGGAGGGACGGCTCAGGCCCCGGTACTACGTTGTAAAGTTTCTTAAGGACAATGGACTGCTCATGCGTGACCCAAGCTACTATACTGTTGTCACTCTCACCGACAAGGCATTCGTGGAAAGGTTCATATGCCCTCACAAGGAAGCTGCGCCACACCTCAGTGAAGACTATGGGGCTGTTTGCAAAGGGGAAATGCCAACTAATTTCAGATCTGTATGAACCTGGGACAGGCTATGAGAATTGGTGTACTGTATATGGCACCTTGAGGTTTTGGTGTTCTTTGCCCAACTGGATGTTGGTTGTCTGCTATAGCATGTCTGTTACATGTTGATGTTGCTAATCCCGTATGAAACTGATGATCTTATTTGTTAGTCCTGGTATGTCCCTTACATCATTCAGTAGAAAAGAAAGGATCGCACTGTTCTGAACTTGTCCATCCTCATGTCATGTTGGCACACATATTGTAACTAAGTGTGTGGGATCAGACATGTAAGTTTTCACTGCAGTCTTCAATCCATCTTTTATGAAAGAAAGTTCTCATTTTGGCCACGAAGATGATATGAAGTCTCAAATTTCGCTTGATGGCAAATATGAAATCCTTTTATGACGGTGTATTTTTCATTTGTTAGTAGGCAGTCTGTTAATCGGCTACCGATGATGCATTTTTTATCTACTTATTGGTTGCTTGCTCTAGTTCTTCTAAGATGAAAATCTTTTATTCTTCCCGCTGACTGCCGTTCCTTTATTATAAGATATTAACTGTTGACTGTTGTGAAAGCAGGTCATTGTTTACTCATAGATTGTATTAGTATTTTGGTTTATATTTCTGTTGTATTTTTGGATGGCCTACTTACTGATACTTAATATGGGGACATCTGATCTCTTTTTTTAGCAATAGGGACATCTGATCTTAAAACTGAATAGTGGAGTAGTTGGATAGTAGCATTTTTGTTCACAGCCTACCCATTGCAGCACTATGTAACAGATATTCTGAAGGCCCTAAATTTTTTCGGAGAGGCAAATTGATACCTGTATGCTACGCTGCTGAAAAGTGGAGGGCATTAATAAAACAAAGGAACTTATAGTATTCTTAAGGTAACCCTAAAAAGGGTTAGTCTCTCCCATACCTTTTACCTAATTTTTTTCTATAATGGCACTATCTATATAGATGCTCACAACATCTTTACACAACTATTTATAGGATAGTAAGGTGGGTCTTATGTACCATCCTCTGTTTCATATCTGCTTTTTTAGATGTTAATAAAATATTGTCCGGGCAATAAATAGGAGCATTACTAACTGATTCACTGAATGTTGTGGATCAATGGTGCTTCTTTCTTCCAGGAGAAGATGTGCTGAAATTGGATCGTAGATGCATGGTGCTCTTCTTCTTTGAGGAGACAATGGCTGGGGCTTTGCAAATAAAAGCTTTCTGTAGTAAGCTCGTAATGCCCGTTTCAGCATTCTTTGCCTACCAGGTGTTGGTTTTAGTTATTGCTAAATGAAAGCTGATAGTTTGATTCGTGAGTCCTGGTATGTGATATGTCTGTTACATAATCCATTAGAGAAGCAAGCGTAGCATGGTTCTGAACTTGTTCATCCTCATGACATATATTGGAACTAAAAGAGTGTGAGATGATGATGGTTTCCTCTTGCTGGCTTGCTGATACGAGTTGATCTTTTGAATTTAATTAGTGTACATGTCAAGTGCTGATATTACTGCAGTTTTTGTTAGCAATCAAATCTTACGTGTCAGTTTAGGGAACTTGCAGTCTGACTGGATATAATCTTCATGACTGTATAATAAAGATCTCATAAAACTTCTATTTGTTTCAGTAGATGCACAAAACTGTTATGTATTTGTCCATTATATCCTGCATATTTTCGGCCGACAGTGGACATAATAGTAGACCGCAATGTCATATACTGAGATGAAGGTCTTCATATGTTTTGTCACGGAGTAAGAGGTTACAGTAATCACTGCAATTATTTTAGTTTATCATAGTTCCAGGCTAGTTTTACAGATTTCCTTACTTAGAGAAGTTCTTTTACTAAAATCCATCAACACACATTTGTCCATACCTTCTGTACCTATATATATGTAAGAGGTATGGCTCTGTTCAAAATGTTTGTAAGCTAATTAACTTTGTTCCTCCTTCATGTGCAAAAGGAATTGCCTCCTGAGTTGGATTATTTTCTGCTTGTTATGTTAATAGCTTGGATTACGTGACCTGCCCCTCTCTGTTACATATTTTCTTCATATGTGGTTAATTTTTTTCTTTACAGCAGGGTTATATATTTCTTATTAGTGCGTGTTTGGCTAGGAAGACATTTTAATTCTCTCTTTTTACTTATTGTATCAATTCCTATCCGATCTGATAAAATACAGAGGACTGCATCGCGATAGGTGCTAATTCACGATTTAGTTCGATTGGCTCCACACTACAGAAGAGAATGTGGATTTGTTTCAAAATCCTGTCAGGTACTTATGGAGCTACAAAATTGCAGTATCTTTGCCACTTTGTTCAGTTATTCTTAATGCTAAGATGATTCTATTAATGTTCCCAAAATTAGGGCAACAGCTCAGCATGATCTTCAGGCCATGATCTGATCCCTCAACCTTGGTAAACTGTGGCCACTCGTTTTGTTAACAATTTGATTGTGACATGGACAAAGATAAGGGCATTTAAGTATGGAGTAGGTATAGTAGAAATGGTTATTTAGCAAAGAAAGTTTTATACTCCCTCCGTTCAAAATATAAGATGTTTTAGCCTTTTTCTAGAACATATGTATCTAGACACCTTTTAGTGGGTAGGTTCACTCATTTTGCTCCGAACCTACACACTAAAAGTTGTGTAGATACATATGTTTCAGAAAAAGGCCAAAACATCTTATATTTTTGCAAGGAGGGAGTATATATGTAGTAGCAGTCTGGAACTTCAGTTGACAGTAAAATCAACTAAAGAAACATGCTGCTCTTTTTGCTGCCAGAGTTCAACATCCAACGCAAACTGTTAACATCTCTTCTGAGAAGACAATGTCATGTTGACTTTTGGAATTGATTATCCCCTTCTTCTTTTTTGCTTTTGGACAATACAAAAGTTAGGTATCAGCCCAAGCAATCGGTCTGATAGTTACCGTCTCCAAAATTCAGATGAAGTGTATTAAGATTGACATATGAGGCACTGTGTCCGCTGTATGCATACTTTCAGGTTGACATCACTACTACTCTCTCCGTTCCAAAATATAAGATGTTTTACCTTCTGTGAAACGAATGTATCCATACCTTTTGTGAAACGAATGTATCTGGGTCAGAGGGAGTATATTATTCTTTCGAGAAGGATCGATTTTTTTACTTCTCCTTAAATACATTACAGAGCTCAGTTGTTCTCATGTGTTTTGGTACAGATAAATTCAGATGCTATTTTGATGTGATTCGGTACTATTCTGTGTCTACTCTTTGTTACCTGACACCAATTGTGAAATGACGGTGTAGAACAGGTGGTCTCCAGACCTATGTTGAACGGGATGAGATATGTTCAAGGAGGAGGGGCGACATCAGTTTCAAATCAATATATCCAGCTGCTTGTATAATTACAAGGTCTTGTCGACGGACAATGAAGGATCGGCGGTGACGATGCCAGGCGGCTGGTTACTTATACTCCTTGTAGATGTCGAATTTGGAGAAGTCGGTGAAGGAGCAGCAGGTGTGGACCTCACACCCCGTCTCGGGGTCGTGCACCTCGTCCTTCCTTGCCTGCTCCGCCTCCTCGAGCAGACACGCATCCTTCCCTGCCTCCATCAGGGCAAACACCTCCTCCTTGTCGTATAGGAAAGGCTCGATGAAGAAGTCTTCGTCTTCCTTCCCAAGTAGCTGTTGTCGAGGCCGATGAAGCTGCTCGACACATCCTTTCCTCTTCCTTTTTGTATTGAGTGAACGACCATAACTTTCTATTTCTGTTTTTTGTTTCGAGGGGTACCATAATTTGTTGGCCCAGATCCGACCGTAATTTCGCCGGTGGGTACATTGCGACGAGATGACCCGCAACAACTTCACACGGTCCGTCGAGTACTTTCCGACAAACAGAGTTACGAATATGATCCGGCAAGATGTGTGCACCTACAAGCCACGAGCAATCGTAGATTGCAACACACGCACGTGTGGCAAGCTGCGCTAGATTTGCTTTCCTAGTTAGCTAGACTTGACAAATTGCTGGAATCGCCGAGTTGCTTATATACACCTACAGCCGTTTTGATTAGCAAACCTACACCAACGTGATTAGCTAACCAAGTAGAACTAGGATTCCTATTCTACAAGTACGATCGGGCAGGACTCTCGAGTCTCTAGCTAACCCGCTACTCCTTCACCGACTTCTCCATCTTCGACATCGACGAGCAGTGTAAGTCGCCGCCCATCTCTTGCAGTTTGTTGCTTGATTGCTTGTCGTCAACCTTGCGTCCATGGCGGACCTACGTAGACTTCTAAAGGAGCAGGTCGTCAAATTGCTCTTTTCTTGAAGCGAATTTGCTGTGTTGAGGAGCGGACATGGCTTAAAAACTGAATTTCCTACAATATGAATTGCACTCGTACATACATTAATTTTAACCACCCACCCACTACATTGTGTGCTGGTTCTGCAGTTTCGATGCTATTTTTGATCAATCAAGTGCTGCTTTAGCTGATAACTAGCATTCTGTATGTTTTACTAACCTTCGTGTGCTACTGCCATGATTGTTAGGAGTAGCAGTCGGGTTTAGTGATGGACAAATCTCTCATTGTTCTTCATTTGGTGCCATATTAGATAACAGTGCGTATAAATGCACATGATGTATACATAATTTCCGTTACGTCAAAAGAATATGTTAATAACTACTAGTAGTATTTAGATTTCCTTATCCAGATTTCTGCTTGTGTCCAATGCAACTGTTATGTTTTCAATACCTTAATTGATTGTTATGCCTGCTCACTCTTGGCTATTAATTTTTATCAGTTTTCATTAGTGAAACCTGGTTATTGCAAAAGATGGCAAACAAAATTGTTTTTGTCGGGAAGTAAGAATTGATTGCTGTATTGAGGAGCAAACATGGTTTAAAACCTGAATTTCTTGCAAAATGAATAGAAATATTGCGTGCACATGTACATACATGGATTGCATGCACCAATTCACTACATTATGTGTTGATTCTGTAACTTCGGATGCTCTTTATGTTCAATCGAGTGCTGTTTGGACGGTAACTAGCATCATGTATGTCTTACTATCCTTCTCGTGATGTTGCAATGGTTGTTATAGCTAGTCAGGTGTAGTGATGCACAAACCTCTGATTGATCTTTATTCAGTTCCATATTTGATAATTGTGAGCATAAATACACATGATGGATGGATTACTGCTCAATAGTTTCTTCAAAAGAATATATTAATGATTTATACGGGTATTTTAGGTTTCGTGATCGAGATTTTGTTTGTGCCCAACACAGCTGTTCTGTTTTTAATCTGTTCTCATTAAAGAAACCTGACTACTGCAAAAGATAACAAGTAACACCGTTGTTATCAGGCTTTGTTATCTAGTATCCCTTTTCCCCAATCGTGTTGTTTGCATCAACTATATATACTATCATTTGGTCTATTGTCTAAGTGAAATAAGAATAGATTGCTGTGTTGAGGAGCAAACATGGCTGAAAAACTGAATTTCTTGCCAAATGAATAGAAATATGGTGCGCACCTGTATGCAGATGAATTGCATGCACCCATAAACTACAATGTATGCTAATTTTGCAACTTCAGATGCTATTTATGTTCAGTCAAGTAATCTGACAGTTACTTTGGGACGCATGGTTTGATGATTGTTATAAATAGTTTTGTTTAATGAGTATAAAAGCAAATGAGTACAAACACAAACCCCTCATTGTTCTTTATTCAGTCCCTATATTGGATAACAATGAGTATAAAAGCAAATGATGTATCTACACGTGTTTTAGTGTGTAGATACATGCGTATCTAGAGAAATCTGTGACACTTATTTCCGAACAGAGGAAGTAACTAATAAGAGTAGTGTACATTTTCCTATCGAGGTTTTCTTTTGTGTCCAATGCAACTCGTCTGTTTTTAGTATCTTTATATTTTTGTAATTGCTGTTTCTTAGTTGTTCAACAGTGTTCAATTGATGAAACCTAATTACTGAAAAATATAACAAAATACATCGTTTTTATCATGTTTTGCTATATAGTATCCCCCTTTCCCATACTTGTGTTGTTTGCGTCAACTATATGCTATCACTTTTGAGTAATTTCTGTTGTCCAAGTGAAATCAGAGTAGGTTGTGGTGTTGAGGAGCAAGCATGGTTTAGAAACTGAATTTCTTGCGAAATGAATAGAAATAGTGTGTGTGCACCTGTACATACATGAATTACATGCACTCACTCGGATTGCACCTGTGTTGAGGAACAAAATCAAAACACAGCTTTGGATGCTATTTATGTTTAACTGAGTGTTGTTTTAGCTGATAAGTAGCATTTTGTGTATGTTTTACTAACCTTCTCATGATGTTGTGATATGGTTCTGTTCTAATATATTGATTGTTTTGGTCTCTCGTGATAACTGTAGCTTGTTTTTCCAATGCAGCGTGTATCGCTCCAATGCGATTTACCAAGACGGGATATGTACGTGGACTGAACCTAGAAGACTCTGCCAACATAATTTCAGTCAAGATAGTCTCCTCAGATAGAGGCTTCCCCATCAATGTGTATGGCACTGTCATCGCGAGAGATAGTGTTGATCATAAGTGCATATATCTTTTTAAACGCCATATGGAGGATTGCCAGACTATCAACTCATCGGTATGTCTTTGCTTGAGAACCACTAAAGTACTAGTTGGTTGTTGTCTAGAAGTGTGGATCTTGATTCTATTTACTTTATGTATATTCGGTTGCATTCTTTAGTGGTATTTAGAAGAACATGCTCCTAATCTTTGGCGACTCTTTCTGCAGGATGAAAGTTTGATTTTAACTGGCCCAGGTCGAGGCTTGGTGCTACTTGATTTCATATATCTAGAGATCAATCTCAAAATCAAGGTTGATGGGAAGCCTCTAGGCGAGCAGATCAGTAAGGGCTTACTTAGCATTGATGGAAGAGTTCAGCCTAGGGATGAGAAGGTTAATGTTGGAAGTCAAACTCTCAAGAGCTGGTACAGTAATGTGATGGTGAGCTATGCCACTATTCTTAATGCAGTCGAGTGTACTTTCGAGATTGAGGTGCTCGAAGGACATTTCTGTGGAGAGATCAAAGCTGGCATTGAGGGTGTGGAAGGTGAGATTGTGATTCATAGTAGCAAGGAAGATGGCGTGGTGACTCATGGTGACAACACATATATGAAGCTGCGGCGCCCTGTCATGACCATTTGTCTGGAGAGAACACTCGCAATTAAGTTTGTTATCGAGGGCTGTCGTCGGTGTGGTGGTGGTACCCCGGATGCTACTAGTGAACGAACAGAAAGATTCACCCCAGAACGCCGTAGTGAGCAGAAAGCAGAAGTAAGTTGTGGTGCTGGTAAGTTTCAGATGAAGGTTGTCTGGTCCTTGATGGACATATTAGGCCGTAGTAGCTACTGAAGGTTGTGTGTGTCTGTTTTACCGCAGAAAATATTTGGATTCTCCGGCACGATATATTTATATCTGTTTGGTTATATGAGCTAAAGTTATGTTTGCATCTGTACTCTCATATGTCAAGTTTTCTACTTGTAACCGTGAAAGCCTAGTTGGTTATTATTTGAAGCACAAGAGCAATCTAGGTAGTATGGTTTTGCAGAATGTTTGTGCCACTTGCCGGAGTAAAACTTTTTGTACATTTGCCCATTCTAGGTTTAACCGGTTGCTGCTGCAGGATGTATTATATTGTTTGATAGATGAGCTGGTCTTTCTCTTTCCTTTGTATGGAGATATATAATGTCATGTTTCAGTGGCATGGAGACAATTTCATGCATAGAGTAGGAAAAGTACGACAATCCCTGCTCTCCCGCTGGCCATGCTTGGCTCTCCTCTTCCCAAGTACGACAACAAGTGCTACGCACGCAAGCTCTGTGCATCCCCTTCGAGTTCCTCATGTGGTTCGCCCCTACCAGTGTCCGCCGACACGCGACACCTGTCACGCACTGCGTATCCCCTTCGAGTTTCTCTCATGTGGTTCGCCCCTACCGTCATCGACCTCCCCTGGTGCTCCGCCTCCTCCCTGTTCCGGTGTCGGCGGGCCTTCCTTTCCCCGGCACGTAGAGTTTCGGGTGGGGCGGAGCTCCTTCATGGCGGCGGTGTGTTTCGGCAGAGGCTGGAGAGGCCTAGCACGGCGGCGGCTGGTGAGCGGCGTCGGGGGCGACCTCTCACAATTGGAGGTGGCGGAGAGTACCTAGGGTGGCTGTGCGGCCCTGCGGTGACGCGGGGGCGTCCGCACGGCTCCGTGGTGGTGGCTCTGTCTGGGAAGACGCGGGAGCACAACGGCGTCAGTCTGGAGGTGGTGGCTATGGTGAGGCACGCGCGAGCGATAGTTGGTGGCGGCGACGACTCTACTACAACACAGCGGCAAGAGATTTACGGGCCCTATTTGGGCCAGCCAGGCCTCAATGGGCCTGGTGTGACCTTACTGCTGTGTCCGGTCTGTAACTGCTTATGGCGGTGGAGGTTGATCTCATTCGGGAAGCTGTGGTGGTGTTGCCCTCCTGCTCCATGGATTCGAACCTACGAGCTGGGATCCGGAGCTTTCCTAACCACTCCGCCTTGCCAGCCACACGATACGTCTTCTTGCATGCCACAGGTTTGAGTTCGCGGATGTCGGGGGCGGCCCCGGAAGGATAGACTAGATGGAGGCTCTCGGCAAGCAACATCTCAGCGGTGATAGCCAACCCTTTGGTCATTGGGATGGCGAGGGGCATGGCAGCGGGTGATCCTGGTATCAGTGTAAGCGGCTCCCTTGTCAAGATCCGGAGGCCTCGTGCTCGCAAGGTAGGCTTTCCCCCGGGTTGGGTCATCCCTTGTTATCTCCGATGGCATGACGGTGGATTTGAGCGAAAGATCCACGCTTTTGGCGCTGGCAACGGTGATGATTGCGGGTCCCACTACCCTCTTTGGGGGTGTTACTTTTTTATCCCCTCTATGACTGAGCTCCGGGTGAAAACTATAGCCCGGTGTGGGCTCGGCGGCGGCGTGGCACGTCATTACCCTCTTGGGGGCGTCGTCGGGGAGCTCAAGTTCTATCTGGGTGCAGCTCGTGGAATCTATGTCTCGGCGTCAAGCTTCTTCGACTTCGACGTGTTCCATTGTCTAGGTTGCGTCGGTTAGGCGTGGCGTCTCCTATTTTCTCTTTTGTTTATCTTTGTGACCTGCTTGTAAAGAGGATCTCCTCTCCACTTTGTATCGGTTTGAGCGTTTGGCTTTATATTTATGAAGCAGGGCGAAAGCTTGTATCTAGAGAGTGTTTATTTTTTTTCATATTCTTTTTCTTTATTTTTCTTTTCTACAGTTTTTTTCATGATTCTTTTGTGTTTTTCAAAATCGGATAAAAGTGTCTGAATATTATTTAAATTTTGAACATACTTAAAATCTGATTTTTTTTAAAATTTTATCTGTTTGAGATCTGAAAACTTTTCAAAAAATAAAAAAAATCGAAATCTGAACAATTTTCAATTTGAACATCTTTCAGCTTTGAACAGTTTTCAAATTTGAACATTTTTAAAATCTAAATAATTTCAACTTTGAACATTTTTAAAATCTAAATATTTCAACTTTGAACAGTTTTCAAATTTGAAGAACGTATATAGGGTTCTCCTGAAGAACGTACTTGTATTACTCCCTTTTTTCCTTTTGTTTTCATGGACGCCCTTGTCCCTCCCAAAGCAGCGAGAGAAATACAAAGATGAAAGCCCATCAAAAGCAGAACCAACGAATATCCCTTGGGCCGCAGGCCATCCTAAAGCAACAGCGCTAGGAATCAGAATCGGATTCGGAATCAGTAGAAGAAACGACGAGCGGGGAACAGCCGAACAGGCGAACAGCCCCATCGGCCTCGGTCTGCTCAAGAAAAGCCGCTCCATCGGCCTCGGCGGCGGCGACTTGGCAATCGATCATGGCGAGCGTGGACGAGGAGGAGGAGGGCTTCTTCATGCCGCCTTTCCTGCGCCAGACCGAGGCGGAGATTGCGGAGATAAAGGCAGGGACTGCAGAGCTTCTGCGTCGGGAGGCGGAGCAGGCGAGGAAGGAGGAGGAGAGACGGCGGCGAGGCGCGGCGCACCGCGCCGTCCTTGACTCCATCCTCGAGCGCGATCCCAAGACGGGGCGGGAGGTGTACACCCGCTACTCCTTCACAGACTTCTCCATCTTCGACATCGACGAGGAGTGTAAGTCTTCGTCACCGCGCGCCGATCTTGTTGGTTGCCGTTTGTTGCTTGATTGTTCGTCGTGATCTTGCGTCCATGGCGACTGGCGTAGAGGTCTAGAGGAGCAGGACATGTAGCTACTCTTTTTTTTTTAGGAATTATAAAGGACGTAACTAACAATACTAGTGTAAATAATTTCGTCCTATATTTCTTTAGCGCCCAAGGTAACTCTTATGCTTTCAGTACCTACATTGTTGTACATGCTGACTCTTCGCTGTTAAAATGTTAACAAAAAATATTGCTAACATGAGGTCTCATTGTATAGTATCCCCTTCTCCTCACACTTGTACTATGTTTTAGTAATCTTCTTATGGTTTTGTTTCTGCATCTTGATTTTCCATGGTCTACTATCACAATAACAGTTTTTTTGTTTTCCATTGCAGCGCTTATCCCTCCAATGCGATTTACCAACACTGGGTACGTACGTGGCTTGAACCTAGAAGATTCTGCAAACATACATTCGGTCAAGATAGTCTCCTCAGATAGAGGCTTCCCCATCAATGTGTATGGCACGATCATCGCTAGAGACAGCGTTGACCATAAGTGCATATATATTTTTAACCGCCACAGGGAGGATTGCCAGACTATCAACTCAGAGGTATGTATTTTCCGCCAAAACTACCACTCAAGTACTAGTTCGTTGTGTTCAAGAAGAGATGTGCATCGTCTTGACTCTGTTTACATTGTAATAGCTCAAGTGCATATTCTGCTGCACGCTCTCGTGGTATTTGGCTGAGCATCCTCTAATCTTTGGCGACTTTTATTCGTAGGAGGAAAGTTTGATTTTGACCGGCCCAGGTCGAGGCCTGGTGTTACTTGATTTCATATATCTAGAGATGAATCTTAAAATCAAGGTTGATGAAGAACCTCAAGACCAGCAAATTAGCAAGGGCTTACTTGGCATCGATGGACGAGTTCAGCCTAGAGATGAGAAGATCAATGTTGGAAGTCAAACCCTTAAGAGCTGGCTTAGTTTTGTGGAAGTCAGGTACACAACTGTTCTAAATGCAGTCGAGGGTACCTTCGAGATCGAGTTGGTAGAGGGGCATTTCTGTGGAAAGATCAAAGCTAGCATCGAGGGCGTCGAGGATAAGATTGTGATTCATAATAGCGAGGAAGATGGCGTGGCGACTTCTTCTGGTGATAGAACAATTATCAAGCTACAACGTCGTGTCTTGACCATTTGCCTCGGGAGAATGCTCACATTTGAGTTTGCTAGTAAAGGTTGTCGTCTCTGTGGTGTTGTTGGTGCTCCTAATGATAGTAGCGAACAAAGAGTAGAGTTCGCACCACAACGACGTGGTCAAGAGGAAGCGGAAGTAAGCTATGGTGCTGGTAAACTTCTAGTGAAGGTCGTCTGGTCCCTGATGGACATATTAGGCCGTAGTAGCTACTGAGGGATGTGTTTGTGTTTACCGCAACAAATATCTAGATGCTCCCCCTTGTAACCGTGGCCTTGATCACAGTTGACCTAAATCTATGGTCCAATAGGATTAAAGTACCTAGCCAAAAGGTCGACACATATCTCTGGCGATCACCTCTCATCTAGTAATCTGTGAACTCGTTTTGAAGTAAAATTCAGGTAGGGAGTCCAGCCCATGTTTCATTTTTTTTTCAAAATTTTCTTTTTGAAGATTATAGTTTATTTTAGATGAAACACACAAATTCTCCCTTTTTTTAGTGCACATTGTTTTCCCTTTTTTATTTTCCCTTTTTTTAGTGCACATTGTTTTGCTTCGGTAATGGCATACAATGATATTTTTTTTAACATGGTATACAATGATTCTCGGTGCATGGTTCATTGGTAGCATGCATTTGAGAAACTCTTCCAGAAACTCAAATTTAAGGTAAAGAAACAAACTTCTTTCATTGCCAAAGGATTTTAACAAGCTGTCAGATTTACACATGTTTCAAACCAGTTCCCACGGCATCATGGAACGCGGCATCTCATAAAAATAAAACAGGGCACACACACAAAGAAACGCACAATATGAAGTTCCAAAAACAAACCCACATTGCAGTTTTTGTATCTTCTCATACATTCCCTTTTCGGCGGGGCACGAGCAGATTCTCACGCATCGAGACACCCAGTTTGACCAGGCATCACCAGCCAACTCACCGCATCATTCTCACCTTTTTTTTTTCAAAACAAGTAGGGCTTCAGCTAAGCCTCCCAGCATGTATTTGTTTTTACACAACATTATGCATCCATCTTGAGTGAATTCAGCCGTCTAGTTCTTTGGTCGAGCTCGGCCATGACCACCGTCTCCTGTTTTTTCCTTTCTTTCGTGATTGTGTTTGTTGTCATGGATCCAATCTTGTCAAAGGCAAACTAGGAAAATAAAATGGTACACAAAGTAAAGTCAGATTTCAGTAGTGAGCTCTTTAAGCATGCAACATCTACTTGATAAAAACTACAGACATATGCATGGTTCGAAACTGCTGACTTTGGCTTTACTGTGATTTCTTAGTGACCCAAGTATATATGCTTATAACAGTATGAAACATCACTGACTACTTGAGTATTTGGTGCTAGAAAAGAGCGAATAATTACCGTGAGCAGCTCATCAGGCTCATATAGATGATGAGCAGTTGTTTGCAGCACATCAATTGCATCACCAATGTGTTGGATGCATAGAAGATCATCTTCTCTCATCTGCAGATACACGAAAACTTAGGAAAAGTGAAATGGAACTACAGAGTACAACCATATGGGCAAGGAAGCCAAACACTTCCCAAATACCATGCACAAAAGAATATTTCCTGAGTACGCACCTTGAAAATTGCTAGAGCGACATGGAACAAGACCTTTGCTCCTTCATTGAATAAAACATCCCACACTCGGAGGGTTGTCTGTTCACAGCAACAACAATGGTAACTGCTTAATGATTTTACAGTGAGTTCTAGGCAAATCATTGACGGACAGGAGAAACGCTGATACCAAGTAAGCTATTGTCTAACCTCAGAAGGTAATGTTTTGGAAAAGAGGCACAAGAACCATTCGGTGGCAACAAGTGAGACATCAAACCCCATTGCTTCAAGATGAGCAGCAATTCTGTATCATTAGGACAAGCCAATATAGTTCACAACCATATCATCATGATTGTCAATGAGAAATAATAGCATAAAAGTTGAAGGATAAAAGATGAGCAGCAATACCTGGGGCAGTTTTTAGCTAGAAGATCTTTGAATACTCTCTGCTCAACATGACATCCTGTAAGAGTATCAGTATAACAATCACTGACGAGGACATTTTCCAGGAGTACAGCAAGCATCCAAAATGCATCTTCCTCTGTCTTCATAACGAGCAACAACAGAGCAGCTACATAGTTTAAACCCTGTAGCACATACTGTTAGGAAGTGCTCTGGGAAATAAATAACATTTGATGAACCAGAACTTGGCACTACGACTACCTGACAGTATCCAACTTCTGAATCACGGAATGAGTACCCAACAAGTACACGTCGAAGAGATGCCTGACCTTCCTCGCTGTTCAACCAAGGATGGCAAGGGAAGGTTCGAGGGAGATCCTATAATGGCAGAGCATTTATTTTTAATTAAGAGATGCACCGAATTAGTGTACATAAAGACCAATATATGCTGATAAGTATATCAACTACAAAGGAGTTATCTTGCAGCACACAAGAAATATAAAGAATGCCGCTTCAACATCCTAGAACCAATGAAGTACATGGAAACCAAGTATTCATATAGATAAAACATTTGATGCTTGCGGGATGTTGCTCATCAATAGTTTTAACAAGCAGGAAGAATGTACGCAGCAGGGAAGAGGGACTAGAGAGATTAAGCGGCCGGCTGGGAGACAAGCTGCACCATGAAGGGGAGGCATCCGATGCTTGCAGGATGTTGTTCATCAATAATTTTAACAAGCAATATAATTATTCTCTAGGAAGATATTATGTACTCTTTATTTGTTTTTGTATGCAGAAACACTGTTCAGAAATTAAAGAACAAAGAACCAGTATGAACTGGTAAAAGATTGTTGATCAATCATAAATCTTCAGACATACCCACCAGTTTACACATAATATTCCAATAAATCACATAAGTATTTTCTCCAAGATAAGAAACCATGGTTATATGCAGTACGAGGTAGGAAGGCGTCAACATTTAAAGAACAAATAATAACAGCTTACTAAAACTTACGTGATCGATTTGGTGAGTGGCTGGCGTGGTTTTTCCCTCCGTGGCCCTGATCAGCTCGTCATAGTATGTCTCAGGCACCGTCGACCGCTTCTTGGCTGCACCTGACACCGACAGCCATACCTTCGGCCTCAGTGCCGGCGGCACCCCCTTCCTGATCAGCCTCTTCAACGTGACTGTATTAGTCAGCACTGATAGCTTGAGCGATGTGACCCTCATCATACCCTCACCACCGTTGGATGAGATCCTCGGCTGGAGGTACCAGTTCGCGCCCTTGCTCGCTTCCAGCGCCCACCACACCCTCCCTTGCTCCCTTATCCTCTCCCTCACCTCATTCAGCACATTGACATCATCCACATTACCCTCCACCATGAAGCCACAGAGATCTTCAAACTTCACCGACAAGTGGTAGGCATTGGCATGGCCCTTCCGGGGTACTTTGTACCTGATATTGTGGCTGGTGGTGGGCATGGACGCAGGGGGCGTGGTCCACAATGACCACCTCCTCCTCCTCGGGTTGAAATCATCTACCAGATCCCTAGGTTGGATCCCAAACATATTCTTGTCCAAAGTTCTACTGTGATGTAACTATGTAGGTATCTTTATTTATTCCAAACAACTCCCAGCTGAATCTTTTTTTGTGTGTTGCCTTCTTGGTTTCCTTTCTTGACCCCTGCAACCATTCCAGCAAACAGAACCTTAATTCCTCAGTTGCCATGCCTGGTATGTAGAACAATTATAACCAAAATGTAGAAACATTATGTGGAAACTTAAAATAGTAAACAAATCCCATCCAAAGTTATCCTGTTCAGCCAAGAATTGCTTGGATCTTCACATCAATGTCCTTTTACATATTCTTCTAGCGTAAACATGTACCAATGGCTTTACATGCACAGCCGATTCAATGCATTCCAAAGTGATTCAAGAGTACTGGCAAGAAATCTAGTCCAGAAAATTTCAGTACTGAAGAAATACAGTTAGCAGTACCAATTCAGCAAAAGAACCGGGAAAATAGCCCACTCCGCCTGACTCCCAACCACTAGGTAAAAAGGGTCAAATGCAAAAGCCACTAAATTGTGCAGAGAAAAGATGAGTCCCAAAGTCCCTTCCTTGATAAGATTCCATGGTTTATCTCACTGACCATGCACCGGACAACAAAGGGAGCCATATTATAATATGACGATGCGCAATAGCTTCGATTATGAAATAAATCAAAGCGTTGTTTTGCACTAGTTAAATAGATGCATATTTGTGTGCATATTCAGGGGTTAAATGTATAGACACATCCCTGTTCGTGCATTTTTACATCTAAAAGAAAAACTCTTTAAATGCATATACCATGTGCATCAGTTATGAAAACGGTTGCTCTCCAGTACTACCCCCTTGGGGGGAAAAAGTTGCAGCTGTTCATGTGTTCACAAGGTGGTCTACGGACGCACATCCTGAGAACTATCACGGCTTCTATCACTCTACAGAAAACCCCCTCATTTTCCAAACTGAACTGAAGAACCATTGCCTGCTGCAAACAAGAGCAAGAGCAACAGGGTGGTTCAGGCCACGATGAATTGCTTGCCGCACGATGATCAGTACTCCCTTGGCCTTGGGGGAAAAAGTTACAGCTGTTCAAGTGTTCACAAGGTGATCTACGGACACACATTCTGAGAACTATCACGCAGTCTACCACTGTACAGAAAAATCCCTCATTTTCCATACAGAGCTGAAGAGCCATTACCTACTGTAAACAAGAGCAACCCCCAGGTAATGCCTGTCTGATTAACCAATCGATGAATTTGAACTGTGTGATTGCCGGCAGTTCGCGCATCCAAGACCAAATTTTCGGTAGCAACAGGCAGCAGAGGCAGGTTTTGGATCAAGCAACATGACAAGGAAGTAGTATTAGCAACGGATAAGAAAGGTGCTCCTACCTGGCTAGCTAGGAGCTGGGAGAAGGTGGACCGGCCAGCCGCTTTTGGATCTATCCGGGTGCTGGAATCCGCGGACGACAGGAACCGACAAACTCCTCCAAGCGCGCTGGATCTCGGATCCTCTCCCTTCTCTCTGTATATGCCGCCGTGAGCAGCCTGACGGCGGCGTGCTGCAGGGGAGCGGTCGCCGGGACGGAGGATGGAGGAGGGCGGGGGTGGGATGGGGTAAACATGTTTAATTGGTTGCGAGTTGAAAAGTAGGGTTAGTTGGTGTGATTTGGTCACGCGAATTAAAGAAAAAGAAGAAGAAGGATGAGATAATCAAATCGGTTATCTACTCTAATTTGATCAAAGGACTAGAGGAACTATAATGAGTCCGTGAAAAGGGTTAAAAATGGTTTCATCGTCTGTAGAATTTGCTTACCTTGATAAAAAAAATACATTACGAATTTGCTTTAATGCAACTGAAGTTGTTCCACGTGGAGGTCATATAGGTTTTGCTGAGCGCGGAGCACCTAAGCTCTGTTTGGAAATTTGTGACTAGTCTGGTATATGCACGGTGCTACTCCGATCCCCAACGTGGCCAACAAATGTCATGCTTCAAATGCTCGTTCCATATGTTTCCTACTTGTGTTTGAGCATGATGTTTTCGTTACGGAAAGATCTTATGTGAATAAGATATAAGATATATTCCTATCTTGTCTTGTACTCTAAGTCATCTCATGTAGCTCTACATAGAGTAGTATACATCCAGAAAGTCCCTTTAGCTCCTGATATTTGAAAACTCACAAAAAACTGGAAAATACACAATACATACATATGGACAGTATGACCGTGCAAAGTTTGTCCACATACATCCTCGGATGTGATCTACACAAAAAAGACAAATTTGGAGTTCGAAATCATATTTTTCCTCTTCTGAACCACAATTTTTCTTTTTTGCACGGCTCAAAATATACAATATTATGAGTGCTTATGAAGGATTCTGTTGTTGAAGGCATTGTTTTGAGTTTGCTTAGACTTCTCTTTGGGTGAAAACCTATGATCCGGGCTTCATGGCTGGATCAAGGGGTGTAGGTGTCATTTCCTTCTTAAAGGTGGTCGTTGTTGTGGATATGCTAAATGAGTATCACCATAGCACGTCTCTTATCCGGCTAACCTAGGTGGCCCACAGTTGGTAGCAAGGCCTATAGCCTCCTCAGCGGCCCAGTTAGACGGATCCAGAAGGGAGACCCATGCAGAAGAAGGAAGGCTACGGTGTAGTCACCAACCAACCCGGAGCCTTGGAGTGCAAGACACGAAGACTAGTTAGTATTAGTATAGGACTCTGTAACCTGTCCAACAAGGATCTTTCCCTGTAACCCTAGGTTCTGGCCTTTATAAGCCATCCTACGAGATCCTTTAGGGCATCGATTCATACAACCTCGCACAATGAACCAATCCTTGTAACTCGTCATATTGCTATTATAGTGATTTATAGCAGTAGTAGAATTCTGCCACCATCATGGGATCTGAACCTAGGTAAGTTGTGTTACCTCGTACCCGCCAACTCACCGCCTTCCCTCACCTCTCTAAACACGCTTTGTGAGAACCCCTCCATGGCGTACTCGTCGGCAATACCACGACAGTTGGTGATGAGTGCATAATTGCATCATGTTTTATATTATTATTTTGCATTGTATATGTAGGATTTTGGTTTTTTACGGCGCTCGTGTGCATATTTTATGTCTGTTTTCACCGGGATTAGGACAGATGATGGATCTAATGGATACAATTCTTGGAGCAGTTGTACTATGGAGAAAAGGAGTTAAAAACAACGTAAATCGCTTATTTGGGAAATATTAATATTACTAGAAGAAAACCAGAAGCGAACAAGGGAGGCAGAAGGTTTAACGACCAACTATACGGCGGGAGCAAATTTTCTGGCTGTATAGCTCCGACCGTATAGTTGGCGCCGCCTCCGCCTCGTCAAATAGTTTCACCCCATGCAATTGGTTCGGGGAGACGACATACAGAACACCTAGAAATCGTAGAAACCTCACCTCCAGAAGGCATCTGGAGGGAGAACTCATCCACAAGGATCCATCTTCGCCCTGCGTAGATTCGGAAGGCTAAGGCATCGATCTTCATCATCCACCGCTGCATCACCACCATCTCCATCCATCCCATCTACATCCTTGTCTAGATCTTGTTGTAATTCCCGTACTCGTTGTGGATTTATACAAGTACTATTCATCTATGATTGTTTCAATTACCATTGCCATGATGTTGATTGCCTCCATGTCTGAGTAGATCTTTAGTTCTTGGGGAGATGGAGAAACCCTAGTATGAGATTGAAATAAGATAAAGTCTATTATGATATTCATCGCTATGACCATATGTTAGATTCTCTACATCTTGATGTTGAGAGAAGTCGACCTCTCAATATTTTCCTCTCGTGGGGATTTGATGGAGGGAACTACTTGTTGGTAGACGGAGGCGTTCTAGCACTTGTAGTGACTACAAAGCTGTTGGCACCCCCTACGCATCAACTTGGGAATCCGAGGAAACTCATGAAACACTATCCATGCCATGGGATACGTCTTACGGGATTACGTCCCTTAATAGCGCAGTAACTCAATTGATGTCGATTGCTGACTGCTGTGGTTATGAGGATGATGTGAGCAGCGGTTACTGCCTAATTTTTGTCCAAATACAGAGTTCCTCCCACACATACATAGTTTAGAATATTCATGATAATAATCTTTATCTTAGATCCTCATAATACTAGTGGTGTATCAGCTACTTCCTGAGAACGCTTTTTCCTTATTGCAGTTCCAATCTTTCTTACATACGCGATACTTACTTTCTGTATTAAGCTATTTTGCTTTACTTTATTATTGATCTTATACCTAAAACCCCAAAACTTTACACAATACTCGTATTTTATCTTGTTACTTAGAACTTAATCTAGTATTTCTATCATAATATTTATTTTAAGAGTTATTAGACTTCAGACTCCTGCTCCTTGTGGGATCAATATCTTTATTTCGAAACTAGCTACAAACGATCTGTGCACTTGCAGTCATCAAGCTATTTTCTAGCGCCGTTGCTGGGGAGCTAAGCGCTGTAGGTCTTTTAGGTTTTACTTATTTATTTTTGTCTTGCTAAATTTTGTTTTGAGTTACAGGTTCCCACCAACATGATGGAGTTTGAGCATATGAGTAGTGCACACACACTCAACTGCTTTGGGAAGCCCTGTGATATTTATAAAAGAGACAAATCCAATAAGAAGACAAGGGGGTTTGAAATAAATCCTCTACTACTTAGTATTCTACATAAGAAGCAATTTACTGGAGATGAAGAAGATCCTAATCCATATGAGCATATTGCATGCTTCAAAGATATATGTGGCACTTTTCTATTAACGGGATATACCACCGATGAGGTAAGAGTTAAACTTTTTAGTCAGACTTTGACTAGTACAACTCTCTCATGGTATAGATCTCTACCACCTGAAGCCACTACTACTTGGGATAATCTATCCTGTGAATTTCTAGCAAAATATTACCCTTTGTCAAAATCTTTTGAAATCAGGCGTCTTATAATGACTTGGAAAAACCGTTTTAATGAAGGACTAGTAAGATCTTATATCAGATTTAAAGATTTACTACGTCTATGTCTTCATCATGATTTACCTAAATGGTATTTATTGCATATATTTTATGGTGGTTTAATTGAATCTAATAAAATTGAACTAGACTCTTTCACTAAAGGAGCCTTTATGAATCTTCCTATACCTAAAGTTTGGGCTTTACTTAATAGAATTCGTGATCATAGAGTTTCGTGGAATTTTGGTCTAGGAAGTGAAGGAGGCATAGAAATAGAACATGATTATATTCATGAATGTAATAAAAAAGGCCATGTTAAAGAATTATCTAAGGAACTTTACTTGGATTCAGATCTTATGTTGCAAGTTATTAAAGCTTTTACATAACATATTAAAGCTCCAAAAGAGGGACCGGTCAAGTATGATCCACCACCCAAACCTGAGAAGAAAAGAGAAGATAAAGCAACACTGGCCTCTTTAGAACCAATAAATGAAATGCCTTTTTCTAACACTGCACGAAAGCATATTCTTGAATATGAATAGGTCAGGGCAGTACATGATAAAAAGGAAGAAGAAAATTTGCCAGAAGTCATGGAACATCTGGAGGAAACCAAAGATGAAGAGGTAACCAAGGAAGCAATTATGGCTATGTACGCACATTGTAACATAGTTGAACTTGATGAACAGACTTCCATATTGGTTCAAGGTAAAACACAAGTAAAAGATGTGGGTAAGCCTATTCTTCCCTACATATTTAAAGAAACCTTACGGTTTATGTGATCTTGGCACCGAAGTTAATGTTATATCTTATGATTTCTATTTAGAAATAAAAGAACAAATATAACCGGCTACAATTGAAAATACTGATATGCCAATTATGTTAGCCAATAAAATCTTAGAATTCCAATGGAAGTAGTTGAAGATGCAACTGTCACAATTGGCAATAAAAACTTTCCCATCGATTTTGTAGTTGTTGATATGCCAGCTGACACTCTTTGCCCAATTATATTTGGAAGAAACTTTTTGGGTGATATAGGTGCCTATGTTAATTTCAATAAGGAGATTGTGTCTCTTAAGCTTGGGGGAACCGAAAATAAATTTCATTTTTCCAAATTTAAAGACAAGCCTCCACAAATATAAGAAGAAGAGGAAGAGAGAACTATTGAAGAAATAGCGGCTCTTTTCTTTGGTAATCAAGAAGAAGAAATAAATGAAGATCCAAATTATGAAGAAATAGTTATGGAGGACAAGTCCCTAGGAGAACTAGAAGATAAATTTGATTCACTTCCCATTTTGGGACCTCCAACCGATGAGGCTTTTGAAAAGCCAGAAAAGAGAGGGGACGAGGAATTACCACCCCCAGAGTTGAAGACTCTACCATATAATCTCAAATATAGGTTTCTAGATGATACAAACAAATTTCCTATTATTATTAGTGCTAAACTTTCACGAAAAAAAGAAGAAGAACTTATGGAGATACTTAAGGAGCATCACAAGGCCTTTGGGTACTCAATGGATGACTTGAAGGGTATCAGTCCCATGATAGCCGTCCTCGAATATTCATGGAGGAAGGTACTAAACCAGTTGCGGAATTTAATAGAAGATTGAAGTCTGAAATGAAAGAAGTGGTAAGAAAAACATTGTACGCCTTCTGGACGCAGGTATAATCTATCATGTTAAAGAAAGTGAATGGGTAAGTCCTGTTCATTTTGTCCCTACGAAGGGCGGTTTCACTGTTGTTCCTAATGAAAATAATGAATTGATACCTACTAGAACTATTGTTGGGCATAGGATGTGCATAGACTTTAGAAAATTAAATAAAGAAACTAGGAAAGATCACTATCCTTTACCGTTCATAGATCAAACTTTAGAGAGGTTAGCGAACCATACTCATTTTTATTACTTGGACGGATAATCTATTTTTTCTCAAATAGCTGCTCATCCGGATGACCAACTTAAAACAACTTTCATTAGTCCTTACGGTTTACATGCTTACCGACATATGCCTTTTGGTTTATGTAATGCTCCGGCTACTTCTCAAAGATGCATGACTGCTATTTTTGCTGATTGCATAGAACTTATAATGAAAGTATTTATGGATGACTTTTCTATCTATGGAACTTCGTTTACGAGTTTCTTGGATAATCTCAAAAGAGTTTTGCAGCGTTGTGAAGAAACCAATCTTGTTCTAAACTGAGTGAAATGCCATTTTATGGTCAAACAAGGTATAGTCCTTGGACACAAGGTATCAGGTAAGGGAATTGAAGTTGATAGAGCTAAGGTTGAGGCAATTAAGAGAATGCCACGACCTAGGGATATTAAAAGTATAAGAAGTTTCCTTGGTCATGTGGGTTTTTATAGAAGGTTCATTAGAAATTTCTTTGCAATATCTAAACCTTTGACTAACCTCCTGCAAAAGGGAGTAAGATTTAATTTTGATGATAAATGTCTTGAAGCCTTTGATCAACTCAAAAATGCTTTATCTCGTGCTCCCATCATTAAACCACCTATCTGGGATACAACCTTTGACTTAATATGTGAAGCTAGTGATGATGTTGTAGGAGTAACTCTGGGACAACATATTGGTCGCAGATTTAATATTGTACATCATGCTAGTAGACCTGTAAATGGTGCTCGGAAGAATTACCCAAAGGAAGAAAAGGAACTGTTTGCTGTATTTTTCTCTTGTGATAAATTTCGTTCTTACATAGTTGATGCAAAGGTAAGAGTTCATACGGATCGTGCTAGTTTAAAAGAACTCCTTGAGAGGAAAGAACATAAGCCAAGACTAATCCATTGGATTCTTTCACTACAAGAATTTGAGTTGCAGATTATGCAGAGGCAGGAAATAAAGATGTTACATGCAGTGTCCATGATAGCCCAGCAAGTCACCAATCTTGTTGAGAGGAACTTTAGTCCTGGTGATTTTTGTTTACGAGAATTATTCAACGAATTAAGGTCAATTCCTTCAAGGGAGAAGAAGTCTTTTTTGTTGGAAGAACTTTCTCATCCCTGAATAAGCAAATGGTAAGTGCAAGGTAAGTGTTCTTACCCAAATAAGTGATATGTTTTCACAAATTTTACTCCTAAAAATTCTGCCTTTGAAATCCTTGTGTTTTTCTAAAGTTTTAGAGGGGTTTTTACCAACTATACGGGTGGAGCTATACGCCCGGAGAGGGATCTCCCGCCATATAGTTGGTCGTTAAACTCTTTGTATCATCTTTGTGAAATTGTTTTCGATATCTGAGCCTATACGATCGCAACTATATGACTAGAGCAAAAATTTCGGCTGTATAGTTGGTCGTTGAACTCTCAGATAGTTTTGCTTTTTGGTGTCTATATCTATATGGTCGCAACTATACGACCGAAGCCAAAATTCCGGTTGTATAGTTGGTCGTTAAACTCCCAGGCCCTTTTTGTTTGTTTTTCGTTCGTAATGATTGTTTAGAAAAAAAAACGTTATTATCGGTTCCGAGTCGTGATTTAATCGACCTGGACTCGAGATATTTGGAAATATCTGCCTGGTACCAACTATATGGCCGGACCTATATGGTCTGCGCCCGTATAGTTGGTCGTTACGCGGTAGGACTCTTTCAAATCCGTGATTTCTTTCCCTATTTTGTTTAGATTCTTTTCTTGGATGACAATTTGGTGTTTCTCTCGAGTTTTACCAACCTATGACCCCCCTTATATACTGCCATTATTTCTCTCTCTAATCACAATCTACAGAAACCAATCTACCTCTTATATACACGTGAGGGATCTCAACCAAGGGACAGAAGTCAAGAGGAAAAGCTCCCATGGAGACCGGGAGTAATAGCGATCAAAGCAAGGAGATCAAGACCATCCCTATAGAGTTCCTCGACGCTAACCATGGGTGTCGGAAGAGGGATTTGAAGGCCTTGGAGCTGAAAATTGAAGAGTTGGACAAGAATAAGCCAGGGACACCCAAACACCTTCACTTGTTGCGACTTTATCTTGATAAACTTGATGAAGATATCAAGCGGACAACCGAAGCAGGTTTTTCTATGAGTCTTAAGGCGCTACAAGCACTTCAGGATAACAATGAGTTCATTAAAGAACAAGTAAAAGTGCTGGAGAGGAACAATCTATTCTACAAGCTGCGTGTTAAAGAATTAGAAGCTGTCAACCAATCCCTCCGCCTCAGGCTGGCCCGGGAGGAGAAGATACCACGTGCCACGGCGCCACAGTGATCTACAATAATCACGGTATCAAATAATTGCAACGGATTATATGATCCCGCTTGGCTTGATTCCAAGCTTGGGGAGATCTTTAAGACCTTGTAATCTATCTTATAAGTTATTATTATTATTATTATTATTATTATTTTTGCATTAGTTCAAACTAGAAATAAAGTTTGCATTATTAGAATTTCCTTCAGGAATAGTCGATCCTGTTAACGAAATTCCGAGTTTATTATTATATATGGAGCAATATTGAGTTTGTGTTTGCTTTAATGATATATGAATGGCTTGAGTATGATTTTACTTGCACTTGATGATAGCAGTAGGAGCCTTCCACACCATTGGTATTAATGGAACACATAATGATAATTTGGTCAACATGCTTAAGTCTACAGTTTGATTTACAAAGAGAAATTATCTATACAATTAAGTTGAAAAAGAAACCTCGAACAAGGGAAAAAGAAAGTGCCATCGAAATAGAGTGAAAACAAGTCGTGCTAGAATCTCCAAGTCATAAGAATGCTTCATATACAGTTGGAATTTGATAATTGCGATCGTTGAACTTTGAATTCCTACATAAGGTGGAATATATGGCTAGCTCCTTTGCACGACACTTAAAACAAAAGTGTGAGCATATATGTAGAAGAAACGGAAAAGAAAGAAGAAAAAGAGCAAATGTGCAAAGAGAAAATAGGCATATACCACTATATTGTAGTATGACAAAGAGACACTTTTGAGATTTTGAATCCCAAGTGAATACGTTGATCCTAAAACACTTGGGACTACCTCGTTAACTCATTCGGTTGAACCAGATACTTTTACATTATGTTGAGATTCATATTTCATAAACTATTGATAACTAAAGTGTGGAAGCCTGCTAATACTATTCAGATGGTTTGAGTAAGGTACTATTCACGAACTTGTTCCTATGTATCGTATATGATAAAGACATGCTGCAACTGCCTCATTTATTTTAATCGACTCAGCTTCATGAATATGAGGATCACATCCATTAAGCTAAAACTTGCTTGGGACGAGCAAGAGTCTAAGCTTGGGGAAGTTGATGAGTGCATAATTGCATCATGTTTTTTATTATTATTTTGCATTGTATATGTAGGATCTTGGTATTTTATGACGCTCGCGTGCACATTTTATGTCTGTTTTCACCAGGATCAAGACAGATGATGGATCCCATGGATACAATTCTTGGAGCAGTTGCACTATGGAGAAAAGAAGTTAAAAACAACGTAAATCGCTTATTTGGGAAATATTAATAATACCATAAGAAAACCAGAAGCGAACAAGGGAGGTAGAAGGTTCAACAACCAACTATACGGCGAGAGCAAATTTTCCGGCCGTATAGCTCCGGCCGTATAGTTGGCGCCGCCTCCGCCTTGTCAAATAGTTTCACCCCGTGCAATTGGTTTGGAGAGACGACATACAGAACACCCAGAAATCATAGAACCTCACCTCCGGAAGGCATCTGGAGGGGGAACTCATCCACAAGGATCCATATTTACCCTGCACAGATCCGGGAGGCTAAGGCATTGATCTTCATCATCCATCGCTGCATCACCACCATCTCCATCCATCCCATCTATATCCTTGTCTAGATCTTGTTGTAGTTCCTGTACTCGTTATGGATTTATACAAGTACTATTCATCTATGATTTTTTCCAATACCATTACCATGATGTTGATTGCCTCCATGTCTGAGTAGATCTTTAGTTCTTGAGGAGATGGAGAAACCGTAGTATGAGATTCAATTAAGATAAAGTCTATTATGATATTCATCGTCGTGACCATGTGTTAGATTCTCTACATCTTGATGTTGAGAGAAGTCGACCTCTCAATACTTGCCTCTCGTGAAGACTTGATGGAGGGAACTACTTGTTGGTAGACAGAGGCATGCTAGCACTTACAGTGACTGCAAAGATGTTGGCACCCCTTACTATCAACTTGGGAATCCGAGGAAACTCACGGAACACTATCCATGCCATGGGATACATCCTACGGGATTACGTCCTTTAATAGCGCGGTAACTCGATTGATGTCGATTGCTGACTGCTGTGGTTATGAGGATGATGTGAGTAGCAGTTGCTGCCTAATTGTCCAAATACGGAGTTCCTCCCATACATACATAGTTGAGAATGTTCATGATAATAATCTTTATCTTAGATCCTCATAATACTAGTGGTGTATCCGCTACTCCCTGAGAACGCTTTTTCCTTATGGCAGTTCCAATCTTTCTTACATACGCGATACTTACTTTTTGTAGTAAGCTATTTTGCTTTACTTTATTATTTCTCTTATACCTAAAACCCCAAAACACCCTTTTACACAATACTCGCGATTTTATCTTGTTACTTAGAACTTAATCTAGCATTTATATTGTAATATTTATTTCAAGATTTATTAGACTTCAGACTCCTGCTCCCCGTGGGATCGATATCTTTATTTTGAAACTAGCTACAAACGATCTATGCACTTGCAGTCATCAGTTGGCACCCACCATGGGGCAAGAGGCGTTTTGAGCTCTACTCCAGGAAAGGTCCAATTTCTTCGCGGGAATCAGCGACACCATAGCCAGTGGGCATGTCCTCTTCTCCGACTATGTTCCTATCGTCCCTCCAGACGAGTCCCGGATCTCAGCAAAGTCGAACCCCACCTGCTGCTCCATTGTTCAAATCGGGGACATCCACCTCTTCATCAGTGAAACCGGCTCGGGATCAAGCTCCAAGGAAGTCGAACACGCATCAAGACCCGCATGGATCGCCTATGGGCAGGATACATTTGCGGGAGGATCGAGATCGGATCTCTCTTCGGAGTTTGTGGGCTTAGATAGGAAAAAATCAAGGCCCACCCAAACCCCCCTATGCAGGATATAAAGTGTTAGAGAAGCAAAGTTCACGCTTTCTCGGTGTCATCGGCATCTTCGATATGGCTCGCTGCACCCAAAGGTCGGAGGAATCCCCGCGTGATACCTCGCCAAATGGTTAAGGCTGAGGGCCTCCGTGGAAGGAGATCGCACCAATGATGCGGTGTACCACTTCATCGAAGGGCCCACGCCCAACAACCTTCTCCAGCATACAACGCAAAAACGATGAGTTTTTGTCATATCTCTCAAACATGTATCGGGTCTTACGGTCGTTGTAAATCGCTCTGGTACCCCAAAACTAAGGGCAATAGCTCATGAAAACGGCCCTAAATGCAAAAACAAAGAGCTTTTGGTCTTGACTTTCAAACATATATCAAGTCTTACGGTCATTGTAAATCGCCTTGGAACCCCAAAATTGTGGGCAATAGCTCATGAAAACAGCCATAAAACACAAAAACAATGAGTTTTTGGTCATATCTCTCAAACATTTACCGGGACTTATGGTCATTCCAAATCGCCCTAGAGCCCCAAATCTATGGGAAATAGCTCATGAAAACGGCCATAAAACGTGAAAACGACGATTTTTTGTCATATCTCTCAAACTTATATCGGGTCTCACGGTCATTGTAAATCGCCCTGGAACCACAAAAGTGGGGGCAATAGCTCATGAAAACGGCCATAAAATGCAAAAACAATGAGTTTTTGGTCATATATGTCAAACATGTATCGGGTTTTACGGTCATTGTAAATGTCCCTGGAACACAAAAATTGTGGGCAATAGCTCATGAAAACGTGCCATAAAATGCGAAAAAGATGAGTTTTTGGTCATTTTTGTCAAACATGTATCGGGTCTTACAGTCGTTGTAAATGAACATGAAACCCCAAAACTATGGGCAATAGCTCATGAAAACGGGCGATAAAACACAAAAGCAAGTTTTTGGTCATGTTTCTCAAACATGTATAGGGTCTTACTGTCGGCTTAAATCGCCCTAGAACCCCAAAACTGTGGACAATAACTCATGAAAATGACCATAAAGCGCGAAACTGACAAGTTTTTGGTCATATCTCTCAAAGATGTATCGGGTCTAACGAGCACTGCAAATCGCCCTAGAACCCCAAAACTATGGGCAATAGCTCATGAAAAGACCATAAAGCGCGAAAACAACGAGTTTTTGGTCATATCTCTCAAACATGTATCGGGTCTTATGGGCCATGCAAATCACCCTGAAACCCTAATATTGTCGGCAATAGCTCATGAAAACAGCCATAAAACACGAAAAGACAAGTTTTTGGTCATATCTCTCTAACATGTATCGGGTTTTACGGTCATTGTGACTCGCCCTGCAACCCCAAAACTGTTGGGAATGGCTCATGAAAACAACCATAAAATGCAAAAAGAATGAGTTCTTGGTCACATCTCTCAAACATGTATCGGGTCTTACGAGCCATGAAAATTGCCCCGGAACCCCAAAACAGTGGGCACTCGCTCATGAGAACCGCCATAAAACATGAAAACGATGAGTTTTTGGTGATAACTCTCAAACATGTAGCAGGTCTTACCATCACTGTAAATCGCCCTATAACCCCAAAATTGTGGGTAATAGCTCATGAAAACGACCATAAAACACGAAAACGGCGAGTTTTTGGTCAAATATCTCAAACATTTATCGGGTCTTATGGTGGTTGAGAATCACCCTGGAACCCCAAAATTGTGGACAATAGCTAATGAAAACAGCCATAAAGAGCGAAAATGACGAGTTTTTGGTCATATCTTTCAAACTTGTATCGGGTTTTGCGGTCATTGTAAACCGCCCTAGAACCGCAAAACTATGGGTATTAGCTCGTGGAAACGGCCATAAAACACGAAAACGACGAGTTTTTGGTCATATCTCTCAAACTTGTATCGGGTATTATGATCATTGGAAATCGCCCTAAAACCCCAAAACTATGGGCAATAACTCATGAAAATGGCCATAAAGTGCGAAAATGATGTGTTTTGTCATATCTGTCAAACATATATTGGGTCTGACGGGCCATGCAAATCGCCTTGGAACTTAAAACAGTGGGCAATAGCTCATGAAAGTGGCCATAAAATACGAAAACAATGAGTTTTTTTGTCATATCTCTCAAACTTGTATCGGATTTTACGTGTAACACTCCGAACTCTCTGTGCCCAGGTTGTCACAACTGGCAGCGTAATAGGATATCTAGACTGGCACCGCATACCAACACTAGTATTTTCTATGCACTTTGTCCTCACTCATGCGCACCCGGTACCCACTTCTCGGTCGGTCACTGATGGCTCTGAAATATAGCCATCCACGTCCATATTTAAACTAGATATTATTTATATTTTTGATGAAATATCTCTCTAAATCCTGCCACTAATGCCTAATGATCAAAGGGGTATGCAATCCTTTCTTTTTATTTTTCCCTGCACAGGTAATGATGTTTGATAATGGGAATCACTACATTAAAGTCAAAGATACGATATTTCCACCAACTAGAAGAAACCAGGAGCCATGAAGCGAAGACATACGCTTTAACGACCAACTATACGTCGGGAATAAATTTCCGGCCGTATAGTTCTGGTCATATATTTGCCATCGACGCTGCTAGGTCAAACACAACAACTTTCATGAAGGGACCCCTATATAAAGAGGCCTCGGGCGACAAGAAACGAGCACTTTCCTAGATCATCAGCCACCCCAGATCTCCATCCACAACACCGAAGAGCCGCCGGATGAATAGACTTAGATCTACTATCCAAACCCATCTCCACCACCATAGCCATACTCCACCACTTGTAATAGTAGATCTCTTCTTCGATTGGCGACATTGTAAGACTATTTGCTATCAATCTCATGATTTCCATTATAATGTTTATCATATTTGATCTGATCTCTATGTGTGAGTAATTCTCTTTGGGCTAAGGGCTTCGGCCTAGCCATGTAGCTTTTTGTGCATGTTATTTATCATAGATGGGATCATGTATTAGTTTGTATGACATGATGATCATTGTATCCTCTCTTGCCTCAATCTAAGGACTTGTCAGGTACCCACGACCCTGAGGATTGAGCCAGGTATAGGGAGTATGAGTAATGACTAATCTGTAGGTTGGGAACCCCAGTGACAGAAGGGGTAGCACAGCTGTATGTGTGGGATTTACTTGGGATTAACGGTGACGTCACTATGCATATCTTTAGTTCTCTTTCTTCTATGGATGAGACTAGTAGGTTATTGCTATAAGCGGTTGCGGAGGCAATTGATGGGTTCGTAGCATGGAAAACAAAAAATTTCTACCGCAAGAACGAACAAAACCTAGATCTAATCTAGATAAAAGCCAAGATCTAATCTATTAGACATGTGCAACGAGATAGATCTGTACTAACCCTTGTAGATCCGAAAAGCGTTACGAGATCGGATCTCGTGGTTGATGTAGTCGATCACTTCCCGATCTCAAGATCGAGTAGACGATCCTTCCGGCACCGTGTTCCGGCAGCGCTTCCGCAGTCGGTCACATGTGCGGAGTCGAAGCAGACCTTCCTCTCCCCGTTCCATCGAGCAGCAGAGGTAGTAGATCTCTCCACGGAATCCCAGCAGCACGACGACGTGGTGGTGGTGGAGTAGAGAATTCTGCAGGGCTTCGCCTAAGCCAGAGCAGAGGGAAGGAGGAGGAGAGAGGCGGCTAGGGTTTGGAGTGGAAGGGGGCCAGGGGGTGGCGCCTCCACCCCTCTATTTAAAGGAGGGAGGCGCCATGGGGAGGTGGAGTCCTTGTAGGACTCCCCTCTCCCTTGGCCGGCGGATCAAGGAGGTGGGGGAGAGTCCTACTCCCCCACGAATCCTTGTCTTACCCCACAAGGATTCCTTGATCCTTTCTTGGTTTTCAAGCAAACTCCAAGAAATCTTCTAGAACCTTCTGGAACATTCCGAAACCTTCTAGAATCTCCATACAAACACTCCGGAACATTTCCTAACTTAGAAAATGATCCCAAATATATGAATCTTATTCTCCGGACAATTCCGGATCTCCTCGTGATGTCCCGGATCCAATCCGAGACTCCGAACAACATTCGGTCTCCAACGCACATTCCATATCTACTTAAAACAACTTTCAAACCTTAAGTGTGTCACCCTACGGTTCGTGAACATGTAGACATGATGGAGACACATCTCCGATCAATAACCATTAGCGGGATCTAGAGATCCATAACAGCTCCCACATACTCAACGATGACTTTGTGATCGATAGAACCATTAACATACGAAACCAATTCCCTTTGTCACGCGATACTCTACTTATCCGAGGTTTGATCGTCGGTATCTCCATACCTAGTTCTACCTCATTACTGATAAGTACTCTTTACTCGTTCCGTGATATGTCATCCCTTGTGACCTAGTCACATGCTTGCAAGCTAACTAGATGACATTCCACCGAGAGGGCCCAGAGCATATCTATCCGTCATATGGATGGACAAATCCCAATCTTGGTCCATGCGCTTCAACACATACTTCCAGAATACCCAATGTCAGAATAATAACCACTTTATTATTGCCTCTTGGGCATATCTCCAACAGTCTCCCACTTGCACTAGAGTCAATAATCTAGTTAAAAACATGTGCATTCAACACCTATGGCTTTCTGGTGTTCTATAGACACTATTGCTAGTGGTAAACATAATCTTCGGATCTGACACTTCCAGGTCCGTGTGTATTTGCATGTCCTGGCGTCTCTACGCATTACTCATTCTCCAATGAGATGGCATTGTATAAATTTGGTCCTTTGGTGAGACCTTTAGTTCCTTGGGATTAAATCATGTTGATACAATTGTCATACAATGTATCTTCATAGTATTATCCCGCTATGAACCACACCTAGTTTGATAACAAACTACTTGACGCAAATGCCCTCATTTGCTGCTACAATAGTAGTCATATACTTAGCCTTTTGTTGTAGTATCTGTCACAATGTTTTAACTTTGGTACTCAACCAAATCCGTTATGGAACTTCCTTTCCATTACATTGTGCCACCCATAGTTTAAATTGAGATAAACTTAATTTGTGACAAAACTAGTATCAATGTAACAATTTACAATGAACTATTTGTCACCACTATATAAATAATATATTCTTAGTTCTTCCAAAGATCATAGGAATATCCCTACTATTGTCCAATGATCATCTTATGAGTCATTCTGGTATATGCTCATAACATTTAGAGCATAGGACATATCTGGATGTGTACATCTCAAAGAATGATTGATCAAAATATTCTTGTGATTTCACCAAGTGTCAAAACACTTGAATCTCGTGTCAACACACTTGAATCTTGATTCAGTCCTTTCCATGCGTCAAGAACCTTTCTTGTTGTTTCCATATTGAACTCATTCAACATCTTATCTATGTACATTTGGCAAAACCATATTAGCGCCTCAATCTCTCCATATAGACATTGATGCCTAATTCTTGGGTTATGCCTAAGTATTTCATCGAAATGAAATTCTTAACCTGTGTCAATAAAAGATACATCATTTCTAATCAACAATATGTCTTTCACATAATGTATTAGAAATATGTCTTAGCGCTCCCACTTAATTTCTTGCAAAATGCAAACATCTTCATCATCTCTGATGAAATTAGACCTTTTAACGGTTTCATCACGGTGAAGATTCCAACTCCGCGATGCTCACTTCAACCATTGAAGTTTTGCATACTCTTTTAGCATCCTTTGAATTAACAAAACCCTTTGGATCGTGTCATGTACACGTCCTAGGTAACCATTCTATTAGAAGAACTTGTTTTGTTTGTTCAACTACCATATACCAAAATATATGTAGTGGTTGCTACATTAATCCGTCCAGACTAAATATCGCTATCAAAGATCAAATCTTATCATAGTCAATTCCTTGAACATTGTCGTAAACTCTTTCCGACATGTCGACTATTTCATAGATGTGAAACATCCATGTCTATTTCTTTATAGATCCATATCTGTTGTAAGGTCTTGCACCTTTCCAGAGGGTCTTTCAAATTCAAAGCTTGATTTCTCGTGTATGGAATTATCACGGATTTTATGGCTTTAAGCCACTTAACCAAGTCAGGGCCCATCATTAATTATTTGCATGTAGTCGGTTCATCATTGTCAAACAACAATGATTTAACTCTCAAACCTTGGCATTTGATTACTTACCCGACCTACTTGGTTCAATAGTAACTTAGATCTCCGTGACCACAACCTTTGAGGCACGTGAGCCATGAGCATTGTTGCTGCCTCCGGGACACTTACCGATGCTGCGCAACTCAGCACATATTAGCCAAGGTTCAACAACCTTGTCAAAGTTCTATTGTCCTCCGACTTGACTTTTCACCAAAAATTCCTTCTCAAGAAACTCGACATTCTAAGCGACAAACACTTTTGTCTTCGGTGTTATGGAGGAATACCCAATGGTTATTCGAAATAACCAACAAAGACATGCTCATCCGACTTTGGTTGTAAACACTTTACTTATGCCTAGCATACCAAAAATTTAAGAAAGGACAACCTGGGTTTTATCCCAAACCATGACTTATATGGTGTCATTTCAACGGATCACGATGAAGCTCTTTTCTGTGTAAAAGCGGTAGTCACTAAAGCTTTAATCTTTAAAATATAATGGCTATTTTATAAATGACACCTTTGATCTTATCATGTCAAACAAGGTTTCATTACATATCTTGAACACTCCATACTCCTATGGTGTTTTGGGAAATGCAAATCCATGGAACGATTCCTCAAATCTTAGGTGTTTTGCTAAACTTGTAACTCAAACATCTTTCTTTATGATCCAATCATAATTTTTTTATTTTCTTGTTACAATAATTTTTCACTTCATCTTGAAAGTCTTTGAACATTTTCAAATGTTTCATACTTCTTCCTTATTGAGTAAGTATATACGTATACTCACTCAAATCTTCGGAGAAAGCATATGGAGTTGAAATCCATCGCCCACGACTACACATAATGGACTATATACATCAATATGTACAAATTCCAATCAGTTAGTCGTCCGTTCCTCTTTTGGCCTACGAACGGAGTTTTAATTATCTCCAGGAAAGTATCACAAGCGTCATTTGATCAAAATCAAAGACTCCAAAAAATCCATCAACATGGAGTTTCTTCATGTATCCCTTTCAATATAATTTAAGCAGCGATGTCACTTCGCAAGTGATCTTTCAATTATTTGTCTTGCGACATTTTAGCATTAGTTTTATGGTCGTTATTTCTCCAACCAGACTTGTATATCATCCATCTATTATGGAATACGGTAATTATTTGAACAACCTTTTGTCGTCATAATACCTGATCAAAATAACAATTATTGAAACAAATCTTGAAGGCAAGCTTTGATGTTAACGAGCAACACAACAACCCTGTGTTTGTTTTCGATGAACATCATCACATATTCTCTTGCTAGTTACTTAGGCCATTGCAGTTCATGAATTGTGTTGTCTGTGACACTTCATACCAACCAATTCGGTATCCAATACCGAGAACCACATTGTTTAACAACCAAGGAATACAACCATAACATGTATCTTCTATATACCTAAGTTGGACATCTCAATCTTTTCTTTTCGCCAAATATTTTATAGATTCTCTTTCAACAATTCCTTTTCTTTTAAAGAATCTATCAACATCAATAGTGGTGTCATTCACATGACACATAGTACAAAGTGTGTATAGTCAAATACTAATACCTTTGAACTTGCACTTTGAAGTGGATCACCTTCATCAAATGTTTGGCATTCTTTCAAAATTCCATTCTTTAGTAATCTTTTAGTGCAGTAAACATTTTACTTACATCTTCTATTCATCCTTATCATGACAATTTTCATGATCAAGCTGCTATAGCTTATAAAGGTGAATTATAGTATAATGTTTCTTTTCCAAAACCTTTTGGAGGATTAGGACGACTGGCGTCTCCAACCTTCACAAATTCTCATCAAATATGAGGACGTATACTCTATCATGTTGTAACCAACACATTGTTTTAGATATCGCAATACCTTTCACATATGATGGTTTCTGAAACACTGCTTTCAGCTCTTAGATAAACTTGATATTAAAAACAATCTTTTGAGTATCAAGAATCATGGAGGCAAACATGATACATTAGATACTAACACTGGAATTGTTACTCTTGATTTAATACTGTTTATTAAACTTCACAGAGTAAACGGAGTTTGCTGAAGGTTTGCAACAGGACTTTTAAACTTTAGATTGACACTCAAAACAATATGATACCAGTTCGTAAAGAAAATATCCAGAATTTCTATAGTTCCACTATCTCAACTATAACTAAGCGTAAGGTGGTGAACGGATGCCAATGACTACAACAAACTATGCAAATTCACTTTGATTGTGTATATGATAAATTGAGTTCAACTAATCCAAATTACAAATAAACTCCCACTCAAACAACATCCCTCGAGTTGTTTTAGTGATTACACGAACCAAATCCACTACACCAAGTCCGATCATCACGTGAGATGATGTAGCTTTAAAGGCGAACAATCAACATGTTCATCATATCATCCATATGACTCATGCTTTACCTTTCGGTATTCCGTGTTCCAAGACCATGTATGTACATGCTAGGCTCGTCAAGGTTAACCTTAGTATCTGCATGTGCAAATCTGGCTTGCACCCGTCGTATGCACACGTAGAATCTATCACACCCGATCATCACGAGATGCTTCGAAATGACGAGTCTTAGCAACGGTGCCTACTAAGGACGAACACTTTATTATTTGATATTTAGTGAGAGGGATCATCTTATAATGCTACCGTCACGATCTAAGCAATACAAGATGCATAAAGGATTAACATCACATGCAATTCATAATATGTGATATGATATGGCCTTTCTTCTTGTGCCTTTGATCTCCATCTCCAAAGCATGGACATGATCTCCATCATCACTAGCGTGGCGTCAAGGTCCGTGGCGCCGCTTCATGGTTGTCCATCACCAACAACAACTATTACAACTACTTGGAATAAAGCTATTACATGATGAATTGACACACATGTCTTAAACAAAATTTAAAGACAACCATTAGGCTCCTGCCGGTTGCCATATTACAATAAGGATCATTGCATACATCAAATATAATCATAATCACATGATGGCCATATCACATCACAAAACCCCTGCAAAAACGAGTTAGACGCCTCTAATCTTATTTGAATGTTTTACGTGGCTTGGGGCTTTCGAATAAGAACGGATCTTACCTACGAACATGAACCACAACGTTGATACAAGTGCTATCAAGTGCAAAGTGTAAATTGATCTACACTATGATGGGAGAGACAGACACCCGCAAAGCCACTTGTGCAATACGAGTTGCACGTCAACTGTGGAGCAAGTCTCATGTGCGATGACATGTAAGGTTAGCAGGGCCTTCATCCCACCATCCCGCAAGATGCAAAATACACCAAAAGCAAAAAGACAGCACGAGCATCAACGCCCACAAAACCATTGTGTTCTACTCGTGCAACAGATCTACGCATAGACACGGCTCTGATACCACTTATGGGTTCGTAGCATGGAAAACAAAAATTTTCTACCGCAAGAAGGAACAAAACCCAGATCTAATCTAGATAAAAGCCAAGATCTAATCTATTAGACATGTGCAACGAGATAGATCTGTACTAACCTTTGTAGATCCGAAAAGCATTACGAGATCGGATCTCGTGGTTGATGTAGTCAATCACTTGCCGATCTCAAGATCGAGTAGACGATCCTTCCGCGCCAGTGTTCGGCAGCGCTTCATGATCGGTCCTGCGTCGGTCGGCAGACCTTCCTCTCCCGTTCCAATGACAGCAGGTAGTATATCTCTCCACGGAATCCCAGCAGCACGACGGCGTGGTGGTGGTGGTGGAGTAGAGAATTCTGCAGGGCTTCGCCTAAGCCAGAGCAGAGGGAAGGAGGAGGAGAGAGGCGTCTAGGGTTTGGAGTGGAAGGGGGCCAGGGGGTGGCGCCTCCACCCCTCTATTTAAAGGAGGGAGGCGCCATGGGGAGGTGGAGTCCTTGTAGGACTCCCCTCTCCCTTGGCCGGCGGATCAAGGAGGTGGGGGAGAATCCTACTCCCCCACGAATCCTTGTCTTACCCCACAAGGATTCCTTGATCCTTTCTTGGTTTTCAAGCAAACTCCAAGAAATCTTCTAGAACCTTCCGGAACATTCCGAAACCTTCTAGAATCCCCATACAAATACTCCGAAACATTTCCTAACTTAGAAAATGATCCCCAATATATGAATCTTATTCTCCGGACAATTCCGGATCTCCTCGTGATGTCCCGGATCCAATCCGAGACTCCGAACAACATTCGGTCTCCAAAGCACATTCCATATCTACTTAAAACAACTTCGAACCGTAAGTGTGTCACCCTACGGTTCGTGAATATGCAGACATGATGGAGATACCTCTCCGATCAATAACCATCAGCGGGATCTGGAGATCCATAACGACTCCCACATACTCAACGATGACTTCGTGATCGATAGAACCATTAACATACGAAACCAATTCCCTTTGTCACGCGATACTCTACTTATCCGAGGTTTGATCGTCGGTATCTCCATACCTAGTTCTACCTCATTACTGATAAGTACTCTTTACTCGTTCCATGATATGTCATCCCTTGTGACCTAGTCACATGCTTTCAAGCTAACTAGATGACATTCCACCGAGAGGGCCCAGAGCATATCTATCCGTCATATGGATGGACAAATCCCAATCTTGGTCCATGCGCTTCAACACATACTTTCATAATACCCAATGACACCTTTATAACCACCCGATTCTGAGCGGTGTTTGATGTCATCAAAGTATCCATCCGGTGATGGTGATTAACATAACCTCATGGTCGAAGGATTAGGTTACTATGCATTTGAAAGCTTGTAGCAAAACGAACTTAATGACTTGATCTTATGCTATGCTTACTATGGGTGTGTGTCCATCACATCATTCTCCTAATGATATGATCTTGTTATTAACGACATCGAATGTCCATGATCAGGAAACCATGACCATCCATTAATCAACAAGCTAGCTTAACAAGAGGCTTACTAGGGACTCTTTTATGTTTACAAAACACACAAGTATTAATGTTTCCGGTTAATACAATTATAGCATGGGATGTAAACATTTATCATAAACATAAAGATATAATAATAACCACTTTATTATTGCCTCTTGGGCATATCTCCAATAGCAATATCAATTATGGATGCACTACCCACATATAATTTATCTTGCTCTAACAATTACATGCATACTTTATTATTATCTTTTATTCCCATCAGATGTTTTGCACAGCTACAGGTGAAACCGAACGCCCTAGGCCCTCTCTCTCCATCATCGACAACAACAAAAAGACACAAACTCTTGGTCCAATAAAAACATAAAAGGAATTCTAAAACTCTCGAAGGTCTATTAAAGTAACTTCACTATGCTTCTGCTTCCTGAGGATTCGATAAACCTATGTCTACTAGGGAAAAAGAGCTATACTACATCCATAATCCGGATCGAAGGTATCAACCCTTTTTCTAGCGCCATTGCCGGGGAAGCAATAACTACCCTGGTGAGGTTAGTAGGAACCTTGCTAGTTTTAATTCTTGTTTTTTATTTTGTTAGTTTGTTTTCAGTCTTTATTTGAAAAACCAAAAAAATTAGTTAGTCTTTAAATTCTTGTTTTTATTATTATCATAAGTGTTTGTTTAAGAAAACCCAAAAACATAGGAAATATGGCTAAAAAGAAGCTTGGGGATTTTGCAACCCCCAATAATGATTATTTGCGTACTCCTATTACTCAGCTAGCAATTGCTGCTGATGACTATGAAATTAAGCCCCATTATTTAAGTTTGGTTCAACAGAATCAATTTGGAGGCTCTATTGTTGAGGACGTAGGTATGCACTTGAATATTCACTGATATATGTGATATGATGCGCATAAAAGATGTTGACCCCGATGCGGTCAAATTGCGCTTATTTCCTTTCTCTCTTAGAGGAAGAGCAAAAGAATGGTTGCTATCTTTGCCTAGAAATACTATTACATCATGGGTGGAATGTTCTTCTTTGTTTATGACTAAATTTTTGCCACCTACAAAGACTATGCAACTAAGATCTAATATTACTGGTTTTAGATAGGAAGATTGTGAGCCACTAGCACTTACATGGGAGAGGATGAAAGAATGCATGAGAAACTGTCCCAACCATGGGATGGAAGATTGGTTAATCCTCCATTTATTTTATAATGCTCTTAATCCTGTGTCTAAGTCTATGCTTGATACTGCAGCTAGAGGAAAATTTATGGGTAAACACATTACCAAAGCAAAGCAACTACTAGACAATATGCAAGACAACCATGCCCGATGGCATTCGGAAATATCAAACATGATGAAGGTGAACTCCGTCTCATCATAAGAGAATGAAGAACTCAACGCTAAGCTGGATGAGCTCATATTAGCCGTAAAAGGTAAAGCTGAACCCAATCCCGTTGAAGACCTCAAGATGATGAGAATCCAAAGGGAGGAGCCCAAAGAACTTGATTATAGTAATGCTCCCTCACCAAGTTACACTATTGAAGATCTTATAAAAGGATCAACATTTAGATTCCGGTGAGTGAAGGAAATGATGAAGCCATGTGTCAACACTTCGTTAATCAGGTAGCAATAAAGGTACATGAGCTTGAAGGAGAATATAAGAAAATTGCTGAAAAATTTCCTATTAAGCTTGATGATGTATTTGAGCCTACTATTAAGATTAAAATTGGGACAAATGAGATAGCTGCACTTTGTGATCTAGGTGCAAGCGTTTCAACAATTCCAAAGAGTCTTTTTAATAAGTTAAACCTTGGCTCCTTTGAGATCACTGAGTTAAAATTACACCTTGCAGATTCTACCTACAAACAAGCTGTAGGAATTAAGGAGAATACTTTAGTATACATTAAAGGTTGTCCTGCTCTTATTGACTTTGTTATAGTTGACATGCCTGAAGATGCCACTACTCCTATTATATTGGGCCATCCTTTCTTAAGAACTATTAAAGCTTTGATTAATCTACATTAAGGGAACGTGAAGCTTCAATTGCCTTCGCGGGATCCTTTTGTTATTCATTTCCCCAGGAAGAAGAAAGCCAAGCATGATGAAAAGGAGGCCATCACTTTGAAGGCCAACTATTTTGGAGGGGGTGTCCCACTCATCTAGCCTAAGTGAGCAACATCAAGGTCAAGCTATTAACCATAAAAGAGCGCTACATGGGAGGCAAACCATGTGAAATAAAGGTTTGAGTAAAGTTTTTAAGTTTTAGTTTAAGTTTTTGTTTAATAAAGAGTGCTAGAAAACTCCAGTTGAGGAGAAGAAGTTTGGTAGTACTAAAAGTCCTGTTATATACAGGCTGTTGTTGGTCAACAATTTTTACTGTCGACTTTTTGTCAAAAACAAGGTATTTCACTAAGTTTCAGAATAAGAAGTAAGTTTCGAATAAATAGAATTTTTTTGATGGCTGCAGAGAGTTTAACGACCAACTATACGGTGGGAATAAAAATTCCGGCCGTATAGATACTTTTGCCATCGACAATTTTTCTTTCAAAAGTACTGATGGTTTAACGACCAACTATACAGTGGGAATAAAAATTCTGGCCGTATAGATATCGATGCTTTCTTACAAATTCTTTCCCAGGTATAGACGGTTTGACGACCAACTATACAGCGGGAAAAAAATGTTTCGGCCGTATAGCTGCACCGCCAGGTGCAAACCCTAGAATTTTGACAACTGATGGCCCAAAATATATCAAGCTCGTTGGGGAACCCTAAGAGGAAGGTATGATGAGCACATCAGCAAGTTTTCCCTTAGTATGAAACCAAGGTTTAATCGAACTAGTACAAGCAAGGAAACACCCCAAAGGTGTAGCTAGCTGAACGTTGGCAGGCGCACTACCGGTGCCAGCAGCAACGTGGAGACCTACACAACACAACCACAGAACTTTGCCCCCAACTTGCGATGAGGTTGTCAATCTCACCGGTTTTGCTGAAAACAAAGGATTAAACGTATCGAATGGAAGGAAGTAATAGTTTGTAGAAGGTAAACACAAAACAGTAAACAGTTTGTAGATTGTATGTAAAAGAAAGGACCGGGGTCCATAGTTCACTAGAGGTGGCTCTCCTTAAGATAGATAACATGCTGGGTGAACAAATTACAGCGGGTCAATTGACAAACATCGAGAAAGCAATACATGCATATACTAATCATCTTGACTCCTTTGGAACTTGATTGGGCATTACAAAATTATACATAGACCGTCATCCAACTGCATCTATGACTAATAATCCACCTTCAGGTTATCATCCGAACCCCCTCCAGTATTAAGTTGCAAGAAACAGATTATTGCTTTATGAATTGCGTGTAAAGTAAACAATATGATTGTTCTATGAACAAAGGATTGTTGTTTTCTCCCTAGCAGCAACAACACATCTAGTACCTTATAGATTTCTGTCACTTCCCAGTTACGGAGGCATGAACCCACTATCGAGCATAAATACTAACTCTTGGAGTTGCTAGCATCTACTTGGCCAAGATAGCTATTAACAACGGAAAGCATGCAAGATCACAAATAACAAAGACATGATAGAATCAATAATCAATCTGAAATAGCATCTCAATATCCATCGGATCCCCGCAAACACAACATGCAGAATTACAAAAAGATGATCTTGATCATGAGCGGAGATCACAAGATCTAAACATGAAAGCACAAAGGAGGAGAACCAGCCATCTAGCTACTACATGGACCCGTAGTCCAGAGGTGAACTACTCACGCATCACACCGGAGGCTTGCATGATGATGAAGAAGGCCTCTAGGGTGAATTCCCCTCTCCGGCAGGGTGGCGGGAAGAGCTTCAGATCCCTCCCGATCTAGGGACAGAGACAACGGCGGCTATAGACTCTTTCGTGGATTTTTGATCGGGTACTTAGGGTTTTCGTCCCGAGGGTATCTTATAGGCGGAAGGAGAGGCTGAGGGGGTGCTGGAGTCGGCCAGACCACCCCCTAGCGCGGGCTAGGCCTGGCCGCGCGGCCAGGTGGTGTGGACGACCCCTAGCCCTTCTCCGTCTCGTATTCTAGCATCAGATGTCTTCCGAAAAAATAGGCACTTTGGCTGTTGTTCCTTCCAATTCCGATAATATTCATTTTCTGACTTCCTTGGAAGCAAAAAACAGCAGAAAACAGGCAGCTGGCACTGTGGCTCTTGTTAATAGGTTAGTCCAAGAAGTCAAATGAAAAGTACTCCAAAGTGTGGACAAAACACAAGAAAGTAGATAAAACCAAGCATGGAACATCAATAATTATAGATACATTTACAATGTATCAACATCCCCAAGCTTAACTCCTGCTCGTCCTCGAGTAGGTAAGTGATAAAAAGAAAGAATAATTTTTGAGGTGACATGCACCATCATAAACTTGATCAAAGTATTTGTAAAACATTCAAGGCTGGGATCATAGTACTTCTATCATAACATGAAAGACAAAGTTCTATCAATAAGACAAAGAAACTATGATGCAACATGAAAAGGCGCAAATAAAAGATTCATGAATAACAATGCTTTGCAAGACGTTTGTTTGTTTCACACAAAGAAAACACATCATAATAGCATTCATCTTGTCCTTCATAGAGTAGCAAATTTAATTGCATAGGACACGTTCAAAGTTCATAAGAGTGACTAGATAGAAATAGTTTAAAACAAGCAATATCAAGATATGCATCAATCAACTAGTCTTGGGACAATGCACATAGAACTAAGAATGGCCACTATGCTCTCAAAGTAGGTGCATAAAGGCAGAAGGTGGAGACTCAATATAATGGTGGAAGAAAGGCCTTCATAGAAGGAAGAAGAGATTCAAGTTTCATAAAGAGCTTCCAAAAATTATGGTACTTATAGCTTTCAGCTCTCATTGCCCCTATCATAAGCATCTTGAAGGTGATTAAGGTTAAAGTGACACAACTAAGAGGATACTTGATGTCTACGCACTTCTATTCTTGTAGACAGTTGTTGGGCCTCGAAGTGCAGAGGTTTGTAGAACAACAACAAGTTTTCCCTTAAGTGGATCACCCAAGGTTTATCGGACTCAGAGAGGAAGTGGTCAAAGGTATTCCCTCTCAAGCAACCCCGCAATCAAGATACAAGAAGTCTCTTGTGTCCCCAACACACCCAATACACTTGTCAGGTGTATAGGTGCACTAGTTCGGCGAAGAGATAGTGAAATACCAGTGGTATAGATATAAGACAACGGTGCTAGAAAATAGCTTGATGGCGTGTGGTTAACGTGGGAAAAGACTAAAGGCAAACTGAAATAAAGATGGAAGCAAGCAAACATGTAACATATCTAATTGCAAATGATGTATCAATGCTAAGAAACAAGGCCTAGGGATCATACTTTCACTAGTGAACACTCTCATATAAATATCTTCTCTTTATGATACTACTCTTAACTACTCTCCGGTTGGACACTCTAATCCATGGTAGGGCTATAACAGCACACCTCAAAGTAAGCCTTTCCCATCTAGAAAACCCCACACTATCACCTTGAGCACTAGATGGTTCCAACAAACACCACAATTTCATAAAGACATCCAACTCCAAATATAACTCATAACAAGTATTTGTAATCTCTAGCCTAAGTGCCACCATGGTGTGCACGCTGTCACTTTCACACACATAGGGAGAGCAGAGATCTATTAAAGCACTTGAGTAGCAAGGTAGATCTACTTGATTACAAAGCTCATGATCACAATATAATCATGCATAGAGAGAGATGAACACATAGCTACTGGTAGAACCCTTAGCCTCGAGGAAGAACTACTCCCTCATCATCATGGGAATCAGCAACGGTGATGGAGATGGTGGTGGAGATCGATGGAGATGGCTCCGGGGGCACTTCCCCGTCCCGGTAGGGTGCCAGAACAGAGACTTTCTGTCCCCCGAATCTCCCCTTCGGTGGCGGCGGCGCTGCAGAACTTTTCATGGATGGAGGCTTGACTATTTAGGGTTTATGCATCGTGAGGCTTCTTATAGGCAAAGAGGCAAGGTCGGTGGAGGCCGGAGGGGCCCACACCACCTGGTGGCGCGGCCAGGGCCAGCCCACGCCACCACATGGTGTGGCCGCCCTATGGCCCCTCTCCGTCTCGTCTTCTGGCTCCATGAGTCTTCCGGTAAAATATCAACTTTGGCTTTTGTCCCGTCCAATTCTGAGAATATTCATTTTCTGACTTCCTGGAACCAAAAACAGCAGAAAACATGCAACTGGCACTGTGGCATCTTGTTAATAGGTTAGTCCCAGAAAGTCTATGAAAAGTACTCCAAAGTTGGAACAAAACATAAGAAAGTAGATAAAACCAAGCATGGAACATCAAAAATTATAGATACATTTGCAATGTATCAACATCCCCAAGCTTAACTCCTGCTCGTCCTCGAGTAGGTAAGTGATAAAAAGAAAGAATAATTTTTGAGGTGACATGCACCATCATAAAATTGATCAAAGTATTTGTAAAACATTGAAAGCTGGGATCATAGTACTTCAATCATAACATGAAAGACAAGGTTCTAGCAATAAGACAAAGAAACTATGTTGCAACATAAAAAGGCACAAACAAAAGATTCATGAATAACAATGCTTTGCAAGACGTTTGTTTGTTTCACATAAAGAAAACATAGCATAGTAGCATTCAACTTGTCCCTCATAGAGTAGCAAATATAAATGCATAGGACACCTTCAAAGTTCATAAGAGTGACTAGATACAAATAGTTTAAAACAAGCAATATCAAGTCATGCATCAATCAACAAGTCTTGGGACAATGCACATAGAACTAAGAATGGCCACTATGCTCTCAAAGTAGGCGCATAAAGATAGAAGGGGGAGACTCAACATAAAAGTAAAAGAAAGGCCTTCATAGAAGGAAGTAGGGATTCAAGTCTCATAAAGAGCTTCCAAAAATTATGGTACTTATTAGCTTTCAGCTCTCATTGCCCGTATCATAAGCATCTTTAAGGTGATTAAGGTTAAAGTGACACAACTAAGAGGATATGCTTGATAAGTTATAAGCTAAAATCTCATGCCCCTTACTTACGAAGACCGAACCTCATGCTACTCAACTTTAGTCACGAGTAAGCTCTTATCACTGTAAGTACATATGTATCATAAAGAACCGCCAACAGGGTACCCCTTGCACATGATACAGGAGCTATCCCATAATCAAAATGACAAGGCAAGAAGACAATGAGCATCTCAACGATCTTTTTATTTGCTATTTGCATAGGTTTTTATTGAGGATGCTTCAAAGAGTGCTCATTATGGTGATGCTGCAAGTTTCCACCATGATTAGGCATGGCTTAGGCTAGCGACCTAGGAATTTCTCTAACACACATACAAACTCCATGATCTTACAAGTTCCACTTTTATTTCACACCGCCGGGATCCATAAGCAAAAGAACATGATATCAACGGGGTACAAAGTACACGTGCAATGTTGAAAGCGTTCCCCATGATACATGGTTCTGCTAATTTCAACTTATAAAGCGCAAGCATATACGCAACAAAGAAGGACCCAATGGTTCAAGTTTATTAAGGGCAAGAAAAGTAAAGTGTGCCGTCAAGTTCGTGAGAGCTTTAATCACTAGTTTTCTCATCACAAGTTTAATTTGGAAGGTAGACAAAAACATGAATATAATTGGAATAGCATAAGCTAGTAGGTAGGTATGGTGAACTCTTTGGAATAACTTGGTTTAGGGAGTTGTATGCATGAGTGGAGCTCATACTTGGTTGTGGAGGCTAGCAAAAGACTGGGAGCGACAAACTAAGAGAGCAATAATGGCCATAATCATGCAGAGCGACAAAACATCATTGATCAAATCATAAAGTGATACTACAAGTTGAAAACTAAAGGATCATAAAGGCTTATGGTGACTTGAGATAGTCATAACATGGTGTGAGCATGTGCCAAGTCAACCCAAATAAAGCATCAAAGGAGAATACCATAATACTATGCTTTAATATGCTAAAACAACGCATGATTCTTGCAAGGCACATTAAGCAATCTCAATTGTTTATAACATGTCATGCTACAACAAAGAATACTAAGAATAAGTCCAAAACAATATCAAGCATGGCATGACAAAGCATAGGCCACAGTCAAAAACAAGATCTCCACTTAAGCATGAACTTTCCTACTCTTTTCCAATCCAAACCAAACTAATTGAAAACCAATGTATGAAAGAGGGGGTCCAACCAATTTATTAAGAAAACTAAGAAAACAAAGCAAACAAAAAACCAAAACGAAAACGAAAAAGAAGACGCTCCAAGAACAACACAACTGTGCATGAAACAATAAAAATGAAGCGTTTGGAAGAAACCTGGGATTTTTATTGATGAAGAAGGGGGATGCCTTGGGCATCCCCAAGCTTTGAAGCTTGTACTTCTTGGATATTTATTGAGGTGACACGCGTGGCATCCTCAATCTTGAGCTTTAGTCCATCCTTCATCTCATTACTCATTCCTTCCATACACCTGAAATTTTTCCTTCATACAAAACTTCACACAATCTTTATTAGCAACATTAGTGCAATCAAGATAATAAGTCTTTTAGGTTCAGTTCTAACACCAATAAACATACATTAGAACACTAGCTAATGTAGCACTTCCCTCAAAAAGCTCAATTCCCCAAAAGAACTGAAAAAGGAACTAACAAGAAGCAAGTGCAAATAATGACACAAATCTGTCAAAACAGACTAGAAGGTAAAGAAGAATTTTTTCGAAGACCTTCTGTTGCTCAAATCAAAAAGTGTTGAGCTAACGAAAGTTAGATAACAACCTGGGGCAGAAGCAAAAAAATTCACGCCTCAAAAGGACGTAAAGAGATTTTAGACGAATTTTTAAAGTGAAGCACAGAAATCTGTTTCGGGACAGCAACTTTCCCAATCATTACTTCTCTCTCATTAGAGGTTACTCTTGGCACAAAAAGCAAATAAAAAGGATAAGGAGCGGTTATTACAGAGGTAATAACTTCCAAGACTCATCTAAAACTTTTGGATTATTTCCCAATACTACTTTTCTTTAATGCCTTTAAGTTAGGGATGATAGTTTGAGAAGATGCTCACATAAGAAATATGAATTGAAGTAAAAGAGAGCATCAAGAAGCAAATTCAAAGAACATTTAAGTCTAACCCACTTCCTATGCATAGGAATCTTGTAAATAAACAATTCATGAAAGCACAAAGCAACAAGCATAGTAAAGCAAAACAAGTGGAACTTCAAGACTTTCAACATAAAGAAGGGAAACTTAATATTGTTGAGATACATAAAACCATGTTTCTCTCTCTCATAATAACTTTCAGTAGCATCATGAATAAAATTAACAATATAACTATCACATAAAACATTCTTATCATGAGCCACATGCATATAATAATTATTACTCTCCACATAAGCATAGTCATTCTTATTAATTGTAGTGGGAGCAAATTCAATAAAATAGCTATCATTATTATTCTCATCACCATAATCATCAAATATAGGAGGCATATTGTAATCATTATTACTTTCCTCTTCAATAGTAGGTGGACTGAAAATATCATATTCATCATATATTGGAGGCATAGTATCATCAAAGTAAATTTTCTCCTCCATGCTTGGGGGACTAAAAATATCATACTCATCAAAACTAGCTTCCCCAAGCTTAGACTTTTCCATAGCATTAGCAATAATGGTGTCCAAAGAATTCATACTAATAATATTGCTATTAGCATGCAAAATGGGTTTTTTAATTTTCTCTTCAAACACTTCATGTCCTAACTCAAGATAAATACTATAAAGCTCTCTAATTTTGTTGTTGTTTTCCATTAAGCCTAACTAGTGAAAATAAAAACAAGAAACAAAAAGACAAAATTGCAGAATCTAACGGAAATAACTTCGAGCACTCACACTGGAGGATGTGAGTACCTTTTACCTTACCTCCCTAGCAACGGCGCCAGAAAATAGCTTGATGTCTACGCACTTCTATTCTTGTACACAGTTGTTGGGCCTCCAAGTGCAGAGGTTTGTAGAACAACAGCAAGTTTTCCCTTAAGTGGATCACCCAAGGTTTATCGAACTCAGGGAGGAAGTGGTCAAAGGTATTCCCTCTCAAGCAACCCTGCAATCAAGATACAAGAAGTCTCTTGTGTCCCCAACACACCCAATACACTTGTCAGGTGTATAGGTGCACTAGTTCGGCGAAGAGATAGTGAAATACAAGTGGTATAGATATAAGACAATGGTGCTAGAAAATAGCTTGATGGCGTGTGGTTAACGTGGGAAAAGACTAAATGCATACTGAAATAAAGATGGACGCAAGCAAACATGTAACAGATCTAATTGCAAACGATGTATCAATGCTAAGACACAAGTCCTAGGGATCATACTTTCACTAGTGAACACTCTCATAAATATCTTCTCTTTATGATACTACCCTTAACTAATCTCCGGTTGGACACTCTAATCCATGGTAGGGCTATAACAGCACACCTCAAAGTAAGCCTTTCCCATCTAGAAAACCCCACACTGTCACCTTGAGCACTAGATGGTTCCAACAAACACCACAATTTCATAAAGACATATAACTCCAAATATAACTCATAACAAATATTTGTAATCTCTAGCCTAAGTGCCACCATGGTGTGCACGCTGTCACTTTCAAACACATATGGAGAGCAGAGATCTATTAAAGGACTTGAGTAGCAAGGTAGATCTACTTGATTACAAAGCTCATGATCACAATATGATCATGCATAGAGAGAGAGATGAACACATAGCTACCGGTAGAATCCTTAGCCTCGAGGAAGAACTACTCCCTCATCATCATGGGAATCAACAACGATGTTGTAGATGGTGGTGGAGATCGATGGAGATGGCTCCGGGGGCACTTCCCCGTCCCGGCAGGGTGCCGGAACAGAGACTTTCTGTCCCCCAAATCTCCCCTTCGGTGGCGGCGGCGCTGCGGAACTTTTCATGGCTGGAGGCTTGACTATTTAGGGTTTATGCATCGGGAGGCTTCTTATAGGCGAAGAGGCAAGGTCGGTGGAGGTCGGAGGGGCCCACACCACCTGGTGGCGCGGCCAGTGCCAGCCCGCGCCACCACATGGTGTGGCCGCCCTATGGACCCTCTCCGTCTCGTCTTCTGGCTCCGTGAGTGTTCCGGTAAAATATCAACTTTGGCTTTTGTCCCGTCCATTTCCGAGAATATTCATTTTCTGACTTCCTGGAACCAAAAACAGCAGAAAACAGGCAACTGGCATGGTGGCATCTTGTTAATAGGTTAGTCCCAGAAAGTCTATGAAAAGTACTCCAAAGTTGGAACAAAACATAAGAAAGTAGATAAAACCAAGCATGGAACATCAAAAATTATAGGTACATTTGCAATGTGTCAATATGCTTGACAAGTTATAAGCCAAAATCTCATGCCCCTTACTTACGAAGACCGAACCTCATGCTACTCAACTTTAGTCACGAGTAAGCTCTTGTCATTGTAAGTACATGTGTATCATTAAGAACCACCAACGGGGTACCCCTTGCACATGATACAGGAGCTATCCCATAATCAAAATGACAAGGCAAGCAGACAATGAGCATCTCAACGATCTTTTTATTTGCTATTTGCATAGGTTTTTATTGAGGATGCTTCATAGAATGCTCATTATGGTGATGCTGCAAGTTTCCACCATGATTAGGCATGGCTTAGGCTAGCGGCCCAAGCGTTTCTCTAACACACATACAAACTCCATGATCTTACAAGTTCCACTTTTATTTCACACCGCCGGGATCCATAAGCAAAAGAACATGATATCAACGGGGTACAAAGTACACGTGCAATGTTGAAAGCGTTCCCCATGATACATGGTTCTGCTAACTTCAACTTATAAAGTGCAAGCATATACGCAACAAAGAAGGACCCAATGGTTCAAGTTTATTAAATGCAAGAAAAGTAAAGTGTGCCATCAAGTTCGTGAGAGCTTTAATCACTAGTTTTCTCATAACAAGTTTAATGTGGAAGGTAGATAAAAACATGAATATACTTGGAATAGCATAAGCTAGTAGGTAGGTATGGTGGACTCTTTGGAATAACTTGGTTTAATGAGTTGGATGCATGAGTGGAACTCATACTTGGTTGTGGAGGCTAGCAAAAGACTGGGAGCGACAAACTAAGAGAGCAATAATGGCCATAATCATGTAGAGCGACAAAACATCATTGATCAAAGCATAAAGTGATACTACTAGTTGAAAACTAAAGGATCATAAAGGCTATGGTGACTTTGGATAGTCATAACATGGTGTGAGCATGCGCCAAGTCAACCCAAATAAAGCATCAAAGGAGAATACCACTATACTATGCTTTAATATGCTAAAACAACGCATGATTCATCCAAGGAACATTAAGCAATCTCAATTGTTTATAACAAGTCATGCTACAACAAAGAATACTAATCATAAATCCAAAACAATATCAAGCATGGCATGACAAAGCATAGGCCACAGTCAAAAACAAGCTCTTTTTACCACTTAAGCATGAGCTTTCCTACTCTTTTCCAACCCAAACCAAACTATTTGAAAACCAATGTCTGAAAGAGGGGGTCCAACCAAATTAGTCAGCAAACTAAGAAAACCAAGCAAACAAAAAACCAAAATGAAAACGAAAAGGAAGACGCTCCAAGAACAACACAACTGTGCATGAAACAATAAAAATGAAGCGTTTGAAAGAAACATGAGATTTTTATTGATGAAGAAGGGGATGCCTTGGGCATCCCCAAGCTTTGACGCTTGTACTTCTTGGATATTTCTTGGGATGACATGCGTGGTATCCCCAAGCTTGAGCTTTAGTCCATCCTTCATCTCATTACTCATTCCTTCCATACACCTATAATTTTTCCTTCATACAAACCTTCACACAATCTTTATTAGCAACATTAGTGCACTCAAGATAATAAGTATTAAGGTTTAGTTTTAACACCAAATAAACTTCCATTAGAACACTAGCTACTGTAGCTCTTCCCTCAAAAATCTCAATTCCCCAAAAGAACTCAAAAAGGAACCAACAAGAAGCAAATGCAGAAAATGGCAGAAATCTGTCAAAACAGACCAGCAGATAAAGACGAATTTCTTTGAAGACCTTATGTTCCTCAAATCAAAAAGTGTTGAACTAACAAACGTTAGATAACAACCCGGGGAAGAAGCACAAAAATTTACGCCTCAAAAGGACGTTCAGAGATTTTACACGAATTTTTACGGTGAAACACAGAAATCTGTTTCGGGACAGCAACTTTCCCAATTATTACTTCTCTCTCATTAGAGGTTACTCTTGGCACAAAAAGCAATTGAAAAGGATAAGGAGCGGTTATTACTGAAGTAATAACTTCCAAGACTCATCTAAAACTTTTGGGTTATCTCCCAATAAGTACTTTTCTTTAATGCCTTTAAGTTAGGCATAAGAAGCAAGAGAAAATCAAGTGTTCTCAAATGAAGAAGCATTAAGATTAATACCAGAAATATCTTCAACAAGGCAAGGTATATCATCCAAATAAGTTCTAGAGGATCCTGTCTCAATGCTCTTAGGTTCACTATTTTCATCAAAAGGGTTTTCAGGAATGATCCAATCAAAATTCTTTTCTATGGCTTCATGTATTGCTACTAGTTTAAAGGGTATTGTTATCTTAGGTTCCTCCCCATTAGGTTCGGTTTTGTTCATCTTTTCTCATGTACCAATAACATCTACACATGAGCCTAGCATATTAAAATGTTCAAAAACTTTTCTAGCTTCCTTAGCAACATCATGGAATTTCTTAAGCAAAGTTTCTAGAATAAAATCCCTCTTTTCAGGGTCCTCAATTTCTTTAAGCTTAAGAAACATTACTTGCATTAAGGGATTAAGGCTAACAAACCTAGCCTCCAACATGTGAACTAAAGAAGCTGCAGCAATTTCATAATTTGGAGCAAGATCTACAAGGGATCTATCCTTAATATCATCATGTTTACTAACATGATTAAAGAACTTTTCAATATTATCTTTCCCAATTATAGAGCCACTACCTATTGAAAGGTCTTTCAGGGTAAACTTAGGGATCAACATGGTGAGCTAAGGAGGAGGCAACAACTAAAGGAGACTTAATTTTTTTGTGTTTTTGATAAAGAAAGCAAACTAGTAAAACTATTTTTTTTGTGTTTTTTTTGATAAAGAAACAAGCAAACAAAGCAAATGTAAACTAAGAAAAACAAAAATAACAAAGTAAAGAGATTGGTTATGAGGGACTCCCCTTGTGTAAACCCGGCAACGACGCCAAAAAAATAGCTTGATGGCCCAAAATATATCGAGCTTGTTGGGGAACCCCAAGAGGAAGGTATGATGAGCACAGCAGCAAGTTTTCCCTCAGTATGAAACCAAGGTTTAATCGAACCAGTAGGAGCAAGGAAACACCCCAAAGGTGTAGCTAGCTGAATGTTGGCAGGGCGCACTACCAGTGCCAACAGCAACGTGGAGACCTGCACAACACAACCACATAACTTTTCCCCCAACTTGTGATGAGGTTGTCAATCTTACAGGTTTTGCTGAAAACAAAGGATTAAATGTATCGAATGGAAGGAAGTAATAGTTTGCAGAAAGTAAACACAAAACAGTAAACAATTTGTAGATTGTTTGTAAAAGAAAGGACCAGGGTCCATAGTTCACTAGAGGTGGCTCTCCTTAAGATAGATAACATGCTGGGTGAACAAATTACAGCGGGGCAATTGACAAACATCGAGAAAGCAATACATGCATATACTGATCATCTTGACTCCTTTGGAACTTATTTGGGAATTACAACATTATACATAGACCGTCATCCAACTACATCTATGACTAATAATCCACCTTCAAGTTATCATCCGAACCCCCTCCAATATTAAGTTGCAAGCAACAGATTATTGCTTTACAAATTGCGTGTAAAGTAAAAAATACGATTGTTCTATGAACAAAGGATTGTTGTTTTCTCCCTAGTAGCAACATCACATCTAGTACCTTAGAGATTTCTATCACTTCCCCAGATTACCAGAGGCATGAACCCACTATCGAGCAAAATACTAACTCTTGGAGTTGCTAGCATCTACTTGGCCAAGATAGCTATTAACAACGGAAAGCATGAAAGATCACAAATAACAAAGACATGATAGAATCAATAATCAATCTGAAATAGCATCTCAATATCCATCAGATCCCCGCAAACACAACATGCAGAATTACAAAAAGATGATCTTGATGATGAACGGAGCTCACAAGATCTAAACATGAAAGCACAAAGGAGGAGAACCAGCCATCTAGCTACTACATGGACCTGTAGTCCAGAGATGAACTACTCACGCATCACAACGGAGGCTTGCATGATGATGAAGAAGGCCTCCAGGGTGAATTCCCCTCTTCGGCAGGGTGCCGGGAAGAGCTTCAAATCCCTCTCTATCTAGGGACAGAGACGACGGCGTCTACAGACTCTTTCGTGGATTTTTGATCGGGTACTTAGGGTTTTCGTCCCGAGGGCATCTTATAGGCGGAAGGAGAGGCCGAGGGGGTGCTAGGGTCGGCCATACCACCCCGTGGCGCGGGCCAGGCCTGGCCGCGCGGCCAGGTGGTGTGGCCGGACCCTAGCCCTTCTCTGTCTCGTATTCTGGCGTCAGATGTCTTCCAGAAAAATAGGCACTTTGGCTTTTGTCCCATCCAATTCCGAGAATATTCATTTTCCGACTTTCCTAGAACCAAAAACAGCAGAAAACAGGCAGCTGGCACTGTGGCTCTTGTTGATAGGTTAGTCCAAGAAGTCATATGAAAAGTACTCCAAAGTGTGGACAAAACGCAAGAAAGTAGATAAAACCAAGCAGGGAACATAAAAAATTATAGATACATTTACAATGTATCAACAGCAGCCCAACTATACGGCGGGAGCACAATATTCTGCCCGTATAGTTTGCCTGTATAGTTGTGTCCGACCACAAAAACGCCACGAGAGGTTCCTCCAACCCCAAAACTTAAATCCTTTTTCTTTCTTCTACCTCTAAACTCTCTCAAAACCTCAATAGATCTTCATCTCTACCCAATTTCGTTCAATTTCCTCGCACACAAGTGACTACGGTATGTTTCTCCTATGATCCTCCAATTACTTTTTGTAAATTCATCTTTGATCTATTGTCATTATCAATCTAAGGTGAGACCTACTATGAACTAATTTCCATGATTATCTTGCCTAGATAATTACTTTGAGGGATTCTTTAGTGTGATATGATGAGGAATACCTTATGCTTATTGTTGTTGGATCAAAATGTTTTATTTTGTCTTTATTTATTATTTTAGATGATGAACACAAGGAGCCAAACTCATGCTCGTGCCGCCGCTAGCGCTTCTCGGGATGTCACTCAAGAACGCATGGGGATATAGTTCAGGAATGAGCTCCAACATGATCACTTCGACATGATCAAGAACCGAGAAGTGACGGCAACCAAGTGGGCTTGCCCCATTATATTGAACAAACTCGGTATTTTTAATGACTTCAATTTACTTTGAAATAGGGCTGGCTTGCAAAACTTTGTTTTCAATGATGTTCCTACCTATCGCCGGTTAACCATTGCATTCCTAAGTTCTTTGCAATGCACCGTTAAACTATGGCATGGAGAGGACCGGATTTCTTTTCGGCTTATGAACAACAATCACACTTTATCACTATATGAATGGTGCGCATGCTTTAATTTTCCAAACAATAATGATAATGACTTGCGCGCATCCTTTATTGGCTTAGACCCTTCCCCTGAACAATATTATAATGGAATGAGCTTCACTTCTAGAGTGAGCAAGGGTAAGAATATTCAACATCCTGCAATTCACTATTTGTTCTATGTTATTGCTAACACCTTGCAGGCATGAAATGAGTTCACGAGACTCAATGAGGAGGACATCTTAGTCCTTGCAAAGGCTGATTTCAACAACTGCCACTTTACACTCAACTTGGGCGCAATCCTTGTGTGCTACCTGGAGCACCAATCCTCCCAAAGACAAGGACCAATTACAGGTGGAGGCATCATCAACGTGCTTTCCACTGCCCTAGGCATCAACCTAGGTGAGTTGCAACCTGTGCTAGGTGAGCGACGTGTTGGTTTCTCTACTTTGAAAGCTTGTGGAATGCTCACTAGGAGAGGTGGTGTTTATTACTTGCATATTTCTGGAGCTGGGGGTCTCTACCCTGCTCTTTTGCCTAATGGTCTTTTCTCTATCGAGGAAGGATGTTTGCTATATGACTTGCAGGTTGAGAAACACAACCCGAGGAGGATATTCCGGATGAGGATGAGGACCAAGGATATGACCAAGAATAGGAGCAAGAAGTTCCTCATGAAGAGGAGCAGCCACCAACCCGGTTCGCTACATACCAAGACTTCCAAGAACTTGGAGGGACTATGGAGAGGATGCATAGCCTCTATTTGAACCTCTGAGAATCAACTAGTAATTTATCAAATCAATTTGCGAACTAGAGTTCCGAGTTTTTCCCGCCACCACAATGATTTGAAGGGCTTGCAAAAGCCTAAGATTGGGGAAGTTTCCTCATTTATCTTTATTTGGCGTTCATTTGCTTTTATTTATTTTCGAGGTTATGTTTTTAATTCGAGTTTATAAGCACTCGTGTTGGTTTCCCCAACACTTTATCTTTAGTTATTTATATTTTCTTTCGAGATTTTCTAGCCAAGCTTTGCTGCTAATTTTCTATTCTTTAATTCCCTCTCTAAAAAAACAACAAAAAATTTCTCCATTTATCTTTATTTTCCCTCTTGCTTTTCTTTTCGCCTCGAGGTTCTCATGTATTTGCAAGAAGAGTGATTGATTTCGAGTTTCCAAGAAACGAATCAAAAAGGAATAGAGAAGTCGAACCAAACATGAGAGGTATGCCTTAACACTCCCCACTTTTGAAGTTTGAGAAACCCATGCTAGTTAGTAGTAATGTTGAGATATTATATTGGTGGAGTGAGTCTTTGTATTGTAGTAAAATTTTGTTTGCATGGGTATTTAGTTGGGTACGTTTTGTTCCATCTCTTGTAGTTAACCAAGTCTTGCCTAAAAAATTACTAAACAATTGTAATAACAAAAAGTCTCACAATTGAAGGCTTGGGTGTTGTAGTGTTTTGTCTTGAAGGCTTATTTCTAGAGACTCTCAACATTACGGAAAATGTTGTTTGACTTGATAGCTCTCTTTAAAAGGATTTGTTCGATTGAATTAATGTTTAGCGGTTTTTGTGAGCATGCCAAAGTTTGACTTGTGAATCATAAGAATGATATAGCTTTATGCATGTCAAACTTCATGGGATTCCAACAACTCCGCTAGCGTACGAACAATCTTCATGGAGGAAACTCCTAGATTTCGGCTATGAGTTGATTAAACATATGTAGAAGCAATGCTATAATGGGTAAGATTCTTGGCACTCTCGGGTGGCTGTGTTCATGATGGAATCACTCCTCTGGCTATTATGAGTAATCATTGTAGAAAAGGAACAAAAGCCTTGGTGATGCCATGAGTGTCCAACACAGCCCGATAAGCTAATTAAAGTCTTTGGCATGCTCTCAATTACTTAAGAACTGAAATTCTTGAAGGACAATGAATAGAAAAGTAGTGCTTGAATAGTCTTGATTTATTGATCTAGGAGAATTGAGATACTCTAGTATATATATGCTTTTCATGACAACTCTCGCACTCTTAATTTTACATGATTATACTTTATTGTTCAAAGGCAAGCCTATGAGTTGATTGCATGCCATGGAATAAAGTTTACTCATTTGAATCATCCATGTTAACAATAATCTTGCGGCGCTATAAGGATGCATGAAAACCCGTATGATATGCTTGCCATTACTCTATCTATGCTGAGGTTTTTCAGATTTATAAAGTGGAGGAAACATGAGACTACCAATCAAGAGTAAGATCATCATCTCGTTATTTCATTTTAAATTCTGAGTTCCTTTTTGGTTTTGGTTTTCTTGCTCGAGGATGATCAAGTTTAAGCTTGGGGAGGTTGATGGCTCTGAAATATAGCCGTCCACGCCCACATTTAAACTGGATATTATTCATATTTTTAATGAAATATCACTCTAAATCCTGCCACTAATGCCTAATGATCAAAGGGGTATGCAATCCTTTCTTTCTATTTTTCCCTACATAGATAATGACGTTTGATGATGGGAATCACTACATTAAAGTCAAAGATACGAGATTTCCAACAACCAGAACAAACCAGGAGCCGTGAAGCGAAGACAGACGCTTTAACGACCAACTATACGGTGGGAATAAATCCTGGCCATATAGTTCCGGTCGTATAGTTGACATCGATGCCGCTAGGTCAAACAGAACAACTTTCGTGAAGGGAACCCTATATAAAGAGGCTTGGGGCGATGATAAACGGGCACTCTCCCAGATCATCAGCCACCCCCAGATTTCCATCCACAACACCGAAGAGCCACCAGAGGAATAGACTTAGATCTAATCTCCAAACCCATCTCCACCACCATATCCATATTCCTCCACTTGTAATAGTAGATCTCTTCTTCGATTGGCGACATTGTAAGACTATTTGCTATCAATCTCATGATTTCCATTACAATGTTTATCATCTTTGATCTCATCTCTATGTGTGAGTAATTCTCCGTGGGCTAAGGGCTGCCGCCTAGCCATGTAGCTTTCTGTGCATGTTATTTATCATAGATGGGATCATGTATTAGTTTGTATGACATGATGATTATTGTATCCTCTCTTGCCTCAATCTAAGGACTTGTCAGGTACCCAAGACCCCAAGGATTGAGCCAGGTATAGGGAGTATGAGTAATGACTAATCTGCAGGTTGGGAACCCAAGTGACAGAAGGGGTAGTACGGCTGTATGTGCGGGATTTACTTGGGATTAATGGTGATGTCACTATGCATATCATTAGTTCTCTTTCTTCTATGGATGAGACTAGTAGGTTATTGCTATAGGAAGTTGTGGAGGCAATAGAAATTATAGATGCACTGCCCATATATAATTTATCTTGCTCTAACAATGACATGCATACTTTATTATTATCTTTTATTCCCATCATATGTTTTGCACATCTACAGGTGAAACCGAACGCCCTAGGCCCTCTCTCTCCATAGTCGACAACAACAAAAAGACGCAAACTCTTGGTCCAGTAAATACACAAAAGGAATTCTAAAACTCCCAAAGGTCCGTTCAAGTAACTTCACTATGCTTCTGCTTCCCGAGGATTTGATAAACCTAGGTCTACTAGGGAAAAAGAGCTATACTACATCTGTAATCTGGATCGAAGGTATCAGTCACCCATCCTAAAATTGCTCTAGGCCATGCACGCTTAACCTCAGAGTTCTTTTTGGATGAGCTTCCGGAAGAGAAGTTGCAACTTTGTTGATATGGGTATCCTATCAATCCTATTAAGCCATGCGCTAGGGTCCCACATACACCCACCCTTAGAAGATCGACACCCTCGTTGATCAACCACAAGCCAGGAACCTTCCCTCTTGGCACTTGTTTGTGTGTCAAGTGTCGGCACATGTGGCATGCCACGTCCACTCTGAACCACACGCGCCATGCTCCACATGTCTGCCACTGACCCGCACATGCCCGTTTAGCTGGGAGGGTCGGCTCTGATGCCAAATTGTAATACTTCGGACCCTACGCTCTAAGAAACAAGCCGATATGATCCAAAAGTGGACAAGACGTACTACCTGTTTGACGTGATTTTGTACCAGTTAAAACACTGCATGATATTTGAAAGTCGTGGATACAAGTATACTACTTCTATATGCATACATGTATTTCTCTTTGCTTTATTTTACAGGTTCATGGACTAGCATCACATGTTGGTATTGCAACCAGGGTAGCTGATGGACTCCAAATATAGCTAGCCAAATCGTAAGCTGCAGGAGTCTTTCTAGCTAGCTAGCCTCTGGACTCTCCATGGATGCAGCGGGGCGATTGTACGTGTATACGTACGCATGCAGATACTTATGCATAACCAGCCAGCTGGACAACGAAGATAAGAGATTAGCTACGTTTAAACTGCCTGGGCTCGACTAGAATATCACGCGGCGACCAGGGGCCCACAGGCAGCCGTGCAACCAGGTACGTATTGTTTTATTCTCCTTTTTATTTTACTGTGCAGATCGTGTGCGCCAAGAAGTTAAGCGGAGGAGATAAACAGTCCGGACGTTTCCATCGCTATCTATTCCAAGAAAATCGGCAACAGCCAAACGACCGCGATGCGCAGCTCTATCCTCCGCCTATATATACCTAGGTAGAAGGAAGACGCGGCAGGGAGAAAAGGAGCGGATCGAGAGAGCAAAGGATCTGGAGGAAGACCCAGAGAAGAGGAGGCGGCGAAGATCGCATCTGGACACACGCACAGCTCGTGTGGACGGAAAGAAGATCCAATCGCCGCAGGCGACCCGTGAAGCTAGAAGAACCTGAGCAGATCAAGGATCAAGAGGAGAAGGACGGACGACCATGGATGCGAAGACCACCTTCCCCACAGGTTGTGTTTGAATTGTTTCTTCTCTTCCTCTCACAGATAGCACGCCCAAGGTCCAGCACGCGGACGCCGCGAGCTCACCTCGTCCTGCCCGTCGTCGGAGCTCGCCAAGATGCCGCCCGCCGTCGGAGCTCGCAGGGATTCTATAGCACCATCGGAGCTCGCTAAGACACTGCCCGATAGCTGATGTGCCCGCGATGCTGATGAAGCTCGCCAAGACGCCGCCGGAGCTGCCGAAGACGCCACCGTGGAGTCATAAGCAGCCCGTCAACTATGGCGCCGGCACGCAGACGCCGCTACGCGAGGGATCGATTGAGGAGCATGTTGAACCTTCCGTGCTGATACGGCCCGAGTCCAGACTTGCAGGATCAAGATGGCGACAGGTTGAACATCGCGGGACAGGCACATCGTGATTTAACAACGGGTGGTGTGGCGACGAGAGCGGCGTCGACGCCGCGTTACTGCGAGGTGCATCATCGACCAAGCGCGGCGGCGCGACGTGAGCAAGGCGGCGTAGTGCCTCAAGAAGAGCAGCCGTGCATGCATGGAGACTACACGATGCATGTGATGCATTAGTGCATGCCCCATGCACAATGGAGTAGCGTATGGCGCGGCCAATCATCGGGTCGCGGCGCCATATGCTCTCCTTGGAGGCAGATCAGGCCCTCGACAACGACCACTTCGTGATCCCGTGAGACGGCGCCTTTGGTCACGCCGGCTGCCGTAAACTCGGCGCTGCACCGAGACTAAGGAGCCGACCACGCCGGCCATGCCGATATGAGCGACACTGGTCTCCTAATAAAAATACTCCCGCGAGGCATACCCCTTCACACCCCGACGAAGCCGCAAAGTCGTCAAGAAGTCCCAGCCAAGCGGACTGCATCCATCTAAATCAACAACTCTTCATCGCCGTTCAAGACCGACGAGGCGAACGGCGGGCGGGCGAGGCCGGAGCAAAGGCCACGCTTTCAGCGGCGCGTGTACCGACGAGGACACGGGCTCTGCCGCTGCCCACACACACACCATCACCACCACCATATATGCAGGACGTGAAGCGAAGACGACAAAGACGACCACGCGGCTTAATCGGAGGTGTCTCGCGGCGTAACCCGCGGGAGTAATTAACCGGGAGCTTTCCGAGGCCCCGGGAACCAGGAGATCCTACAATCGCCGTTGTCAGGCTGGCCGCGCTAGTAGGCCACGGAGCGCAAATCTTCGGGAATTGTATTTGTTATCTCAAATGATTAATGAAATACTGTTCCCACCTATTTTGTTTTCTTTGTGTATTTATTATACACTGGCACGCCCGCACTTTTCCTTTATCTTACCGTACCCCGGTGCGCATGAGAGAAACTACCGCTCCCGCACATACTCGCGGAGGCGTCCTGTATGTTTTTCTCGTGTCAAACAAATTGGCACGCCCGGTGGGACGCGGTTCTCCTCCCATCTTTGCTTCGCCGTGGTCGTCGGAATCGTCTTCGCCCGTTCATCCATCCGCACAGCATACTGCATGACAAGGCACAGGTATTGACTCCCGCTGATCAATGATCATGTTCATGCAGGAGGACCGTACAACTACACCGAGCCTATGACGATCCAGTTCGGGTCGCGGCCGCCCATGGTGTTCTTTGAGATGGGCGCCAAGGTGTACATGCACGAAGCTCAAGACCCTGCGCAATTCCAGGTCTTGAAGAACAAGAAGGCGCAAAAGCGGGCAGCTGCCAAAGCAAAGAAGGAGCGCCGCGAGCTGATGCTCGAGGCTCGCGCCCTGTTGAAGGAGTCAACAAGGGCCGAGATCAAAGGGGATGTGGAGGCTGCTCAGCGCCTCCGCATCAAGGCTGCCAACAGACGGACGGGTGCGGCGTCACTTCGCGCGCCTACCTCGACACCACCACCAACGCCGCCAAAACCGACAGCTAGGCGCACCGAGGTGGAACTCATCGAGGGTTTGGAGGCCGCCTCCTATCACTTGCGGAGGCTGATGGCAAGCGCACGCTTGTCAGATAGCCCGCACTCGCTTCGGAACTACAGGAGGAAGTACCGCAAGGTACAGCGGCTCCAACAACAGATAAGCTCGCGCGTCGCTCAATGCGCGGTGCCCGAGGAAGACTGGTCCCTTGGTGCCGGGGACCTGGCCGACAAGGTGTTCACCTATGCGAACACCATCACCCCACCCTACAACTTGTTCCCTGATGAATGGGCGAACGAGCCATTGAAGGTCAAGCAGATGATACGACGCACCATCATGAAGGAGTTCTGGAAGCGGCGCTCACGCAAGGAGCCCATTCTTCCAGGCCCTACGATCGCCATCAACCGAACGCTTCGGGAGGCATGTGGGCACCATGCCTCCATACTTCAACGGTGGAAGGACGATCCCTTCCAAATGATAACAGGTTTGCCGTTCTTCGAAACGAGGCACCTGCTCCACGCAGCGAGGACCTACGGCGTGAATTTCGCCAACTCCAGGAGCAAATGGACAACATCCAGAGGCGGCTCCATCATCAAGAAGCGCCACGTACATCACCGACACGAGCTGGGGGCAGGACGACACGGCAAGCCCCGAGCTATCGGCCTCAACATGAGCGTCGTACCTTGGCGCCCATGACGTCAGCCTTCACCAACTCGTCCCATTCGTGGGAGGCATCCTAATATGCCCCCACGATGGAATCAATGGTCACGCCATCAAGGAGATGAGAGGAACTCGTCCCACCCAAGTGTGGCGACCAAGGGATCCTCCGCGGGCTCCACTTCCACCACGACCATCTTCTCCTTCTAGGCGGGGAGATCAACTCCGAGTGCAGCCACCACAGGAAACGTCTACGTCCGCTTCTCGTGCTGCACCACCTCTTCAGCCTACACCTCGCGTAACTTCCAAGGCCGCCATGGAGAACCAGCGCAAACGGGAGAGGCGTCGAAGGAACCGACAAGTTCTGTACAAAGAACTAGAAGACTTGGTACTTCGGTATACCCAAGTCCGTGTACGACCCGATGGTGGGGTCGTGCAAGAAAACGACAGGATCGGCTTCGCATCTCTCCCGAGTTGGAGCGACACGGCGGTACAATTACCTTTCAGTCGCCTAACACCGAAGCCACGCAAGCCATCATCGCGGCATGCGGGGGAGAAGAACATAGAGGCTCCACCCTCGCTCCCTCAAGCAACCACACATCAAGACGGTGAACATGTGAAGGCTGCCGTGATAGCCTCATCTTCCGAGAAGCAAAAGACACCCGCATCGACGGCCACGCCAATGGAGGGTGTGGAGGAGTCTCACCACACGACTTCCCCAAACCACGAAGAAGGGCCCGGGGCTACAACTAATGTTGCCCCAGGACAAGGCGCGACGCTCCACGTGCTACCTTGTTTCCCTCGCAGGTGCAGAACAAGACAAGGAGAAAGAGATGACAGAAAAGAACCTCGCCCCATGCGGCACTCTTGTGGTGCGCCCGAGGATGGAGTCAAGCGATGGATGGCAACCTCCGGAGGTCACTCACGAATTTGGCTATCCCTCGGATGAGGAGATTGTGCCAAATCCGAAGGCGGACTTCAAGAAGGCATTCCTACCACGCCTTGGCCATGTACGCTCATGGTTCAAAGGCGCCGAGGCAGAATCAAGGCCAACCACATCCTCGTCTCAAGATGGAGCGAGATCGAAAGCCCCATGCCTTCCTATCACGACGGAAGGGCTCATCTCGAAGGAGATGCGGGTATCATCTGGACATATCACCGTCGCTACACCGACATCAACTCACGACTTCCCGAATTCAAACAAGATATTGCGGATGGCGAGTCGACCGGGGCCAAGACACGGCTAAAAGTCTGTTGCGCCAAGTGTGACAGATGGATTAGCTAGAGAGGACGGACTGGCCGACTACATCGATGATGAGGGGAGCTTATCCGACTCTTCTTCTTCATCCTCATTGGAGAAGCTTCCAAACTCTCCTCCATATCATGAGCTTGCACCGTCTGTGCCATCCGATTGTGAAGATGGCCTTGAAGACCTTCATACCTGCCCGCATGGCGGTGGATGGTGGAAAGGGCGACGAAGCAAGTACGTGACGAAACCGCACTTGAAGAACAGATTCAAGAGCAACGCCAGAAGATTGACCAACTGACGTCAAAGCTCGACCAATTCATCGAGCTCATGATAAACAACAGCAACAACAACGGTGTTCCACCCCCAAGCGTACCACAAGGAGTGGTAGACCCACAAGTGGAGGAGCTACAGGCTGGCACTCTAGCGACTGCGCCACCCAATCAGGAACGACAACAAGAAGGAACAAGTGCACCCACTCGACATTGGGCTACACCCACCATCCCAACCACTGAAGTGACACAGCAAAGTATGCTAAAAGGCTACCATGATATGCTTAAAGGCATGGTGGACGAGAGATTCAGGCAATTGAAGGCCGATAATGCTCCTCGCACCATAGAGCGGTGGAGAAGCCCTATGAAGCATGGCACGACCTGGTGTCATTCCCCGCAGGGTGGCACCCACCAAAGTTTCGTCAATTCGATGGGACAGGCGACGCAAGGGAGCACTTGGCATACTTCGAGGCGGCATGCGGCGACACCGCGAACAACTCGTCACTTCTCCTACGACAATTTTCAGGATCGTTAACCGGCCCTGCCTTTCATTGGTATAGTCGTCTACCGGTTGCATCCATCGGAAGTTGGTCAGGCATGAAGGAAGTCTTCAAGAAGCACTTTGTCGCCATGAAGAAGGACTTCTCAGTTGTGGAGCTCGCACAAGTTCGACAGCGACGAGATGAGTCCATCGATGAATACGTCATTCGCTTCCGCAATAGCTATGTGCGGCTCGCTCGAGAGATGCACCTCGAGGACGCCATCGAGATGTGCGTCCACGGGATGCAACAGCATTGGTCACTTGAGGTCTCTCGGCGCGAGCCTAGAAACTTTAGTGCTCTAAGCACGGCGGTGGCAGCAACAAAGCTCGAGTTCGAGAAATCGCCGCAGATCATGGAGCTTTACAAGAATGCTAGTGCATTCGACCCGGCCAAGCGCTTTGCCTCGACATCCAAGCAAACCAATACCGGCACCAAGATGAAGGCACCGGTGGAGGCGAACGCTGCCAGAGTCTTCTCCTCAACACCACAAGGCAACGTCCCAATGTTGGGCGCAAGAGGCGAGCAAGTTGGAGGAAGGCAACGACCAACGATGCAAGAACTCCTCAAGAAACAATACATCTTTCGCAGGGATCTAGTGAAGGACATGTTCAACCAGCTAATGGAACATCGAGCCTTGGACCTCCCAGAACCTCGAAGACCCGATCAGATGAGGATGATGGATAATTCTTTGTTTTGTCCATATCATAGGTACGTGGGACATGTCATTGAGGATCAGACGCCTTCAAGGAGTGGCTCCAAAGAGCCGTCAATGAGAAGAGGATCAACTTGGACCCAGAAGCCATCAATCCAGGTTATCAAGCGGTGAACATGGTGAGCATAGCTACACCCTCTTCATCAAGGCAAGACAAGGACGACGAGGAATCATGGGCGGCGTTCTCAGAAGTTGAGAATCAACTATCAAGTCTCATCGTTGCCAAGACATCAAGACCTTCTCTTCATCAGGAGGTGACCTCGACCTCATACAAAGAGAATCCTTGGAACATAGTGCAGCGAAGGACGCACTCGAGGAACCCTACACCTCGACCACCTCGTCCGGCATCATCAACACGCGCTTCCCCAATGATCCTCAAGCGACTTGATCCAAGTCAGCGCCGGCCTCCACCAAGATTTGTCCCAAGATCCGAGGGAGACGAGTCCTTCCCTCGACCAAGGCGCATGCTACCCACTTTGGCCGATTCATGCATGAGACGTGAAGCGAGCGCCAATGGAGGAGACAAAAGGAGCAAAAGGGGAAGCTGGAACCCCTCAACCATCCACCCTTGAGAGTTGCAATGTCGTCCTCAACTACAAGGATAGGCCTAGCTCCGATTCAGATGACGTGTTCACCCCCGAAGAGCAAGAGGCATTCCAGACTGAGGGAGCCATGAAAGATTTGCAGATTGAAGAAGTGAACATGAACTTGCGGGGGGGCAAGGTTCTACCCGAACTCCCGAAGGCCAACCAAACAAGAAGGGACAAGGTAACAACCCAAAAGGAGGTGCCCGCGCAAGATGAAGCACCAGAAGGACAGGCTGAAGGGAAGACGAAGTCACATGAAGTCGACTACAACATCATCGCCCACCTCAAGAGGATCCCGGCACTTCTGAGTGTACATGATGCCCTCATGATGGTGCCAGACCTCCGTGAAGCCCTTGTCAAGGCGCTCCAAGCTCCGGAACTCTATGAGGTGTGCATGGCAAAACACCGTCTCTTCACCAACCCCTGCTTCGTGAATGAGATTACGTTCGATGAGGAAGACAATATCATAGAAGATGGTGCCCACAATCGTCCACTCTATGTAGAAGGGAACATCGGCGTCGCATACCTTCGTAGAATCCTCATTGACCCAGGATCTGCCGTGAACATACTACCCCTTCGGAGTTTGACAAGGGCTGGTTTCACGGTAGATGATTTGGAGTCAACCGACGTTATGATATGCGGCTTCGACAATCAAGGAAAGCCAACGTTGGGTGCCATCACGGTGAAGATCCAAATGTCAACATTCAGCTTCAAGGTACGCTTCTTCGTCATTGAAGCGAACACCTACTCAGCCCTCTTAGGAAGGCCATGGATACACAAGTATCGTGTGGTGCCTTCTACCCTTCACCAATGCTTGAAGTTCCTTGACGGCAATGGCACACAACAACGCATCAACGGAAACACCAACCCCTACACCGTCCAAGAGTCGCATCATGCGGATGCGAAGTACTACTTCCCTGTTGAAGATAATGATTATAAGCTCGGGCGGACAACACCAGCAGTTGATGTCTTGGTCAAGCCTGGTGTCACACCGGCAGTCGAGGCAAGACGGCTCATCATGCCGGGTTCACCAAAGGACGTACAGGTTTCCTCTTCATGGAGTCTCAAGCACTCCGCACGAAGACGATCTCCCTCAACCGCTCAACACGAAGACAAGCGCTACTCCCCAGTAGCGATGGGGAGTTCTACTCCAACGTCATCGGGAGGAGGCTCTTCTATGCCTACCCCGTCAGCCCCATTGATTTTGAAAGCTAGATTACCATCATCAACACCAATCACGCTGAGGTCAACCCCAACACCCAAGGCTTCCACATCTTCATCGACTTTGGCGCACCACGAGCCTGATGGTTTAACACTTGGAAGCTCTGCAGGTGCCCAGGGAAGTTCGAAGATGAGGACCGGCAGCAGTGATGCGCCACCAGCCATCACATTATGGGTGCAACTCTCCAAAAGAGGAGCAAGTGCCGCACAAGCGAGTGGTCAAAGAAGAATACAAGAGTTAGAGGAAGTAGCAAGGGGAGCTCAAGGAGTGCAGCCCCCATCCCTCTACGTATCCGTGTCTTCTCCATTGGAGGTTTGGGCTATCCCAAGTTCATGCGGGTCTAGAACCCAAACCATTTTCTATAAAGTTCCGCAGGTACAACACTGCGATTCAATATTTGAACTTCCTCAACCTTGCCATGAAGCGGAAGAAGCACTATCCACGACGATGAAGGTCGGGCCAAGAATGGCTCGTCTCCTAGAGAAGGCTGGTTTCGCTCTTCGCCGAAACAACAGAATGCCTGCACCGCCCGCTGTCTGTGAGGAGTGGTGGAGACAAGCAGAAGATCTCATCAAGAGTGAATGCAAGATCCGCCCCAAATTTGGGCTCGGCTACATCGACGCCGGTGACACAAAGGGCAAAGGCGATGGCCCACGAGCCACTTGTCATGCCACGTCCGTCTCCTCAGGAAGCGATGAGCTCGGCGAGGTCGAAGAGGAGATAGGTTCTACATCAGCTCCACCAGAGCTGGAAGACGGCGGACAACCCACCATCGACGAGCTCGTTGAAATCAATCTTGGGACAGAAGATGATCCACGCCCAACTTTCGTTAGCGCCACCGATGAAGAGGAGAGAAGGCTATCGAAGATTCCTGATGGAGTACCGGGATTGCTTCGCCTGGAGCTACAAGGAGATGCCGGGGCTCGACCCGCGTGTCGCTACTCACAAGCTGGCGATTGACCCGAAGTACAAACCCATCAAGCAAGCTCCACGACGCTTGCGACCGGAGTTTGAAGACCAAGTCATCGCCGAGGTAGATAAATTAATCATTGCAGATTTCATCAAAGAGGCCAAATACACTACGTGGCTCGCCAACATCGTGCCGGTGGAGAAGAAGACTGGCCAAGTGCGTGTTTGCCAGGACTTCCGTGACCTTAATCGTGCGTGCCCCAAAGACGACTTTCCCCTCCCGATCACAGAGATGGTCGTTGACTCCACAACGGGCCATGGTGCACTGTCCTTTATGGATGGCTCGTCAGGCTACAATCAAATCAAGATGGACCCCGAGGACGCCATCAACACTGCGTTCAGGACCCCGAAGGGTAACTTCTACTACACCGTCATGCCCTTTGGTTTGAAGAATGCCGGAGCAACATACCAGCGCGCCATGACATACATCCTCGGAGACCTCATCCACCATTCAGTGGAGTGCTATGTTGATGACATGGTGGTCAAGACCAAGGACCGCCAAGATCATCAGGAGGACCTTCGGATCGTCTTCGAGCGACTACGTCGACACCAGCTCAAGATGAACCCGCTAAAGTGCGCCTTCGCCGTACAATCGGGCCTCTTCCTCGGCTTCGTGGTTCATCATCGAGGCATAGAGATAGAACCAAAGAAAATCAAGGCGATCCTCAACATGCCTCCCCCTTCTAACCTCAAGGAGTTGAGGGCATTGCAAGGGAAGTTGGCGTACATCCGTCGTTTCATCTCCAACCTCTCCGGACGCATCCAGCCCTTCTCAAGTCTCATGAAGAAAGGAGCTCCGTTCGTGTGGGATGAAGGACGTCAAAAGGGCTTTGATGCCATCAAGAGGTACTTGCTTAATCCACCTGTATTGGCAGCTCCTGTACAAGGGCGCCCCCTTATTCTTTACATTGCAGCGCAGCCTACTTCTATAGGCGCCTTACTCGCTCAACACAATGATGAAGGGAAGGAGGTGGCTTGCTACTACCTGAGCCGCACGATGGTCGGTGCCGAGCGAAATTACTCTCCAATAGAGAAGTTGTGCTTGGCGCTAATCTTCGCGTTGAAGAAGTTGAGGCACTACATGCTCGCACTCCAAATCCAGCTCGTAGCAAGAGCGGATCCAATAAGGTATGTGCTAAGTCAGCCTGCACTAATGGGGCGACTCGGGAAGTGGGCATTGCTCATGATGGAGTTCGACCTCACCTTTGTCCCTCAGAAGGCGATTAAAGGACAAGCCTTAGCAGAGTTTCTTGCAGCGCATCCCGTCCCTGAAGACTCCCCGCTCGTCACCAACCTTCCGGATGAGGAGGTATTCACCGCCGAGCTCGAAGGTCCGTGGCAGCTCTACTTCGACGGTGCTTCCCGCACGGAGGTCAACCCAGATGGGACCCCAAGGCGGAGGCAGTGGCAGACTGGTGTTCAAAACTCCACGAGGCGAGGTGATGTACCACTCATTCTCCCTCCTCAAAGAAGAATGCTCCAACAACGAGGCCGAGTATGAGGCGCTCATCTTCGGCCTGCTCCTGGCCCTTTCCATGGACATTCGTGTCTTACAAGCCTATGGAGATTCTCAGCTCATCGTCAGGCAGGTCAATGGCATCTACGAGGTGCGCAAGCCTGAACTGGTGCCGTACTACAGCGCGGCCCGGAGACTCATGGAGAAGTTCCAACAAATTGAAGTCCTACACGTCCCACGAAGCAGGAATGCACCAGCTGACGCCTTGGCGAAATTGGCGGCAGCACTAGTGCTCCCAAATGATAAATCTATGCAGGTAACAGTGGAAGAAAGGTGGCTGCTTCCCGCTGTGCTGGAGCTCATCCCGACGGAATATGAAGTCAACACCATCACTACAAATGCCGTGTATGAAGACGAATGGTTGCAACCATTCCTCGACTACTTCAAGCATGGAAGACTCCCCGATGACCCCGTTAGCAGCGCCAACTTCAGCACGATTGCCTTTCTATGTCTATAAGGCTGGTGTCTTGTACAGGCGGTCTCATGGACAGGAGCTTCTTCTTAGGTGCGTTAACCAGAGCGAGGCCGAGAAGGTTTTGCAGGAGGTGCACCACGGTGTCTGCGGCGGCCATCAGGGCGGAGCCAAAATGTACCATGCCATACGCTTGGCTGGATACTATTGGCCCGGTATCATGAGGACTGCCTTGAGTAGCAGGTCATGCCATGGTTGCCAAATCCATGGCGACTTCAAGCACCAACCTCGGTTCCTCTACACCCTACCATTCCCTCATGGCGTTCGGCCTTTGGGGATAGGCGTCATCGGCCCCATTGACCCACCATCTTCCGGGGCCACCGTTTCATCCTTGCAGCGACGGACTACTTCTCCAAGTGGGCAGAGGCTGTCCCGCTGCGGGAAGTGAAGAGTGACAACGTCATCAACTTCCTAGAGTGAAATATCATCCATCGCTTTGAGATACCACACCGCGTCACCTCCGACAACGGCAAGGCATTCAAGTCCAATAAGATGTACAGGTTCATGGCAAAATACAAGATCAAGTGGAACTACTCCACCGGCTACTATCCTCAAGCCAACGGAGCAATTGAAGCCTTCAACAAGACACTGGGCAAGATACTCAAGAAGACGGTGACCAGACACAGAAGAGATTGGCCGGACCGTCTCTACGAGTCTCTATGGGCGTACCGCGTTACCGTCCGTACCCCAACTCAAGCTACTCCGTATTCTCTTGTCTATGGTTGTGAAACAGTTTTGCCATTGGAGGTCGAGCTACCCTCTCTACGGGTGGCCATCCAGGACGAACTCACCAAAGATGAACAGGTACAACTGCGTTTCCAGGAGCTCGACACCCTAGAAGAGGATCGACTCAACGCCGTGCAAAACTTGGAGCTCTATCGCCGGAACATGGTGAGAGCCTACGACAAGCTTGTCAAGCAGCGTGTCTTAGGAAGGCGAACTAGTCACAGTGCTAAAGGCGTCCGATCGTCAAATCACGCACAAGACGAAGGGAAAATTCGAGCCAAAGTGGGAAGGACCTTACGCCATCGAGCAAGTCTACGACGGAGGTGCATACCAGCTGGTTGATCCCCAAGGATCCCGGCCTATGCCTCCAATCAACGGAAGGTTTCTCAAAAAGTATTTTTGCTAAAAGATTTGCCTCTTCCGTTGCCCTTTTTTTCGTTTTTTAATGGGGAATCCTTCGGTCGGCTCGAATCCATGATGCATTCTCTTTTGCATAATATGGATATTTATTTTCCCCAACAACAAAAGAAATGGCTTTCCCTCCTCATACCACGCTGGTGATAGAAGATCTTGCTACCCTAGGATTTGTCGGAGGGTGGCACAACGTGTCAAATCGCAGGTGGAGCGGCTCTCACACCCACTAAGCACGACCGCGTACAGGGTATGCTTCCGGAGGCAGCGGAGAAGATTCTTGGGCACTTCAACGTACCGAGGCTCCACGCCCCTCATGCTCTCAGGTGGGCCACACGCTCATAGGGACTCACGCCCCAGGGAAGACCATAGGAAAAGATCATGAAAAGGCTGCCCGATTTGGTGCGTAGCCGCATGACAACTCTGGGGCGTGGCGTTGAAAGCTCCAGATAAAGTGCCAGAGGGTGACGTAGTCTACCAAGGTGAATGGTTGCCTTCCAAGTTCTCGAGGAGGTCCGCAAGCAAGCAAGCAAGAAATCCAAAGGAAGTTCAAGCAAAAAAAAAATCACGAGTTCAAGAAATCAATGAAGTCTAGACCATCCAAGTGGTCCATTCAAGCAATCCTCTCAAGAGGGCGAATATCCAGAAGTTCAAGAATCAAGTCCAATGGTTCTGAATATCAAGCAAATCATGAAAAGAAGGCGGAAGGTAGCTGTTCACCACCCCTCAAGAAGGCATGGAAAACCTCAATTTTTCATCCCAAAACCCATTTACCATCATCCGCCATTCCCAAGCCTCGGCGTTCGTGGGGCGTCGCGCCGGGGGCATGGTTGAGCTGTGGGGTTCCTCGGTACCGCAATGGGCTAGGGCATGACTATCCGCTGCCTCTCGGGAGCATCTCCGAAGACGGCGTCTCCACACACGCACACAGAAGGAAAAGTTATGATCGTCATGGTCTTGCGACGATTCCCAATGACAAGTCCTTTGGCGGCTTTTTCGGATATCACACATATAGCTAGTGTATAACGGGAAAGCCAACATTTTAAAAAACACAAACCCAAAACCATGTTTTGTCGATGTTGTCCCTCGCTTTTTTTTTTTTTTTGTTTTGCCTTGGATGCTTTGTCCATCAAGCTTGAGCAGGTACATCGTCGAGAGGGCCCAATGCCGCCCTACATCAACAATACTGGTGGTGTTCCTTGCCCTCGGTGACATGCACCTCGTCATCAATGGCGATGCCCATGGAACGATGCTCTCTCCGCCTTAAGGATGGAGTCTCTACGCCGATGGCTTACCAGCGCCCATCTACATCAATGCGTCAAGATACGGGAGCAGTGACGCGCGCCAGTGCGGCTAGCGTGAATCTGTGAAACCCTTCAGTCTAGTCGGCTGGCACTGCCTGGGCTAGGCGGTCCCGACTAGATTGATAAAATTATTTTCAGGACATGGCACGTTCTTTCGCCACGGAATGAAGATGAGCGAGGTTTAGCTGGTTCACTAGCACCATACACGGTCTCAACCGGCTTTCTTCAGAGTCGCGGATGTCCATGCCCGCACTAATTTCCACTAACACTCGGCGACATGCGACATGTCGCGTCAAATTGGAAGATCAATTACGTTAACCGCGACCTGACTCTAGGGTCGGGGTAAACGGCTGTCACCACAACAACCACGGCTGTCACAAGAAGGAGCGCCCACGCCATAATATATGCGTTGTTTTCTGTTTTCTAATTGCAGGGTCTCCACACGGTGACTCAAAGAGGAGCCGGGCCGGTGCGTCCAAGAGAAAAAAAAGTTTTTTTTTTCACCAAGTCAAGTTCGATTTACTTCGCACTCGGACTCGACTTGGTGGGGGGCATTTGTTTGACGTGATTTTGTACCAGTTAAAACACTGCATGATATTTGAAAGTCGTGGATACAAGTATACTACTTCTATATGCATACATGTATTTCTCTTTGCTTTATTTTACAGGTTCATGGACTAGCATCACATGTTGGTATTGCAACCAGGGTAGCTGATGGACTCCAAATATAGCTAGCCAAATCGTAAGCTGCAGGAGTCTTTCTAGCTAGCTAGCCTCTGGACTCTCCATGGATGCAGCGGGGCGATTGTACGTGTATACGTACGCATGCAGATACTTATGCATAACCAGCCAGCTGGACAACGAAGATAAGAGATTAGCTACGTTTAAACTGCCTGGGCTCGACTAGAATATCACGCGGCGACCAGGGGCCCACAGGCAGCCGTGCAACCAGGTACGTATTGTTTTATTCTCCTTTTTATTTTACTGTGCAGATCGTGTGCGCCAAGAAGTTAAGCGGAGGAGATAAACAGTCCGGACGTTTCCATCGCTATCTATTCCAAGAAAATCGGCAACAGCCAAACGACCGCGATGCGCAGCTCTATCCTCCGCCTATATATACCCAGGTAGAAGGAAGACGCGGCAGGGAGAAAAGGAGCGGATCGAGAGAGCAAAGGATCTGGAGGAAGACCCAGAGAAGAGGAGGCGGCGAAGATCGCATCTGGACACACGCACAGCTCGTGTGGACGGAAAGAAGATCCAATCGCCGCAGGCGACCCATGAAGCTAGAAGAACCTGAGCAGATCAAGGATCAAGAGGAGAAGGACGGACGACCATGGATGCGAAGACCACCTTCCCCACAGGTTGTGTTTGAATTGTTTCTTCTCTTCCTCTCACAGATAGCACGCCCAAGGTCCAGCACGCGGACGCCGCGAGCTCACCTCGTCCTGCCCGTCGTCGGAGCGCCAAGATGCCGCCCGTCGGAGCTCGCAGGGATTCTATAGCACCATCGGAGCTCGCTAAGACACTGCCCGATAGCTGATGTGCCCGCGATGCTGATGAAGCTCGCCAAGACGCCGCCGGAGCTGCCGAAGACACCACCGTGGAGTCATAAGCAGCCCGTCAACTATGGCGCCGGGCACGCAGACGCGCCACTGCAACGACGAGGGATCAGGAGCATGTTGAACCTTCCGTACGCGTATACGGCCCGAGTCCAGACTTGCAGGATCAAGATGGCGTACAGGTTGAACATCGCGGACAGGCACATCGTGACGAACAACGGTGGGTGTGGCCGAGAGCGACGTCGAGACGCCGGCGTTACACTGAGGTGCATCATCGACTCCTGCGGGCAGCGGACGGCCAGACGTGAGCAAGGCGAGCGTAGTGCCTCAAGAAGAGCAGCCGGTGCATGGAGACTACACGTGATGCATGTGATGCATTAGTGCATGCCCCATGCACAATGGAGTAGTGCGTGCGATGCGGCCAATCATCCAGGTCGCGGCGGCCATATGCTCTCCTTGGAGGCGAGATCAGGCCCTCGACAACGACCACTTCGTGATCCCGTGAGACGGCGCCTTTGGTCACGCCGGCTGCCGTAAACTCGGCGCTGCACCGAGACTAAGGAGCCGACCACGCCGGCCATGCCGATATGAGCGACACTGGTCTCCTAATAAAAATACTCCCGCGAGGCATACCCCTTCACACCCCGACGAAGCCGCAAAGTCGTCAAGAAGTCCCAGCCAAGCGGACTGCATCCATCTAAATCAACAACTCTTCATCGCCGTTCAAGACCGACGAGGCGCAACGGCGAGGGCGGGCGAGGCCGGAGCAAAGGCCACGCTTTCAGCGGCGCGTGTACCGACGAGGACACGGGCTCTGCCGCTGCCCACACACACACCATCACCACCACCATATATGCAGGACGTGAAGCGAAGACGACAAAGACGACCACGCGGCTTAATCGGAGGTGTCTCGCGGCGTAACCCGCGGGAGTAATTAACCGGGAGCTTTCCGAGGCCCCGGGAACCAGGAGATCCTACAATCGCCGTTGTCAGGCTGGCCGCGCTAGTAGGCCACGGAGCGCAAATCTTCGGGAATTGTATTTGTTATCTCAAATGATTAATGAAATACTGTTCCCACCTATTTTGTTTTCTTTGTGTATTTATTATACACTGGCACGCCCGCACTTTTCCTTTATCTTACCGTACCCCGGTGCGCATGAGAGAAACTACCGCTCCCGCACATACTCGCGGAGGCGTCCTGTACGTTTTTCTCGTGTCAAACACTACCGTGGGTCCACAAAGGCATGCATAGTAGGCCCACCTCGTGGAGCAGGGCACAGTACTAGCCAACCATCCCACCCACTTTTATGATCATAGATTTAGGTGCGAGCGACGTAGTCGACAGGTAATGCGGTCACCCATCCTCAAATTTCTCTAGGCCAAGAACGCTTAACCTCAGAGTTCTTTTTGGATGAGCTTCCGGAAAAGAAGTTGCAACTTGTTGATATGGGTATCTATCAATCCTATTAAGCCATGCACCAGGGTCTCACATTACGGTCATATAAATTGCCTTGTAACCCCAAAACTATGGGCAATAACTAATGAAAATGGTCATAAAACAACAAAAGGACGAGTTTTTGGTCATATCGATCAAACATGTATCGGGTCTTATGGTTGTTGTAAATCGCCCTGGAACTATAATACCATGCCCAACATCTCATGAAATCAGGCATAAAACGCAAAAATGACAAGTTTTTGTCATAATTCTCAAACATGTATCGGCTCTTACGGTTATTGTAATGTGCCTTGGAAACCCAAAACTAAGGGCAATAGCTCAAGAAATCGGCCCTAAATGCGAAAACGAAGAATTTTTTGGTCTTAACTCTCAAACATGTATCAGTTCTTACAGTCATTGTAAATCTCCCTGGAACCCCAAAATTGTGGGCAATAGCTCATAAAAACAACCATAAAACACGAAAACAACAAGTTTTTGGTTATATCTCTCAATCATTTACCGAGACTTACGGTCGTTGCAAATCACTCTAGAGCCCCAAATCCGTGGGCAATATCTCATTAAAACGGCCATAAAAAGCAAAAAACACTAGTTTGATCATATCTCTCAAACATGTATTGGGTTTTACGATCATTGTAAATCTCCTCGGAAGATAGAAAATGTGGGCAATAGCTCATTAAACGGGCCATAAAATGCGAAAAAGATGAGTTTCTGGTCATTTTGTCAAAGATGTATCGGGTCTTATAGTCGTTGTAAATCTACATGGAACCTCAAAACTATGGGCAATAGCTTATGAAAACGAGCGATAAAACACGAAAACGAGTTTTTGATCATGTCTGTCAAACATGTATCGGGTCTTACGGTCATTGCAAATCTCCCTAGAAATCCAAAACTATGGGCAATAACTCATGAAAATGACCATAAAGCGCGAAAACGATGAGTTTTTCGTCATATCTCTCAAACATCTTTCGGGTCTTAGAGCCATGGAAATCACCATGGAACCACAAAAATGTTGGTAATAGCTCATGAAAATGGCCATAAAACACGAAAACAACAAGTTTTTCATCATATCTGTCAAACATGTATCGGTTTTTACGGTCATTGTAAATCGCCCTTCAACCCCAAAACTGTTTGGAATGGCTCATGAAAACAGCCATAAAACACGAAAAGGACGAGTTCTTGGTCACATCTCGCAAACATGTATTGGGTCTTACGAGCCATGAAAACCGCCCCAAAACCACAAAATAGTGGGAACTAGCTCATGACAATGGCCATAAAACGTGAAAACGATGAGTTTTTGGTGATAACTCTCAAACATGTATCAGGTCTTACAATCATTGTAAATCGCCCTATAACCCCAAAACTGTGGGCAATAGATCATGAAAACGACCATAACACATGAAAACAATGAGTTTTTGGTCAAATAGCTCAAACATTTATCGAACCTTACGGTCCATGTAAATTCGTAGGCATTAGCTCATGAAAACAGCCATAAAACACAAAAACGACCGAGTTTTTGGTCAAATATCTTAAACATGTATCGGGTCTAACGGGTCATGCAAATCGCCTTAGAACCCCAAAACTGTGGACATTAGGTCATCAAAACGGCCATAAAACACGAAAACGATGATTTTTTGGTCATATCTCTCAAACATGGACCGAGTCTTACGGTTGTTGTAAATCGCCATCGTACCCCAAAACTATGGGCAATAGCTCATGAAAACAGCCATACAACATGAAAAGGATGAGTTTTTGGTCATATCTATCAAACTTGTATCGGGTCTTATGGTCGTTGTAAATCGCCCTGCAACCCCAAAACTATGGGCAATAGCTCATGAAAACAGCCATAAAACGCGAAAACGACGAGATTTTGGCAAATCTCTCAAACATGTATCGGGTCTAACAGGACATGCATATCACCCTTGAACCCTAAAACTGTGGGCAATAACTCATGAAAAAGGCCATAAAACATGAAAATAACGAGTTTTTGGCCATATCTCTCAAACGAGTTATCGGGTCTTACGGTCCATGCAAATCGCCCTGGATCCCCAAAACTATGGGCAATAGCTCATGAAATCAACACGAAAACGAAGAGTTTTTGGTCATATCTCTCAAACATGTATCAGTTCTTATGTTCATTGTAAATCTCCCTCGAACCCGAAAACAATGGGCAATAGCTCATGAAAACAACCATAAAACATGAAAACAATGAGTTTTGTCATATCTCTCAAACATGTATTAGGTCTTACAGTCATTATAAATCGCCCTGGAACCCAAGAACTGTGGGCAATTTCTCATGAAAACGGCTACAAAATACGAAAATGACGAGTTTTTAGTCATATCTATCAAAACATATATTGGGTCTTATGGTTGCTATAAATCGCTTTGGAATCCCGAAACTATGGGCAATAGCTCATGGAAATGGCCATAAAACGCGAAAATGATGACTTTTTGGTCAAATCTCTCAAACTTGTATCGAGTCTGACGATCGTTGTACATTGCCCTGGAACCCCCCAAAACTGTGGGCAATTGCTCATGGAAACGGCCATAAAACACGAAAAGATCGAGTTTTTGTTCATTTTAATCAAACATTTATCAGGCCTTACGGTAATTTTAAATCGCCCTCGAACCCCAAAAATTATGGACATTATCTTATTAAAACGGCCATAAAACACAAAAACGACGAGTTTTTGGACATTTCTCCACAACATATATCGGGTCTTACGGTTGCTGTAAATTGCGTTGGCATCCCGAAACTATGGGCAATAGCTCATGAATACGGCCATAAAACACGAAAACGATTAGTTTTTTTTGTCATATCTCTCAAACTTGTATCGGGTGGTAGGATCGTTTTAAATCGCCCTAGAACCCCAAGACTGTGGACATTAGCTCATTAAAACAGCCAAAAAACATGAAAACGACACGTTTTTGTTCATATCTCTCAAACTTGTATCGGGCCTTATGGTCGATGTAAATCGCCCTGCAATACCGAAACTATGGGCAATAACTCATGAAAACGGCCATAAAACACGAAAATGATGAGTTTTTGGTCATGTCTCTCAAAGTTCTAAACCACCCTAGGACACCAAAACTATGGGCAATAGCTCATGAAAACAACCATTAAAAATGAAAACGATGAGTTTTGGTCAAATCTCTCAAACATGTACCGAGTCTTATAGTCATTGTAAATTGCCCTGGAACACCAGAACTGTGGGCAATTTCTCATGAAAACGGATATAAAACACGAAAATGACGAGTTTTTAGTCATATCCATCAAAACATATATTGGGTCCTATTGTTGCTGTAAATCGCCTTGGAATCCCGAAACTGTGTGTAATAGATCATGAAAACGACCATAAAACACGAAAATGATGAGTTTTTGGTCAAATCTCTCAAACTTGTATCGGGTCTGGCGGTCGTTGTAAATCACCCTTCAACCCAAAAACTCTGGACAATTGCTCATGAAAATGGCCATAAAACACGAAAACAACGAGTTTTTGGTCATTTCATTCAAACATTTATCGGGTCTTATGGTCATTTTAAATCGCCCTAGAACCCCCAAACTATGGACATTAGCTTATTAAAATGGCCATAACACACAAAAACGACGAGTTTTTGGTCATTTCTCTAAAACATGTATCGGTTTTTACGGTTGCTGTAAATCGCCTTGGAATCCCGAAACTATGGGAAATAGCTCATTAAAATGGCCATAAAACGTGAAAATGATGAATTTTTGGTCAAATCTCCCAAACTTGTATCAGGTCTAACGGTCGTTGTAAACCACCCTTCAACCCCAAAACTGTGTGCAATTGCTCATGAAAACGGCCATAAAACACGAAAACAACGAGTTTTTGGCCATTTCAATCAAATAGTTATCGGGTCTTACGGTCATTTCAAATCGCCCTAGAACCCCAAAACTATGGACATTAGCTTATAAAAACGGACATAAAACACGAAAACGAGGAGTTTTTGGTCATTTCTCTGAAACATGTATTGGGTCTTACGATTCCTGTAAATCGCCTTGGAATCCCGAAACTATGGGAAATAGCTCATAAAAACACGAAAGCAACGAGTTTTTTGTCATATCTCTCAAACTTCTATCGGGTCTTAGGGTCGTTTTAAATCGCCCAGAACCCCAAAACTGTGGACATTAGCCCATTAAAACGGCCATAAAGCACGAAACGACGAGTTTTTGATCATATCTCTCAAACTTGTATCAGGTCTTACGGTCGTTGTAAATCGCCCTGCAACCCAAAAACTATGGGAAATAACTCATGAAAACGGCCATAAAACACGAAAATGATGAGTTTTTGGTCATGTCTCTCAAAGTTGTAAATCACCCTAGGACACCAAAACTGTGGGCAATAGCTCATGAAAACGGCCATAAAATGTGAAAACGATGACTTTTGGTCATATCTCTCAAACATGTACCGGGTCTTACGGTCATTGTAAATCACCCTAGAACCCCAAAACTGTGGGCAATTTCTCATGAAAACGGCTATAAAACACAAGCATGACGAGTTTTTAGTCATATCTATCAAAACATTTATTGGGTCTCATGGTTGCTGTAAATCGCCTTGGAATCCTGAAATTGTGGGCAATAGCTCATGAAAACGGCCATAAAATGCGAAAATGATGAGTTTTTGGTCAAATCTCTCAAACTTGTATCGGGTCTGATGGTCGTTGTAAATCGCCCTTGAACCCCAAAATTGTGGGCAATTGCTCGTGAAAACGGCCATACAACACGAAACAACGAGTTTTTGGTCATTTCAATCAAACATTTGTCGGGTCTTACGGTCATTTTAAATCGCCCTAGAACGCCAAAACTATGGACATTAGCTTATTAAAATGTCCATAAAACACGAAAACGACGAGTTTTTGGTCATTTCTCTAAAACATGTATCGGGTCTTACGATTCCTGTAAATCGCCTTGGAATCCGGAAACTATGGGAAATAGCTCATGAAAACAACCATAAAACGAAAGCAGCGAGTTTTGGTCATTTCTCGAAACATGTATCAGGTCTTACGGGTTACGTAAATCGCCTTGGAATCCCAAAACTATGGGCAATAGCTCATAAAAGCAAAGCAGCGAGTTTTTGGTCATTTCATTCAACCTTGTATCAGGTATCAGGGTCGTTTTAAATAGCCCTAGAACCCTAAAACTGTGGACATTAGCTCATTAAAATGGCCATGAAACACGAAAACGACGAGTTTTTGTTCATATCTCCCAAACTTGTAAGGGTCTTACGGTCGTTGTAAATCGCCTAGCAACCCCAAAACTATGGGCAATAACTCATGAAAACGGCCATAAAAAACGAAAATGATGAGTTTTTGGTCATGTCTCTCAAAGTTGTAAATCAACCTAGAACACCAAAAACTATGGGCAATAGCTCATGAAAACGGCCATAAAATGTGAAAACGATGAGTTTTGGTCATATCTCTCAAACATGTACCGGGTCTTACGGTCATTGTAAATCGCCCTACAACCCCAAAACTGTGGGCAATTTCTCATGAAAACGGCTATAAAACACAAACATGACGAGTTTTTAGTCATATCTATCAAAACATTTATTGGGTCTCATGGTTGCTGTAAATCGCCTTGGAATCCGGAAATTGTGGGCAATAGCTCATGAAAACGGCCATAAAACGCGAAAATTATGAGTTTTTGGTCAAATCTCTCAAACTTGTATCGGGTCTGATGGTCGTTATAAATCGCCCTTGAGCCCCAAAACTGTGGGAAATTGCTCGTGAAAACGGCCATACAACACGAAACAACGAGTTTTTGGTCATTTCAATCAAACATTTATCGGGTCTTACGGTCGTTTTAAATTGCCCTAGAAACCCAAAACTATGGACATTAGCTTATGAAAACAGCCATAAAACACGAAAACGACGAGTTTTTGGTCATTTCTCTGAAACAAGTATCGGGTCTTACGGTTTCTGTAAATCGCCTTGGAATCCCGAAACTATGGGTAATAACTCATGAAAACAACCATAAAACACGAAAACGACGAGTTTTTGGTCATTTCTCTGAACCATGTATCAGGTCTTACGGGTTCTGTAAATCGCCTTGGAATCCCAAAAATATGGGCAATAGCTCATAAAAACGCAAAAGCGACGAGTTTTTGGTCATTTCATTCAAACTTGTATCAGGTCTTAGGGTCGTTTTAAATAGCCCTAGAACCCTAAAACTGTGGACATTAGCTCATTAAAATGGCCATGAAACACGAAAACGACGAGTTTTTGTTCATATCTCCCAAACTTGTAACGGGTCTTACGGTCGTTGTAAATCGCCTAGCAACCCCAAAACTATGGGCAATAACTCATGAAAACGGCCATAAAAAACGAAAATGATGAGTTTTTGGTCATGTCTCTCAAAGTTGTAAATCAACCTAGAACACCAAAAACTATGGGCAATAGCTCATGAAAACGGCCATAAAATGTGAAAACGATGAGTTTTGGTCATATCTCTCAAACATGTACCGAGTCTTACGGTCATTGTAAATCGCCCTACAACCCCAAAACTGTGGGCAATTTCTCATGAAAACGGCTATAAAACACAAACATGACGAGTTTTTAGTCATATCTATCAAAACATTTATTGGGTCTCATGGTTGCTGTAAATCGCCTTGGAATCCGGAAATTGTGGGCAATAGCTCATGAAAACGGCCATAAAACGCGAAAATGATGAGTTTTTGGTCAAATCTCTCAAACTTGTATCGGGTTTGATGGTCGTTGTAAATCGCCCTTGAACCCCAAAACTGTGGGCAATTGCTCGTGAAAACGGCCATACAACAGGAAACAGCGAGTTTTTGGTCATTTCAATCAAACATTTATCGGGTCTTACGGTCGTTTTAAATTGCCCTAGAAACCCAAAACTATGGACATTAGCTTATGAAAACAGCCATAAAACACGAAAACGACGAGTTTTTGGTCATTTCTCTGAAACAAGTATCGGGTCTTACGGTTTGTGTAAATCGCCTTGAAATCCCAAAACTATGGGTAATAACTCATGAAAACAACCATAAAACACGAAAACGACGAGTTTTTGGTCATTTCTCTGAAACATGTATCAGGTCTTACGGGTTCTGTAAATCGCCTTGGAATCCCAAAAATATGGGCAATAGCTCATAAAAACGCAAAAGCGACGAGTTTTTGGTCATTTCATTCAAACTTGTATCAGGTCTTAGGGTCGTTTTAAATAGCCCTAGAACCCTAAAACTGTGGACATTAGCTCATTAAAATGGCCATGAAACACGAAAACGACGAGTTTTTGTTCCTATCTCCCAAACTTGTAACGGGTCTTACGGTCGTTGTAAATCGCCTAGCAACCCCAAAACTATGGGCAATAACTCATGAAAACGGCCATAAAAAACGAAAATGATGAGTTTTTGGTCATGTCTCTCAAAGTTGTAAATCAACCTAGAACACCAAAAACTATGGGCAATAGCTCATGAAAACGGCCATAAAATGTGAAAACGATGAGTTTTGGTCATATCTCTCAAACATGTACCGGGTCTTACGGTCATTGTAAATCGCCCTAGAACCCCAAAACTGTGGGCAATTTCTCATGAAAACGGCTATAAAACACAAAAATGACGAGTTTTTAGTCATATCTATCAAAACATTTATTGGGTCTCATGGTTGCTATAAATCGCCTTGGAATCCTGAAATTGTGGGCAATAGCTCATGAAAACAGCCATAAAACGCGAAAATGATGAGTTTTTGGTCAAATCTCTCAAACTTGTATCGGGTTTGATGGTCGTTGTAAATCGCCCTTGAACCCCAAAACTGTGGGCAATTGCTCGTGAAAACGGCCATACAACAGGAAACAACGAGTTTTTGGTCATTTCAATCAAACATTTATCGGGTCTTACAGTCGTTTTAAATCGCCCTAGAAACCCAAAACTATGGACATTAGCTTATGAAAACAGCCATAAAACACGAAAACGACGAGTTTTTGGTCATTTCTCTGAAACAAGTATCGGGTCTTACGGTTTGTGTAAATCGCCTTGAAATCCCAAAACTATGGGTAATAACTCATGAAAACAACCATAAAACACGAAAACGACGAGTTTTTGGTCATTTCTCTGAAACATGTATCAGGTCTTACGGGTTCTGTAAATCGCCTTGGAATCCCAAAAATATGGGCAATAGCTCATAAAAACGCAAAAGCGACGAGTTTTTGGTCATTTCATTCAAACTTGTATCAGGTCTTAGGGTCGTTTTAAATAGCCCTAGAACCCTAAAACTGTGGACATTAGCTCATTAAAATGGCCATGAAACACGAAAACGACGAGTTTTTGTTCCTATCTCCCAAACTTGTAACGGGTCTTACGGTCGTTGTAAATCGCCTAGCAACCCCAAAACTATGGGCAATAACTCATGAAAACGGCCATAAAAAACGAAAATGATGAGTTTTTGGTCATGTCTCTCAAAGTTGTAAATCAACCTAGAACACCAAAAACTATGGGCAATAGCTCATGAAAACGGCCATAAAATGTGAAAACGATGAGTTTTGGTCATATCTCTCAAACATGTACCGGGTCTTACGGTCATTGTAAATCGCCCTAGAACCCCAAAACTGTGGGCAATTTCTCATGAAAACGGCTATAAAACACAAAAATGACGAGTTTTTAGTCATATCTATCAAAACATTTATTGGGTCTCATGGTTGCTATAAATCGCCTTGGAATCCTGAAATTGTGGGCAATAGCTCATGAAAACGGCAATAAAACACGAAAATTATGAGTTTTTGGTCAAATCTCTCAAACTTGTATCGGGTCTGATGGTCGTTATAAATCGCCCTTGAGCCCCAAAACTATGGGCAATTGCTCGTGAAAACGGCCATACAACACGAAACAACGAGTTTTTGGTCATTTCAATCAAACATTTATCGGGTCTTACGGTCGTTTTAAATTGCCCTAGAACCCCAAATCTTTGGACATTAGCTTAGTAAAACGGCCATAAAACACGAAAACAACGAGTTTTTGGTCATTTCTCTGAAACAAGTATCGGGTCTTACGGTTTCTGTAAATCGGCTTGGAATCCCGAAACTATGGGTAGTAACTCATGAAAACAACCATAAAACACGAAAACGACGAGTTTTTGGTCATTTCTCTGAAACATGTATCAGGTCTTACGGGTTCTGTAAATCGCCTTGGAATCCCAAAAATATGGGCAATAGCTCATAAAAACGCAAAAGCGACGAGTTTTTGGTCATTTCATTCAAACTTGTATCAGGTCTTAGGGTCGTTTTAAATAGCCCTAGAACCCTAAAACTGTGGACATTAGCTCATTAAAATGGCCATGAAACACGAAAACGACGAGTTTTTGTTCATATCTCCCAAACTTGTAACGGGTCTTACGGTCGTTGTAAATCGCCTAGCAACCCCAAAACTATGGGCAATAACTCATGAAAACGGCCATAAAAAACGAAAATGATGAGTTTTTGGTCATGTCTCTCAAAGTTGTAAATCAACCTAGAACACCAAAAACTATGGGCAATAGCTCATGAAAACGGCCATAAAATGTGAAAACGATGAGTTTTGGTCATATCTCTCAAACATGTACCGGGTCTTACGGTCATTGTAAATCGCCCTAGAACCCCAAAACTGTGGGCAATTTCTCATGAAAACGGCTATAAAACACAAAAATGACGAGTTTTTAGTCATATCTATCAAAACATTTATTGGGTCTCATGGTTGCTATAAATCGCCTTAGAATCCTAAAATTGTGGGAAATAGCTCATGAAAACGGCCATAAAACACGAAAATGATGAGTTTTTGGTCAAATCTCTCAAACTTGTATCGGGTCTGATGGTCGTTATAAATCGCCCTTGAGCCCCAAAACTATGGGCAATTGCTCGTGAAAACGGCCATACAACACGAAACAACGAGTTTTTGGTCATTTCAATCAAACATTTATCGGGTCTTACGGTCGTTTTAAATCACCCTAGAAACCCAAAACTATGGACATTAGCTTATGAAAACAGCCATAAAACACGAAAACAACGAGTTTTTGGTCATTTCTCTGAAACATATATCGGGTCTTACGGTTGTTGTAAATCGCCTTGGAATCTCGAAACAATGGGAAATAGCTCATGAAAATGGCCATAAAACGTGAAAATAATGAATTTTTGGTCAAATCTCTCAAACTTTTATAAGGTATGACGGTCGTTGTAAATCACCCTTCAACCCCAAAATTGTGGGCAATTGCTCATAAAAACGCAAAAGCAACGAGTTTTTGGTCATTTCATTCAACCTTGTATCAGGTATCAGGGTCATTTTAAATAGCCCTAGAACCCTAAAACTGTGGACATTAGCTCATTAAAATGGCCATGAAACACGAAAACGACGAGTTTTTGTTCATATCTCCCAAACTTGTAACGGGTCTTACGGTCGTTGTAAATCGCCTAGCAACCCCAAAACTATGGGCAATAACTCATGAAAACGGCCATAAAAAACGAAAATGATGAGTTTTTGGTCATGTCTCTCAAAGTTGTAAATAAACCTAGAACACCAAAAACTATGGGCAATAGCTCATGAAAACGGCCATAAAATGTGAAAACGATGAGTTTTGGTCATATCTCTCAAACATGTACCGGGTCTTACGGTCATTGTAAATCGCCCTACAACCCCAAAACTGTGGGCAATTTCTCATGAAAACGGCTATAAAACACAAACATGACGAGTTTTTAGTCATATCTATCAAAACATTTATTGGGTCTCATGGTTGCTATAAATCGCCTTGGAATCCTGAAATTGTGGGCAATAGCTCATGAAAACGGCAATAAAACACGAAAATTATGAGTTTTTGGTCAAATCTCTCAAACTTGTATCGGGTCTGATATTCGTTATAAATCGCCCTTGAGCCCCAAAACTGTGGGAAATTGCTCGTGAAAACGGCCATACAACACGAAACAACGAGTTTTTGGTCATTTCAATCAAACATTTATCGGGTCTTACGGTCGTTTAAATTGCCCTAGAACCCCAAATCTTTGGACATTAGCTTAGTAAAACGGCCATAAAACACGAAAACAACGAGTTTTTGGTCATTTCTCTGAAACAAGTATCGGGTCTTACGGTTTGTGTAAATCGCCTTGAAATCCCAAAACTATGGGTAATAACTCATGAAAACAACCATAAAACACGAAAACGACGAGTTTTTGGTCATTTCTCTGAAACATGTATCAGGTCTTACGGGTTCTGTAAATCGCCTTGGAATCCCAAAAATATGGGCAATAGCTCATAAAAACGCAAAAGCGACGAGTTTTTGGTCATTTCATTCAAACTTGTATCAGGTCTTAGGGTCGTTTTAAATAGCCCTAGAACCCTAAAACTGTGGACATTAGCTCATTAAAATGGCCATGAAACACGAAAACGACGAGTTTTTGTTCATATCTCCCAAACTTGTAACGGGTCTTACGGTCGTTGTAAATCGCCTAGCAACCCCAAAACTATGGGCAATAACTCATGAAAACGGCCATAAAAAACGAAAATGATGAGTTTTTGGTCATGTCTCTCAAAGTTGTAAATCAACCTAGAACACCAAAAACTATGGGCAATAGCTCATGAAAACGGCCATAAAATGTGAAAACGATGAGTTTTGGTCATATCTCTCAAACATGTACCGGGTCTTACGGTCATTGTAAATCGCCCTACAACCCCAAAACTGTGGGCAATTTCTCATGAAAACGGCTATAAAACACAAACATGACGAGTTTTTAGTCATATCTATCAAAACATTTATTGGGTCTCATGGTTGCTGTAAATCGCCTTGGAATCCGGAAATTGTGGGCAATAGCTCATGAAAACGGCCATAAAACGCGAAAATGATGAGTTTTTGGTCAAATCTCTCAAACTTGTATCGGGTTTGATGGTCGTTGTAAATCGCCCTTGAGCCCCAAAACTATGGGCAATTGCTCGTGAAAACGGCCATACAACAGGAAACAGCGAGTTTTTGGTCATCTCAATCAAACATTTATCGGGTCTTACGTTCGTTTTAAATTGCCCTAGAACCCCAAATCTTTGGACATTAGCTTAGTAAAACGGCCATAAAACACGAAAACAACGAGTTTTTGGTCATTTCTCTAAAACAAGTATCGGGTCTTACGGTTTCTGTAAATCGGCTTGGAATCCCGAAACTATGGGTAGTAACTCATGAAAACAACCATAAAACACGAAAACGACGAGTTTTTGGTCATTTCTCTGAAACATGTATCAGGTCTTACGGGTTCTGTAAATCGCCTTGGAATCCCAAAAATATGGGCAATAGCTCATAAAAACGCAAAAGCGACGAGTTTTTGGTCATTTCATTCAAACTTGTATCAGGTCTTAGGGTCATTTTAAATAGCCCTAGAACCCTAAAACTGTGGACATTAGCTCATTAAAATGGCCATGAAACACGAAAACGACGAGTTTTTGTTCATATCTCCCAAACTTGTAATGGGTCTTAGGGTCGTTGTAAATCGCCTAGCAACCCCAAAAATATGGGCAATAACTCATTAAAACGGCCATAAAAAATGAAAATGATGAGTTTTTGGTCATGTCTCTCAAAGTTGTAAATCAACCTAGAACACCAAAAACTATGGGCAATAGCTCATGAAAACGGCCATAAAATGTGAAAACGATGAGTTTTGGTCATATCTCTCAAACATGTACCGAGTCTTACGGTCATTGTAAATCGCCCTACAACCCCAAAACTGTGGGCAATTTCTCATGAAAACGGCTATAAAACACAAACATGACGAGTTTTTAGTCATATCTATCAAAACATTTATTGGGTCTCATGGTTGCTGTAAATCGCCTTGGAATCCTGAAATTGTGGACAATAGCTCATGAAAACGGCCATAAAACGCGAAAATGATGAGTTTTTGGTCAAATCTCTCAAACTTGTATCGGGTTTGATGGTCGTTGTAAATCGCCCTTGAACCCCAAAACTGTGGGCAATTGCTCGTGAAAACGGCCATACAACAGGAAACAACGAGTTTTTGGTCATTTCAATCAAACATTTATCGGGTCTTACGGTCGTTTTAAATCGCCCTAGAAACCCAAAACTATGGACATTAGCTTATGAAAACAGCCATAAAACACGAAAACGACGAGTTTTTGGTCATTTCTCTGAAACATGTATCGGGTCTTATGGCTGTTGTAAATGCCATGGAATCCCGAAACTACGGGAAATAAACTATGGGTAATAACTCATGAAAACAACCATAAAACACGAAAACGACGAGGTTTTGGTCATTTCTCTGAAACATGTATCAGGTCTTACGGGTTCTGTAAATCGCCTTGGAATCCCAAAACTATGGGCAATAGCTCATAAAAACGCAAAAGCGACGAGTTTTTGGTCATTTCATTCAAACTTGTATCAGGTCTCAGGGTCGTTTTAAATAGCCCTAGAACCCTAAAACTGTGGACATTAGCTCATTAAAATGGCCATGAAACACGAAAACGACGAGTTTTTGTTCATATCTCCCAAACTTGTAAGGGTCTTACGGTCATTGTAAATCGCCCAGCAACCCCAAAACTATGGGCAATAACTCATGAAAACGGCCATAAAAACGAAAATGATGAGTTTTTGGTCATGTCTCTCAAATTTGTAAGTCAACCTAGAACACCAAAAACTATGGGCAATAGCTCATGAAAACGACCATAAAATGTGAAAACGATGAGTTTTGGTCATATCTCTCAAACATGTACCGAGTCTTACGGTCATTGTAAATCGCCCTACAACCCCAAAACTGTGGGCAATTTCTCATGAAAACGGCTATAAAACACAATCATGACGAGTTTTTAGTCATATCTATCAAAACATTTATTGGGTCTCATGGTTGGTGTAAATCGCCTTGGAATCCTGAAATTGTGGGCAATAGCTCATGAAAACGGCCATAAAACGCGAAAAGGATGAGTTTTTGGTCAAATCTCTCAAACTTGTATCGGGTTTGATGGTCGTTGTAAATCGCACTTGAACCCCAAAACTGTGGGCAATTGCTCGTGAAAACGGCCATACAACAGGAAACAACGAGTTTTTGGTCATTTCAATCAAACATTTATCGGGTCTTACGGTCGTTTTAAATCGCCCTAGAAACCCAAAACTATGGACATTAGCTTATGAAAACAGCCATAAAACACGAAAACGACGAGTTTTTGGTCATTTCTCTGAAACATGTATCGGGTCTTATGGCTGTTGTAAATGCCATGGAATCCCAAAACTACGGGAAATAACTCATGAAAAGAATCCCGAAACTATGGGTAATAACTCATGAAAACAACCATAAAACACGAAAACGACGAGGTTTTGGTCATTTCTCTGAAACATGTATCAGGTCTTACGGGTTCTGTAAATCGCCTTGGAATCCCAAAAATATGGGCAATAGCTCATAAAAACGCATAAATTGAGTTTTTGGTCATTTCATTCAAACTTGTAGGTCGAATTATCGTTTTAAATAGCCCTAGAACCCTAAAACTGTGGACATTAGCTCATTAAAATGGCCATGAAACACGAAAACGACGAGTTTTTGTTCATATCTCCCAAACTTGTAAGGGTCTTACGGTCGTTGTAAATCGCCCAGCAACCCCAAAACTATGGGCAAAAACTCATGAAAACGGCCATAAAAACGAAAATGATGAGTTTTTGGTCATGTCTCTCAAAGTTGTAAGTCAACCTAGAACACCAAAAACTATGGGCAATAGCTCATGAAAACGACCATAAAATGTGAAAACGATGAGTTTTGGTCATATCTCTCAAACATGTACCGAGTCTTACGGTCATTGTAAATCGCCCTACAACCCCAAAACTGTGGGCCATTTCTCATGAAAACGGCTATAAAACATAAACATGACGAGTTTTTAGTCATATCTATCAAAACATTTATTGGGTCTCATGGTTGCTGTAAATCGCCTTGGAATCCTGAAATTGTGGGCAATAGCTCATGAAAACGGCCATAAAACGCGAAAATGATGAGTTTTTGGTCAAATCTCTCAAACTTGTATCGGGTCTGATGGTCGTTATAAATCGCCCTTGAGCCCCAAAACTGTGGGCAATTGCTCGTGAAAACGGCTATACAACACGAAACAACGAGTTTTTGGTCATTTCTCTGAAACATATATCGTGTCTTACAGTTGCTGTAAATCGCCTTAGAATCCCGAAACTATGGGCAATAGCTCATGAAAACGGCCATAAAACACGAAAATGATGAGTTTTTGGTCATGTCTCTCAAAGTTGTAAATCAACCTAGAACACCAAAAACTGTGTGCAATAGCTCATGAAAACGGCCATAAAATGTGAAAACGATGAGTTTTGGTCACATCTCTCAAACATGTACCGGGTCTTACGGTCATTGTAAATCGCCCTAGAACCCCAAAACTGTGGGCAATTTCTCATGAAAACGGCTATAAAACACAAAAATGACGAGTTTTTAGTCATATCTATCAAAACATTTATTGGGTCTCATGGTTGCTATAAATCGCCTTGGAATCCTGAAATTGTGGGCAATAGCTCATGAAAACGGCAATAAAACACGAAAATTATGAGTTTTTGGTCAAATCTCTCAAACTTGTATCGGGTCTGATGGTCGTTATAAATCGCCCTTGAGCCCCAAAACTGTGGGCAATTGCTCGTGAAAACGGCCATACAACACGAAACAACGAGTTTTTGGTCATTTCAATCAAACATTTATCGGGTCTTACGGTCGTTTTAAATTGCCCTAGAACCCCAAATCTTTGGACATTAGCTTAGTAAAACGGCCATAAAACACGAAAACAACGAGTTTTTGGTCATTTCTCTGAAACAAGTATCGGGTCTTACGGTTTCTGTAAATCGCCTTGGAATCCCGAAACTATGGGTAATAACTCATGAAAACAACCATAAAACACGAAAACGACGAGTTTTTGGTCATTTCTCTGAAACATGTATCAGGTCTTACGGGTTCTGTAAATCGCCTTGGAATCCCAAATCTATGGGCAATAGCTCATAAAAACGCAAAAGCGACGAGTTTTTGGTCATTTCATTCAAACTTGTATCAGGTCTCAGGGTCGTTTTAAATAGCCCTAGAACCCTAAAACTGTGGACATTAGCTCATTAAAATGGCCATGAAACACGAAAACGACGAGTTTTTGTTCATATCTCCCAAACTTGTAACGGGTCTTACGGTCGTTGTAAATCGCCTAGCAACCCCAAAACTATGGGCAATAACTCATGAAAACGGCCATAAAAAACGAAAATGATGAGTTTTTGGTCATGTCTCTCAAAGTTGTAAATCAACCTAGAACACCAAAAACTATGGGCAATAGCTCATGAAAACGACCATAAAATGTGAAAACGATGAGTTTTGGTCATATCTCTCAAACATGTACCGAGTCTTACGGTCATTGTAAATCGCCCTACAACCCCAAAACTGTGGGCAATTTCTCATGAAAACGGCTATAAAACAGAATCATGACGAGTTTTTAGTCATATCTATCAAAACATTTATTGGGTCTCATGGTTGGTGTAAATCGCCTTGGAATCCTGAAATTGTGGGAAATAGCTCATGAAAACGGCCATAAAACGCGAAAATTATGAGTTTTTGGTCAAATCTCTCAAACTTGTATCGGGTCTGATGGTCGTTATAAATCGCCCTTGAACCCCAAAACTGTGGGCAATTGCTCGTGAAAACGGCCATACAACAGGAAACAACGAGTTTTTGGTCATTTCAATCAAACATTTATCGGGTCTTACGGTCGTTTTAAATCGCCTTAGAAACCCAAAACTATGGACATTAGCTTATGAAAACAGCCATAAAACACGAAAACGACGAGTTTTTGGTCATTTCTCTGAAACATGTATCGGGTCTTATGGTTGTTGTAAATCGCCATGGAATCCCGAAACTACGGGAAAGCTCATGAAAATGGCCATAAAACGTGAAAATGACGAAATTTTGGTCAAACCTCCCAAACTTGTATCAGGTATGCCGGACGTTGTAAATCACCCTTCAACCCCAAAACTGTGGGCAATTGCTCATGAAAACGACCATAAAACACGAAAACGACGAGTTTTTGGTCATTTCTCTGAAACATATATCGGGTCTTACGATTCTTTGTAAATCGCCTTAGAATCCCGAAACTATGGGCAATAGCTCATGAAAACGGCCATAAAACACGAAAATGATGAGTTTTTGGTCATGTCTCTCAAAATTGTAAATCAACCTAGAACACCAAAAACTGTGTGCTATAGCTCATGAAAACGGCCATAAAATGTGAAAACGATGAGTTTTGGTCATGTCTCTCAAACATGTACCGGGTCTTACGGTCATTGTAAATCGCCCTAGAACCCCAAAACTGTGGGCAATTTCTCATGAACACGGCTATAAAACACAAAAATGACGAGTTTTTAGTCATATCTATCAAAACATTTATTGGGTCTCTTGGTTGCTGTAAATCGCCTTGGAATCCTGAAATTGTGGGCAATAGCTCATGAAAACGTCCATAAAACGCGAAAATTAGGAGTTTTTTTTGTCAAATTTCTTAAACTTGTATCAGGTCTGATGGTCGTTATAAATCGACCTTGAACCCCAAAACTATGGGTAATTGCTCGTGAAAACGGCCATACAACACGAAACAACGAGTTTTTGGTCATTTCAATCAAACATTTATCGGGTCTTACAGTCGTTTAAATCGCCCTAGAAACCCAAAACTATGGACATTAGCTTATCAAAACAGCCATAAAACACGAAAACAACGAGTTTTTGGTCATTTCTCTGAAACATGTATCGGGTCTTATGGTTTTTGTAAATCGCCTTGGAATCCCGAAACTATGGGAAATAGCTCATGAAAATTGCCATAAAACGTGAAAATGATGAAATTTTGGTCAAATCTCCCAAAATTGTATCAGGTCTGCCGGACGTTGTAAATCACCCTTCAACCCCAAAACTGTGGGCAATTGCTCATGAAAACGGCCATAAAACACGAAATAACGAGTTTTTGGTCATTTCAATCAAACAGTTATCGGGTCTTACGGTCATTTTAAATCGCCCAAGAACCCCAAAACTATGGACATTAGCTTATTAAAACGGCCGTAAAACACGAAAACGACGCGTTTTTGGTCATTTCTCTAAAACATATATCGGGTCTTATAGTTGCTGTAAATCGCCTTAGAATCCCGAAACTATGGGCAATAGCTCATGAAAACGGCGATAAAACACGAAAATGATGAGTTTTTGGTCATGTCTCTCAAAGTTGTAAATCAACCTAGAACACCAAAAACTGTGTGCAATAGCTCATGAAAACGGCCGTAAAATGTGAAAACGATGAGTTTTGGTCACATCTCTCAAACAAGTACCGGGTCTTACGGTCATTGTAAATCGCCCTACAACCCCAAAACTGTGGGCAATTTCTCATGAAAACGGCTATAAAACACAAACATGACGAGTTTTTAGTCATATCTATCAAAACATTTATTGGGTCTCATGGTTGCTGTAAATCGCCTTGGAATCCTGAAATTGTGGGAAATAGCTCATGAAAACGGCAATAAAACACGAAAATTATGAGGTTTTGGTCAAATCTCTCAAACTTGTATCGGGTCTGATGGTCGTTATAAAATCGCCCTTGAACCCCAAAACTGTGGGCAATTGCTCGTGAAAACGGCCATACAACACGAAACAACGAATTTTTGGTCATTTCAATCAAACATTTATCGGGTCTTACGGTCGTTTTAAATCGCCCTAGGAACCCAAAACTATGGACATTAGCTTATGAAAACAGCCATAAAACACGAAAACGACGAGTTTTTGGTCATTTCTCTGAAACATGTATCGGGTCTTATGGTTGTTGTAAATCGCAATGGAATCCCGAAACTACGGCAAATAGCTCATGAAAATGGCCATAAAACGTGAAAATGATGAAATTTTGGTCAAACCTCCCAAACTTGTATCAAGTCTGCCGGACGTTGTAAATCACCCTTCAACCCGAAACTGTGGGCAATTGCTCATGAAAACGACCATAAAATACGAAAACGACGAGTTTTTGGTCATTTCTCTGAAACATATATCGGGTCTTACAGTTGTTGTAAATTGCCTTAGAATCCCGAAACTATGGGCAATAGCTCATGAAAACGGCCATAAAACACGAAAATGATGAGTTTTTGGTCATGTCTCTCAAAGTTGTAAATCAACCTAGAACACCAAAAACTGTGTGCAATAGCTCATGAAAACGGCCATAAAATGTGAAAACGATGAGTTTTGGTCATATCTCTCAAACATGTACCGGGTCTTACGGTCGTTGTAAATCGCCCTACAACCCCAAAACTGTGGGGCAATTTCTCATGAAAACGGGTATAAAACACAAAAATGACGAGTTTTTAGTCATATCTATCCAAACATTTATTGGGTCTCATGGTTGCTATAAATCACCTTGGCATCCTGAAATTGTGGGCAATAGCTCATGAAAACGGCCATAAAACGCGAAAATTATGAGTTTTTTTGTCAAATTTCTCAAACTTGTATCAGGTCTGATGGTCGTTTTAAATCGACCTTAAACCCGAAAACTGTGGGCAATTGCTCCTGAAAATGGCCATACAACACGAAACAACGAGTTTTTGGTCATTTCAATCAAACATTTATCGCGTCTTATGGTCGTTTTAAATTGCCCTAGAACCCCAAAACTTTGGACATTAGCTTAGTAAAACAGCCATAAAACACGAAAACGACCAGTTTTTGGTCATTTCTCTGAAACGAGTATCGGGTCTTACGGTTTCTGTAAATTGCCATGGAATCCCGAAACTATGGGCAATAACTCATGAAAACCGCCATAAAACACGAAAACGACGAGTTTTTGGTCATTTCTCTGAAACATGTATCAGGTCTTACGGGTTTTGTAAATCTCCTTGGAATCCCAAAACTATGGGCAATAGCTCATAAAAACGCGAAAGCGACGAGTTTTTGGTCATTTCAATCAAACTTGTATCGGGTCTTAGGGTCATTTTAAATAGCCCTAGAACCCCAAAACCATGGACATTAGCTCATTAAAATGGCCATGAAACACGAAAACGACGAGTTTTTGTTCATATCTCCCAAACTTGTATCGGGTCTTATAGTCGTTGTAAATCGCCCCGCAGCCCCAAAACTATGGGCAATAACTCATGAAAACGGCCATAAAATACGAAAATGATGAGTTTTTGGTCATGTCTCTCAAAGTTGTAAATCAACCTAGAACACCAAAAACTATGGGCAATAGCTCATGAAAACGGCCATAAAATGTGAAAACGATGAGTTTTGGTCACATCTCTCGAACATGTACCGGGTCTTACGGTCATTGTAAATCGCCCTAGAACCCTAAAACTGTGGGCAATTTCTCATGAAAACGGCTATAAAACACAAACATGACGAGTTTTTAGTCATATCTATCAAAACATTTATTGGGTCTCATGGTTGCTGTAAATCGCCTTGGAATCCTGAAATTGTGGGAAATAGCTCATGAAAACGGCCATAAAACGCGAAAATTATGAGTTTTTGGTCAAATCTCTGAAACTTGTATCTGGTCTGATGGTCGTTATAAATCGCCCTTGAACCCCAAAACTGTGGGCAATTGCTCGTGAAAATGGCCATACAACATGAAACAACGAGTTTTTGGTCATTTCAATCAAACATTTATCGGGTCTTACGGTCGTTTTAAATCGCCCTAGAACCCGAAAACTTTGGACATTAGCTTATTAAAACGGCCATAAAACACGAAAATGACGAGTTTTTGGTCATTTCTCTGAAACATGTATCGGGTCTTACGGTTGTTGTAAATCTCCTTGGAATCCCAAAACTATGGACAATAGCTCAAGAAAATGGCCATAAAACGTAAAAATGGTGAAGTTTTGGTCAAATCTCCCAAACTTGTATCAGGTCTGCCGGACGTTGTAAATCACCCTCCAACCCCAAAACTGTGGGCAATTGCTCATGAAAACGGCCATAAAACACGAAAACAACGAGTTTTTGGTCATTTCAATCAAAAAGTTATCGGGTTGTACGGTCGTTTTAAATCGCCCTAGAACACCAAAAACAGTGGGCAATAGCTCATGAAAATGGCCATAAAATGTGAAAACGATGAGATTTGGTCATATCTCTCAAACATGTACCGGGTCTTACGGTCATTGTAAATCGTGCTAGAACCCAAAACTGTGGGCAATTTCTTCATGAAAACGGCTATAAAACACAAAAATGACGAGTTTTTAGTCATATCTATCAAAACATTTATTGGGTCTCATGGTTGCTGTAAATCTCCTTGGAATCCTGAAATTGTGGGCAATTGCTCATGAAAACGGCCATAAAACACGAAAATGATGAGTTTTTGGTCAAATATCTCAAACTTGTATCGTGTCTGATGGTCGTTGTAAATCGCCCTTGAACCCCAAAACTATGGGCAAATGCTCGTGAAAATGGCCATACAACACGAAACAACGAGTTTTTGGTCATTTCAATCAAACATTTATCGCGTCTTATGGTCGTTTTAAATCGCCCTAGAACCCCAAAACTTTGGACATTAGCTTAGTAAAACAGCCATAAAACACGAAAACGATGAGTTTTTGGTCATTTCTCTGAAACAAGTATCGGGTCTTACGGTTTCTGTAAATCGCCATGGAATCCCGAAACTATGGGCAATAGCTCATGAAAATGGCCATAAAACATGAAAACGACGAGTTTTTGGTCATTTCTCTGAAACATGTATCAGGTCTGTCGGACGTTGTAAATCACCCTTGAACCCCAAATCTGTGGGCAATTGCTCATGAAAACGGCCATAAAACACGAAAACAACGAGTTTGTGGTCATTTCAATCAAACAGTTATCGGGTCGTACAGTCGTTTTAAATCGCCCTAGAACACCAAAAACTGTGGGCAATAGCTCATGAAAACGGCCATAAAATGTGAAAACGATGAGTTTTGGTCACATCTCTCAAACATGTACCGGGTCTCACGGTCATTGTAAATCGCCCTAGAACCCCAAAACTGTGGGCAATTTCTCATGAAAACGGCTATAAAACACAAACATGACGTGTTTTTAGTCATGTGTATCAAAACATTTATTGGGTCTCATGGTTGCTGTAAATCATCTTGGAATCCCGAAATTGTGGGCAATAGCTCATGAAAACGGCCATAAAACGCGAAAATTTTGAGTTCTTGGTCAAATCTCTCTAACTTGTATCGGGTCTGATGGTCGTTATAAATCGCCCTTGAACGCCAAAACTATGGGCAATTGCTCGTGAAAATGGCTATACAACATGAAACAACGAGTTTTGGTCATTTCAATCAAACATTTATCGGATCTTACGGTCGTTTTAAATCGCCCTAGAAACCCAAAACTATGGACATTAGCTTATGAAAACGGCCATAAAACACGAAAACGACGAGTTTTTGGTCATTTCTCTGAAACATGTATCGGGTCTTACGGTTGTTGTAAATCGCCTCGGAATCCCGAAACTATGGGAAATAGCTCATGAAAATGGCCATAAAACGTGAAAATGGTGAAATTTTGGGCAAATCTCCCAAACTTGTATCAGGTCTGCCGGACGTTGTAAATCACCCTTCAACCCTAAAACTGTGGGCAATTGCTCATGAAAACGGCCATAAAACACGAAAACAACGAGTTTTTGGTCATTTCAATCAAACAAGTATCGGGTCTTACGGTCATTTTAAATCGCTCTAGAACCCCAAAACTATGGACATTAGCTTATTAAAATGGCCATAAAACACGAAAACGACGAGTTTTTGGTCATTTCTCTGAAACATATATCAGGTCTTACAGTTGCGGTAAATCGCCTTAGAATCCTGAAACTATGAGCAATAGCTCATGAAACAGGCCATAAAACACGAAAATGATGAGTTTTTGGTCATGTCTCTCAAAGTTGTAAATCAACCTAGATGCAATAGCTCACAAAAACGGCCATAAAATGTGAAAACGATGAGTTTTGGTCATATCTCTCAAACATGTACCGGGTCTTATGGTCATTGTAAATCGCCCTAGAACCCCAAAACTGTGGGGCAATTTCTCATGAAAACGGGTATAAAACACAAAAATGACGAGTTTTTAGTCATATCTATCAAAACATTTATTAGGTCTCATGGTTGCTGTAAATCGCCTTGGAATCCTGAAATTGTGGGCAATAGCTCATGAAAACGGCCATAAAACGCGAAAATTATGAGTTTTTTGTCAAATTTCTCAATGCTGTATCAGGTTAGATGGTCGTTATAAATCGCCCGTGAACCCGAAAACTGTGGGCAATTGCTCGTGAAAACGGCCATACAACACGAAACAACGAGTTTTTGGTCATTTCAATCAAAAATTTATCACGTCTTATGGTCGTTTTAAATTGCCCTAGAACCCCAAAACTTTGGACATTAGCTTAGTAAAACAGCCATAAAACACGAAAACGACCAGTTTTTGGTCATTTCTCTGAAACAAGTATCGGGTCTTACGGTTTCTGTAAATCGCCTTGGAATCCCGAAACTATGGGCAATAACTCATGAAAACCGCCATAAAACACGAAAACGACGAGTTTTTGGTCATTTCTCTGAAACATGTATCAGGTCTTACGGGTTCTGTAAATCTCCTTGGAATCCCAAAACTATGGGCAATAGCTCATAAAAACGCGAAAGCGACGAGTTTTTGGTCATTTCAATCAAACTTGTATCGGGTCTTAGGGTCATTTTAAATAGCCCTAGAACCCCAAAACCGTGGACATTAGCTCATTAAAATGGCCATGAAACACGAAAACGACGAGTTTTTGTTCATATCTCCCAAACTTGTATCGGGTCTTACAGTCGTTGTAAATCGCCCCGCAGCCCCAAAACTATGGGCAATAACTCATGAAAACGGCCATAAAATACGAAAATGATGAGTTTTTGGTCATGTCTCTCAAAGTTGTAAATCAACCTAGAACACCAAAAACTATGGGCAATAGCTCATGAAAACGGCCATAAAATGTGAAAACGATGAGTTTTGGTCACATCTCTCGAACATGTACCGGGTCTTACGGTCATTGTAAATCGCCCTAGAACCCCAAAACTGTGGGCAATTTCTCATGAAAACGGCTATAAAACACAAACATGACGAGTTTTTAGTCATATCTATCAAAACATTTATTGGGTCTCATGGTTGCTGTAAATCGCCTTGGAATCCTGAAATTGTGGGAAATAGCTCATGAAAACGGCCATAAAACGCGAAAATTATGAGTTTTTGGTCAAATCTCTCAAACTTGTATCCGGTCTGATGGTCGTTATAAATCGCCTTGAACCCCAAAACTGTGGGCAATTGCTCGTGAAAATGGCCATACAACACGAAACAACGAGTTTTTGGTCATTTCAATCAAACATTTATCGGGTCTTCCGGTCGTTTTAAATCGCCCTAGAACCCCAAAACTTTGCACATTAGCTTATTAAAACGGCCATAAAACACGAAAATCACGAGGTTTTGGTCATTTCTCTGAAACATGTATCGGGTCTTACGGTTGCTGTAAATCTCCTTGGAATCCCGAAACTATGGACAATAGCTCAAGAAAATGGCCATAAAACTAAAAATGGTGAATTTTTGGTCAAATCTCCCAAACTTGTATGAGGTCTGCCGGACGTTGTAAATCACCGTTCAACCCCAAAACTATGGGCAATTGCTCATGAAAACGGCCATAAAACACGAAAACAACGAGTTTTTGGTCATTTCAATCAAACAGTTATCAGGTTGTACGGTCGTTTTAAATCGCCCTAGAACACCAAAAACTGTGGGCAATAGCTCATGAAAACGGCCATAAAATGTGAAAACGATGAGTTTTGGTCATATCTCTCAAACATGTACCGGGTCTTACGGTCATTGTAAATCGCCCTAGAACACCAAAACTGTGGGCAATTTCTCATGAAAACGGCTATAAAACACAAAAATGACGAGTTTTTAGTCATATCTATCAAAACATTTATTGGGTCTCATGGTTGCTATAAATCGCCTTCGAATCCTGAAATTGTGGGCAATAGCTCATGAAAACGGCCATAAAACGTGAAAATTTTGAGTTTTGGTCAAATCTCTCAAATTTGTATCGGGTCTGATGGTCATTATAAATCGCCCTTGAACCCCAAAACTGTGGGCAATTGCTCGTGAAAACGGCCATACAACACGAAACAACAAGTTTTTGGTCATTTCAATCAAACATTTATCGTGTCTTACGGTCGTTTTAAATGACCTAGAACCCCAAAACTATGGACATTAGCTTATTAAAACACAAACATGACGAGTTTTTAGTCATATCTATCAAAACATTTATTGGGTCTCATGGTTGCTGTAAATCGCCTTGGAATCCTGAAATTGTGGGAAATAGCTCATGAAAACGGCCATAAAACGTGAAAATTATGAGTTTTTGGTCAAATCTCTCAAACTTGTATCGGGTCTGATGGTCGTTATAAATCTCCTTGAAACCCAAACAGGCAATTGCTCGTGAAAATGGCCATACAACACGAAACAACGAGTTTTTGGTCATTTCAATCAAACATTTATCGGGTCTTACGGTCGTTTTAAATCGCCCTAGAACCCCAAAACATTGGACATTAGCTTATTAAAACGGCCATAAAACACGAAAATCACGAGTTTTTGGTCATTTCTCTGAAACATGTATCGGGTCTTACGGTTGCTGTAAATCTCCTTGGAATCCCGAAACTATGGACAATAGCTCAAGAAAATGGCCATAAAACTAAAAATGGTGAATTTTTGGTCAAATATCCCAAACTTGTATCAGGTCTGCCGGACGTTGTAAATCACCCTTCAACCCCAAAACTGTGGGCAATTGCTCATGAAAACGGCCATAAAACACGAAAACAACGAGTTTTTCGTCATTTCAATCAAACAGTTATCAGGTTGTACGGTCGTTTTAAATCGCCCTAGAACACCAAAAACTGTGGGCAATAGCTCATGAAAACGGCCATAAAATGTGAAAACGATGAGTTTTGGTCATATCTCCCAAACATGTACCGGGTCTTACGGTCATTGTAAATCGCCCTAGAACCCCAAAACTGTGGGCAATTTCTCATGAAAACGGCTATAAAACACAAACATGACGAGTTTTTAGTCATATCTATCAAAACATTTATTGGGTCTCATGGTTGCTGTAAATCGCCTTGGAATCCTGAAATTGTGGGAAATAGCTCATGAAAACGGCCATAAAACGCGAAAATTATGAGTTTTTGGTCAAATCTCTCAAACTTGTATCCGGTCTGATGGTCGTTATAAATCGCCTTGAACCCCAAAACTGTGGGCAATTGCTCGTGAAAATGGCCATACAACACGAAACAACGAGTTTTTGGTCATTTCAATCAAACATTTATCGGGTCTTCCGGTCGTTTTAAATCGCCCTAGAACCCCAAAACTTTGCACATTAGCTTATTAAAATGGCCATAAAACACGAAAATCACGAGGTTTTGGTCATTTCTCTGAAACATGTATCGGGTCTTACGGTTGCTGTAAATCTCCTTGGAATCCCGAAACTATGGACAATAGCTCAAGAAAATGGCCATAAAACTAAAAATGGTGAATTTTTGGTCAAATCTCCCAAACTTGTATGAGGTCTGCCGGACGTTGTAAATCACCGTTCAACCCCAAAACTATGGGCAATTGCTCATGAAAATGGCCATAAAACACGAAAACAACGAGTTTTTGGTCATTTCAATCAAACAGTTATCAGGTTGTACGGTCGTTTTAAATCGCCCTAGAACACCAAAAACTGTGTGAAAACGGCCATAAAATGTGAAAACGATGAGTTTTGGTCATATCTCTCAAACATGTACCGGGTCTTACGGTCATTGTAAATCGCCCTAGAACCCCAAAACTGTGGGCAATTTCTCATGAAAACGGCTATAAAACACAAAAATGACGAGTTTTTAGTCATATCTATCAAAACATTTATTGGGTCTCATGGTTGCTATAAATCGCCTTCGAATCCTGAAATTGTGGGCAATAGCTCATGAAAACGGCCATAAAACGCGAAAATTTTGAGTTTTGGTCAAATCTCTCAAATTTGTATCGGGTCTGATGGTCATTATAAATCGCCCTTGCACCCCAAAACTGTGGGCAATTGCTCGTGAAAACGGCCATACAACACGAAACAACAAGTTTTTGGTCATTTCAATCAAACATTTATCGTGTCTTACGGTCGTTTTAAATGACCTAGAACCCCAAAACTATGGACATTAGCTTATTAAAACACAAAAATGACGAGTTTTTAGTCATATCTATGAAAACATTTATTGGGTCTCATGGTTGCTGCAAATCGCCTTGGAATCCTGAAATTGTGGGAAATAGCTCATGAAAACGGCCATAAAACGCGAAAATTATGAGTTTTTGGTCAAATCTCTCAAACTTGTATCGGGTCTGATGGTCGTTATAAATCTCCTTGAACCCCAAAACTGTGGGCAATTGCTCGTGAAAATGGCCATACAACACGAAACAACGAGTTTTTGGTCATTTCAATCAAACATTTATCGGGTCTTACGGTCGTTTTAAATCGCCCTAGAACCCCAAAACTTTGGACATTAGCTTATTAAAACGGCCATAAAACACGAAAATCACGAGTTTTTGGTCATTTCTCTGAAACATGTATCGGGTCTTACGGTTGCTGTAAATCTCCTTGGAATCCCGAAACTATGGACAATAGCTCAAGAAAATGGCCATAAAACTAAAAATGGTGAATTTTTGGTCAAATATCCCAAACTTGTATCAGGTCTGCCGGACGTTGTAAATCACCCTTCAACCCCAAAACTGTGGGCAATTGCTCATGAAAACGGCCATAAAACACGAAAACAACGAGTTTTTGGTCATTTCAATCAAACAGTTATCAGGTTGTACGGTCGTTTTAAATCGCCCTAGAACACCAAAAACTGTGGGCAATAGCTCATGAAAACGGCCATAAAATGTGAAAACGATGAGTTTTGGTCATATCTCTCAAACATGTACCGGGTCTTACGGTCATTGTAAATCGCCCTAGAACCCCAAAACTGTGGGCAATTTCTCATGAAAACGGCTATAAAACACAAAAATGACGAGTTTTTAGTCATATCTATCAAAACATTTATCGGGTCTTACGGTCGTTTTAAATCGCCCTAGAACCCCAAAACTATGGACATTAGCTTATTAAAACGGCCATAAAACGCGAAAATTATGAGTTTTTGGTCAAATCTCTCAAACTTGTATCGGGTCTGATGGTCGTTATAAATCGCCCTTGAACCCTGAAACTGTGGGGAATTGCTCGTGAAAACGGCCATACAAGACGAAACAACGAGTTTTTGGTCATTTCAATCAAACATTTATCGCGTCTTACGGTCGTTTTAAATGACCTAGAACCCCAAAACTATGGACATTAGCTTATTAAAACGGCCATAAAACACGAAAACGACGACTTTTTGGTCATTTCTCTGAAACATGTATCGGCTCTTACGGTTGCTGTAAATCGCCTTGGAATCCCGAAACTATGGGCAATAGCTCATGAAAATGGCCATAAAACGTGAAAATGGTGAATTTTTGGTCAAATCTCCCAAACTTGTATCAGGTCTGCCGGACGTTGTAAATCACCCTTCAACCCCAAATCTGTGGGCAATTGCTCATGAAAACGGCCATAAAACACGAAATAACGAGTTTTTGGTCATTTCAATCAAACATTATCGGTCGACAATGCTTTTAAATCGCCCTAGAACACCAAAAACTGTGGGCAATAGCTCATGAAAACGGCCATAAAATGTGAAAACGATGAGTTTTGGTCACATCTCTCAAACATGTACCGGGTCTTACGGTCATTGTAAATCGCCCTAGAACCCCAAAACAGTGGGCAATTTCTCATGAAAACGGCTATAAAACACAAAAGTGACGTGTTTTAATCATGTGTATCCAAACATTTATTGGGTCTCATGGTTGCTGTAAATCGTCTTGGAATCCCGAAATTGTGGGCAATAGCTCATGAAAACGGCCATAAAACGCGAAAATTTTGAGTTTTTGGTCAAATCTCTCTAACTTGTATCGGGTCTGATGGTCGTTATAAATCGCCCTTGAACGCCAAAACTATGGGCAATTGCTCGTGAAAATGGCTATACAACATGAAACAACGAGTTTTGGTCAATTCAATCAAACATTTATCGGGTCTTACGGTCGTTTTAAATCGCCCTAGAAACCCAAAACTATGGACATTAGCTTATGAAAACAGCCATAAAACACGAAAACGACGAGTTTTTGGTCATTTCTCTGAAACATGTATCGGGTCTTACGGTTGTTGTAAATCGCCTTGGAATCCCGAAACTATGGGAAATAGCTCATGAAAATGGCCATAAAACGTGAAAATGATGAAATTTTGGGCAAATCTCCCAAACTTGTATCAGGTCTGCCGGACGTTGTAAATCACCCTTCAACCCTAAAACTGTGGGCAATTGCTCATGCAAACGGCCATAAAACACGAAAACAACGAGTTTTTGGTCATTTCAATCAAACAAGTATCGGGTCTTACGGTCATTTTAAATCGCTCTAGAACCCCAAAACTATGGACATTAGCTTATTAAAATGGCCATAAAACGCGAAAACGACGAGTTTTTGGTCATTTCTCTGAAACATATATCGGGTCTTACAGTTGCTGTAAATCGCCTTAGAATCCCGAAACTATGAGCAATAGCTCATGAAACCGGCCATAAAACACGAAAATGATGAGTTTTTGGTCATGTCTCTCAAAGTTGTAAATCAACCTAGATGCAATAGCTCACAAAAACGGCCATAAAATGTGAAAACGATGAGTTTTGGTCATATCTCTCAAACATGTACCGGGTCTTACGGTCATTGTAAATCGCCCTAGAACCCCAAAACTGTGGGGCAATTTCTCATGAAAACGGGTATAAAACAGAAAAATGACGAGTTTTTAGTCATATCTATCAAAGCATTTATTAGGTCTCATGGTTGCTGTAAATCGCCTTGGAATCCTAAAATTGTGGGCAATAGCTCATGAAAACGGCCATAAAACGCGAAAATTATGAGTTTTTTGTCAAATTTCTCAATGCTGTATCAGGTTAGATGGTCGTTATAAATCGCCCGTGAACCCGAAAACTGTGGGCAATTGCTCGTGAAAACGGCCATACAACACGAAACAACGAGTTTTTGGTCATTTCAATCAAAAATTTATCACGTCTTATGGTCGTTTTAAATTGCCCTAGAACCCCAAAACTTTGGACATTAGCTTAGTAAAACAGCCATAAAACACGAAAACGACCAGTTTTTGGTCATTTCTCTGAAACAAGTATCGGGTCTTACGGTTTTTGTAAATCGCCTTGGAATCCCGAAACTATGGGCAATAACTCATGAAAACCGCCATAAAACACGAAAACGACGAGTTTTTGGTCATTTCTCTGAAACAGGTATCAGGTCTTACGGTTCAGAATCTCCTTGGAATCCCAAAACTATGGGCAATAGCTCATAAAAACGCGAAAGCGACGAGTTTTTGGTCATTTCAATCAAACTTGTATCGGGTCTTAGGGTCATTTTAAATAGCCCTAGAACCCCAAAACCGTTGACATTAGCTCATTAAAATGGCCATGAAACACGAAAACGACGAGTTTTTGTTCATATCTCCCAAACTTGTATCGGGTCTTATAGTCGTTGTAAATCGCCCCGCAGCCCCAAAACTATGGGTAATAACTCATGAAAACGGCCATAAAATACGAAAATGATGAGTTTTTGGTCATGTCTCTCAAAGTTGTAAATCAACCTAGGACACCAAAAACTATGGGCAATAGCTCATGAAAACGGCCATAAAATGTGAAAACGATGAGTTTTGGTCACATCTCTCGAACATGTACCGGGTCTTACGGTCATTGTAAATCTCCCTAGAACCCCAAAACTGTGGGCAATTTCTCATGAAAACGGCTATAAAACACAAACATGACGAGTTTTTAGTCATATCTATCAAAACATTTATTGGGTCTCATGGTTGCTGTAAATCGCCTTGGAATCCTGAAATTGTGGGAAATAGCTCATGAAAACGGCCATAAAACGCGAAAATTATGAGTTTTTGGTCAAATCTCTCAAACTTGTATCCGGTCTGATGGTCGTTATAAATCGCCTTGAACCCCAAAACTGTGGGCAATTGCTCGTGAAAATGGCCATACAACACGAAACAACGAGTTTTTGGTCATTTCAATCAAACATTTATCGGGTCTTCCGGTCGTTTTAAATCGCCCTAGAACCCCAAAACTTTGCACATTAGCTTATTAAAACGGCCATAAAACACAAAAATCACGAGGTTTTGGTCATTTCTCTGAAACATGTATCGGGTCTTACGGTTGCTGTAAATCTCCTTGGAATCCCGAAACTATGGACAATAGCTCAAGAAAATGGCCATAAAACTAAAAATGGTGAATTTTTGGTCAAATCTCCCAAACTTGTATGAGGTCTGCCGGACGTTGTAAATCACCGTTCAACCCCAAAACTATGGGCAATTGCTCATGAAAACGGCCATAAAACACGAAAACAACGAGTTTTTGGTCATTTCAATCAAACAGTTATCAGGTTGTACGGTCGTTTTAAATCGCCCTAGAACACCAAAAATTGTGGGCAATAGCTCATGAAAACGTCCATAAAATGTGAAAACGATGAGGTTTGGTCATATCTCTCAAACATGTACCGGGTCTTACGATCATTGTAAATCGCCCTAGAACCCCAAAACTTTGGGCAATTTCTCATGAAAACGGGTATAAAACACAAAAATGACGAGTTTTTAGTCATATCTATCAAAACATTTATTGGGTCTCATGGTTGCTATAAATCGCCTTGGAATCCTGAAATTGTGGGCAGTAGCTCATGAAAACGGCCATAAAACGCGAAAATTTTGAGTTTTAGTCAAATCTCTCAAATTTGTATCGGGTCTGATGGTCATTATAAATCGCCCTTGAACCCCAAAACTGTGGGCAATTGCTCGTGAAAACGGCCATACAACCCGAAACAACGAGTTTTTGGTCATTTCAATCAAACATTTATCGTGTCTTACTGTCGTTTTAAATGACCTAGAACCCCAAAACTATGGACATTAGCTTATTAAAACACAAACATGACGAGTTTTTAGTCATATCTATCAAACCATTTATTGGGTCTCATGGTTGCTGTAAATCGCCTTGGAATCCTGAAATTGTGGGAAATAGCTCATGAAAACGGCCATAAAACGCGAAAATTATGAGTTTTTGGTCAAATCTCTCAAACTTGTATCGGCTCTGATGGTCGTTATAAATCTCCTTGAACCCCAAAACTGTGGGCAATTGCTCGTGAAAATGGCCATACAACACGAAACAACGAGTTTTTGGTCATTTCAATCAAACATTTATCGGGTCTTACGGTCGTTTTAAATTGCCCTAGAACCCCAAAACTTTGGACATTAGCTTAGTAAAACAGCCATAAAACACGAAAACGACCAGTTTTTGGTCATTTCTCTGAAACAAGTATCGGGTCTTACGGTTTCTGTAAATCGCCTTGGAATCCCGAAACTATGGGCAATAACTCATTAAAACCGCAATAAAACACGAAACGCATTTTTTTGGTCATTTCTGAAACATGTATCAGGTCTTACGGGTTCTATAAATCGCCTTGGAATTCCAAAACTATGGGCAATAGCTCATAAAAACGCGAAAGCGACGAGTTTTTGGTCATTTCAAGCAAACCTGTATCGGGTCTTAGGGTCGTTTTAAATAGCCCTAGAACCCCAAAACTGTGGACATTAGCTCATTAAAGTGGCCATAAAACACGAATAACGACGGGTTTTTGTTCATATCTCTCAAACTTGTATCGGGTCTTACAGTCGTTGTAGAGAGCTCCGCAACCCCAAAACTATGGGTAATAACTCATGAAAACGGCCATAAAATACGAAAATGATGAGTTTTTGGTCATGTCTCTCAAAGTTGTAAATCAACCTAGAACACCAAAAACTATGGGCAATAGCTCATGAAAACGGCCATAAAATGTGAAAACGATGAGTTTTGGTCACATCTCTCGAACATGTACCGGGTCTTACGGTCATTGTAAATCGCCCTAGAACCCCAAAACTGTAGGCAATTTCTCATGAAAACGGCTATAAAACACAAACATGACGAGTTTTTAGTCATATCTATCAAAGCATTTATTGGGTCTCATGGTTGCTGTAAATCGCCTTGGAATCCTGAAATTGTGGGAAATAGCTCATGAAAACGGCCATAAAACGCGAAAATTATGAGTTTTTGGTCAAATCTCTCAAACTTGTATCCGGTCTGATGGTCGTTATAAATCGCCTTGAACCCCAAAACTGTGGGCAATTGCTCGTGAAAATGGCCATACAACACGAAACAACGAGTTTTTGGTCATTTCAATCAAACATTTATCGGGTCTTCCGGTCGTTTTAAATCGCCCTAGAACCCCAAAACTTTGCACATTAGCTTATTAAAATGGCCATAAAACACGAAAATCACGAGGTTTTGGTCATTTCTCTGAAACATGTATCGGGTCTTACGGTTGCTGTAAATCTCGTTGGAATCCCGAAACTATGGACAATAGCTCAATAAAATGGCCATAAAACTAAAAATGGTGAATTTTTGGTCAAATCTCCCAAACTTGTATGAGGTCTGCCGGACGTTGTAAATCACCGTTCAACCCCAAAACTATGGGCAATTGCTCATGAAAACGGCCATAAAACACGAAAACAACGAGTTTTTGGTCATTTCAATCAAACAGTTATCAGGTTGTACGGTCGTTTTAAATCGCCCTAGAACACCAAAAACTGTGGGCAATAGCTCATGAAAACGGCCATAAAATGTGAAAACGATGAGGTTTGGTCATATCTCTCAAACATGTACCGGGTCTTACGGTCATTGTAAATCGCCCTAGAACCCCAAAACTGTGGGCAATTTCTCATGAAAACGGCTATAAAACACAAAAATGACGAGTTTTTAGTCATATCTATCAAAACATTTATTGGGTCTCATGGTTGCTATAAATCGCCTTGGAATCCTGAAATTGTGGGCAATAGCTCATGAAAACGGCCATAAAACGCGAAAATTTTGAGTTTTGGTCAAATCTCTCAAATTTGTATCGGGTCTGATGGTCATTATAAATCGCCCTTGAACCCCAAAACTGTGGGCAATTGCTCGTGAAAATGGCCATACAACACGAAACAACGAGTTTTTGGTCATTTCAATCAAACATTTATCGTGTCTTACGGTCGTTTTAAATGACCTAGAACCCCAAAACTATGGACATTAGCTTATTAAAACACAAACATGACGAGTTTTTAGTCATATCTAGCAAAACATTTATTGGGTATCATGGTTGCTGTAAATCGCCTTGGAATCCTGAAATTGTGGGAAATAGCTCATGAAAACGGCCATAAAACGCGAAAATGATGAGTTTTTGGTCAAATCTCTCAAACTTGTATCGGGTCTGATGGTCGTTATAAATCTCCTTGAACCCCAAAACTGTGGGCAATTGCTCGTGAAAATGGCCATACAACACGAAACAACGAGTTTTTGGTCATTTCAATCAAACATTTATCGGGTCTTACGGTCGTTTTTAAATCGCCCTAGAACCCCAAAACTTTGGACATTAGCTTATTAAAACGGCCATAAAACACGAAAATCACGAGTTTTTGGTCATTTCTCTGAAACATGTATCGGGTCTTACGGTTGCTGTAAATCTCCTTGGAATCCCGAAACTATGGACAATAGCTCAAGAAAATGGCCATAAAACTAAAAATGGTGAATTTTTGGTCAAATATCCCAAACTTGTATCAGGTCTGCCGGACGTTGTAAATCACCCTTCAACCCCAAATCTGTGGGCAATTGCTCATGAAAACGGCCATAAAACACGAAAACAACGAGTTTTTGGTCATTTCAATCAAACAGTTATCGGGTCGTACGGTCGTTTTAAATCGCCCTAGAACACCAAAAACTGTGGGCAATAGCTCATGAAAACGGCCATAAAATGTGAAAACGATGAGTTTTGGTCATATCTCTCAAACATGTACCGGGTCTTACGGTCATTGTAAATCGACCTAGAACCCCAAAACTGTGGGCAATTTCTCATGAAAACGGCTATAAAACACAAAAATGACGAGTTTTTAGTCATATCTATCAAAACATTTATTGGGTCTCATGGTTGCTATAAATCGCCTTGGAATCCTGAAATTGTGGGCAATAGCTCATGAAAACGGCCATAAAACGCGAAAATTTTGAGTTTTTGGTCAAATCTCTCTAACTTGTATCGGGTCTGATGGTCGTTATAAATCGCCCTTGAACGCCAAAACTATGGGCAATTGCTCGTGAAAATGGCTATACAACATGAAACAACGAGTTTTGGTCAATTCAATCAAACATTTATCGGGTCTTATGGTCGTTTTAAAGCGCCCTAGAAACCCAAAACTATGGACATTAGCTTATGAAAACAGCCATAAAACACAAAAACGACGAGTTTTTGGTCATTTCTCTGAAACATGTATCGGGTCTTACGGTTGTTTAAATCGCCTTGGAATCCCGAAACTATGGGAAATAGCTCATGAAAATGGCCATAAAACGTGAAAATGATGAAATTTTGGTCAAATCTCCCAAACTTGTATCAGGTCTGCCGGACGTTGTAAATCACCCTTCAACCCCAAAACTGTGGGCAATTGCTCATGAAAACCGCCATAAAACACGAAAACAACGAGTTTTTGCTCATTTCAATCAAACAGTTATCAGGTCTTACGGTCATTTTAAATCGCTCTAGAACCCCAAAACTATGGACATTAGCTTATTAAAACGGCCATAAAACACGAAAACGACGAGTTTTTGGTCATTTCTGTCAAACATATATCGGGTCTTACAGTTGCTGTAAATCGCCTTAGAATCCCGAAACTATGGGCAATAGCTCATGAAACCGGCCATAAAACACGAAAATGATGAGTTTTTGGTCATGTCTCTCAAAGTTGTAAATCAACCTAGAACACCAAAAACAGTGTGCAATAGCTCATGAAAACGGCCATAGAATGTGAAAACGATGAGTTTTGGTCATATCTCTCAAACATGTACCGGGTCTTACGGTCATTGTAAATCGCCCTAGAACCCCAAAACTGTGGGCAATTTCTCATGAAAACGGCTATAAAACACAAAAATGACGAGTTTTTAGTCATATCTATCAAAACATTTATTGGGTCTCATGGTTGCTGTAAATCGCCTTGGAATCCTAAAATTGTGGGCAATAGCTCATGAAAACGGCCATAAAACGCGAAAATTATGAGTTTTTGGTCAAATCTCTCAATGTTGTATCGGGTCTGATGGTCGTTATAAATCGCCCTTGAACCCTGAAACTGTGGGGAATTGCTCGTGAAAACGGCCATACAAGACGAAACAACGAGTTTTTGGTCATTTCAATCAAACATTTATTGGGTCTTACGGTCGTTTTAAATTTCCCTAGAACCCCAAAACTTTGGACATTAGCTTAGTAAAACGGCCATAAAACATGAAAACGACGAGTTTTTGGTCATTTCTCTGAAACAAGTATCGGGTCTTACGGTTTCTGGAAATCGCCTTGGAATCCCGAAACTATGGGCAATAACTCATGAAAACAGCCATAAAACACGAAAACGACGAGTTTTTGGTCATTTCTCTGAAACATGTATCAGGTCTTACGGGTTCTATAAATCGCCTTGGAATTCCAAAACTATGGGCAATAGCTCATAAAAACGTGAAAGCGACGAGTTTTTGGTCATTTCAATCAAACCTGTATCGGGTCTTAGGGTCGTTTTAAATAGCCCTAGAACCCCCAAACTGTGGACATTAGCTCATTAAAATGGCCACAAAACACAAAAACGACGAGTTTTTGTTCATATCTCTCAAACTTGTATCGGGTCTTACGGTCGTTGTAAATCGCCCCGCAACCCCAAAACTATGGGCAATAACTCATGAAAACAGCCATAAAATACGAAAATGATGAGTTTTTGCTCATGTCTCTCAAAGTTGTAAATCAACCTAGAAAACCAAAAACTGTGGGCAATAGCTGATGAAAACGGCCATAAAATGTGAAAACGATGAGTTTTGGTCATATCTCTCAAACATGTACCGGGTCTTACGGTCATTGTAAATCGCCCTAGAACCCCAAAACTGTGGGCAATTTCTCATGAAAACAGCTATAAAACACAAACATGACGAGTTTTTAGTCATATCTATCAAAACATCTATTGGGTCTCATGGTTGCTGTAAATCGCCTTGGAATCCTGAAATTGTGGGAAATAGCTCATGAAAACGGCCATAAAACGCGAAAATTATGAGTTTTTGGTCAAATCTCTCAAACTTGTATCGGGTCTGATGGTCGTTATAAATCGCCTTGAACCCCAAAAATGTGGGCAATTGCTCGTGAAAATGGCCATACAACACGAAACAACGAGTTTTTGGTCATTCCAATCAAACATTTATCGGGTCCTCCGGTCGTTTTAAATCGCCCTAGAAACCCAAAACTTTGGACATTAGCTTATTAAAACGGCCATAAAACACGAAAATCACGAGTTTTTGGTCATTTCTCTGAAACATGTATCGGGTCTTACGGTTGCTGTAAATCTCCTTGGAATCCCGAAACTATGGACAATAGCTCAAGAAAATGGCCATAAAACTAAAAATGGTGATTTTTTGGTCAAATCTCCCAAACTTGTATCAGGTCTGCCGGACGGTGCAAATCACCGTTCAACCCCAAAACTATGGGCAATTGCTCTTGAAAACGGCCATAAAACACAAAAACAACGAGTTTTTGGTCATTTCAACCAAACAGTTATCAGGTTGTACGGTTGTCTTAAATCGCCCTAGAACACCAAAAACTGTGGGCAATAGCTTATGAAAACGGCCATAAAATGTGAAAACGATGAGTTTTGGTCATATCTCTCAAACATGTACCGGGTCTTACGGTCATTGTAAATCGCCCTAGAACCCCAAAACTGTGGGCAATTTCTCATGAAAACGGCTATAAAACACAAAAATGACGAGTTTTTAGTCATATCTATCAAAACATTTATTGGGTCTCATGGTTGCTATAAATCGCCTTGGAATCCCGAAATTGTGGGCAATAGTTCATGAAAACAGCCATAAAACGCGAAAATGATGAGTTTTTGTCACATCTCTCAAACATGTACCGGGTCTTACGGTCATTGTAAATCGCCCATGAACCCCAAAACTGTGGGCAATTTCTCATGAAAACGGCTATAAAACACAAACATGACGAGTTTTTAGTCATATCTATCAAAACATTTATTGGGTCTCATGGTTGCTGTAAATCGCCTTGGAATCCTGAAATTGTGGGCAATAGTTCATGAAAACAGCCATAAAACGCGAAAATGATGAGTTTTTGGTCAAATCTCTCAAATTTGTATCGGGTCTGATGGTCGTTATAAATCGCCCTTGAACCCCAAAACTGTGGGCAATTGCTCGTGAAAACGGCCATACAACACGAAACAACGAGTTTTTGGTCATTTCAATCAAACATTTATCGGGTCTTACGGTCGTTTTAAATCGCCCTAGAACCCCAAAACTGTGGACATTAGCTTATTAAAACAGCCGTAAAACACGAAAACGACGACTTTTTGGTCATTTCTCTGAAACATGTATCGGGTCTTACGGTTGCTGTAAATCTCCTTGGAATCCCGAAACTATGGACAATAGCTCAAGAAAATGGCCATAAAACTAAAAATGGTGAATTTTTGGTCAAATCTCCCAAACTTGTATCAGGTCTGCCGGACGTTGTAAATCACCCTTCAACCCCAAATCTGTGGGCAATTGCTCATGAAAACGGCCATAAAACACGAAAACAACGAGTTTGTGGTCATTTCAATCAAACAGTTATCAGGTTGTACGGTCGTTTTAAATCGCCCTAGAACACCAAAAACTGTGGGCAATAGCAAATGAAAACGGCCATAAAATCTGAAAACTATGAGTTTTGGTTACATCTCTCAAACATGTACCGGGTCTTACGGTCATGGTAAATCGCCCTAGAACCCCAAAACTGTGGGCAATTTCTCATGAAAACGGCTATAAAACACAAAAATGACGAGTTTTTAGTCATATCTATCAAAACATTTATTGGGTCTCATGGTTGCTATAAATTGCCTTGGAATCCTGAAATTGTGGGCAATAGCTCATGAAAACAGCCATAAAACGCGAAAATGATGAGTTTTTGGTCAAATCTCTCAAACTTGTATCGGGTCTGATGGTCGTTATAAATCGGCCTTGAACCCCAAAACTGTGGGTAATTGCTCGTGGAAACGGCCATACAACACGAAACAACGAGTTTTTGGTCATTTCAATCAAACATTTATCGGGTCTTACGGTCGTTTTAAATCGCCCTAGAACCCCCAAACTTTGGACATTAGCTTATTAAAACGGCCATAAAACAAGAAAACGACGAGTTTTTGGTCATTTCTCTGAAACATGTATCGGGTCTTACGGTTTTTGTAAATCACCTTGGAATCCCGAAACTATGGGCAATAGCTCATGAAAATGGTCATAAAACATTAAAATGGTGAATTTTTGGTCAAATCTCCCAAACTTGTATCAGGTCTGCCGGACGTTGTAAATCACCCTTCAACCCCAAAACTGTGGGCAATTGCTGGTGAAAACGGCCATAAAACACGAAAACAACGAGTTTTTGGTCATTTCAATCAAACAGTTATCGGGTCTTACGGTCGTTTTAAATCGCCCTAGAACACCAAAAACTATGGGCAATAGCTTATTAAAACGGCCATAAAACACGAAAACGACGCGTTTTTGGTCATTTCTCTAAAACATATATCGGGTCTTACAGTTGCTGTAAATCGCCTTAGAATCCCGAAACTATGGGCAATAGCTCATGAAAACAGCCATAAAACACGAAAATGATGAGGTTTTGGTCATGTCTCTCAAAGTTGTAAATCAACCTAGAACACCAAAAACTGTGTGCTATAGCTCATGAAAACGGCCATAAAATGTGAAAACGATGAGTTTTGGTCATATCTCAAACATGTACCGGGTCTTACGGTCATTGTAAATCGCTCTAGAACCCCAAACTGTGGGCAATTTCTCATGAAAACGGCTATAAAACACAAAAATGACGAGTTTTTAGTCATATCTATCAAAACATTTATTGGGTCTCATGGTTGCTGTAGATCGCCTTGGAATCCTGAAATTGTGGGCAATAGCTCATGAAAACGGCCATAAAACACGAAAATTATGCGTTTTTGGTCAAATCTCTCAAACTTGTATCGGGTCTGATGGTCGTTATAAATCGCCCTTGAACCCCAAAACTATGGGCAATTGCTTGTGAAAACGGCCATACAACACGCAACAACGAGTTTTTGGTCATTTCAATCAAACATTAATCGGGTCTTACGGCTGTTTTAAATTGCCCTAGAACCCCAAAACTTTGGACATTAGCTTAGTAAAACGGCCATAAAACACGAAAACGACGAGTTTTTGGTCATTTCTCTGTAACAAGTATCGGGTCTTACGGTTTCTGTAAATCGCCATGGAATCCCGAAACTACGGGAAATAGCTCATGAAAACAGCCATAAAACACGAAAACGACGAGTTGTTGGTCATTTCTCTGAAACATGTATCAGGTCTTACGGGTTTTGTAAATCGCCTTGGAATCCCAAAACTATGGGCAATAGCTCATAAAAACGCAAAAGCGACGGGTTTTTGTTCATTTCAATCAAACTTGTATCGGGTCTTAGGGTCGTTTTAAATAGCCCTAGAACCCCAAAACTGTGGACATTAGCTCATTAAAATGGCCATGAAACATGAAAACGACGAGTTTTTGTTCATATCTCCCGAACATGTATCGGGTCTTACGGTCGTTGTAAATCGCCTAGCAACCCAAAAATTGTGGGCAATAACTCATGAAAACGGCCATAAAATATGAAAATGATGAGTTTTTGGTCATGTCTCTCAAAGTTGTAAATCAACCTAGAACACCAAAAACTATGGGCAATAGCTCATGAAAACGGCTATAAAATGTGAAAACGATGAGTTTTGGTCATATCTCTCAAACATGTACCGGGTCTTACGATCATTGTAAATCGCCCTAGAACCCCAAAACTATGGGCAATTTCTCATGAAAACGGCTATAAAACACAAAAATGACGAGTTTTTAGTCATATCTATCAAAACATTTATTGGGTCTCATGGTTGCTGTAAATCGCTCTTGAACCCCAAAACCGTGGGCAATAGCTCATGAAAACAGCCATAAAATGTGAAAACGATGAGTTTTGGTCATATCTCTCAAACATGTACCAGGTCTTACGGTCATTGTAAATCGCCCTAGAACCCCAAAACTGTGGGCAATTTCTCATGAAAACGGCTATAAAACACAAAAATGACGAGTTTTTAGTCATATCTATCAAAACATTTATTAGGTCTCATGGTTGCTGTAAATCGCCTTGGAATCCTGAAATTGTGAGGCAACAGCCCATGAAAACGGCTATAAAACGCGAAAATGATGAGTTTTCGGTCAAATATCTCAAACTTATATCGTGTATGATGGTCGTTGTAAATCGCCCATGAACCCCAAAACTGTGGGCAATTGCTCGTGAAAACGGCCATACAACACGAAACAACGAGTTTTTGGTCATTTCAATCAAACATTTATCGGGTCTTACGGTCGTTTTAAATTGCCCTAGAACCCCAAAACATTGGACATTAGCTTAGTAAAACGGCCATAAAACACGAAAACGATGAGTTTTTGGTCATTTCTCTTAAACAAGTATCGGGTCTTACGGTTGTTGTAAATCGCCTTGGAATCCCCAAACTATGGGAAATAGCTCATGAAAATGGCCATAAAACGTGAAAATGATGAAATTTTGGTCAAATCTCCCAAACTTGTATCAGGTCTGCCGGACGTTGTAAATCACCCTTCAACCCCAAAACTGTGGGAAATTGGTCATGAAAACGGCCATAAAACTCGAAAACAACGAGTTTTTGGTCATTTCAATCAAACAATTATCGGGTCTTACGGTCGTTTTAAATCGCCCTAGAACCCCAAAACTATGGACATTAGCTTATTAAAACGGCCATAAAACACGAAAACGATGCGTTTTTGGTCATTTCTCTGAAACATATATCAGGTCTTATAGTTGCTGTAAATCGCCTTAGAATCCCGAAACTATGGGCAATAGCTCATGAAAATGGCCATAAAACACGAAAATGGTGAGTTTTTGGTCATGTCTCTCAAAGTTGTAAATCAACCTAGAACACCAAAAACTATGAGCAATAGCTCATGAAAACGACCATAAAATGTGAAAACGATGTGTTTTGGTCATATCTCAAACATGTACCGGGTCTTACGGTCATTGTAAATCGCTCTAGAACCCCAAACTGTGGGCAATTTCTCATGAAAACGGCTATAAAACACAAAAACGACGTGTTTTTCCTCATATCTATCAAAACATATATTGGGTCTCATGGTTTGCTGTAAATCACATGGGAATGCCGAAACTGTTTGCAATAGCTCATGAAAACGACCATAAAACGTGAAAATGATGAGTTTTTGGTCAAATCTCCCAAACTTGTATCGGGTCTGACAGTCGTTGTAAATCGCCCTTGAACCCCAAAACTATGGGCAATTGCTTGTGAAAACAGCCATACAACACGCAACAACGAGTTTTTGGTCATTTCAATCAAACATTAATCGGGTCTTACGGCCGTTTTAAATTGCCCTAGAACCCCAAAACTTTGGACATTAGCTTAGTAAAACGACCATAAAACACGAAAACGACGAGTTTTTGGTCATTTCTCTAAAACAAGTATCGGGTCTTACGGTTTCTGTAAATCGCCATGGAATCCCGAAACTACGGGAAATAGCTCATGAAAACAGCCATAAAACACGAAAACGACGCGTTTTTGGTCATTTCTCTAAAACATGTATTAGGCCTTACGGGTTTTGTAAATCGCCTTGGAATCCCAAAACTATGGGCAATAGCTCATAAAAACGCAAAAGCGACGGGTTTTTGTTCATTTCAATCAAACTTGTATCGGGTCTTAGGGTCGTTTTAAATAGCCCTAGAACCCCAAAACTGTGGACATTAGCTCATTAAAATGGCCATGAAACATGAAAACGACGAGTTTTTGTTCATATCTCCCGAACTTGTATCGGGTCTTATGGTCGTTGTAAATCGCCCAGCAACCCAAAAACTATGGGCAATAACTCATGAAAACGGCCATAAAATACGAAAATGATGAGTTTTTGGTCATGTCTCTCAAAGTTGTAAATCAACCTAGAACACCAAAAACTGTGGGCAATAGCTCATGAAAACGGCTATAAAATGTGAAAACGATGAGTTTTGGTCATATCTCTCAAACATGTACCGGGTCTTACGGTCATTGTAAATCGCCCTAGAACCCCAAAACTATGGGCAATTTCTCACGAAAACGGCTATAAAACAAAAAAATGACGAGTTTTTAGTCATATCTATCAAAACATTTATTGGGTCTCATGGTTGCTGTAAATCGCCCTTGAACCCCAAAACCGTGGGCAATAGCTCATGAAAACCGCCATAAAATGTGAAAACGATGAGTTTTGGTCACATCTCTCAAACATCTACCGGGTCTTACGGTCATTGTAAATCGCCCTAGAACCCCAAAACTGAGGGCAATTTCTCATGAACACGGCTATAAAACACAAAAATGACGAGTTTTTAGTCATATCTATCAAAACATTTATTGGGTCTCATGGTTGCTGTAAATCGCCTTGGTATCCTGAAATTGTGGGCAATAGCTCATGGAAACGGCTATAAAACGCGAAAATGATGAGTTTTTGGTCAAATATCTCAAACTTGTATCGTGTCTGATAGTCGTTGTAAATCGCCCATGAACCCTAAAACCGTGGGCAATTGCTCGTGAAAACGGCCATACAACACGAAACAACGAGTTTTTGGTCATTTTAATCCAACATTTATCGGGTCTTACGGTCGTTTTAAATTGCCCTAAAACCCCTAAACTTTGGACATTAGCTTAGTAAAACGGCCATAAAACACGAAAACGATGAGTTTTTGGTCATTTCTCTTAAACAAGTATCGGGTCTTACGGTTGTTGTAAATCGCCTTGGAATCCCGAAACTATGGGAAATAGCTCATGAAAATGGCCATATAACGTGAAAATGATGAAATTTTGGTCAAATCTCCCAAACTTGTTTCAGGTCTGCCGGACGTTGTAAATCACCCTTCAACCCCAAAACCGTGGGAAATTGCTCATGAAAACGGCCATACAACACGAAACAACGAGTTTTTGGTCATTTTAATCCAACATTTATCGGGTCTTACGGTCGTTTTAAATTGCCCTAAAACCCCTAAACTTTGGACATTAGCTTAGTAAAACGGCCATAAAACACGAAAACGATGAGTTTTTGGTCATTTCTCTTAAACAAGTATCGGGTCTTACGGTTGTTGTAAATCGCCTTGGAATCCCGAAACTATGGGAAATAGCTCATGAAAATGGCCATAAAACGTGAAAATGATGAAATTTTGGTCAAATCTCCCAAACTTGTTTCAGGTCTACCGGACGTTGTAAATCACCCTTCAACCCCAAAACCGTGGGAAATTGCTCATGAAAACGGCCATAAAACACGAAAACAACGAGTTTTTGGTCATTTCAATCAAACAGTTATCGGGTCTTACGGTCGTTTTAAATCGCCCTCAAACCCCAAAACTATGGACATTAGCTTATTAAAACGGCCATAAAACACGAAAACGACGCGTTTTTGGTCATTTCTCTAAAACATATATCGGGTCTTACAGTTGCTGTAAATCACCTTAGAATCCCGAAACTATGGGCAATAGCTCATGAAAACAGCCATAAAACACGAAAATGATGAGTTTTTGGTCATGTCTCTCAAAGTTGTAAATCAACCTAGAACACCAAAAACTGTGTGCAATAGCTCATGAAAACGGCCATAAAATGTGAAAACGATGAGTTTTGGTCATATCTCTCAAACATGTACCAGGTCTTATGGTCATTGTAAATCGCCCTAGAACCCCAAAACTGTGGGCAATTTCTCATGAACACGGCTATAAAACACAAAAATGACGAGTTTTTAGTCATATCTATCAAAACATTTATTGGGTCTCATGGTTGCTATTAATCGCCTTGGAATCCTGAAATTGTGGGCAATAGCTCATGAAAACGGCTATAAAACGCGAAAATGATGAGTTTTTGGTCAAATATCTCAAACTTGTATCGTGTCTGATGGTCGTTGTAAATAGCCCTTTAACCCCAAAACCATGGGCAATTGCTCGTGAAAACGGCCATACAACACGAAACAACGAGTTTTTGGTCATTTCAATCCAACATTTATCGGGTCTTACGGTCGTTTTAAATTGCCCTAGAACCCCTAAACTTTGGACATTAGCTTAGTAAAACGGCCATAAAACACGAAAACGATGAGTTTTTGGTCATTCCTCTTAAACAAGTATCGGGTCTTACGGTTGTTGTAAATCGCCTTGGAATCCCGAAACTACGGGAAATAGCTCATGAAAATGGCCATAAAACGTGAAAATGATGAAATTTTGGTCAAACCTCCTAAACTTGTTTCAGGTCTACCGGACGTTGTAAATCACCCTTCAACCCCAAAACAGTGGGAAATTGCTCATGAAAACGGCCATAAAACACGAAAACAACGAGTTTTTGGTCATTTCAATCAAACAGTTATCGGGTCTTACAGTCGTTTTAAATCGCCCTCGAACCCCAAAACTATGGATATTAGCTTATTAAAACGGCCATAAAACACGAAAACGACGCGTTTTTGGTCATTTCTCTGAAACATATATCGGTTCTTACAGTTGCTGTAAATCGCCCTAGAACCCCAAAACTGTGGGCAATTTCTCCTGAAAACGGCTATAAAACACAAAAATGACGAGTTTTTAGTCATATCTATCAAAACATTTATTGGGTCTCATGGTTGCTGTTAATCGCCTTGGAATCCTGAAATTGTGGGCAATAGCTCATGAAAACGGCTATAAAACGCGAAAATGATGAGTTTTTGGTCAAATATCTCAAACTTGTATCGTGTCTGATGGTCGTTATAAATCGCCCATGAACCCCAAAACTGTGGGCAATTGCTCGTGAAAACGGGCATACAACACGAAACAACGAGTTTTTGGTCATTTCAATCCAACATTTATCGGGTCTTACGGTCGTTTTAAATTGCCCTAGAACCCCTAAACTTTGGACATTAGCTTAGTAAAATGGCCATGAAACACGAAAACGATGAGTTTTTGGTCATTTCTCTTAAACAAGTATCGGGTCTTACGGTTGTTGTAAATCGCCTTGGAATCACGAAACTATGGGAAATAGCTCATGAAAATGGCCATAAAACGTGAAAATGATGAAATTTTGGTCAAATCTCCCCAACTTGTATCAGGTCTGCCGGACGTTGTAAATCACCCTTCAACCCCAAAACAGTGGGAAATTGCTCATGAAAACGGCCATAAAACACGAAAACAACGAGTTTTTGGTCATTTCAATCAAACAGTTATCGGGTCTTACGGTCGTTTTAAATCGCCCTCGAACCCCAAAACTATGGATATTAGCTTATTAAAACGGCCATAAAACACGAAAACGACGCGTTTTTGGTCATTTCTCTGAAACATATAGCGGTTCTTACAGTTGCTGTAAATCGCCTTAGAATCCCGAAACTATGGGCAATAGCTCATGAAAACGGCCATAAAACACGAAAATGATGAGGTTTTGGTCATGTCTCTCAAAGTTGTAAATCAACCTAGAACACCAAAAACTGTGTGCAATAGCTCGTGAAAACGGCCATAAAATGTGAAAACGATGAGTTTTGGTCATATCTCTCAAACATGTACCAGGTCTTACGGTCATTGTAAATCACCCTAGAACCCCAAAACTATGGGAAATTTCTCATTAAACGGCTATAAAACACAAAAATGACGAGTTTTTAGTCATATCTATCAAAACATTTATTGGGTCTCATAGTTGCTGTAAATCGCCTTGGAATCCTGAAATTGTGGGCAATAGCTCATGAAAACGGCTATAAAACGCGAAAATGTTGAGTTTTTGGTCAAATATCTCAAACTTGTATCGTGTCTGATGGTCGCTGTAAATCGCCCATGAACCCCAAAACTGTGGGCAATTGCTCGTGAAAATGGCCATACAACACGAAACAACGAGTTTTTGGTCATTTCAATCAAACATTTATCGGGTCTTACGGTCGTTTTAAATTGCCCTAGAACCCCTAAACTTTGGACATTAGCTTAGTAAAACGGCCATAAAACATGAAAACGACGAGTTTTTGGTCATTTCTCTTAAAGAAGTATCGGGTCTTATGGTTGTTGTAAATCGCCTTGGAATCCCGAAACTATTGGAAATAGCTCATGAAAATGGCCATAAAACGTAAAAATGATGAAATTTTGGTCAAATCTCCCAAACTTGTATCAGGTCTGCCGGACGTTGTAAATCACCCTTCAACCCCAAAACAGTGGGAAATTGCTCATGAAAACGGCCATAAAACACGAAAACAACGAGTTTTTGGTCATTTCAATCAAACAGTTATCGGGTCTTACGGTCGTTTTAAATCGCCCTAGAACCCCAAAACTATGGCATTAGCTTATTAAAACGGCCATAAAACACGAAAACGAGGAGTTTTTGGTCATTTCTCTGAAACATATATCGGGTCTTATAGTTGCTGTAAATCGCCTTAGAATCCCGAAACTGTGGGCAATTGCTCGTGAAAATGGCCATACAACACGAAACAACGAGTTTTTGGTCATTTCAAACAAACATTTATCGCGTCTTACGATCGTTTTAAATTGCCCTAGAACCCCAAAACTTTGGACATTAGCTTAGTAAAACAGCCATAAAACACGAAAACGACGAGTTTTTGTCATTTCTCTGAAACAAGTATCGGGTCTTACGGTTTCTGTAAATCGCCTTGGAATCCCGAAACTATGGGCAATAACTCATGAAAACAGCCATAAAACACGAAAACGACGAGTTTTTGGTCATTTCTCTGAAACATGTATCAGGTCTTACGGGTTCTGTAAATGGCCTTGGAATCCGAAAACTATGGGCAATAGCTCATTAAAACACAAAAGCGATGGGTTCTTGGTCATTTCAATCAAACTTGTATCGGGTCTTAGGGTCGTTTTAAATAGCCCTAGAACCCCAAAACTGTGGACATTAGCTCATTAAAATGGCCATGAAACATGAAAACGACGAGTTTTTGTTCATATCTCCCAAACTTGTATCGGGTCTTATGGTCGTTGTAAATCGCCCAGCAACCCCAAAACTATGGGCAATAACTCATGAAAACGGCCATAAAATACGAAAATGATGAGTTTTTGGTCATGTCTCTCAAAGTTGTAAATCAACCTAGAACACCAAAAACTATGGGCAATAGCTCATGAAAACGATGAGTTTTGGTCATATCTCTCAAACATATACCGGGTCTTACGGTCATTGTAAATCGCCCTACAACCACAAAACTGTGGGCAATTTCTCATGAAAACGGCTATAAAACACAAACATGACGAGTTGCTAGTCATATCTATAAAAACATTTATTGGGTCTCATGGTTGCTGTAAATCCCCTTGGAATCCAGAAATTGTGGGCAATAGCTCATGAAAACAGCCATAAAACACGAAAATGATGAATTTTTGGTCAAATCTCTCAAACTTGTATCGGGTCTGATGGTCGTTGTAAATCGCCCTTGAATCCCAAAACTGTGGGCAATTGCTCGTGAAAACGGCCATACAAGACAAAACAACGAGTTTTTGGTCATTTCAATCAAACATTTATCGGGTCTTATGGTCATTTTAAATCGCCCTAGAAACCCAAAACTATGGACATTAGCTTATGAAAACAGCCATAAAACACGAAAACGACGAGTTTTTGGTCATTTCTCTGAAACATGTATCGGGTCTTACAGTTGTTGTAAATCGCCTTAGAATCCCGAAACTATGGGAAATAGCTCATGAAAATGGCCATAAAACGTGAAAATGATGAAATTTTGGTCAAATCTCCCAAACTTGTATCAGGTCTGCCGGACGTTGTAAATCACCCTTCAACCCCAAAACTGTGGGCAATTGCTCATAAAAACGGCCATAAAATACGAAAACAACGAGTTTTTGGTCATTTCAATCAAATAGTTATCGCGTCTTACGGTCGTTTTTAATTGCTCTAGAACCCCAAAACTATGGACATTAGCTTATTAAAACGGCCATAAAACACGAAAACGACGAGTTTTTGGTCATTTCTCTGAAACATATATCGGGTCTTACAGTTGCTGTAAATCGCCTTAGAATCCTGAAACTATGGGCAATAGCTCATGAAAACGGCCATAAAACACGAAAATGACGAGTTTTTGGTCATGTCTCTCAAAGTTGTAAATCAAACTAGAACACCAAAAACTGTGTGCTATGGCTCATGAAAACGGCCATAAAATGTGGAAACGATGAGTTTTGGTCATATCTCTCAAACATGTACCGGGTCTTCCGGTCATTGTAAATCGCCCTAGAACCCCAAAACTGTGGGCAATTTCTCATGAAAACGGCTATAAAACACAAAAATGACGAGTTTTTAGTCATATCTATCAAAACATTTATTGGGTCTCATGGTTGCTGTAAATCGCCTTGGAATCCTGAAATTGTGGGCAATAGCTCATGAAAACATCCATAAAACACGAAAATGATGAATTTTTTGTCAAATTTCTCAAACTTGTATCGTGTCTGATGGTCGTTGTAAATCGCCCATGAACCCCAAAACTGTGGGCAATTGCTCGTGAAAACAGCCATACAACACGAAACAACGAGTTTTTGGTCATTTCAATCAAACATTTATCGGGTCTTACGGTCATTTTAAATTGCCCTAGAACCCCTAAACTTTGGACATTAGCTTAGTAAAACGGCCATAAAACACGAAAACGACGAGTTTTTGGTCATTTCTCTTAAACAAGTATCGGGTCTTACGGTTGTTGTAAATCGCCTTGGAATCCCGAAACTATGGGAAATAGCTCATGAAAATGGCCATAAAACGTAAAAATGATGAAATTTTGGTCAAATCTCCCAAACTTGTATCAGGTCTGTTGGACGTTGTAAATCACCCTTCAACCCCAAAACTGTGGGAAATTGCTCATGAAAACGGCCATAAAACACGAAAACAACGAGTTTTTGGTCATTTCAATCAAACAATTATCGGGTCTTACGATCGTTTTAAATCGCCCTAGAACCCCAAAACTATGGGCATTAGCTTATTAAAACGGCCATAAAACACGAAAACGAGGAGTTTTTGGTCATTTCTCTGAAACATATATCGGGTCTTACAGTTGCTGTAAATCACCTTAGAATCCCGAAACTATGGGCAATAGCTCATGATAACGGACATAAAAAACGAAAATGATGAGTTTTTGGTCATGTCTCTCAAAGTTGAAAATCAACCTAGAACACCAAAAACTCTGTGCAATAGCTCATGAAAACGGACATAAAATGTGAAAACGATGAGTTTTGGTCATATCTCTCAAACATGTATCGGGTCTTACGGTCATTGTAAATCGCCCTAAAACCCCAAACCTGTGGGCAATTTCTCATCAAAACGGCTATAAAACACAAAAATGACGAGTTTTTAGTCATATCTATCAAAACATTTATTGGGTCTCATGGTTGCTGTAAATCGCCTTGGAATCCTGAAATTATGGGCAATAGCTCATGAAAACGGCGATAAAACGCGAAAATTATGAGTTTTTTGTCAAATTTCTCAAACTTGTATCAGGTCTGATGGTCGTTATAAATCGCCCTTGAACCCAAAATTTGTGGGCAATTGCTCGTGAAAATGTCCATACAACACGAAACAACGAGTTTTTGGTCATTTCAAACAAACATTTATCGCGTCTTACGGTCGTTTTAAATTGCCCTAGAACCCCAAAACTTTGGACATTAGCTTAGTAAAACAGCCATAAAACACGAAAACGACGAGTTTTTGGTCATTTCTCTGAAACAAGTATCGGTCTTACGGTTTCTGTAAATCGCCTTGGAATCCCGAAACTATGGGCAATAACTCATGAAAACAGCCATAAAACACGAAAACGACGAGTTTTTGGTCATTTCTCTGAAACATGTATCAGGTCTAACGGGTTCTGTAAATCGCCTTGGAATCCGAAAACTATGGGCAATAGCTCATTAAAACACAAAAGCTATGGGTTTTTGGTCATTTCAATCAAACTTGTATCGGGTCTTAGGGTCGTTTTAAATAGCCCTAGAACCCCAAAACTGTGGACATTAGCTCATTAAAATGGCCATGAAACATGAAAACGACGAGTTTTTGTTCATATCTCCCAAACTTGTATTGGGTCTTACGGTCGTTGTAAATCGCCCAGCAACCCCAAAACTATGGGCAATAACTCATGAAAACGGCCATAAAATACGAAAATGATGAGTTTTTGGTCATGTCTCTCAAAGTTGTAAATCAACCAAGAACACCAAAAACTATGGGCAATAGCTCATGAAAACGATGAGTTTTGGTCATATCTATCAAAACATTTATTGGGTCTCATGGTTGCTGTAAATTGCCTTGGAAACCTGAAATTGTGGGCACTGGCTCATGAAAACGGCTATAAAACGCGAAAATGATGAGTTTTTGGTCAAATATCTCAAACTCGTATCGTGTCTGATGGTCGTTGTAAATCGCCCATGAACCCCAAAACTGTGGGCAATTGCTCCTGAAAACGGCCATACAACACGAAACAACGAGTTTTTGGTCATTTCAATCAAACATTTATCGGGTCTTACGGTCGTTTTAAATTACCCTAGAACCCCTAAACTTTGGACATTAGCTTAGTAAAACGGCCATAAAACACGAAAACTATGCATTTTTGGTCATTTCTCTTAAACAAGTATCGGGTCTTACGGTTGTTGTAAATCGCCCAGCAACCCAAAAACTATGGGCAATAACTCATGAAAACGGCCATAAAATACGAAAATGATGAGTTTTTGGTCATGTCTCTCAAAGTTGTAAATCAACCTAGAACACCAAAAACTGTGGGCAATAGCTCATGAAAACGGCTATAAAATGTGAAAACGATGAGTTTTGGTCATATCTCTCAAACATGTACCGGGTCTTACGGTCATTGTAAATCGCCCTAGAACCCCAAAACTGTGGGCAATTTCTCATGAACACGGCTATAAAACACAAAAATGACGAGTTTTTAGTCATATCTATCAAAACATTTATTGGGTCTCATGGTTGCTGTAAATCACCTTGGAATCCTGAAATTGTGGGCAATAGCTCATGAAAACGGCTATAAAACGCGAAAATGATGAGTTTTTGGTCAAATATCTCAAACTTGTATCGTGTCTGATGGTCGTTGTAAATCGCCCATGAACCCCAAAACTGTGGGCAATTGCTCGTGAAAACGGCCATACAACACGAAACAACGAGTTTTTGGTCATTTCAATCAATCATTTATCGGGTCTTACGGTCGTTTTAAATCGCCCTCGAACCCCAAAACTATGGACATTAGCTTATTAAAACGGCCATAAAACACGAAAACGACGCGTTTTTGGTCATTTCTCTAAAACATATATCGGGTCTTACAGTTGCTGTAAATCGCCTTAGAATTCCGAAACTATGGGCAATAGCTCATGAAAACGGCCATAAACCACGAAAATGATGAGTTTTTGGTCATGTCTCTCAATGTTGTAAATCAACCTAGAACACCAAAAACTGTGTGCAATAGCTCATGAAAACGGCCATAAAACACGAAAACGACTAGTTTTTGGTCATTTCTCTTAAACAAGTATCGGGTCTTACGGTTGTTGTAAATCGCCTTGGAATCCTGAAAGTATTGGAAATAGCTCATGAAAATGGCCATAAAACGTAAAAATGATGAAATTTTGGTCAAATCTCCCAAACTTGTATCAGGTCTGCTGGACGTTCTAAATCACCCTTCAACCCCAAAACAGTGGGAAATTGCTCATGAAAACGGCCATAAAACACGAAAACAACGAGTTTTTGGTCATTTCAATCAAACAGTTATCGGGTCTTACGGTCGTTTTAAATCGCCCTAGAACCCCAAAACTATGGGCATTAGCTTATTAAAACGGCCATAAAACACGAAAACGAGGAGTTTTTGGTCATTTCTCTGAAACATATATCGGGTCTTACAGTTGCTGTAAATCGCCTTAGAATCCCGAAACTATGGGCAATAGCTCATGATAACGGACATAAAAAACGAAAATGATGAGTTTTTGGTCATGTCTCTCAAAGTTGAAAATCAACCTAGAACACCAAAAACTCTGTGCAATAGCTCATGAAAACGGACATAAAATGTGAAAACGATGAGTTTTGGTCATATCTCTCAAACATGTACCGGGTCTTACGGTCATTGTAAATCGCCCTAAAACGCCAAACCTGTGGGCAATTTCTCATGAAAACGGCTATAAAACACAAAAATGACGAGTTTTTAGTCATATCTATCAAAACATTTATTGGGTCTCATGGTTGCTGTAAATCGCCTTGGAATCCTGAAATTATGGGCAATAGCTCATGAAAACGGCGATAAAACGCGAAAATTATGAGTTTTTTGTCAAATTTCTCAAACTTGTATCAGGTCTGATGGTCGTTATAAATCGCCCTTGAACCCAAAATTTGTGGGCAATTGCTCGTGAAAATGTCCATACAACACGAAACAACGAGTTTTTGGTCATTTCAAACAAACATTTATCGCGTCTTCTGGTTTTAAATTGCCCTAGAACCCCAAAACTTTGGACATTAGCTTAGTAAAACAGCCATAAAACACGAAAACGACGAGTTTTTGGTCATTTCTCTGAAACAAGTATCGGTCTTACGGTTTCTGTAAATCGCCTTGGAATCCCGAAACTATGGGCAATAACTCATGAAAACAGCCATAAAACACGAAAACGACGAGTTTTTGGTCATTTCTCTGAAACATGTATCAGGTCTAACGGGTTCTGTAAATCGCCTTGGAATCCGAAAACTATGGGCAATAGCTCATTAAAACACAAAAGCGATGGGTTTTTGGTCATTTCAATCAAACTTGTATCGGGTCTTAGGGTCGTTTTAAATAGCCCTAGAACCCCAAAACTGTGGACATTAGCTCATTAAAATGGCCATGAAACATGAAAAGCAGCGAGTTTTTGTTCATATCTCCCAAACTTGTATCGGGTCTTACGGTCGTTGTAAATCGCCCAGCAACCCCAAAACTATGGGCAATAACTCATGAAAACGGCCATAAAATACGAAAATGATGAGTTTTTGGTCATGTCTCTCAAAGTTGTAAATCAACCAAGAACACCAAAAACTATGGGCAATAGCTCATGAAAACGATGAGTTTTGGTCATATCTATCAAAACATTTATTGGGTCTCATGGTTGCTGTAAATTGCCTTGGAATCCTGAAATTGTGGGCACTGGCTCATGAAAACGGCTATAAAACGCGAAAATGATGAGTTTTTGGTCAAATATCTCAAACTCGTATCGTGTCTGATGGTCGTTGTAAATCGCCCATGAACCCCAAAACTGTGGGCAATTGCTCGTGAAAACGGCCATACAACACGAAACAACGAGTTTTTGGTCATTTCAATCAAACATTTATCGGGACTTACGGTCGTTTTAAATTGCCCTAGAACCCCAAAACTATGCACATTAGCTTATTAAAACGGCCATAAAACACGAAAACGAGGAGTTTTTGGTCATTTCTCTGAAACATATATCGGGTCTTACAGTTGCTGTAAATCGCCTAAGAATCCCGAAACTATGGGCAATAGCTCATGAAAACGGCCATAAAACACGAAAATGATGAGTTTTTGGTCATGTCTCTCAATGTTGTAAATCAACCTAGAACACCAAAAACTTTGTGCAATAGCTCATGAAAACGGCCATAAAATGTGAAAACGATGAGTTTTGGTCATATCTCTCAAACATGTACCAGGTCTTACGGTCATTGTAAATCACCCTAGAACCCCAAAACTGTGGGCAATTTCTCATGAAAACGGCTATAAAACACAAAAATGACGAGTTTTTAGTCATATCTATCAAAACATTTATTGGGTCTCATGGTTGCTGTAAATTGCCTTGGAATCCTGAAATTGTGGGCAATAGCTCATGAAAACGGCTATAAAACGCGAAAATGATGAGTTTTTGGTCAAATATCTCAAACTTGTATCGTGTCTGATGGTCGTTGTAAATCGCCCATGAACCCCAAAACTGTGGGCAATTGCTCGTGAAAACGGCCATACAACATGAAACAACGAGTTTTTGGTCATTTCAATCAAACATTTATCGGGTCTTACGGTCGTTTTAAATTACCCTACAACCCCTAAACTTTGGACATTAGATTAGTAAAACGGCCATAAAACACGAAAACAATGAGTTTTTGGTCATTTCTCTTAAACAAGTATCGGGTCTTACGGTTGTTGTAAATCGCTTGACAACCCAAAAACTATGGGCAATAACTCATGAAAACGGCCATAAAATACGAAAATGATGAGTTTTTGGTCATGTCTCTCAAAGTTGTAAATCAACCTAGAACACCAAAAACTGTGGGCAATAGCTCATGAAAACGGCCATAAAATGTGAAAACGATGAGTTTTGGTCACATCTCTCAAACATCTACCGGGTCTTACGGTCATTGTAAATCGCCCTAGAACCCCAAAACTGTGGGCAATTTCTCATGAACACGGCTATAAAACACAAAAATGACGAGTTTTTAGTCATATCTATCAAAACATTTATTGGGTCTCATGGTTGCTGTAAATCGCCTTGGAATCCTGAAATTGTGGGCAATAGCTCATGAAAACGGCTATAAAACGCGAAAATGTTGAGTTTTTGGTCAAATATCTAAAACTTGTATCGTGTGTGATGGTCGTTGTAAATCGCCCATGAACCCCAAAACTGTGGGCAATTGCTCGTGAAAATGGCCATACAACACGAAACAACGAGTTTTTGGTCATTTCAATCAAACATTTATCGGGACTTACGGTCGTTTTAAATTGCCCTAGAACCCCAAAACTATGCACATTAGCTTATTAAAACGGCCAGAAAACACGAAAACGACGCGTTTTTGGTCATTTCTCTAAAACATATATCGGGTCTTACAGTTGCTGTAAATCTCCTTAGAATTCCGAAACTATGGGCAATAGCTCATGAAAACGGCCATAAAACACCAAAATGATGAGTTTTTAGTCATGTCTCTCAATGTTGTAAATCAACCTAGAACACCAAAAACTGTGTGCAATAGCTCATGAAAACGGCCATAAAATGTGAAAACGATGAGTTTTGGTCATATCTCTCAAACATGTACCAGGTCTTACGGTCATTGTAAATCACCCTAGAACCCCAAAACTGTGGGCAATTTCTCATGAAAACGGCTATAAAACACAAAAATGACGAGTTTTTAGTCATATCTATCAAAACATTTATTGGGTCTTATGGTTGCTGTAAATCGCCTTGGAATCCTGAAATTGTGGGCAATAGCTCATGAAAACGGCTATAAACGCGAAAATGTTGAGTTTTTGGTCAAATATCTCAAACTTGTATCGTGTCTGATGGTCGTTTTAAATCGCCCATGAACCCCAAAACTGTGGGCAATTGCTCGTGAAAATGGCCATACAACACGAAACAACGAGTTTTTGGTCATTTCAATCAAACATTTATCGGGACTTACGGTCGTTTTAAATTGCCCTAGAACCCCTAAACTTTGGACATTAGCTTAGTAAAACGGCCATAAAACACGAAAACGACTAGTTTTGGGTCATTTCTCTTAAACAAGTATCGGGTCTTACGGTTGTTGTAAATCGCCTTGGAATCCTGAAACTATTGGAAAGAGCTCATGAAAATGGCCATAAAACGTAAAAATGATGAAATTTTGGTCAAATCTCCCAAACTTGTATCAGGTCTGCTGGACGTTCTAAATCACCCTTCAACCCCAAAACAGTGGGCAATTGCTCGTGAAAACGGCCATAAAACACGAAAACAACGAGTTTTTGGTCATTTCAATCAAACAGTTATCGGGTCTTACGGTCGTTTTAAATCGCCCTAGAACCCCAAAACTATAGGCATTAGCTTATTAAAACGGCCATAAAACACGAAAACGAGGAGTTTTTGGTCATTTCTCTGAAACATATATCGGGTCTTACAGTTGCTGTAAATCGCCTAAGAATCCCGAAACTATGGGCAATAGCTCATGAAAACGGCCATAAAACACGAAAATGATGAGTTTTTGGTCATGTCTCTCAATGTTGTAAATCAACCTAGAACACCAAAAACTTTGTGCAATAGCTCATGAAAACGGCCATAAAATGTGAAAACGATGAGTTTTGGTCATATCTCTCAAACATGTACCAGGTCTTACGGTCATTGTAAATCACCCTAGAACCCCAAAACTGTGGGCAATTTCTCATGAAAACGGCTATAAAACACAAAAATGAGTTTTAGTCATATCTATCAAAACATTTATTGGGTCTCATGGTTGCTGTAAATTGCCTTGGAATCCTGAAATTGTGGGCAATAGCTCATGAAAACGGCTATAAAACGCGAAAATGATGAGTTTTTGGTCAAATATCTCAAACTTGTATCGTGTCTGATGGTCGTTGTAAATCGCCCATGAACCCCAAAACTGTGGGCAATTGCTCGTGAAAACGGCCATACAACATGAAACAACGAGTTTTTGGTCATTTCAATCAAACATTTATCGGGTCTTACGGTCGTTTTAAATTACCCTACAACCCCTAAACTTTGGACATTAGATTAGTAAAACGGCCATAAAACACGAAAACAATGAGTTTTTGGTCATTTCTCTTAAACAAGTATCGGGTCTTACGGTTGTTGTAAATCGCCCAGCAACCCAAAAACTATGGGCAATAACTCATGAAAACGGCCATAAAATACGAAAATGATGAGTTTTTGGTCATGTCTCTCAAAGTTGTAAATCAACCTAGAACACCAAAAACTGTGGGCAATAGCTCATGAAAACGGCCATAAAATGTGAAAACGATGAGTTTTGGTCACATCTCTCAAACATCTACCGGGTCTTACGGTCATTGTAAATCGCCCTAGAACCCCAAAACTGTGGGCAATTTCTCATGAACACGGCTATAAAACACAAAAATGACGAGTTTTTAGTCATATCTATCAAAACATTTATTGGGTCTCATGGTTGCTGTAAATCGCCTTGGAATCCTGAAATTGTGGGCAATAGCTCATGAAAACGGCTATAAAACGCGAAAATGTTGAGTTTTTGGTCAAATATCTAAAACTTGTATCGTGTGTGATGGTCGTTGTAAATCGCCCATGAACCCCAAAACTGTGGGCAATTGCTCGTGAAAATGGCCATACAACACGAAACAACGAGTTTTTGGTCATTTCAATCAAACATTTATCGGGACTTACGGTCGTTTTAAATTGCCCTAGAACCCCAAAACTATGCACATTAGCTTATTAAAACGGCCAGAAAACACGAAAGCAGCGTTTTTGTTCATTTCTCTAAAACATATATCGGGTCTTACAGTTGCTGTAAATCGCCTTAGAATTCCGAAACTATGGGCAATAGCTCATGAAAACGGCCATAAAACACGAAAATGATGAGTTTTTGGTCATGTCTCTCAATGTTGTAAATCAACCTAGAACACCAAAAACTGTGTGCAATAGCTCATGAAAACGGCCATAAAATGTAAGCGATGAGTTTTGGTCATATCTCTCAAACATGTACCAGTCTTACGGTCACTGTAAATCACCCTAGAACCCCAAAACTGTGGGCAATTTCTCATGAAAACGGCTATAAAACACAAAAATGACGAGTTTTTAGTCATATCTATCAAAACATTTATTGGGTCTTATGGTTGCTGTAAATCGCCTTGGAATCCTGAAATTGTGGGCAATAGCTCATGAAAAGCCTATAAGCGAAAATGTTGAGTTTTGGTCAAATATCTCAAACTTGTATAGGTCTCGATGGTCGTTTCGTCATATGAACCCCAAAACTGTGGGCAATTGCTCGTGAAAATGGCCATACAACACGAAACAACGAGTTTTTGGTCATTTCAATCAAACATTTATCGGGACTTACGGTCGTTTTAAATTGCCCTAGAACCCCTAAACTTTGGACATTAGTTTAGTAAAACGGCCATAAAACACGAAAACGACGAGTTTTGGGTCATTTCTCTTAAACAAGTATCGGGTCTTACGGTTGTTGTAAATCGCCTTGGAATCCTGAAACTATTGGAAAGAGCTCATGAAAATGGCCATAAAACGTAAAAATGATGAAATTTTGGTCAAATCTCCCAAACTTGTATCAGGTCTGCTGGACGTTCTAAATCACCCTTCAACCCCAAAACAGTGGGCAATTGCTCGTGAAAACGGCCATAAAACACGAAAACAACGAGTTTTTGGTCATTTCAATCAAACAGTTATCGGGTCTTACGGTCGTTTTAAATCGCCCTACAACCCCAAAACTATGGGCATTAGCTTATTAAAACGGCCATAAAACACGAAAACGAGGAGTTTTTGGTCATTTCTCTGAAACATATATCGGGTCTTACAGTTGCTGTAAATCGCCTAAGAATCCCGAAACTATGGGCAATAGCTCATGAAAACGGCCATAAAACACGAAAATGATGAGTTTTTGGTCATGTCTCTCAATGTTGTAAATCAACCTAGAACACCAAAAACTGTGGGCAATAGCTCATGAAAACGGCCATAAAATGTGAAAACGATGAGTTTTGGTCACATCTCTCAAACATCTACCGGGTCTTACGGTCATTGTAAATCGCCCTAGAACCCCAAAACTGTGGGCAATTTCTCATGAACATGGCTATAAAACACAAAAATGACGAGTTTTTAGTCATATCTATCAAAACATTTATTGGGTCTCATGGTTGCTGTAAATCGCCTTGGAATCCTGAAATTGTGGGCAATAGCTCATGAAAACGGCTATAAAACGCGAAAATGTTGAGTTTTTGGTCAAATACCTAAAACTTGTATCGTGTGTGATGGTCGTTGTAAATCGCCCATGAACCCCAAAACTGTGGGCAATTGCTCGTGAAAATGGCCATACAACACGAAACAACGAGTTTTTGGTCATTTCAATCAAACATTTATCGGGACTTACGGTCGTTTTAAATTGCCCTAGAACCCGAAAACTATGCACATTAGCTTATTAAAACGGCCAGAAAACACGAAAGCAGCGCGTTTTGGTCATTTCTCTAAAACATATATCGGGTCTTACGATTCTGTAAATCCTTAGAATTCGAAACTATGGGCAATAGCTCATGAAAACGGCCATAAAACACGAAAATGATGAGTTTTTGGTCATGTCTCTCAATGTTGTAAATCAACCTAGAACACCAAAAACTGTGTGCAATAGCTCATGAAAACGGCCATAAAATGTGAAAACGATGAGTTTTGGTCATATCTCTCAAACATGTACCAGGTCTTACGGTCATTGTAAATCACCCTAGAACCCCAAAACTGTGGGCAATTTCTCATGAAAACGGCTATAAAACACAAAAATGACGAGTTTTTAGTCATATCTATCAAAACATTTATTGGGTCTTATGGTTGCTGTAAATCGCCTTGGAATCCTGAAATTGTGGGCAATAGCTCATGAAAACGGCTATAAACGCGAAAATGTTGAGTTTTTGGTCAAATATCTCAAACTTGTATCGATCCGATGGTCGTTTAAATCGCATATGAACCCCAAAAGCGTGGGCAATTGCTCGTGAAAATGGCCATACAACACGAAACAACGAGTTTTTGGTCATTTCAATCAAACATTTATCGGGACTTACGGTCGTTTTAAATTGCCCTAGAACCCCTAAACTTTGGACATTAGTTTAGTAAAACGGCCATAAAACACGAAAACGACGAGTTTTGGGTCATTTCTCTTAAACAAGTATCGGGTCTTACGGTTGTTGTAAATCGCCTTGGAATCCTGAAACTATTGGAAAGAGCTCATGAAAATGGCCATAAAACGTAAAAATGATGAAATTTTGGTCAAATCTCCCAAACTTGTATCAGGTCTGCTGGACGTTCTAAATCACCCTTCAACCCCAAAACAGTGGGCAATTGCTCGTGAAAACGGCCATAAAACACGAAAACAACGAGTTTTTGGTCATTTCAATCAAACAGTTATCGGGTCTTACGGTCGTTTTAAATCGCCCTAGAACCCCAAAACTATGGGCATTCGCTTATTAAAACGGCCATAAAACACGAACGAGGAGTTTTTGGTCATTTCTCTGAAACATATATCGGGTCTTACAGTTGCTGTAAATCGCCTAAGAATCCCGAAACTATGGGCAATAGCTCATGAAAACGGCCATAAAACACGAAAATGATGAGTTTTTGGTCATGTCTCTCAATGTTGTAAATCAACCTAGAACACCAAAAACTGTGTGCAATAGCTCATGAAAACGGCCATAAAATGTAAGCGATGAGTTTTGGTCATATCTCTCAAACATGTACCAGTCTTACGGTCATTGTAAATCACCCTAGAACCCCAAAAGCGTGGGCAATTTCTCATGAAAGCGGCTATAAAACACAAAATGACGAGTTTTTAGTCATATCTATCAAAACATTTATTGGGTCTCATGGTTCTGTAAATCGCCTTGGAATCCTGAAATTGGGCAATAGCTCATGAAAGCGGCTATAAAGCGAAAATGATGAGTTTTTGGTCAAATATCTCAAACTTGTATCGTGTCTGATGGTCGTTGTAAATCGCCCATGAACCCCAAAACTGTGGGCAATTGCTCGTGAAAACGGCCATACAACACGAAACAACGAGTTTTTGGTCATTTCAATCAAACATTTATCGGGTCTTACGGTCGTTTTAAATTACCCTACAACCCCTAAACTTTGGACATTAGATTAGTAAAACGGCCATAAAACACGAAAACAATGAGTTTTTGGTCAATTATCTTAAAAAAGTATAGGGTCTTACGGTTGTTGTAAATAGCCCAACAACCCAAAACTATGGGCAATAACTCATGAAAGCGGCCATAAAATCTGAAAATGATGAGTTTTGGTCATGTCTCTCAAAGTTGTAAATCAACCTAGAACACCAAAAGCGTAGGCAATAGCTCATGAAAACGGCTATAAAATGTGAAAACGATGAGTTTTGGTCATATCTCTCAAACATGTACCGGGTCTTACGGTCATTGTAAATCGCCCTAGAACCCAAAACTATGGGCAATTTCTCATGAAAACGGCTATAAAACACAAAAATGACGACTTTTTAGTCATATCTATCAAAACATTTATTGGGTCTCATGGTTGCTGTAAATCGCCCTTGGACCCCAAAACCGTGGGCAATAGCTCATGAAAACAGCCATAAAATGTGAAAACGATGAGTTTTGGTCACATCTCTCAAACACCTACCGGGTCTTACGGTCATTGTAAATCGCCCTAGAACCCCAAAACTGTGGGCAATTTCTCATGAAAACGGCTATAAAACACAAAAATGACGAGTTTTTAGTCATATCTATCAAAACATTTATTGGGTCTCATGGTTGCTGTAAATCGCCTTGGAATCCTGAAATTGTGGGCAATAGCTCATGAAAACGGCTATAAAACGCGAAAATGATGAGTTTTTGGTCAAATATCTCAAACATGTATCGTGTCTGATGGTCGTTGGAAATCGCCCATGAACCCCAAAACTGTGGGCAATTGCTCGTGAAAATGGCCATACAACACGAAACAACGAGTTTTTGGTCATTTCAATCAAACATTTATCGGGTCTTACGGTCGTTTTAAATTACCCTACAACCCCTAAACTTTGGACATTAGATTAGTAAAACGGCCATAAAACACGAAAACAATGAGTTTTTGGTCATTTCTCTTAAACAAGTATCGGGTCTTACGGTTGTTGTAAATCGCCCAGCAACCCAAAAACTATGGGCAATAACTCATGAAAACGGCCATAAAATACGAAAATGATGAGTTTTTGGTCATGTCTCTCAAAGTTGTAAATCAACCTAGAACACCAAAAACTGTGGGCAATAGCTCATGAAAACGGCTATAAAATGTGAAAACGATGAGTTTTGGTCATATCTCTCAAACATGTACCGGGTCTTACGGTCATTGTAAATCGCCCTAGAACCCAAAACTATGGGCAATTTCTCATGAAAACGGCTATAAAACACAAAAATGACGACTTTTTAGTCATATCTATCAAAACATTTATTGGGTCTCATGGTTGCTGTAAATCGCCCTTGGACCCCAAAACCGTGGGCAATAGCTCATGAAAACAGCCATAAAATGTGAAAACGATGAGTTTTGGTCACATCTCTCAAACACCTACCGGGTCTTACGGTCATTGTAAATCGCCCTAGAACCCCAAAACTGTGGGCAATTTCTCATGAAAACGGCTATAAAACACAAAAATGACGAGTTTTTAGTCATATCTATCAAAACATTTATTGGGTCTCATGGTTGCTGTAAATCGCCTTGGAATCCTGAAATTGTGGGCAATAGCTCATGAAAACGGCTATAAAACGCGAAAATGATGAGTTTTTGGTCAAATATCTCAAACATGTATCGTGTCTGATGGTCGTTGTAAATCGCCCATGAACCCCAAAACTGTGGGCAATTGCTCGTGAAAATGGCCATACAACACGAAACAACGAGTTTTTGGTCATTTCAATCAAACATTTATCGGGACTTACGGTCGTTTTAAATTGCCCTAGAACCCCAAAACTATGCACATTAGCTTATTAAAACGGCCAGAAAACACGAAAGCAGCGTTTTGGTCATTTCTCTAAAACATATATCGGGTCTTACGGTTGCTGTAAATCGCCTTAGAATTCCGAAACTATGGGCAATAGCTCATGAAAACGGCCATAAAACACGAAAATGATGAGTTTTTGGTCATGTCTCTCAATGTTGTAAATCAACCTAGAACACCAAAACTGTGGGCAATTGCTCGTGAAAACGGCCATACAACACGAAACAACGAGTTTTTGGTCATTTCAATCAATCATTTATCGGGTCTTACGGTCGTTTTAAATCGCCCTCGAACCCCAAAACTATGGACATTAGCTTATTAAAACGGCCAGAAAACACGAAAGCAGCGTTTTGGTCATTTCTCTAAAACATATATCGGGTCTTACAGTTGCTGTAAATCGCCTTAGAATTCCGAAACTATGGGCAATAGCTCATGAAAACGGCCATAAAACACGAAAATGATGAGTTTTTGGTCATGTCTCTCAATGTTGTAAATCAACCTAGAACACCAAAAACTGTGTGCAATAGCTCATGAAAACGGCCATAAAATGTGAAAACGATGAGTTTTGGTCATATCTCTCAAACATGTACCAGGTCTTACGGTCATTGTAAATCACCCTAGAACCCCAAAACTGTGGGCAATTTCTCATGAACACGGCTATAAAACACAAAATAGCGAGTTTTAGTCATATCTATCAAAACATTTATTGGGTCTCATGGTTGCTGTAAATCGCCTTGGAATCCTGAAATTGTGGGCAATAGCTCATGAAAAGCGGCTATAAAACGCGAAAATGATGAGTTTTTGGTCAAATATCTCAAACATGTATCGTGTCTGATGGTCGTTGTAAATCGCCCATGAACCCCAAAACTGTGGGCAATTGCTCGTGAAAACGGCTATACAACACGAAACAACGAGTTTTTGGTCATTTCAATCAATCATTTATCGGGTCTTACGGTCGTTTTAAATCGCCCTCGAACCCCAAAACTATGGACATTAGCTTATTAAAACGGCCATAAAACACGAAAACGACGCGTTTTTGGTCATTTCTCTAAAACATATATCGGGTCTTACAGTTGCTGTAAATCGCCTTTGAATTCCGAAACTATGGGCAATAGCTCATGAAAACGGCTATAAAACACGAAAATGATGAGTTTTTGGTCATGTCTCTCAATGTTGTAAATCAACCTAGAACACCAAAAACTGTGTGCAATAGCTCATGAAAACGGCCATAAAATGTGAAAACGATGAGTTTTGGTCATATCTCTCAAACATGTACCGGGTCTTACGGTCATTGTAAATCGCCCTAGAACCCCAAAACTGTGGGCAATTTCTCATGAAAACGGCTATAAAACACAAAAATGATGAGTTTTTAGTCATATCTATCAAAACATTTATTGGGTCTCATGGTTGCTGTAAATCGCCTTGGAATCCTGAAATTGTGGGCAATAGCTCATGAAAACGGCTATAAAACGCGAAAATGTTGTGTTTTTGGTCAAATATCTAAAACTTGTATCGTGTGTTATGGTCGTTGTAAATCGCCCATGAACCCCAAAACTGTGGGCAATTGCTCGTGAAAATGGCCATACAACACGAAACAACGAGTTTTTGGTCATTTCAATCAAACATTTATCGGGACTTACGGTCGTTTTAAATTGCCCTAGAACCCCAAAACTATGCACATTAGCTTATTAAAACGGCCAGAAAACACGAAAACGACGCGTTTTTGGTCATTTCTCTAAAACATATATCGGGTCTTACGATTCTTGTAAATCGCCTTAGAATTCCGAAACTATGGGCAATAGCTCATGAAAACGGCCATAAAACACGAAAATGATGAGTTTTTGGTCATGTCTCTCAATGTTGTAAATCAACCTAGAACACCAAAAACTGTGTGCAATAGCTCATGAAAACGGCCATAAAATGTGAAAACGATGAGTTTTGGTCATATCTCTCAAACATGTACCGGGTCTTACGGTCATTGTAAATCGCCCTAGAACCCCAAAACTGTGGGCAATTTCTCATGAAAACGGCTATAAAACACAAAAATGACGAGTTTTTAGTCATATCTATCAAAACATTTATTGGGTCTCATGGTTGCTGTAAATCGCCTTGGAATCCTGAAATTGTGGGCAATAGCTCATGAAAACGGCTATAAACGCGAAAATGTTGAGTTTTGGTCAAATATCTAAAACTTGTATAAATGTGTGATGGTCGTTGTAAATCGCCCATGAACCCCAAAACTGTGGGCAATTGCTCGTGAAAATGGCCATACAACACGAAACAACGAGTTTTTGGTCATTTCAATCAATCATTTATCGGGTCTTACGGTCGTTTTAAATCGCCCTCGAACCCCAAAACTATGGACATTAGCTTATTAAAACGGCCAGAAAACACGAAAGCAGCGTTTTGGTCATTTCTCTAAAACATATATCGGGTCTTACGGTTGCTGTAAATCGCCTTAGAATTCCGAAACTATGGGCAATAGCTCATGAAAACGGCCATAAAACACGAAAATGATGAGTTTTTGGTCATGTCTCTCAATGTTGTAAATCAACCTAGAACACCAAAAAGCATGTGCAATAGCTCATGAAAGCGGCCATAAAATGTAAGCGATGAGTTTTGGTCATATCTCTCAAACATGTACCAGGTCTTACGGTCATTGTAAATCACCCTAGAACCCCAAAAGCATGGCAATTTCTCATGAAAACGGCTATAAAACACAAAAATGACGAGTTTTTAGTCATATCTATCAAAACATTTATTGGGTCTTATGGTTGCTGTAAATCGCCTTGGAATCCTGAAATTGTGGGCAATAGCTCATGAAAACGGCTATAAAACGCGAAAATGTTGAGTTTTTGGTCAAATATCTAAAACTTGTATCGTGTGTGATGGTCGTTTTAAATCGCCCATGAACCCCAAAACTGTGGGCAATTGCTCGTGAAAATGGCCATACAACACGAAACAACGAGTTTTTGGTCATTTCAATCAAACATTTATCGGGACTTACGGTCGTTTTAAATTGCCCTAGAACCCCAAAACTATGCACATTAGCTTATTAAAACGGCCAGAAAACACGAAAACGACGCGTTTTTGGTCATTTCTCTTAAACATATATCGGGTCTTACGGTTGCTATAAATCGCCTTAGAATTCCGAAACTATGGGCAATAGCTCATGAAAACGGCCATAAAACACGAAAATGATGAGTTTTTGGTCATGTCTCTCAATGTTGTAAATCAACCTAGAACACCAAAAACTGTGTGCAATAGCTCATGAAAACGGCCATAAAATGTGAAAACGATGAGTTTTGGTCATATCTCTCAAACATGTACCAGGTCTTACGGTCATTGTAAATCACCCTAGAACCCCAAAACTGTGGGCAATTTCTCATGAAAACGGCTATAAAACACAAAAATGACGAGTTTTTAGTCATATCTATCAAAACATTTATTGGGTCTTATGGTTGCTGTAAATCGCCTTGGAATCCTGAAATTGTGGGCAATAGCTCATGAAAACGGCTATAAACGCGAAAATGTTGAGTTTTTGGTCAAATATCTCAAACTTGTATCGTGTCTGATGGTCGTTGTAAATCCATGAACCCCAAAAGCAGGCAATTGCTCGTGAAAATGGCCATACAACACGAAACAACGAGTTTTTGGTCATTTCAATCAAACATTTATCGGGACTTACGGTCGTTTTAAATTGCCCTAGAACCCCTAAACTTTGGACATTAGCTTAGTAAAACGGCCATAAAACACGAAAACGACGAGTTTTGGGTCATTTCTCTTAAACAAGTATCGGGTCTTACGGTTGTTGTAAATCGCCGTGGAAACCAGAAACTGTGGGACAGATCTCATGAAAAGGGCCATAAAAGCGTAAAATGATGAAATTTGGTCAAATCTCCCAAACTTGTATCAGGTCTTGGACGTTCTAAATCACCCTTCAACCCCAAAAGCGGTGGGCAATTGCTCGTGAAAGCGGCCATAAACACGAAAACAACGAGTTTTTGGTCATTTCAATCAAACAGTTATCGGGTCTTACGGTCGTTTTAAATCGCCCTAGAACCCCAAAACTATGGGCATTAGCTTATTAAAACGGCCATAAAACACGAAAACGAGGAGTTTTTGGTCATTTCTCTGAAACATATATCGGGTCTTACAGTTGCTGTAAATCGCCTAAGAATCCCGAAACTATGGGCAATAGCTCATGAAAACGGCCATAAAACACGAAAATGATGAGTTTTTGGTCATGTCTCTCAATGTTGTAAATCAACCTAGAACACCAAAAACTGTGTGCAATAGCTCATGAAAACGGCCATAAAATGTGAAAACGATGAGTTTTGGTCATATCTCTCAAACATGTACCAGGTCTTACGGTCATTGTAAATCACCCTAGAACCCCAAAACTGTGGGCAATTTCTCATGAAAACGGCTATAAAACACAAAAATGACGAGTTTTTAGTCATATCTATCAAAACATTTATTGGGTCTCATGGTTGCTGTAAATTGCCTTGGAATCCTGAAATTGTGGGCAATAGCTCATGAAAACGGCTATAAAACGCGAAAATGATGAGTTTTTGGTCAAATATCTCAAACTTGTATCGTGTCTGATGGTCGTTGTAAATCGCCCATGAACCCCAAAACTGTGGGCAATTGCTCGTGAAAACGTCCATACAACACGAAACAACGAGTTTTTGGTCATTTCAATCAAACATTTATGGGGTCTTACGGTCGTTTTAAATTACCCTACAACCCCTAAACTTTGGACATTAGATTAGTAAAACGGCCATAAAACACGAAAACAATGAGTTTTTGGTCATTTCTCTTAAACAAGTATCGGGTCTTACGGTTGTTGTAAATCGCCCAGCAACCCAAAAACTATGGGCAATAACTCATGAAAACGGCCATAAAATACGAAAATGATGAGTTTTTGGTCATGTCTCTCAAAGTTGTAAATCAACCTAGAACACCAAAAACTGTGGGCAATAGCTCATGAAAACGGCTATAAAATGTGAAAACGATGAGTTTTGGTCATATCTCTCAAACATGTACCGGGTCTTACGGTCATTGTAAATCGCCCTAGAACCCAAAACTATGGGCAGTTTCTCATGAAAACGGCTATAAAACACAAAAATGACGACTTTTTAGTCATATCTATCAAAACATTTATTGGGTCTCATGGTTGCTGTAAATCGCCCTTGGACCCCAAAACCGTGGGCAATAGCTCATGAAAACAGCCATAAAATGTGAAAACGATGAGTTTTGGTCACATCTCTCAAACACCTACCGGGTCTTACGGTCATTGTAAATCGCCCTAGAACCCCAAAAGCTGGGCAATTTCTCATGAACACGGCTATAAAACACAAAAATGACGAGTTTTTAGTCATATCTATCAAAACATTTATTGGGTCTCATGGTTGCTGTAAATCGCCTTGGAATCCTGAAATTGTGGGCAATAGCTCATGAAAACGGCTATAAAACGCGAAAATGATGAGTTTTTGGTCAAATATCTCAAACATGTATCGTGTCTGATGGTCGTTGTAAATCGCCCATGAACCCCAAAACTGTGGGCAATTGCTCGTGAAAACGGCCATACAACACGAAACAACGAGTTTTTGGTCATTTCAATCAATCATTTATCGGGTCTTACGGTCGTTTTAAATCGCCCTCGAACCCCAAAACTATGGACATTAGCTTATTAAAAAGGCCCTAAAACACGAAAACAGCGTTTTGGTCATTTCTCTAAAACATATATCGGGTCTTACAGTTGCTGTAAATCGCCTTAGAATTCCGAAACTATGGGCAATAGCTCATGAAAACGGCCATAAAACACGAAAATGATGAGTTTTTGGTCATGTCTCTCAATGTTGTAAATCAACCTAGAACACCAAAAACTGTGTGCAATAGCTCATGAAAACGGCCATAAAATGTGAAAACGATGAGTTTTGGTCATATCTCTCAAACATGTACTAGGTCTTACGGTCATTGTAAATCACCCTAGAACCCCAAAGCGTAGGCAATTTCTCATGGCGGCTATAAAACACAAAATGGCGAGTTTTAGTCATATCTATCAAAACATTTATTGGGTCTCATGGTTCTGTAAATCGCCTTGGAATCCTGAAATTGTGGGCAATAGCTCATGAAAAACGGCTATAAGCGAAAATGTTGAGTTTTGGTCAAATATCTCAAACTTGTATCGTGTCGATGGTCGTTGTAAATCGCCCATGAACCCCAAAACTAGGTAATTGCTCGTGAAAATGGCCATACAACACGAAACAACGAGTTTTTGGTCATTTCAATCAAACATTTATCGGGACTTACGGTCGTTTTAAATTGCCCTAGAACCCCTAAACTTTGGACATTAGCTTAGTAAAACGGCCATAAAACACGAAAACGACGAGTTTTTGGTCATTTCTCTTAAACAAGTATCGGGTCTTACGGTTGGTGTAAATCGCCTTGGAATCCTGAAACTATTGGAAATAGCTCATGAAAATGGCCATAAAACGTAAAAATGATGAAATTTTGGTCAAATCTCCCAAACTTGTATCAGGTCTGCTGGACGTTCTAAATCACCCTTCAACCCCAAAACAGTGGGCAATTGCTCATGAAAACGGCCATAAAACACGAAAACAACGAGTTTTTGGTCATTTCAATCAACGATTTATCGGGTCTTCTGATTTTTAAATCGCCCTAGAACCCCAAAACTATGGGCATTAGCTTATTAAAACGGCCATAAAACACGAAAACTAGGAGTTTTTGGTCATTTCTCTGAAACATATATCGGGTCTTACAGTTGCTGTAAATCGCCTAAGAATCCCGAAACTATGGGCAATAGCTCATGAAAACGGCCATAAAACACGAAAATGATGAGTTTTTGGTCATGTCACTCAAAGTTGAAAATCAATCTAGAACACCAAAAATTCTGTGCAATAGCTCATGAAAACGGCCATAAAATGTGAAAACGATGAGTTTTGGTCATATCTCTCAAACATGTACCAGGTCTTACGGTCATTGTAAATCGCCCTAGAACCCCAAAACTATGGGCAATTTCTCATGAAAACGGCTATAAAACACAAAAATGACGAGTTTTTAGTCATATCTATCAAAACATTTATTGGGTCTCATGGTTGCTGTAAATTGCCTTGGAATCCTGAAATTGTGGGCAATAGCTCATGAAAACGGCTATAAAACGCGAAAATGATGAGTTTTTGGTCAAATATCTCAAACTTGTATCGTGTCTGATGGTCGTTGTAAATCACCCATGAACCCCAAAACTGTGGGCAATTGCTCGTGAAAACGGCCATACAACACGAAACAACGAGTTTTTGGTCATTTCAATCAAACATTTATCGGGTCTTACGGTCGTTTTAAATTACCCTAGCACCCCTAAACTTTGGACATTAGATTAGTAAAACGGCCATAAAACACGAAAACGATGAGTTTTTGGTCATTTCTCTTAAACAAGTATCGGGTCTTACGGTTGTTGTAAATCGCCCAGCAACCCAAAAACTATGGGCAATAACTCATGAAAACGGCCATAAAATACGAAAATGATGAGTTTTTGGTCATGTCTCTCAAAGTTGTAAATCAACCTAGAACACCAAAAACCGTGGGCAATAGCTCATGAAAACGGCTATAAAATGTGAAAACGATGAGTTTTGGTCATATCTCTCAAACATGTACCGGGTCTTACGATCATTGTAAATCGCCCTAGAACCCAAAACTATGGGCAATTTATAATGAAAACGGATATAAAACACAAAAATGACGAGTTTTTAGTCATATCTATCAAAACATTTATTGGGTCTCATGGTTGCTGTAAATCGCCCTTGAACCCCAAAACCGTGGGCAATAGCTCATGAAAACAGCCATAAAATGTGAAAACGATGAGTTTTGGTCACATCTCTCAAACATCTACCGGGTCTTACGGTCATTGTAAATCGCCCTAGAACCCCAAAATTGTGGGCAATTTCTCATGAACACGGCTATAAAACACAAAAATGACGAGTTTTTAGTCATATCTATCAAAACATTTATTGGGTCTCATGGTTGCTGTAAATCGCCTTGGAATCCTGAAATTGTGGGCAATAGCTCATGAAAACGGCTATAAAGCGAAAATGATGAGTTTTGGTCAAATATCTCAAACTTGTATCGTGTCTGATGGTCGTTGTAAATCGCCCATGAACCCCAAAACTGTGGGCAATTGCTCGTGAAAACGGCCATACAACACGAAACAACGAGTTTTTGGTCATTTCAATCAATCATTTATCGGGTCTTACGGTCGTTTTAAATCGCCCTCGAACCCCAAAACTATGGACATTAGCTTATTAAAACGGCCATAAAACACGAAAACGACGCGTTTTTGGTCATTTCTCTAAAACATATATCGGGTCTTACAGTTGCTGTAAATCGCCTTAGAATTCCGAAACTATGGGCAATAGCTCATGAAAACGGCCATAAAACACGAAAATGATGAGTTTTTGGTCATGTCTCTCAATGTTGTAAATCAACCTAGAACACCAAAAACTGTGTGCAATAGCTCATGAAAACGGCCATAAAATGTGAAAACGATGAGTTTTGGTCATATCTCTCAAACATGTACCAGGTCTTACGGTCATTGTAAATCACCCTAGAACCCCAAAACTGTGGGCAATTTCTCATGAAAACGGCTATAAAACACAAAAATGACGAGTTTTTAGTCATATCTATCAAAACATTTATTGGGTCTCATGGTTGCTGTAAATCGCATTGGAATCCTGAAATTGTGGGCAATAGCTCATGAAAACGGCTATAAAACGCGAAAATGTTGAGTTTTTGGTCAAATATCTAAAACTTGTATCGTGTGTGATGGTCGTTGTAAATCGCCCATGAACCCCAAAACTGTGGGCAATTGCTCGTGAAAATGGCCATACAACACGAAGTTTTGGTCATTTCAATCAAACATTTATCGGGACTTACGGTCGTTTTAAATTGCCCTAGAACCCCTAAACTTTGGACATTAGCTTAGTAAAACGGCCATAAAACACGAAAACGACGAGTTTTTGGTCATTTCTCTTAAACAAGTATCGGGTCTTACGGTTGTTGTAAATCGCCTTGGAATCCTGAAAGTATTGGAAATAGCTCATGAAAATGGCCATAAAACGTAAAAATGATGAAATTTTGGTCAAATCTCCCAAACTTGTATCAGGTCTGCTGGACGTTCTAAATCACCCTTCAACCCCAAAACAGTGGGAAATTGCTCATGAAAACGGCCATAAAACACGAAAACAACGAGTTTTTGGTCATTTCAATCAAACGATTATCGGGTCTTACTCGTTTTAAATCGCCTAGAACCCCAAAACTATGGGCATTAGCTTATTAAACGGCCATAAAACACGAAAACGAGGAGTTCTTGGTCATTTCTAAAACATATATCGGGTCTTCTGATTCTTTGTAAATCGCATTAGAATCCGAAACTATGGGCAATAGCTCATGAAAGCGGCATAAAACACGAAAATGATGAGTTTTGGTCATGTCACTCAAAGTTGAAAATCAATCTAGAACACCAAAACTACGTGCAATAGCTCATGAAAACGGCCATAAAATGTGAAAGCGATGAGTTTTGGTCATATCTCTCAAACATGAACCGGTCTTACGGTCATTGTAAATCGCCCTAGAACCCCAAAACTATGGGCAATTTCTCATGAAAAGCTATAAAACACAAAATAGCGAGTTTTAGTCATATCTATCAAAACATTTATTGGGTCTCATGGTTGCTGTAAATTGCCTTGGAATCCTGAAATTGTGGGCAATAGCTCATGAAAACGGCTATAAAACGCGAAAATGATGAGTTTTTGGTCAAATATCTCAAACTTGTATCGGGTCTGATATTCGTTATAAATCGCCCATGAACCCCAAAACTGTGGGCAATTGCTCGTGAAAACGGCCATACAACACGAAACAACGAGTTTTTGGTCATTTCAATCAAACATTTATCGGGTCTTACGGTCGTTTTAAATTTGCCTACAACCCTAAACTTTGGACATTAGATTAGTAAAACGGCCATAAAACACGAAAACGATGAGTTTTTGGTCATTTCTCTTAAACAAGTATCGGGTCTTACGGTTGTTGTAAATCGCCCAGCAACCCAAAAACTATGGGCAATAACTCATGAAAACGGCCATAAAATACGAAAATGATGAGTTTTTGGTCATGTCTCTCAAAGTTGTAAATCAACCTAGAACACCAAAAACTATGCGCAATAGCTCATGAAAACGGCTATAATATGTGAAAACGATGAGTTTTGGTCATATCTCTCAAACATCTACCGGGTCTTACGGTCATTGTAAATCGCCCTAGAACCCAAAACTATGGGCAATTTCTCATGAAAACGGCTATAAAACACAAAAATGACGAGTTTTTAGTCATATCTATCAAAACATTTATTGGGTCTCATGGTTGCTGTAAATCGCCCTTGGACCCCAAAACCGTGGGCAATAGCTCATGAAAACAGCTATAAAATGTGAAAACGATGAGTTTTGGTCACATCTCTCAAACACCTACCGGGTCTTACGGTCATTGTAAATCGCCCTAGAACCCCAAAACTGTGGGCAATTTCTCATGAACACGGCTATAAAACACAAAAATGACGAGTTTTTAGTCATATCTATCAAAACATTTATTGGGTCTCATGGTTGCTGTAAATCGCCTTGGAATCCTGAAATTGTGGGCAATAGCTCATGAAAACGGCTATAAAACGCGAAAATGATGAGTTTTTGGTCAAATATCTCAAACTTGTATCGTGTCTGATGGTCGTTGTAAATCGCCCATGAACCCCAAAATTGTGGGCAATTGCTCGTGAAAACGGCCATACAACACGAAACAACGAGTTTTTGGTCATTTCAATCAATCATTTATCGGGTCTTACGGTCGTTTTAAATCGCCCTCGAACCCCAAAACTATGGACATTAGCTTATTAAAACGGCCATAAAACACGAAAACGACGCGTTTTTGGTCATTTCTCTAAAACATATATCGGGTCTTACAGTTGCTGTAAATCGCCTTAGAATTCCGAAACTATGGGCAATAGCTCATGAAAACGGCCATAAAACACGAAAATGATGAGTTTTTGGTCAAATCTCCCAAACTTGTATCAGGTCTGCCGGACGTTGTAAATCACCCTTCAACCCCAAAACTGGGGCAATTGCTCATGAAAACGGCCATAAAACACGAAAACAACGAGTTTTTGGTCATTTCAATCAAACAGTTATCGGGTCTTATGGTCATTTTAAATTGCCGTAGAACCCCAAAACTATGGACATTAGCTTATTAAAACGGCCATAAAACGCGAAAACGACACATTTTTGGTCATTTCTCTAAAACATATATCGGGTCTTACAGTTGCTGTAAATCGCCTTAGAATCCCGAAACTATGGGCAATAGCTCATGAAAACGGCCATAAAACACGAAAATGATGAGTTTTTGGTCATGTCTCTCAAAGTTGTAAATCAACCTAGAACACCAAAAACTGTGTGCAATAGCTCATGAAAACGGCGATAAAATGTGAAAACGATGAGTTTTGGTCACATCTCTCAAACATGTACCGGGTCTTACGGTCATTGTAAATCGCCCTAGAACCCAAAAGCGTGGGCAATTTCTCATAAACGCCATAAAACACAAAAATGACGAGTTTTTAGTCATATCTATCAAAACATTTATTGGGTCTCATGGTTGCTATAAATCGCCTTGGAATCCTGAAATTGTGGGCAATTGCTCATGAAAACGGCCATAAAACACGAACACGACGAGTTTTTGGTCATTTCTCTGAAATATATATCGGGTCTTACAGTTGCTGTAAATCGCCTTAGAATCCCGAAACTATGGGCAATAGCTCATGAAAAGCGGCCATAAAACACGAAAATGATGAGTTTTTGGTCATGTCTCTCAAAGTTGTAAATCAACCTAGAACACCAAAAACTGTGTGCTATGGCTCATGAAAACGGCCATAAAATGTGAAAACGATGAGTTTTGGTCATATCTCTCAAACATGTACCGGGTCTTACGGTCATTGTAAATCGCCCTAGAACCCCAAAACTGTGGGCAATTTCTCATGAAAACGGCTATAAAACACAAAAATGACGAGTTTTTAGTCATATCTATCAAAACATTTATTGGGTCTCATGGTTGCTGTAAATCGCCTTGGAATCCTGAAATTGTGGGCAATAGCTCATGAAAACGGCTATAAAACGCGAAAATGATGAGTTTTTGGTCAAATATCTCAAACTTGTATCGTAATCGATGGTGGTTGTAAATCGCCCATGAACCCCAAAACTGTGGGAAATTGCTCGTGAAAACGGCCATACAACACGAAACAACGAGTTTTTGGTCATTTCAATCAAACATTTATCTGGTCTTACAGTCGTTTAAATTGCCCTAGAACCCCAAATCTTTGGACATTAGCTTAGTAAAACGGCCATAAAACATGAAAACGACGAGTTTTTGGTCATTTCTCTTAAACAAGTATCGGGTCTTACGGTTGTTGTAAATCGCCTTGGAATCCTGAAACTATTGGAAATAGCTCATGAAAATGGCCATAAAACGTAAAAATGATGAAATTTTGGTCAAATCTCCCAAACTTGTATCAGGTCTGCTGGACGTTCTAAATCACCCTTCAACCCCAAAACAGTGGGAAATTGCTCATGAAAACGGCCATAAAACACGAAAACAACGAGTTTTTGGTCATTTCAATCAAACAGTTATCGGGTCTTACGGTCGTTTTAAATCGCCCTAGAACCCCAAAACTATGGGCATTAGCTTATTAAAACGGCCATAAAACACGAAAACGAGGAGTTCTTGGTCATTTCTCTGAAACATATATCGGGTCTTACAGTTGCTGTAAATCGCATTAGAATCCCGAAACTATGGGCAATAGCTCATGAAAACGGCCATAAAACACGAAAATGATGAGTTTTTGGTCATGTCACTCAAAGTTGAAAATCAATCTAGAACACCAAAAACTCTGTGCAATAGCTCATGAAAACGGCCATAAAATGTGAAAACGATGAGTTTTGGTCATATCTCTCAAACATGAACCGGGTCTTACGGTCATTGTAAATCGCCCTAGAACCCCAAAACTATGGGCAATTTCTCATGAAAACGGCTATAAAACACAAAAATGACGAGTTTTTAGTCATATCTATCAAAACATTTATTGGGTCTCATGGTTGCTGTAAATTGCCTTGGAATCCTGAAATTGTGGGCAATAGCTCATGAAAACGGCTATAAAACGCGAAAATGATGAGTTTTTGGTCAAATATCTCAAACTTGTATCGGGTCTGATATTCGTTATAAATCGCCCATGAACCCCAAAACTGTGGGCAATTGCTCGTGAAAACGGCCATACAACACGAAACAACGAGTTTTTGGTCATTTCAATCAAACATTTATCGGGTCTTACGGTCGTTTTAAATTGCCCTACAACCCCTAAACTTTGGACATTAGATTAGTAAAACGGCCATAAAACACGAAAACGATGAGTTTTTGGTCATTTCTCTTAAACAAGTATCGGGTCTTACGGTTGTTGTAAATCGCCCAGCAACCCAAAAACTATGGGCAATAACTCATGAAAACGGCCATAAAATACGAAAATGATGAGTTTTTGGTCATGTCTCTCAAAGTTGTAAATCAACCTAGAACACCAAAAACTATGCGCAATAGCTCATGAAAACGGCTATAATATGTGAAAACGATGAGTTTTGGTCATATCTCTCAAACATCTACCGGGTCTTACGGTCATTGTAAATCGCCCTAGAACCCAAAACTATGGGCAATTTCTCATGAAAACGGCTATAAAACACAAAAATGACGAGTTTTTAGTCATATCTATCAAAACATTTATTGGGTCTCATGGTTGCTGTAAATCGCCCTTGGACCCCAAAACCGTGGGCAATAGCTCATGAAAACAGCTATAAAATGTGAAAACGATGAGTTTTGGTCACATCTCTCAAACACCTACCGGGTCTTACGGTCATTGTAAATCGCCCTAGAACCCCAAAACTGTGGGCAATTTCTCATGAACACGGCTATAAAACACAAAAATGACGAGTTTTTAGTCATATCTATCAAAACATTTATTGGGTCTCATGGTTGCTGTAAATCGCCTTGGAATCCTGAAATTGTGGGCAATAGCTCATGAAAACGGCTATAAAACGCGAAAATGATGAGTTTTTGGTCAAATATCTCAAACTTGTATCGTGTCTGATGGTCGTTGTAAATCGCCCATGAACCCCAAAATTGTGGGCAATTGCTCGTGAAAACGGCCATACAACACGAAACAACGAGTTTTTGGTCATTTCAATCAATCATTTATCGGGTCTTACGATCGTTTTAAATCGCCCTCGAACCCCAAAACTATGGACATTAGCTTATTAAAACGGCCATAAAACACGAAAACGACGCGTTTTTGGTCATTTCTCTAAAACATATATCGGGTCTTACAGTTATTGTAAATCGCCTTAGAATCCCGAAACTATGGGCAATAGCTCATGAAAACGGCCATAAAACACGAAAATGATGTGTTTTTGGTCAAATCTCCCAAACTTGTATCAGGTCTACCGGACGTTGTAAATCACCCTTCAACCCCAAAACCGTGGGAAATTGCTCATGAAAACGGCCATAAAACACGAAAACAACGAGGTTTTGGTCATTTCAATCAAACAGTTATCGGGTCTTACGGTCATTTTAAATCGCCCTAGAACCCCAAAACTATGGACATTAGCTTATTAAAACAGCCATAAAACACGAAAACGACACATTTTTGGTCATTTCTCTAAAACATATATCGGGTCTTACAGTTGCTGTAAATCGCCTTAGAACCCCGAAACTATGGGCAATAGCTCATGAAAACGGCCATAAAACACGAAAATGATGAGTTTTTGGTCATGTCTCTCAAAGTTGTAAATCAACCTAGAACACCAAAAACTGTGTGCAATAGCTCATGAAAACGGCGATAAAATGTGAAAACGATGAGTTTTGGTCACATCTCTCAAACATGTACCGGGTCTTACGGTCATTGTAAATCGCCCTAGAACCGCAAAACTGTGGGCAATTTCTCATGAAAACGGCCATAAAACACAAAAATGACGAGTTTTTAGTCATATCTATCAAAACATTTATTGGGTCTCATGGTTGCTATAAATCGCCTTGGAATCCTGAAATTGTGGGCAATTGCTCATGAAAACGGCCATAAAACACGAACACGACGAGTTTTTGGTCATTTCTCTGAAATATATATCGGGTCTTACAGTTGCTGTAAATCGCCTTAGAATCCCGAAACTATGGGCAATAGCTCATGAAAACGGCCATAAAACACGAAAATGATGAGTTTTTGGTCATGTCTCTCAAAGTTGTAAATCAACCTAGAACACCAAAAACTGTGTGCTATGGCTCATGAAAACGGCCATAAAATGTGAAAACGATGAGTTTTGGTCATATCTCTCAAACATGTACCGGGTCTTACGGTCATTGTAAATCGCCCTAGAACCCCAAAACTGTGGGCAATTTCTCATGAAAACGGCTATAAAACACAAAAATGACGAGTTTTTAGTCATATCTATCAAAACATTTATTGGGTCTCATGGTTGCTGTAAATCGCCTTGGAATCCTGAAATTGTGGGCAATAGCTCATGAAAACGGCTATAAAACGCGAAAATGATGAGTTTTTGGTCAAATATCTCAAACTTGTATCGTGTCTGATGGTCGTTGTAAATCGCCCATGAACCCCAAAACTGTGGGCAATTGCTCGTGAAAATGGCCATACAACACGAAACAACGAGTTTTTGGTCATTTCAATCAAACATTTATCGGGTCTTACGGTCGTTTTAAATTGCCCTAGAACCCCTAAACTTTGGACATTAGCTTAGTAAAACGGCCATAAAACATGAAAACGACGAGTTTTTGGTCATTTCTCTTAAACAAGTATCGGGTCTTACGGTTGTTGTAAATCGCCTTGGAATCCTGAAACTATTGGAAATAGCTCATGAAAATGGCCATAAAACGTAAAAATGATGAAATTTTGGTCAAATCTCCCAAACTTGTATCAGGTCTGCTGGACGTTGTAAATCACCCTTCAACCCCAAAATTGTGGGAAATTGCTCATGAAAATGTCCATAAAACATGAAAACAACGAGTTTTTGGTCATTTCAATCAATCAGTTATCGGGTCTTACGGTCGTTTTAAATCGCCTTAGAACCCCAAAACTATGGGCATTAGCTTATTAAAACGGCCATAAAACACGAAAACGAGGAGTTTTTGGTCATTTCTCTGAAACATATATCGGGTCTTACAGTTGCTGTAAATCGCCTTAGAATCCCGAAACTATGGGCAATTGCTCGTGAAAATGGCCATACAACACGAAACAACGAGTTTTTGGTCATTTCAAACAAACATTTATCGCGTCTTACGGTCGTTTTAAATTGCCCTAGAACCCCAAAACTTTGGACATTAGCTTAGTAAAACAGCCATAAAACACGAAAACGACGAGTTTTTGGTCATTTCTCTGAAACAAGTATCGGGTCTTACGGTTTCTGTAAATCGCCTTGGAATCCCGAAACTATGGGTAATAACTCATGAAAACAGCCATAAAACACGAAAACGACGAGTTTTTGGTCATTTCTCTGAAACATGTATCAGGTCTTACGGGTTCTGTAAATCGCCTTGGAATCCGAAAACTATGGGCAATAGCTCATTAAAACACAAAAGCGATGGGTTCTTGGTCATTTCAATCAAACTTGTATCGGGTCTTAGGGTCATTTTAAATAGCCCTAGAACCCCAAAACTGTGGACATTAGCTCATTAAAATGGCCATGAAACATGAAAACGACGAGTTTTTGTTCATATCTCCCAAACTTGTATCGTGTCTTACGGTCGTTGTAAATCGCCCAGCAACCCCAAAACTATGGGCAATAACTCATGAAAACGGCCATAAAATACGAAAATTATGAGTTTTTGGTCATGTCTCTCAAAGTTGTAAATCAACCTAGAACACCAAAAACTATGGGCAATAGCTCATGAAAACGATGAGTTTTGGTCATATCTCTCAAACATGTACCGGGTCTTATGGTCATTGTAAATCGCCCTACAACCACAAAACTGTGGGCAATTTCTCATGAAAACGGCTATAAAACACAAACATGACGAGTTTGTAGTCATATCTATAAAAACATTTATTGGGTCTCATGGTTGCTGTAAATCCCCTTGGAATCCAGAAATTGTGGGCAATAGCTCATGAAAACAGCCATAAAACACGAAAATGATGAGTTTTTGGTCAAATCTCTCAAACTTGTATCGGGTCTGATGGTCGTTGTAAATCGCCCTTGAATCCCAAAACTGTGGGCAATTGCTCGAGAAAACGGCCATACAAGACAAAACAACGAGTTTTTGGTCATTTCAATCAAACATTTATCGGGTCTTACGGTCATTTTAAATCGCCCTAGAAACCCAAAACTATGGACATTAGCTTATGAAAACAGCCATAAAACACGAAAACGACGAGTTTTTGGTCATTTCTCTGAAACATGTATCGGGTCTTACGGTTGTTGTAAATCGCCTTGGAATCCCGAAACTATGGGAAATAGCTCATGAAAATGGCCATAAAACGTGAAAATGATGAAATTTTGGTCAAATCTCCCAAACTTGTATCAGGTCTGCCGGACGTTGTAAATCACCCTTCAACCCCAAAACTGTGGGCAATTGCTCATGAAAACGGCCATAAAATACGAAAACAACGAGTTTTTGGTCATTTCAATCAAATAGTTATCGGGTCTTACGGTCGTTTTTAATTGCTCTAGAACCCCAAAACTATGGACATTAGCTTATTAAAACGGCCATAAAACACGAAAACGACGAGTTTTTGGTCATTTCTCTGAAACATATATCGGGTCTTACAGTTGCTGTAAATCGCCTTAGAATCCCGAAACTATGGGCAATAGCTCATGAAAACGGCCATAAAACACGAAAATGACGAGTTTTTGGTCATGTCTCTCAAAGTTGTAAATCAACCTAGAACACCAAAAACTGTGTGCTATGGCTCATGAAAACGGCCATAAAATGTGAAAACGATGAGTTTTGGTCATATCTCTCAAACATGTACCGGGTCTTCCGGTCATTGTAAATCGCCCTAGAACCCCAAAACAGTGGGCAATTTCTCATGAAAACGGCTATAAAACACAAAAATGACGAGTTTTTAGTCATATCTATCAAAACATTTATTGGGTCTCATGGTTGCTGTAAATCGCCATGGAATCCTGAAATTGTGGGCAATAGCTCATGAAAACATCCATAAAACGCGAAAATTATGAGTTTTTTGTCAAATTTCTCAAACTTGTATCGTGTCTGATGGTCGTTGTAAATCGCCCTTGAATCCCAAAACTGTGGGCAATTGCTCGTGAAAACGGCCATACAAGACAAAACAACGAGTTTTTGGTCATTTCAATCAAACATTTATCGGGTCTTACGGTCGTTTTAAATCGCCCTAGAAACCCAAAACTATGGACATTAGCTTATGAAAACAGCCATAAAACACGAAAACGACGAGTTTTTGGTCAATTCTCTTAAACATGTATCGGGTCTTACGGTTGTTGTAAATCGCCTTGGAATCCTGAAACTATGGGAAATAGCTCATGAAAATGGCCATAAAACGTGAAAATGATGAAATTTTGGTCAAATCTCCCAAAATTGTATCAGGTCTGCCGGACGTTGTAAATCACCCTTCAACCCCAAAACTATGGGCAATTGCTCATGAAAATGGCCATAAAATACGAAAACAACGAGTTTTTGGTCATTTCAATCAAACAGTTATCGGGTCTTACGGTCGTTTTTAATCGCTCTAGAACCCCAAAACTATGGGCATTAGCTTATTAAAACGGCCATAAAACACGAAAACGACGAGTTTTTGGTCATTTCTCTGAAACATATATCGGATCTTACAGTTGCTATAAATCGCATTAGAATCCCGAAACTATGGGCAATAGCTCATGAAAACGGCCATAAAACACGAAAATGATGAGTTTTTGGTCATGTCTCTCAAAGTTGTAAATCAACCTAGAACACCAAAAACTGTGTGCTATGGCTCATGAAAACGGCCATAAAATGTGAAAACGATGAGTTTTGGTCATATCTCTCAAACATGTACCGGGTCTTACGGTCATTGTAAATCGCCCTAGAACCCCAAAACTGTGGGCAATTTCTCATGAAAACGGCTATAAAACACAAAAATGACGAGTGTTTAGTCATATCTATCAAAACATTTATTGGGTCTCATGGTTGCTGTAAATCGCCTTGGAATCCTGAAATTGTGGGCAATAGCTCATGAAAACGTCCATAAAACGCGAAAATTATGAGTTTTTTGTCAAATTTCTTAAACTTGTATCGGGTCTGATGGTCGTTATAAATCGCTCTTGAACCCCAAAACTATGGGTAATTGCTCGTGAAAACGGCCATACAACACGAAACAATGAGTTTTTGGTCATTTCAATCGAACATTCATCGGGTCTTACGGTCGTTTTAAATCGCCCTAGAAACCCAAAACTATGGACATTAGCTTATGAAAATAGCCATAAAAAACGAAAACGACGAGTTTTTGGTCATTTCTCTGAAACATGTATCGGGTCTTACGGTTTTTGTAAATCGCCTTCGAATCCCGAAACTATGGGAAATAGCTCATGAAAATGGCCATAAAACACGAAAACGACGAGTTTTTGGTCATTTCTCTGAAACATGTATCAGGTCTTATGGGTTCTGTAAATCGCCTTGGAATCCCAAAACTATGGGCAATAGCTCATTAAAACACAAAAGCGATGGGTTCTTGGTCATTTCAATCAAACTTGTATCGGGTCTTAGGGTCGTTTTAAATATCCCTAGAACCCCAAAACTATGGACATTAGCTCATTAAAATGGCCAAGAAACACGAAAACGACGAGTTTTTGTTCATATCTCCCAAACTTGTAACGGGTCTTACGGTCGTTGTAAATCGTCCAGCAACCCCAAAAATATGGGCAATAACTCATGAAAACGGCCATAAAAAACGAAAATGATGAGTTTTTGGTCATGTCTCTCAAAGTTGTAAATCAACCTAGAACACCAAAAACTATGGGCAATAGCTCATGAAAACGACCATAAAAGGTGAAAACGATGAGTTTTGGTCATATCTCTCAAACATGTACCGAGTCTTACGGTCATTGTAAATCGCCCTACAACCCCAAAACTATGGGCAATTTCTCATGAAAACGGCTATAAAACACAAACATGATGAGTTTTTAGTCATATCTATCAAAACATTTATTGGGTCTCATGGTTGCTGTAAATCGCCTTGGAATCCTGAAATTGTGGGCAATAGCTCATGAAAACAGCCATAAAACACGAAAATGATGAGTTTTTGGTCAAATCTCTTAAACTTGTATTGGGTCTGATGGTCGTTGTAAATCGCCCTTGAACCCCAAAACTGTGGGCAATTGCTCGTGAAAACGGCCATACAACACAAAACAACGAGTTTTTGGTCATTTCAATCAAACATTTATCGGGTCTTACGGTCGTTTTAAATCGCCCTAGAAACCCAAAACTATGGACATTAGCTTATGAAAACAGCCAGAAAACACGAAAACGACGAGTTTTTGGTCATTTCTCTGAAACATATATCGGGTCTTACAGTTGCTGTAAATCGCCTTAGAATCCCGAAACTGTGGGCAATTGCTCGTGAAAATGGCCATACAACACGAAACAACGAGTTTTTGGTCATTTCAAACAAACATTTATCGCGTCTTACGGTCGTTTTAAATTGCCCTAGAACCCCAAAACTTTGGACATTAGCTTAGTAAAACAGCCATAAAACACGAAAACGACGAGTTTTTGGTCATTTCTCTAAAACAAGTATCGGGTCTTACGGTTTCTGTAATCGCCTTGGAATCCCGAAACTATGGGCAATAACTCATGAAAACAGCCATAAAACACGAAAACGACGAGTTTTTGGTCATTTCTCTGAAACATGTATCAGGTCTTACGGGTTATGTAAATCGCCTTGGAATCCAAAAACTATGGGCAATAGCTCATTAATACACAAAAGCGATGGGTTTTTGGTCATTTCAATCAAACTTGTATCGGGTCTTAGGGTCGTTTTAAATAGCCCTAGAACCCCAAAACTGTGGACATTAGCTCATTAAAATGGCCATGAAACATGAAAACGACGAGTTTTTGTTCATATCTCCCAAACTTGTATCGGGTCTTACGGTCGTTGTAAATCGCCCAGCAACCCCAAAACTATGGGCAATAACTCATGAAAACGGCCATAAAATACGAAAATGATGAGTTTTTGGTCATGTCTCTCAAAGTTGTAAATCAACCTAGAACACCAAAAACTATGGGCAATAGCTCATGAAAACGATGAGTTTTGGTCATATCTCTCAAACATGTACCGGGTCTTACGGTCATTGTAAATCGCCCTACAACCACAAAACTGTGGGCAATTTCTCATGAAAACGGCTATAAAACACAAACATGACGAGTTTGTAGTCATATCTATAAAAACATTTATTGGGTCTCATGGTTGCTGTAAATCCCCATGGAATCCAGAAATTGTGGGCAATAGCTCATGAAAACAGCCATAAAACACGAAAATGATGAGTTTTTGGTCAAATCTCTCAAACTTGTATCGGGTCTGATGGTCGTTGTAAATCGCCCTTGAATCCCAAAACTGTGGGCAATTGCTCGTGAAAACGGCCATACAAGACAAAACAACGAGTTTTTGGTCATTTCAATCAAACATTTATCGGGTCTTACGGTCGTTTTAAATCGCCCTAGAAACCCAAAACTATGGACATTAGCTTATGAAAACAGCCATAAAACACGAAAACGACGAGTTTTTGGTCATTTCTCTGAAACATGTATCGGGTCTTACGGTTGTTGTAAATCGCCTTGGAATCCCGAAACTATGGGAAATAGCTCATGAAAATGGCCATAAAACGTGAAAATGATGAAATTTTGGTCAAATCTCCCAAAATTGTATCAGATCTGCCGGACATTGTAAATCACCCTTCAACCCCAAAACTGTGGGCAATTGCTCATGAAAACGGCCATAAAATACGAAAACAACGAGTTTTTGGTCATTTCAATCAAACAGTTATCGGGTCTTACGGTCGTTTTTAATCGCTCTAGAACCCCAAAACTATGGACATTAGCTTATTAAAACGGCCATAAAACACGAAAACGACGAGTTTTTGGTCATTTCTCTGAAACATATATCGGGTCTTACAGTTGCTGTAAATCGCCTTAGAATCCCGAAACTATGGGCAATAGCTCATGAAAACGGCCATAAAACACGAAAATGATGAGTTTTTGGTCATGTCTCTCAAAGTTATAACTCAACCGAGAACACCAAAAACTGTGTGCTATGGCTCATGAAAACGGCCATAAAATGTGAAAATGATGAGTTTTGGTCATATCTCTCAAACATGTACCGGGTCTTACGGTCATTGTAAATCGCCCTAGAACCCAAAAACTGTGGGCAATTTCTCATGAAAACTGCTATAAAACACAAAAATGACGAGTTTTTAGTCATATCTATCAAAACATTTATTGGGTCTCATGGTTGCTGTAAATCGCCTTGGAATCCTGAAATTGTGGGCAATAGCTCATGAAAACGTCCATAAAACGCGAAAATTATGAGTTTTTTGTCAAATTTCTTAAACTTGTATCGGGTCTGATGGTCGTTATAAATCGCTCTTGAACCCCAAAACTATGGGTAATTGCTCATGAAAACGGCCATACAACACGAAACAATGAGTTTTTGGTCATTTCAATCAAACATTCATCGGGTCTTACGGTCGTTTTAAATCGCCCTAGAAACCCAAAACTATGGACATTAGCTTATGAAAATAGCCATAAAACACGAAAACGACGAGTTTTTGGTCATTTCTCTGAAACATGTATCGGGTCTTACGGTTTTTGTAAATCGCCTTCGAATCCCGAAACTATGGGAAATAGCTCATGAAAATGGCCATAAAACACGAAAACGACGAGTTTTTGGTCATTTCTCTGAAACTTGTATCAGGTCTTAGGGTTCTGTAAATCGCCTTGGAATCCCAAAACTATGGGCAATAGCTCATTAAAACACAAACGCGATGGGTTCTTGGTCATTTCAATCAAACTTGTATCGGGTCTTAGGGTCGTTTTAAATATCCCTAGAACCCCAAAACTATGGACATTAGCTCATTAAAATGGCCATGAAACACGAAAACGACGAGTTTTTGTTCATATCTCCCAAACTAGTAACGGGTCTTACGGTCGTTGTAAATCGCCCAGCAACCCCAAAACTATGGGCAATAACTCATGAAAACGGCCATAAAAAACAAAAATGATGAGTTTTTGGTCATGTCTCTCAAACTTGTAAATCAACCTAGAACACCAAAAACTATGGGCAATAGCTCATGAAAACGACCATAAAAGGTGAAAACGATGAGTTTTGGTCATATCTCTCAAACATGTACCGAGTCTTACGGTCATTGTAAATCGCCCTACAACCCCAAAACTATGGGCAATTTCTCATGAAAACGGCTATAAAACACAAACATGATGAGTTTTTAGTCATATCTATCAAAACATTTATTGGGTCTCATGGTTGCTGTAAATCGCCTTGGAATCCTGAAATTGTGGGCAATAGCTCATGAAAACAGCCATAAAACACGAAAATGATGAGTTTTTGGTCAAATCTCTTAAACTTGTATCGGGTCTGATGGTCGTTGTAAATCGCCCTTGAACCCCAAAACTGTGGGCAATTGCTCGTGAAAACGGCCATACAACACAAAACAACGAGTTTTTGGTCATTTCAATCAAACATTTATCGGGTCTTACGGTCGTTTTAAATCGCCCTAGAAACCCAAAACTATGGACATTAGCTTATGAAAACAGCCAGAAAACACGAAAACGGAAGTTTTTGGTCATTTCTCAAAACATATATCGGGTCTTACAGTTGCTGTAAATCGCCTTAGAATCCCGAAAATGTGGGCAATTGCTCGTGAAAATGGCCATACAACACGAAACAACGAGTTTTTGGTCATTTCAAACAAACATTTATCGCGTCTTACGGTCGTTTTAAATTGCCCTAGAACCCCAAAACTTTGGACATTAGCTTAGTAAAACAGCCATAAAACACGAAAACAACGAGTTTTTGGTCATTTCTCTTAAACAAGTATCGGGTCTTACGGTTTCTGTAATCGCCTTGGAATCCCGAAACTATGGGCAATAACTCATGAAAACAGCCATAAAACACGAAAACGACGAGTTTTTGGTCATTTCTCTCAAACATATATCGGGTCTTACGGTTGCTGTTAATCGCCTTAGAATCCCGAAACTATGGGCAATAGCTCATCAAAACGCGAAAGCGACGAGTTTTTTGTCATATCTCTCAAACTTGTATCGGGTCTTAGGGTCGTTTTAAATAGCCCTAGAACCCCAAAACTGTGGACATTAGCTCATTAAAATGGCCATAAAACACGAAAACGACGAGTTTTTGTTCATATCTCTCAAAGTTGTATCGGGTCTTACGGTCGTTGTAAATCGCTCCGCAACCCTAAACCTGTGGGTAATAACTCATGAAAACGGCCATAAAATACGAAAATGATGAGTTTTTGGTCATGTCTCTCAAAGTTGTAAATCAACCTAGAACACCAAAAACTATGGGCAATAGCTCATGAAAACGATGAGTTTTGGTCATATCTCTCAAACATGTACCGGGTCTTACGGTCATTGTAAATCGCCCTACAACCACAAAACTGTGGGCAATTTCTCATGAAAACGGCTATAAAACACAAACATGACGAGTTTGTAGTCATATCTATAAAAACATTTATCGGCTCTCATGGTTGCTGTAAATCCCCATGGAATCCAGAAATTGTGGGCCAAAAAACAGCCATAAAACACGAAAATGATGAGTTTTTGGTCAAATCTCTCAAACTTGTATCGGGTCTGATGGTCGTTGTAAATCGCCCTTGAATCCCAAAACTGTGGGCAATTGCTCGTGAAAACGGCCATACAAGACAAAACAACGAGTTTTTGGTCATTTCAATCAAACATTTATCGGGTCTTACGGTCGTTTTAAATCGCCCTAGAAACCCAAAACTATGGACATTAGCTTATGAAAACAGCCATAAAACACGAAAACGACGAGTTTTTGGTCATTTCTCTTAAACATGTATCGGGTCTTACGGTTGTTGTAAATCGCCTTCGAATCCCGAAACTATGGGAAATAGCTCATGAAAATGGCCATAAAACACGAAAACGACGAGTTTTTGGTCATTTCTGTGAAACATGTATCAGGTCTTAGGGTTCTGTAAATCGCCTTGGAATCCCAAAACTATGGGCAATAGCTCATTAAAACACAAAAGCGATGGGTTCTTGGTCATTTCAATCAAACTTGTATCGGGTCTTAGGGTCGTTTTAAATATCCCTAGAACCCCAAAACTATGGACATTAGCTCATTAAAATGGCCATGAAACACGAAAACGACGAGTTTTTGTTCATATCTCCCAAACTTGTAACGGGTCTTACGGTCGTTGTAAATCGCCCAGCAACCCCAAAACAATGGGCAATAACTCATGAAAACGGCCATAAAAAACGAAAATGATGAGTTTTTGGTCATGTCTCTCAAAGTTGTAAATACCTAGAACACCAAAAACTATGGGAAACAGCTCATGAAAACGACCATAAAAGGTGAAAACGATGAGTTTTGGTCATATCTCTCAAACATGTACCGGGTCTTACGGTCATTGTAAATCGCCCTAGAATCCCAAAACTGTGGGCAATTTCTCATGAAAACGGCTATAAAACACAAAAATGACGAGTTTTTAGTCATATCTATCAAAACATTTATTGGGTCTCATGGTTGCTGTAAATCGCCTTGGAATCCTGAAATTGTGGGCAATAGCTCATGAAAACAGCCATAAAACACGAAAATGATGAGTTTTTGGTCAAATCTCTTAAACTTGTATCGGGTCTGATGGTCGTTGTAAATCGCCCTTGAACCCCAAAACTATGGGCAATTGCTCGTGAAAACGGCCATACAACACAAAACAACGAGTTTTTGGTCATTTCAATCAAACATTTATCGGGTCTTACGGTCGTTTTAAATCGCCCTAGAAACCCAAAACTATGGACATTAGCTTATGAAAACAGCCATAAAACACGAAAACGACGAGTTTTTGGTCATTTCTCTGAAACATGTATCAGGTCTTATGGTTGTTGTAAATCGCCATGGAATCCCGAAACTACGGGAAATAGCTCATGAAAATGGCCATAAAACGTGAAAATGATGAAATTTTGGTCAAACCTCCCAAACTTGTATCAGGTCTGCCAGACGTTGTAAATCACCCTTCAACCCCAAAATTGTGGGCAATTCCTCATGAAAACGGCCATAAAACACGAAAACGATGAGTTTTTGGTCATTTCTCTGAAACATATATCGGGTCTTACAGTTGCTATAAATCGCCTTAGAATCCCGAAACTATGGGCAATAGCTCATGAAAACGGCCATAAAACACGAAAATGATGAGTTTTTGGTCATGTCTCTCAAAGTTGTCAATCAACCTAGAACACCAAAAACTGTGTGCTATGGCTCATGAAAACGGCCATAAAATGTGAAAACGATGAGTTTTGGTCATATCTCTCAAACATGTACCGGGTCTTACGGTCATTGTAAATCGCCTAGAACCCCAAAACTGTGGGCCATTTCTCATGAACACGGCTATAAAACACAAAAATGACGAGTTTTTAGTCATATCTATCAAAACATTTATTGGGTCTCATGGTTGCTGTAAATCGCCTTGGAATCCTGAAATTGTGGGCAATAGCTCATGAAAACGTCCATAAAACGCGAAAATTTTGAGTTTTTTGTCAAATTTCTTAAACTTGTATCGGGTCTGATGGTCGTTATAAATCGCCCTTGAACCCCAAAACTATGGGTAATTGCTCGTGAAAACGGCCATACAACACGAAACAACGAGTTTTTGGTCATTTCAATCAAACATTTATCGGGTTTTATGGTCATTTTAAATCGCCCTAGAACCCCAAAACTATAGACATTAGCTTATGAAAACAGCCATACAACACAAAAATGACGAGTTTTTGGTCATTTCTCTCAAAGTTGTAAATCAACCTAGAACACCAAAAACTGTGTGCAATAGCTCATGAAAACGGCCATAAAATGTGAAAACGATGAGTTTTGGTCACATCTCTCAAACATGTACCGGGTCTTACGGTCATTGTAAATCGCCCTACAACCACAAAACTGTGGGCAATTTCTCATGAAAACGGCTATAAAACACAAACATGACGAGTTTGTAGTCATATCTATAAAAACATTTATTGGGTTTCATGGTTGCTGTAAATCCCCATGGAATCCAGAAATTGTGGGCAATAGCTCATGAAAACAGCCATAAAACACGAAAATGATGAGTTTTTGGTCAAATCTCTCAAACTTGTATCGGGTCTGATGGTCGTTGTAAATCGCCCTTGAATCCCAAAACTGTGGGCAATTGCTCGTGAAAACGGCCATACAAGACAAAACAACGAGTTTTTGGTCATTTCAATCAAACATTTATCGGGTCTTACGGTCGTTTTAAATCGCCCTAGAAACCCAAAACTATGGACATTAGCTTATGAAAACAGCCATAAAACACGAAAACGACGAGTTTTTGGTCATTTCTCTGAAACATGTATCGGGTCTTACGGTTGTTGTAAATCGCCTTGGAATCCCGAAACTATGGGAAATAGCTCATGAAAATGGCCATAAAACGTGAAAATGATGAAATTTTGGTCAAATCTCCCTAACTTGTATCAGGTCTGCCGGACGTTGTAAATCACCCTTCAACCCCAAAACTGTGGGCAATTGCTCATGAAAACGGCCATAAAATACGAAAACAACGTGTTTTTGGTCATTTCAATCAAACAGTTATCGGGTCTTACGGTCGTTTTTAATCGCTCTAGAACACCAAAACTATGGACATTAGCTTATTAAAACGGCCATAAAACACGAAAACAACGAGTTTTTGGTCATTTCTCTGAAACATATATCGGGTCTTACAGTTGCTGTAAATCGCCTTAGAATCCCGAAACTATGGGCAATAGCTCATGAAAACGGCCATAAAACACGAAAATGATGAGTTTTTGGTCATGTCTCTCAAAGTTGTAAATCAACCTAGAACACCAAAAACTGTGTGCTATGGCTCATGAAAACGGCCATAAAATGTGAAAACGATGAGTTTTGGTCATATCTCTCAAACATGTACCGGGTCTTACGGTCATTGTAAATCGCCCTAGAACCCCAAAACTGTGGGCAATTTCTCATGAAAACGGCTATAAAACACAAAAATGACGAGTTTTTAGTCATATCTATTAAAACATTTATTGCGTCTCATGGTTGCTGTAAATCGCCTTGAATCCTGAAATTGTGGGCAATAGCTCATGAAAACGTCCATAAAACGCGAAAATTATGAGTTTTTTGTCAAATTTCTTAAACTTGTATCGGGTCTGATGGTCGTTATAAATCGCTCTTGAACCCCAAAACTATGGGTAATTGCTCGTGAAAACGGCCATACAACACGAAACAATGAGTTTTTGGTCATTTCAATCGAACATTCATCGGGTCTTACGGTCGTTTTAAATCGCCCTAGAAACCCAAAACTATGGACATTAGCTTATGAAAATAGCCATAAAACACGAAAACGACGAGTTTTTGGTCATTTCTCTGAAACATGTATCGGGTCTTACGGTTTTTGTAAATCGCCTTCGAATCCCGAAACTATGGGAAATAGCTCATGAAAATGGCCATAAAACACGAAAACGACGAGTTTTTGGTCATTTCTCTGAACCATGTATCAGGTCTTACGGGTTCTGTAAATCGCCTTGGAATCCGAAAACTATGGGCAATAGCTCATTAAAACACAAAAGCGATGGGTTTTTGGTCATTTCAATCAAACTTGTATCGGGTCTTAGGGTCGTTTTAAATAGACCTAGAACCCCAAAACTGTGGACATTAGCTCATTAAAATGGCCATGAAACATGAAAACGACGAGTTTTTTTCATATCTCCCAAACTTGTATCGGGTCTTACGGTCGTTGTAAATCGCCCAGCAACCCCAAAACTATGGGCAATAACTCATGAAAACAGCCATAAAATACGAAAATGATGAGTTTTTGCTCATGTCTCTCAAAGTTGTAAATCAACCTAGAAAACCAAAAACTGTGGGCAATAGCTGATGAAAACGATGAGTTTTGGTCATATCTCTCAAACATGTACCGGGTCTTACGGTCATTGTAAATTGCCCTAGAACCCCAAAACTATGGGCAATTTCTCATGAAAACGGCTATAAAACACAAAAATGACGAGTTTTTAGTCATACCTATCAAAACATTTATTAGGTCTCATGGTTGCTATAAATCGCCTTAGAATCCTAAAATTGTGGGAAATAGCTCATGAAAACGGCCATAAAACACGAAAATGATGAGTTTTTGGTCAAATCTCTCAAACTTGTATCAGTCTGATGGTCGTTGTAAATCTCCCTTGAACCCCAAAACTGTGGGCAATTGCTCGTGAAAATGGCCATACAACACGAAACAACGAGTTTTTGGTCATTTTAATCAAACATTTATCGGGTATTACGGTTGTTTTAAATCGCCCAAGAAACCCAAAACTATGGACATTAGCTTATGAAAACAGCCATAAAACACGAAAACAACGAGTTTTTGGTCATTTCTCTGAAACATATATCGGGTCTTACGGTTGTTGTAAATCGCCTTGGAATCTCGAAACAATGGGAAATAGCTCATGAAAATGGCCATAAAACGTGAAAATAATGAATTTTTGGTCATTTCTCCTAACATGTATCAGTCTTACGGACGTTGTAAATCACCCTTCAACCCCAAAATAGGCAATTGCTCATGAAAACGGCCATAAAATACGAAAACAACGAGTTTTTGGTCATTTCAATCAAACTTGTATCGGGTCTTAGGTCGCTTTTAATAGCCCTAGAACCCCAAAACTATGGAAATTAGCTTATTAAAATGGCCATAAAACACAAAACGATTTAGTTTTTGTTCATATCTCCCAAACTTGTATCGGGTCTTACTTGCTTGTAAATCGCCTTAGAACCCCTAAACCTGTGGGTAATAACTCATGAAAACGGCCATAAAATACGAAAATGATGAGTTTTTGGTCATGTCTCTCAAAGTTGTAAATCACCCTAGAACACCAAAAACTTTGGGCAATAGCTCATGAAAACGGCCATAAAATGTGAAAACGATGAGTTTTGGTCATATCTCTCAAACATGTACCGTGTCTTACGGTCATTGCAAATCGCCCTAGAACCCCAGAACTATGGGTAATTTCCCATCAAAACAGCTATAAAACACAAAAACGACGTGTTTTTCCTCATATCTATCAAAACATATATTGGGTCTCATGGTTTGCTGTAAATCGCCTTGAATCCTGAAATTGTGGGCAATAGCTCATGAAAACGACCATAAAACGTGAAAATGATGAGTTTTTGGTCAAATCTCCCAAACTTGTATCGGGTCTGACAGTCGTTGTAAATCGCCCTTGAACCACAAAACTATGGGTAATTACTCATGAAAACAGCCATAAAACACGAAACAACGAGTTTTTGGTCATTTCAATCAAACATTTATCGGGTCTTACGGTCGTTTTAAATCACCCTAGAACCCCAACACTATGGACATTAGCTTATTAAAACAGCCATAAAACACGAAAACGACGAGTTTTTGGTCATTTCTATGAAACATGTATCGGGTCTTACGAGTTCTGTAAATCGCCTTGGAATCCCAAAACTATGGGAAATAGCTCATGAAAATGGCCATAAAACACGAAAACGACGAGTTTTTGGTCATTTCTCTGAACCATGTATCAGGTCTTACGGGTTCTGTAAATCGCCTTGGAATCCCAAAACTATGGGCAATAGCTCATTAAAACACAAAAGCGATGGGTTTTTGGTCATTTCAATCAAACTTGTATCGGGTCTTAGGGTCGTTTTAAATAGCCCTAGAACCCCAAAACTGTGGACATTAGCAAATTAAAATGGCCATAAAATACGAAAACGACGAGTTTTTGTTCATATCTCTCAAACTTGTATCGGGTCTTACGGTCATTGTAAATCGCCCAGCAACCCCAAAACTATGGGCAATAACTCATGAAAACGGCCATAAAATACGAAAATGATGAGTTTTTGGTCATGTCTCTCAAAGTTGTAAATCAACCTAGAACACCAAAAACTATGGGCAATAGCTCATGAAAACGATGAGTTTTGGTCATATCTCTCAAACATGTACCGGGTCTTACGGTCATTGTAAATCGCCCTACAACCACAAAACTGTGGGCAATTTCTCATGAAAACGGCTATAAAACACAAACATAACGAGTTTGTAGTCATATCTATAAAAACATTTATTGGGTTTCATGGTTGCTGTAAATCCCCATGGAATCCAGAAATTGTGGGCAATAGCTCATGAAAACAGCCATAAAACATGAAAATGATGAGTTTTTGGTCAAATCTCTCAAACTTGTATCGGGTCTGATGGTCGTTGTAAATCGCCCTTGAATCCCAAAACTGTGGGCAATTGCTCGTGAAAACGGCCATACAAGACAAAACAACGAGTTTTTGGTCATTTCAATCAAACATTTATCGGGTCTTACGGTCGTTTTAAATCGCCCTAGAAACCCAAAACTATGGACATTAGCTTATGAAAACAGCCATAAAACACGAAAACGACGAGTTTTTGGTCATTTCTCTGAAACATGTATCGGGTCTTATGGTTGTTGTAAATCGCCTTGGAATCCCGAAACTATGGGAAATAGCTCATGAAAATGGCCATAAAACGTGAAAATGATGAAATTTTGGTCAAATCTCCCTAACTTGTATCAGGTCTGCCGGACGTTGTAAATCACCCTTCAACCCCAAAACTGTGGGCAATTGCTCATGAAAATGGCCATAAAACATGAAGACAATGAGTTTTTTGTCATTTCAATCAAACAATTATCGGTTCTTACGGTCGTTTTAAATCGCCTTAGAACCCCAAAACTATGGACATTAGCTTATTAAAATGGCCATAAAACACGAAAACGACGAGTTTTTGGTCATTTCTCTCAAACATATATCGGGTCTTACGGTTGCTGTTAATCGCCTTAGAATCCCGAAACTATGGGCAATAGCTCATGAAAACGGCCATAAAACATGAAAATGATGAGTTTTTGGTCATGTCTCTCAAAGTTGTAAATCAACCTAGAACACCAAAAAACTGTGTGCAATAGCTCATGAAAACGGCCATAAAATGTGAAAATGATGAGTTTTGGTCATATCTCTCAAACATGTACCGGGTCTTACGGTCATTGTAAATCGCCCTAGAACCCCAAAACTGTGGGCAATTTCTCATGAAAACGGCTATAAAACACAAAAATGACGAGTTTTTAGTCATATCTATCAAAACATTTATTGGGTCTCATGGTTGCTACAAATCGCCTTGGAATCCTGAAATTGTGGGCAATAGCTCATGAAAACGTCCATAAAACACGAAAATTAGGAGTTTTTTGTCAAATTTCTTAAACTTGTATCGGGTCTTACGGTTTTTGTAAATCGCCCTTGAGCCCCAAAACTGTGGGCAATTGCTCGTGAAAACGGCCATACAACACGAAACAACGAGTTTTTGGTCATTTCAATCAAACATTTATCGGGTCTTACGGTCGTTTTAAATCGCCCTAGAAACCCAAAACTATGGACATTAGCTTATGAAAACAGCCATAAAACACGAAAACGACGAGTTTTTGGTCATTTCTCTGAAACATGTATCGCGTCTTACGGTTTTTGTAAATCGCCTTCGAATCCCGAAACTATGGGAAATAGCTCATGAAAATGGCCATAAAACACGAAAACGACGAGTTTTTGGTCATTTCTCTGAAACATGTATCAGGTCTTAGGGTTCTGTAAATCGCCTTGGAATCCCAAAACTATGGGCAATAGCTCATAAAAACGCAAAAGCGACGAGTTTTTGGTCATTTCATTCAAACTTGTATCAGGTCTTAGGGTCGTTTTAAATAGCCCTAGAACCCTAAAACTGTGGACATTAGCTCATTAAAATGGCCATGAAACACGAAAACGACGAGTTTTTGTTCATATCTCCCAAACTTGTAACGGGTCTTACGGTCGTTGTAAATCGCCTAGCAACCCCAAAACTATGGGCAATAACTCATGAAAACGGCCATAAAAAACGAAAATGATGAGTTTTTGGTCATGTCTCTCAAAGTTGTAAATCAACCTAGAACACCAAAAACTATGGGCAATAGCTCATGAAAACGGCCATAAAATGTGAAAACGATGAGTTTTGGTCATATCTCTCAAACATGTACCGAGTCTTACGGTCATTGTAAATCGCCCTACAACCCCAAAACTGTGGGCAATTTCTCATGAAAACGGCTATAAAACACAAACATGACGAGTTTTTAGTCATATCTATCAAAACATTTATTGGGTCTCATGGTTGCTGTAAATCGCCTTGGAATCCTGAAATTGTGGGCAATAGCTCATGAAAACGGCCATAAAACGCGAAAATGATGAGTTTTTGGTCAAATCTCTCAAACTTGTATCGGGTTTGATGGTCGTTGTAAATCGCCCTTGAACCCCAAAACTGTGGGCAATTGCTCGTGAAAACGGCCATACAACAGGAAACAACGAGTTTTTGGTCATTTCAATCAAACATTTATCGGGTCTTACGGTCGTTTTAAATCGCCCTAGAAACCCAAAACTATGGACATTAGCTTATGAAAACAGCCATAAAACACGAAAACGACGAGTTTTTGGTCATTTCTCTGAAACATGTATCGGGTCTTATGGTTGTTGTAAATGCCATGGAATCCCGAAACTACGGGAAATAGCTCATGAAAATGGCCATAAAACGTGAAAATGATGAAATTTTGGTCAAACCTCCCAAACTTGTATCAGGTCTGCCGGACGTTGTAAATGACCCTTCAACCCCAAAACTGTGGGCAATTGCTCATGAAAACGGCCATAAAACACGAAAACGACGAGTTTTTGGTCATTTCTCTGAAACATATATCGGGTCTTACAGTTGCTGTAAATCGCCTTAGAATCCCGAAACTATGGGCAATAGCTCATGAAAACGGCCATAAAACACGAAAATGATGAGTTTTTGGTCATGTCTCTCAAAGTTGTAAATCAACCTAGAACACCAAAAACTGTGTGCTATAGCTCATGAAAACGGCCATAAAATGTGAAAACGATGAGTTTTGGTCATATCTCTCAAACATGTACCGGGTCTTACGGTCATTGTAAATCGCCCTAGAACCCCAAAACTGTGGGCAATTTCTCATGAACACGGCTATAAAACACAAAAATGACGAGTTTTTAGTCATATCTATCAAAACATTTATTGGGTCTCTTGGTTGCTGTAAATCGCCTTGGAATCCTGAAATTGTGGGCAATAGCTCATGAAAACGTCCATAAAACGCGAAAATTAGGAGTTTTTTGTCAAATTTCTTAAACTTGTATCGGGTCTGATGGTCGTTATAAATCGCCCTTGAACCCCAAAACTATGGGTAATTGCTCGTGAAAACGGCCATACAACACGAAACAACGAGTTTTTGGTCATTTCAATCAAACATTTATCGGGTCTTACGGTCGTTTTAAATCGCCCTAGAAACCCAAAACTATGGACATTAGCTTATGAAAACAGCCATAAAACACGAAAACAACGAGTTTTTGGTCATTTCTCTGAAACATGTATCGGGTCTTACGGTTTTTGTAAATCGCCTTGGAATCCCGAAACTATGGGAAATAGCTCATGAAAATGGCCATAAAACGTGAAAATGATGAAATTTTGGTCAAATCTCCCAAAATTGTATCAGGTCTGCCGGACGTTGTAAATCACCCTTCAACCCCAAAACTGTGGGCAATTGCTCATGAAAACGGCCATAAAACACGAAAACAACGAGTTTTTGGTCATTTCAATCAAACAGTTATCGGGTCTTACGGTCATTTTAAATCGCCCAAGAACCCCAAAACTATGGACATTAGCTTATTAAAACGGCCATACAACACGAAAATGACGAGTTTTTGGTCATTTCTCTAAAACATATATCGGGTCTTACAGTTGCTGTAAATCGCCTTAGAATCCCGAAACTATGGGCAATAGCTCATGAAAACGGCGATAAAACACGAAAATGATGAGTTTTTGGTCATGTCTCTCAAAGTTGTAAATCAACCTAGAACACCAAAAACTGTGTGCAATAGCTCATGAAAACGGCCATAAAATGTGAAAACGATGAGTTTTGGTCACATCTCTCAAACATGTACCGGGTCTTACGGTCATTGTAAATCGCCCTAGAACCCCAAAACTGTGGGCAATTTCTCATGAAAACGGCTATAAAACACAAAAATGACGAGTTTTTAGTCATATCTATCAAAACATTTATTGGGTCTCATGGTTGCTATAAATCGCCTTGGAATCCTGAAATTGTGGGCAATAGCTCATGAAAACGGCAATAAAACACGAAAATTATGAGTTTTTGGTCAAATCTCTCAAACTTGTATCGGGTCTGATATTCGTTATAAATCGCCCTTGAGCCCCAAAACTGTGGGCAGTTGCTCGTGAAAACGGCCATAAAACTACGAGTTTTTGGTCATTTCAATCAAACATTTATCGGGTCTTAGTTTTAAATTGCCCTAGAACCCCAAATCTTTGGACATTAGCTCAGTAAAACGGCCATAAAACACGAAAACGACGAGTTTTTGGTCATTTCTCTGAAACAAGTATCGGGTCTTATGGTTTCTGTAAATCGCCTTGGAATCCCGAAACTACGGGAAATAGCTCATGAAAACAACCATAAAACACGAAAACGATGAGTTTTTGGTCATTTCTCTGAAACATGTATCAGGTCTTACGGGTTCTGTAAATCGCCTTGGAATCCCAAAAATATGGGCAATAGCTCATAAAAACGCAAAAGCGACGAGTTTTTGGTCATTTCATTCAAACTTGTATCAGGTCTTAGGGTCGTTTTAAATAGCCCTAGAACCCTAAAACTGTGGACATTAGCTCATTAAAATGGCCATGAAACACGAAAACGACGAGTTTTTGTTCATATCTCCCAAACTTGTAACGGGTCTTACGGTCGTTGTAAATCGCCCAGCAATCCCAAAACTATGGGCAATAACTCATGAAAACGGCCATAAAAAACGAAAATGATGAGTTATTGGTCATGTCTCTCAAAGTTGTAAGTCAACCTAGAACACCAAAAACTATGGGCAATAGCTCATGAAAACGACCATAAAATGTGAAAACGATGAGTTTTGGTCATATCTCTCAAACATGTACCGAGTCTTACGGTCATTGTAAATCGCCCTACAACCCCAAAACTGTGGGCAATTTCTCATGAAAACGGCTATAAAACACAAACATGACGAGTTTTTAGTCATATCTATCAAAACATTTATTGGGTCTCATGGTTGCTGTAAATCGCCTTGAATCCTGAAATTGTGGGCAATAGCTCCTGAAAACAGCCATAAAACGCGAAATTTTTGAGTTTTTTGTCAATTCTCTCAATCTTGTATCAGGTCTGATGGTCGTTATAAATCGCCCTTGAACCCCAAAACTGTGGGCAATTGCTCGTGAAAACGGCCATACAACACGAAACAACGAGTTTTTGGTCATTTCAATCAAACATTTATCGGGTCTTACGGTCGTTTTAAATCGCCCTAGAAACCCAAAACTATGGACATTAGCTTATGAAAACAGCCATAAAACACGAAAACGACGAGTTTTTGGTCATTTCTCTGAAACATGTATCGGGTCTTATGGCTGTTGTAAATGCCATGGAATCCCGAAACTACGGGAAATAACTCATGAAAATGGCCATAAAACGTGAAAATTATGAAATTTTGGTCAAACCTCCCAAACTTGTATCAGGTCTGCCGGACGTTGTAAATCACCCTTCAACCCCAAAACTGTGGGCAATTGCTCATGAAAACGGCCATAAAACACGAAACGACGAGTTTTTGGTCATTTCTCTGAAACATATATCGGGTCTTACAGTTGCTGTAAATCGCCTTAGAATCCCGAAACTATGGGCAATAGCTCATGAAAACGGCCATAAAACACGAAAATGATGAGTTTTTGGTCATGTCTCTCAAAGTTGTAAATCAACCTAGAACACCAAAAACTGTGTGCTATAGCTCATGAAAACGGCCATAAAATGTGAAAACGATGAGTTTTGGTCATATCTCTCAAACATGTACCGGGTCTTACGGTCATTGTAAATCGCCCTAGAACCCCAAAACTGTGGGCAATTTCTCATGAAAACGGCTATAAAACACAAAAATGACGAGTTTTTAGTCATATCTATCAAAAGATTTATTGGGTCCCATGGTTGCTGTAAATCGCCTTGGAATCCTGAAATTGTGGGCAATAGCTCATGAAAACGGCCATAAAACGCGAAAATGATGAGTTTTTGGTCAAATCTCTCAAACTTGTATCGGGTCTGATGGTCGTTATAAATCGCCCTTGAACGCCAAAACTATGGGCAATTGCTCGTGAAAATGGCCATACAACATGAAACAACGAGTTTTGGTCATTTCAATCAAACATTTATCGGGTCTTACGGTCGTTTTAAATCGCCCTAGAAACCCAAAACTATGGACATTAGCTTATGAAAACAGCCATAAAACCTTAAAACGACGAGTTTTTGGTCATTTCTCTGAAACATGTATCGGGTCTTACGGTTGTTGTAAATCGCCTTGGAATCCCGAAACTATGGGAAATAGCTCATGAAAATGGCCATAAAACGTGAAAATGATGAAATTTTGGTCAAATCTCCCAAACTTGTATCAGGTCTGCCGGACGATGTAAATCACCCTTCAACCCCAAAACTGTGGGCAATTGGTCATGAAAACGGCCATAAAACACGAAAATAACGAGTTTTTGGTCATTCCAATCAAACAGTTATCGGGTCTTACGGTCATTTTAAATCGCTCTTGAACCCCAAAACTCTGGACATTAGGCTTATTAAAACGGCCATAAAACACGAAAACGACGAGTTTTTGGTCATTTCTCTGAAACATATATCGGGTCTTACAGTTGTTGTAAATCGCCTTAGAATCCCGAATCTATGGGCAATAGCTCATGAAACCGGCCATAAAACACGGAAATGATGAGTTTTTGGTCATGTCTCTCAAAGTTGTAAATCAACCTAGAACACCAAAAACTATGTGCAATAGCTCATGAAAACGGCCATAAAATGTGAAAACGATGAGTTTTGGTCATATCTCTCAAACATGTACCGGGTCTTACGGTCATTGTAAATCGCCCTAGAACCCAAAACTATGGGGCAATTTCTCATGAAAACGGCTATAAAACACAAAAATGACGAGATTTTAGTCATATCTATCAAAACATTTATTGGGTCTCATGGTTGCTGTAAATCGCCTTGGAATCTTGATATTGTGGGCAATAGCTCATGAAAACGGCCATAAAACGCGAAAATTATGAGTTTTTTGTCAAATTTCTCAATCTTGTATCAAGTCTGATGGTCGTTATAAATCGCCCTTGAACCCGAAAACTGTGGGCAATTGCTCGTGAAAATGGCCATACAACACGAAACGACGAGTTTGTGGTCATTTCAATCAAACATTTATCGCGTCTTACGGTCGTTTTAAATTGCCCTAGAACCCCAAGGCTTAGTAAAACAGCCATAAAACACAAAAACGACGAATTTTTGGTCATTTCTCTGAATCAAGTATCGAGTCTTACGGTTTCAGTAAATCGCCTTGGAATCCCGAAACTATGGGCAATAACTCATGAAAACCGCCATAAAACACGAAAACGATGAGTTTTTGGTCATTTCTATGAAACATGTACCAGGTCTTACGGGTTCTGTAAATCGCCTTGGAATCCCAAAACTATGAGCAATAGATCACAAAACGCGAAAGCGACGAGTTTTTGGTCATTTCAATCAAACTTGTATCGGGTCTTAGGGTCATTTTAAATAGCCCTAGAACCCCAAAACCGTCGACATTAGCTCATTAAAATGGCCATGAAACACGAAAACGATGAGTTTTTGTTTATATCTCCCAAACTTGTATCGGGTCTTACAGTCGTTGTAAATCGCCCCGCAGCCCCAAAACTATGGGCAATAACTCATGAAAACGGCCATAAAATACGAAAATGATGAGTTTTTGGTCATGTCTCTCAAAGTTGTAAATCAACCTAGAACACCAAAAACTATGGGCAATACCTCATGAAAACGGCCATAAAATGTGAAAACGATGAGTTTTGGTCACATCTCTCAAACATGTACCGGGTCTTATGGTCATTGTAAATCGCCCTAGAACCCCAAAAACTGTGGGCAATTTCTCATGAACACGGCTATAAACCACAAACATGACGAGTTTCTAGTCATATCTATCAAAACATTTATTGGGTCTCATGGTTGCTGTAAATCGCCTTGGAATCCTGAAATTGTGGGAAATAGCTCCTAAAAACAGCCATAAAACGCGAAAATTGTGAGTTTTTGGTCAAATCTCTCAAACTTGTATCGGGTCTGATGGTCGTTATAAATCGCCTTGAACCCCAAAACTGTGGTCAATTGCTCGTGAAAACGGCCATACAACACGAAACAACGAGTTTTTGGTCATTTCAATCAAACATTTATCGGGTCTTACGGTCGTTTTAAATGACCTAGAAACCCAAAACTATGGACATTAGCTTATTAAAACGGCCATAAAACACGAAAACGACGAGTTTTTGGTCATTTCTCTGAAACATGTATCGGGTCTTACGGATGCTGTAAATCGCCTTGGAATCCCGAAACTATGGGCAATAGCTCATGAAAATGGCCATAAAACGTGAAAATGGTGAATTTTTGGTCAAATCTCCCAAACTTGTATCAGGTCTGCCGGACGTTGTAAATCACCCTTCAACCCCAAATCCGTGGGCAATTGCTCATGAAAACGGCCATAAAACACGAAAACAACGAGTTTGTGGTCATTTCAATCAAAGTTATCCACGGTCGTTTAAACGCCGAGAACACCAAAACTATGGGCAATAGCTCATGAAAACGGCGATAAAATGTGTAAACGATGAGTTTCGGTCACATCTCTCAAACATGTACCGGGTCTTACGGTCATTGTAAATCGCCCTAGAACCCCAAAACTTTGGGCAATTTCTCATGAAAACGGCTATAAAACACAAAAATGACGAGTTTTTAGTCATGTGTATCAAAACATTTATTGGGTCTCATGGTTACTGTAAATTGCCTTGGAATCTTGAAATTGTGGGAAAAACTCATGAAAACGGCCATAAAATGTGAAAACGATGAGTTTTTGTTCAAATCTCGCAAACTTGTATCGGTCCGATGGTCGTTGAAAATTGCCCTTCAACCAAAATCAGGCCATTGCTCATGAAAACGACCATAAAACACGAAACAACGAGTTTTGGTCATTTTAATCAATCATTTATCGGGTGTTACGGTCGTTTTAAATCGCCCTAGAACCCCAAAACTTTGGACATTAGCTTATAAAAACGGCCATAAAACATGAAAACGGAGTTTTTGGTCATTTCTCTGAAACATGTATCGGGTCTTATGGTTTCTGTAAATTGCCATGGGATCCCAAAACTATGGGCAATAGCTTATTAAAACAGCCATAAAACACGAAAACGACGAGTTTTTGGTCATTTCTATGAAACATGTATCGGGTCTTATGGTTTCTGTAAATTGCCATGGGATCCCAAAACTATGGGCAATAGCTCATAAAAATGCGAAAGCGTCGAGTTTTTGTCATTTCAATCAACCTTGTATAGGGTCTTAGGGTTGTTTTAAGTAGCCCTAGAACCCCAAAACTGGGGACAATAACTCATTAAAATGTCCATAAAACACGAAAACGACGAGTTTTTGTTCATATATCTCAAACTTGTATCGGGTCTTACGGTCGTTGTAAATCGCCCCGCAACCCCAAAACTATGGGCAATAACTCATAAAAACGGCAATAAAACACGAAAATGATGAGATTTTGGTCATGTCTCTCAAAGTTGTAAATCAACCTAGAACACCAAAAACTGTGGGCAATAGCTCATGAAAACGACCATAAAATGTGAAAACGATGAGTTTTGGTCATATCTCTCAAACATGTACCGGGTCTTACGGTCATTGTAAATCGCCCTGGAACCCCAGAACTGTGGACAATTTCCCATGAAAATGGCTATAAAACACAAAAATGACGAGTTTTTAGTCATATCTATCAAAACATATATTGGGTCTCATGGTTGTTATAAATTGCCTTAGAATCCCGAAAATATGGGCAATAGCTCATGAAAATGGCCATAAAACGCGAAAATAATGATTTTTTCGTCAAATCTCCCACACTTGTCTCGGGTCTAACCATGGTGGTAAATCACCCTTCAACCCCAAAACTGTGGGCAATTGGTCATGAAAACAGCCATAAAACAAGAAAACATCGAGTTTTTGGTCATTTCAATCAAACATTTATCGGGTCTTACGGTCGTTTTAAATCGCCCGAGAACCCCAAAACTATGGACATTAGCTTATTAAAACAGCCATAAAATACGAAAACGACGAGTTTTTGGTCATTTATCTAAAACATGTATCGGGTCTTACGGTTGCTGTAAATCTCCTTGGAATCCCGAAACTATGGGCAATAGCTCATGAAAATGGCCATAAAACGCGAAAATGATGAATAATTGGTCAAATCTCCCAAACTTGTATCAGGTCTAACGGTCGTTGTAAATCAGCCTTCAAGCCCAAAACTGTGGCCAATTGCTCATGAAAACACCCATAAAACACGAAAACAACGAGTTTTTGGTCATTTCAATCAAACATTTATCGGGTCTTACGTCGTTTTAAATCGCCTAGAACCCCAAAACTATGGACATTAGCTTATTAAACGGCCATAAAACACGCAGCGAGTTTTGGTCATTTCTCTGAAACATGTATCTGGTCTTACGGTTGCTATAAATCGCCTTGGAATCCCGAAACTATGGGCAATAGCTCATGAAAATGGCCATAAAACGTGAAAATGGTGAATTTTTGGTCAAATCTCCCAAACTTGTATCAGGTCTGCCGGACGTTGTAAATCACCCTTCAACCCCAAATCCGTGGGCAATTGCTCATGAAAACGGCCATAAAACACGAAAACAACGAGTTTGTGGTCATTTCAATCAAACAGTTATCGGGCGTACAGTCGTTTTAAATCGCCCGAGAACACCAAAAACTGTGGGCAATAGCTCATGAAAACGGCGATAAAATGTGTAAACGATGAGTTTCGGTCACATCTCTCAAACATGTACCGGGTCTTACGGTCATTGTAAATCGCCCTAGAACCCCAAAACTTTGGGCAATTTCTCATGAAAACGGCTATAAAACACAAAAATGACGAGTTTTTAGTCATGTGTATCAAAACATTTATTGGGTCTCATGGTTACTGTAAATTGCCTTGGAATCTTGAAATTGTGGGAAAAACTCATGAAAACGGCCATAAAATGTGAAAACGATGAGTTTTTGGTCAAATCTCTCAAACTTGTATCGGGTCTGATGGTCGTTGAAAATTGCCCTTCAACCACAAAACTGTGGGCCATTGCTGATGCAAACGGCCATAAAACACGAAACAACGAGTTTTGGTCATTTCAATCAATCATTTATCGGGTCTTACGGTCGTTTTAAATCGCCCTAGAACCCCAAAACTATGGAAATTAGCTTATTAAAGCGGCCATAAAACACGAAAACGACGAGTTCTTTGTCATTTCTATGAAACATGTATCGGGTATTATGGTTTACGTAAATTGCCTTGGAATCCACGAAACTATGGGCAATAGCTCATGAAAACAACCATAAAAGCGATGATTTTTTGGTCATTTCTCTAAAACATGTATCGGGTCTTACGGGTTCTGTAAATCGCCTTGGAATCCCAAAACTATGGGCAATAGCTCATAAAAACGCGAAAGCGACGAGTTGTTAGTCATTTCAAAAAAAACTTGTAACGGGTCTTAGGTTCGTTTTAAATAGCCCTAGAACCCCAAAACTGTGGACATTAGATCATTAAAACGGCCATAAAACACGAAAACGACGAGTTTTTGTTCATATCTCAAACTTGTATCGGGTCTTACGGTCATTGTAAATCGACCCGCAACCCCAAAACTATGGGCAATAACTCATGAAAACGGCCATAAAACACGAAAATGATGAGTTTTTGGTCATGTCTCTCAAAGTTGTAAATCAACCTAGAACACCCAAAACTGTGGGCAATAGCTCATGAAAACGACCATAAAATGTGAAAACGATGAGTTTTGGTCATATCTCTCAAACATGTACTGGGTCTTAGGGTCATTGTAAATCGCCCTGGAACCCCAGAACTGTGGACAATTTCCCATGAAAATGGCTATAAAACACAAAAATGACGAGTTTTTAGTCATATCTATCAAAACATATATTGGGTCTCATGGTTGTTATAAATTGCCTTAGAATCCCGAAAATATGGGCAATAGCTCATGAAAATGGCCATAAAACGCGAAAATAATGATTTTTTCGTCAAATCTCCCAAACTTGTATCGGGTCTAACGATCGTTGTAAATCACCCTTCAACCCCAAAACTGTGGGCAATTGGTCATGAAAACAGCCATAAAACAAGAAAACATCGAGTTTTTGGTCATTTCAATCAAACATTTATCGGGTCTTACGGTCGTTTTAAATCGCCCGAGAACCCCAAAACTATGGACATTAGCTTATTAAAACGGCCATAAAATACGAAAACGACGAGTTTTTGGTCATTTATCTAAAACATGTATCGGGTCTTACGGTTGCTGTAAATCTCCTTGGAATCCCGAAACTATGGGCAATAGCTCATGAAAATGGCCATAAAACGCGAAAATGATGAATAATTGGTCAAATCTCCCAAACTTGTATCAGGTCTAACGGTCGTTGTAAATCAGCCTTCAAGCCCAAAACTGTGGCCAATTGCTCATGAAAACACCCATAAAACACGAAAACAACGAGTTTTTGGTCATTTCAATCAAACATTTATCGGGTCTTACGGTCGTTTTAAATCGCCCTAGAACCCCAAAACTATGGACATTAGCTTATTAAAACGGCCATAAAACACGAAAACGACGAGTTTTTGGTCATTTCTCTGAAACATGTATCTGGTCTTACGGTTGCTATAAATCGCCTTGGAATCCCGAAACTATGGGCAATAGCTCATGAAAATGGCCATAAAACGTGAAAATGGTGAATTTTTGGTCAAATCTCCCAAACTTGTATCAGGTCTGCCGGACGTTGTAAATCACCCTTCAACCCCAAATCCGTGGGCAATTGCTCATGAAAACGGCCATAAAACACGAAAACAACGAGTTTGTGGTCATTTCAATCAAACAGTTATCGGGCGTACAGTCGTTTTAAATCGCCCGAGAACACCAAAAACTGTGGGCAATAGCTCATGAAAACGGCGATAAAATGTGTAAACGATGAGTTTCGGTCACATCTCTCAAACATGTACCGGGTCTTACGGTCATTGTAAATCGCCCTAGAACCCCAAAACTTTGGGCAATTTCTCATGAAAACGGCTATAAAACACAAAAATGACGAGTTTTTAGTCATGTGTATCAAAACATTTATTGGGTCTCATGGTTACTGTAAATTGCCTTGGAATCTTGAAATTGTGGGAAAAAGCTCATGAAAACGGCCATAAAATGTGAAAACGATGAGTTTTTGGTCAAATCTCTCAAACTTGTATCGGGTCTGATGGTCGTTGAAAATTGCCCTTCAACCACAAAACTGTGGGCCATTGCTGATGCAAACGGCCATAAAACACGAAACAACGAGTTTTGGTCATTTCAATCAATCATTTATCGGGTCTTACGGTCGTTTTAAATCGCCCTAGAACCCCAAAACTATGGAAATTAGCTTATTAAAGCGGCCATAAAACACGAAAACGACGAGTTCTTTGTCATTTCTCTGAAACATGTATCGGGTATTATGGTTTCTGTAAATTGCCTTGGAATCCTGAAACTATGGGCAATAGCTCATGAAAACAGCCATAAAACGCGAAAACGACGAGTTTTTGGTCATTTCTCTAAAACATGTATCGGGTCTTACGGGTTCTGTAAATCGCCTTGGAATCCCAAAACTATGGGCAATAGCTCATAAAAACGCGAAAGCGACGAGTTGTTAGTCATTTCAAAAAAAACTTGTAACGGGTCTTAGGTTCGTTTTAAATAGCCCTAGAACCCCAAAACTGTGGACATTAGATCATTAAAACGGCCATAAAACACGAAAACGACGAGTTTTTGTTCATATCTCAAACTTGTATCGGGTCTTACGGTCATTGTAAATCGACCCGCAACCCCAAAACTATGGGCAATAACTCATGAAAACGGCCATAAAACACGAAAATGATGAGTTTTTGGTCATGTCTCTCAAAGTTGTAAATCAACCTAGAACACCCAAAACTGTGGGCAATAGCTCATGAAAACGACCATAAAATGTGAAAACGATGAGTTTTGGTCATATCTCTCAAACATGTACTGGGTCTTAGGGTCATTGTAAATCGCCCTGGAACCCCAGAACTGTGGACAATTTCCCATGAAAATGGCTATAAAACACAAAAATGACGAGTTTTTAGTCATATCTATCAAAACATATATTGGGTCTCATGGTTGTTATAAATTGCCTTAGAATCCCGAAAATATGGGCAATAGCTCATGAAAATGGCCATAAAACGCGAAAATAATGATTTTTTCGTCAAATCTCCCAAACTTGTATCGGGTCTAACGATCGTTGTAAATCACCCTTCAACCCCAAAACTGTGGGCAATTGGTCATGAAAACAGCCATAAAACAAGAAACATCGAGTTTTGGTCATTTCAATCAAACATTTATCGGGTCTTACGGCCGTTTAAATCGCCCGAGAACCCCAAAACTATGGACATTAGCTTATTAAAACGGCCATAAAATACGAAAACGACGAGTTTTTGGTCATTTATCTAAAACATGTATCGGGTCTTACGGTTGCTGTAAATCTCCTTGGAATCCCGAAACTATGGGCAATAGCTCATGAAAATGGCCATAAAACGCGAAAATGATGAATAATTGGTCAAATCTCCCAAACTTGTATCAGGTCTAACGGTCGTTGTAAATCAGCCTTCAAGCCCAAAACTGTGGCCAATTGCTCATGAAAACACCCATAAAACACGAAAACAACGAGTTTTTGGTCATTTCAATCAAACATTTATCGGGTCTTACTGGTTTTAAATCGCCCTAGAACCCCAAAACTATGGACATTAGCTTATTAAAACGGCCATAAAACACGAAAACGACGAGTTTTTGGTCATTTCTCTGAAACATGTATCTGGTCTTACGGTTGCTATAAATCGCCTTGGAATCCCGAAACTATGGGCAATAGCTCATGAAAATGGCCATAAAACGTGAAAATGGTGAATTTTTGGTCAAATCTCCCAAACTTGTATCAGGTCTGCCGGACGTTGTAAATCACCCTTCAACCCCAAATCCGTGGGCAATTGCTCATGAAAACGGCCATAAAACACGAAAACAACGAGTTTGTGGTCATTTCAATCAAACAGTTATCGGGCGTACAGTCGTTTTAAATCGCCCGAGAACACCAAAAACTGTGGGCAATAGCTCATGAAAACGGCGATAAAATGTGTAAACGATGAGTTTCGGTCACATCTCTCAAACATGTACCGGGTCTTACGGTCATTGTAAATCGCCCTAGAACCCCAAAACTTTGGGCAATTTCTCATGAAAACGGCTATAAAACACAAAAATGACGAGTTTTTAGTCATGTGTATCAAAACATTTATTGGGTCTCATGGTTACTGTAAATTGCCTTGGAATCTTGAAATTGTGGGAAAAAGCTCATGAAAACGGCCATAAAATGTGAAAACGATGAGTTTTTGGTCAAATCTCTCAAACTTGTATCGGGTCTGATGGTCGTTGAAAATTGCCCTTCAACCACAAAACTGTGGGCCATTGCTGATGCAAACGGCCATAAAACACGAAACAACGAGTTTTGGTCATTTCAATCAATCATTTATCGGGTCTTACGGTCGTTTTAAATCGCCCTAGAACCCCAAAACTATGGAAATTAGCTTATTAAAGCGGCCATAAAACACGAAAACGACGAGTTGTTTGTCATTTCTCTGAAACATGTATCGGGGATTATGGTTTCTGTAAATTGCCGTGGAATCCACGAAACTATGGGCAATAGCTCATGAAAACAGCCATAAAAGCGAAAGCAGCGAGTTTTGGTCATTTCTCTAAAACATGTATCGGGTCTTACGGGTTACGTAAATCGCTTGGAATCCCAAAACTATGGGCAATAGCTCATAAAAACGCGAAAGCGAGTTGTTAGTCATTTCAAAAAAAACTTGTAACGGGTCTTACGTTCGTTTTAAATAGCCCTAGAACCCCAAAACTGTGGACATTAGATCATTAAAACGGCCATAAAACACGAAAACGACGAGTTTTTGTTCATATCTCAAACTTGTATCGGGTCTTACGGTCATTGTAAATCGACCCGCAACCCCAAAACTATGGGCAATAACTCATGAAAACGGCCATAAAACACGAAAATGATGAGTTTTTGGTCATGTCTCTCAAAGTTGTAAATCAACCTAGAACACCCAAAACTGTGGGCAATAGCTCATGAAAACGACCATAAAATGTGAAAACGATGAGTTTTGGTCATATCTCTCAAACATGTACTGGGTCTTAGGGTCATTGTAAATCGCCCTGGAACCCCAGGCGTGGACAATTTCCCATGAAAATGGCTATAAAACACAAAAATGACGAGTTTTTAGTCATATCTATCAAAACATATATTGGGTCTCATGGTTGTTATAAATTGCCTTAGAATCCCGAAAATATGGGCAATAGCTCATGAAAATGGCCATAAAACGCGAAAATAATGATTTTTTCGTCAAATCTCCCAAACTTGTATCGGGTCTAACGATCGTTGTAAATCACCCTTCAACCCCAAAACTGTGGGCAATTGGTCATGAAAACAGCCATAAAACAAGAAAACATCGAGTTTTTGGTCATTTCAATCAAACATTTATCGGGTCTTACTACGCTTTTAAATCGCCGAGAACCCCAAAACTATGGACATTAGCTTATTAAACGGCCATAAAATACGAAAACGAAGTTTTTGGTCATTTATCTAAAACATGTATCGGGTCTTACGGTTCATAAATCTCCTTGAATCCCGAAACTATGGGCAATAGCTCATGAAAATGGCCATAAAACGCGAAAATGATGAATAATTGGTCAAATCTCCCAAACTTGTATCAGGTCTAACGGTCGTTGTAAATCAGCCTTCAAGCCCAAAACTGTGGCCAATTGCTCATGAAAACACCCATAAAACACGAAAACAACGAGTTTTTGGTCATTTCTCTGAAACATGTATCGGGTCTTACGGCCGCTTTTAAATCGCCTAGAACCCCAAAACTATGGACATTAGCTTATTAAAACGGCCATAAAACACGAAAACGACGAGTTTTTGGTCATTTCTCTGAAACATGTATCTGGTCTTACGGTTGCTATAAATCGCCTTGGAATCCCGAAACTATGGGCAATAGCTCATGAAAATGGCCATAAAACGTGAAAATGGTGAATTTTTGGTCAAATCTCCCAAACTTGTATCAGGTCTGCCGGACGTTGTAAATCACCCTTCAACCCCAAATCCGTGGGCAATTGCTCATGAAAACGGCCATAAAACACGAAAACAACGAGTTTGTGGTCATTTCAATCAAACAGTTATCGGGCGTACAGTCGTTTTAAAAAGCCCGAGAACACCAAAAACTGTGGGCAATAGCTCATGAAAACGGCGATAAAATGTGTAAACGATGAGTTTCGGTCACATCTCTCAAACATGTACCGGGTCTTACGGTCATCGTAAATCGCCCTAGAACCCCAAAACTTTGGGCAATTTCTCATGAAAACGGCTATAAAACACAAAAATGACGAGTTTTTAGTCATGTGTATCAAAACATTTATTGGGTCTCATGGTTACTGTAAATTGCCTTGGAATCTTGAAATTGTGGGAAAAAGCTCATGAAAACGGCCATAAAATGTGAAAACGATGAGTTTTTGGTCAAATCTCTCAAACTTGTATCGGGTCTGATGGTCGTTGAAAATTGCCCTTCAACCACAAACTCAGGCCATGGCTTATGCAAACGGCCAAAAAACACTAAACAACGAGTTTTGGTCATTTCAATCAATCATTTATCGGGTCTTACGGTCTTTTTAAATCGCCCTAGAACCCCAAAACTATGGAAATTAGCTTATTAAAGCGGCCATAAAACACGAAAACGACGAGTTCTTTGTCATTTCTCTGAAACATGTATCGGGTATTATGGTTTCTGTAAATTGCCTTGGAATCCTGAAACTATGGGCAATAGCTCATGAAAACAGCCATAAAACGCGAAAACGACGAGTTTTTGGTCATTTCTCTAAAACATGTATCGGGTCTTACGGGTTCTGTAAATCGCCTTGGAATCCCAAAACTATGGGCAATAGCTCATAAAAACGCGAAAGCGACGAGTTGTTAGTCATTTCAAAAAAAACTTGTAACGGGTCTTACGTTCGTTTTAAATAGCCCTAGAACCCCAAAACTGTGGACATTAGATCATTAAAACGGCCATAAAACACGAAAACGACGAGTTTTTGTTCATATCTCAAACTTGTATCGGGTCTTACGGTCATTGTAAATCGACCCGCAACCCCAAAACTATGGGCAATAACTCATGAAAACGGCCATAAAACACGAAAATGATGAGTTTTTGGTCATGTCTCTCAAAGTTGTAAATCAACCTAGAACACCCAAAACTGTGGGCAATAGCTCATGAAAACGACCATAAAATGTGAAAACGATGAGTTTTGGTCATATCTCTCAAACATGTACTGGGTCTTAGGGTCATTGTAAATCGCCCTGGAACCCCAGAACTGTGGACAATTTCCCATGAAAATGGCTATAAAACACAAAAATGACGAGTTTTTAGTCATATCTATCAAAACATATATTGGGTCTCATGGTTGTTATAAATTGCCTTAGAATCCCGAAAATATGGGCAATAGCTCATGAAAATGGCCATAAAACGCGAAAATAATGATTTTTTCGTCAAATCTCCCAAACTTGTATCGGGTCTAACGATCGTTGTAAATCACCCTTCAACCCCAAAACTGTGGGCAATTGGTCATGAAAACAGCCATAAAACAAGAAAACATCGAGTTTTTGGTCATTTCAATCAAACATTTATCGGGTCTTACGGTCGTTTTAAATCGCCCGAGAACCCCAAAACTATGGACATTAGCTTATTAAAACGGCCATAAAATACGAAAACGACGAGTTTTTGGTCATTTATCTAAAACATGTATCGGGTCTTACGGTTGCTGTAAATCTCCTTGGAATCCCGAAACTATGGGCAATAGCTCATGAAAATGGCCATAAAACGCGAAAATGATGAATAATTGGTCAAATCTCCCAAACTTGTATCAGGTCTAACGGTCGTTGTAAATCAGCCTTCAAGCCCAAAACTGTGGCCAATTGCTCATGAAAACACCCATAAAACACGAAAACAACGAGTTTTTGGTCATTTCAATCAAACTTTTATCGGTTCTTACGGTCTTTTAAAATCGCCCTAGAACCCCAAAACTATGGACATTAGCTTATTAAAACGGCCATAAAACACGAAAACGACGAGTTTTTGGTCATTTCTCTGAAAACATGTATCCGGTCTTACGGTTTGCTATAAATCGCCTTGGAATCTCAAACTATGGGCAATAGCTCATGAAAATGGCCATAAACGTGAAAATGGTGAATTTTTGGTCAAATCTCCCAAACTTGTATCAGTCTCGGGACGTTGTAAATCACCCTTCAACCCCAAATGTGGCAATTGCTCATGAAAACGGCCATAAAACACGAAAACAACGAGTTTGTGGTCATTTCAATCAAACAGTTATCGGGCGTACAGTCGTTTTAAAAAGCCCCAGAAAACCAAAAAAAGTGGGCAAAATCTCAAGAAAAAGGCGATAAAATTTGTAAAACATGAGTTTAGGTCAAAAATCAAAAAAAAGTAACCGGTCTTACGGTCATTGTAAAATCGCCCTAGAACCCCAAAACTTTGGGCAATTTCTCATGAAAACGGCTATAAAACACAAAAATGACGAGTTTTTAGTCATGTGTATCAAAACATTTATTGGGTCTCATGGTTACTGTAAATTGCCTTGGAATCTTGAAATTGTGGGAAAAAGCTCATGAAAACGGCCATAAAATGTGAAAACGATGAGTTTTTGGTCAAATCTCTCAAACTTGTATCGGGTCTGATGGTCGTTGAAAATTGCCCTTCAACCACAAAACTGTGGGCCATTGCTGATGCAAACGGCCATAAAACACGAAACAACGAGTTTTGGTCATTTCAATCAATCATTTATCGGGTCTTACGGTCGTTTTAAATCGCCCTAGAACCCCAAAACTATGGAAATTAGCTTATTAAAGCGGCCATAAAACACGAAAACGACGAGTTCTTTGTCATTTCTCTGAAACATGTATCGGGTATTATGGTTTCTGTAAATTGCCTTGGAATCCTGAAACTATGGGCAATAGCTCATGAAAACAGCCATAAAACGCGAAAACGACGAGTTTTTGGTCATTTCTCTAAAACATGTATCGGGTCTTACGGGTTCTGTAAATCGCCTTGGAATCCCAAAACTATGGGCAATAGCTCATAAAAACGCGAAAGCGACGAGTTGTTAGTCATTTCAAAAAAAACTTGTAACGGGTCTTACGTTCGTTTTAAATAGCCCTAGAACCCCAAAACTGTGGACATTAGATCATTAAAACGGCCATAAAACACGAAAACGACGAGTTTTTGTTCATATCTCAAACTTGTATCGGGTCTTACGGTCATTGTAAATCGACCCGCAACCCCAAAACTATGGGCAATAACTCATGAAAACGGCCATAAAACACGAAAATGATGAGTTTTTGGTCATGTCTCTCAAAGTTGTAAATCAACCTAGAACACCCAAAACTGTGGGCAATAGCTCATGAAAACGACCATAAAATGAAAACGATGAGTTTTGGTCATATCTCTCAAACATGTCTCGGGTCTTAGGGTCATTGTAAATCGCCAGAACCCCGAGCGTGGACAATTTCCCATGAAAATGGCTATAAAACACAAAAATGACGAGTTTTTAGTCATATCTATCAAAACATATATTGGGTCTCATGGTTGTTATAAATTGCCTTAGAATCCCGAAAATATGGGCAATAGCTCATGAAAATGGCCATAAAACGCGAAAATAATGATTTTTTCGTCAAATCTCCCAAACTTGTATCGGGTCTAACGATCGTTGTAAATCACCCTTCAACCCCAAAACTGTGGGCAATTGGTCATGAAAACAGCCATAAAACAAGAAAACATCGAGTTTTTGGTCATTTCAATAAAACATTTATGGGTTTTTAGGGTCTTTTTAAATCGCCGGAGAACCCCAAAACTATGGACATTAGCTTATTAAAACGGCCATAAAATACGAAAACGACGAGTTTTTGGTCATTTATCTAAAACATGTATCGGGTCTTACGGTTGCTGTAAATCTCCTTGGAATCCCGAAACTATGGGCAATAGCTCATGAAAATGGCCATAAAACGCGAAAATGATGAATAATTGGTCAAATCTCCCAAACTTGTATCAGTCTAACGGCCGTTGTAAATCAGCCTTCAAGCCCAAAACTGTGGCCAATTGCTCATGAAAACACCCATAAAACACGAAACAACGAGTTTTGGTCATTTCAATCAAACATTTATCGGGTCTTACGGATGCTTTAAATCGCCTAGAACCCCAAAACTATGGACATTAGCTTATTAAAACGGCCATAAAACACGCAGCGAAGTTTTTGGTCATTTCTCTGAAACATGTATCTGGTCTTACGGTTGCTATAAATCGCCTTGGAATCCCGAAACTATGGGCAATAGCTCATGAAAATGGCCATAAAACGTGAAAATGGTGAATTTTTGGTCAAATCTCCCAAACTTGTATCAGGTCTGCCGGACGTTGTAAATCACCCTTCAACCCCAAATCCGTGGGCAATTGCTCATGAAAACGGCCATAAAACACGAAAACAACGAGTTTGTGGTCATTTCAATCAAACAGTTATCGGGCGTACAGTCGTTTTAAATAGCCCGAGAACACCAAAAACTGTGGGCAAAAGCTCATGAAAACGGCGATAAAATGTGTAAACGATGAGTTTCGGTCACATCTCTCAAACATGTACCGGGTCTTACGGTCATTGTAAATCGCCCTAGAACCCCAAAACTTTGGGCAATTTCTCATGAAAACGGCTATAAAACACAAAAATGACGAGTTTTTAGTCATGTGTATCAAAACATTTATTGGGTCCCATGGTTACTGTAAATTGCCTTGGAATCTTGAAATTGTGGGAAAAAGCTCATGAAAACGGCCATAAAATGTGAAAACGATGAGTTTTTGGTCAAATCTCTCAAACTTGTATCGGGTCTGATGGTCGTTGAAAATTGCCCTTCAACCACAAAACTGTGGGCCATTGCTGATGCAAACGGCCATAAAATGTGAAAACGATGAGTTTTGGTCATATCTCTCAAACATGTACTGGGTCTTAGGGTCATTGTAAATCGCCCTGGAACCCCAGAACTGTGGACAATTTCCCATGAAAATGGCTATAAAACACAAAAATGACGAGTTTTTAGTCATATCTATCAAAACATATATTGGGTCTCATGGTTGTTATAAATTGCCTTAGAATCCCGAAAATATGGGCAATAGCTCATGAAAATGGCCATAAAACGCGAAAATAATGATTTTTCACAAATCTCCCAAACTTGTATCGGTCTAACGATCGTAAATCACCCTTCAACCCCAAAACTGTGGCAATTGGTCATGAAAACAGCCATAAAACAAGAAAACATCGAAGTTTTTGGTCATTTCAATCAAACATTTATCGGGTCTTGCAATTCGTTTTAAATCGCCGAGAACCCCAAAACTATGGACATTAGCTTATTAAAACGGCCATAAAACGAAAACGACGAGTTTTGGTCATTTATCTAAAACATGTATCGGGTCTTACGGCTGTTGTAAATCTCCTTGAATCCCGAAACTATGGGCAATAGCTCATGAAATGGCCATAAAACGCGAAAATGATGAATAATTGGTCAAATCTCCCAAACTTGTAGGTCTAACGGTTGTAAATCAGCCTTCAAGCCCAAAACTGTGGCCAATTGCTCATGAAAACACCCATAAAACACGAAAACAACGAGTTTTTGGTCATTACAATCAAACATTTATCGGGTCTTACGGTCGTTTTAAATCGCCCTAGAAACCCAAAAAAATGGTCAATAGCTTATTAAAACCGCCAAAAAAAAAGAAAACCACGAGTTTTTGGTCATTTCTCTGAAACATGTATCTGGTCTTACGGTTGCTATAAATCGCCTTGGAATCCCGAAACTATGGACATTAGCTTATTAAAACGGCCATAAAACACGAAAACGACGAGTTTTTGGTCATTTCTCTGAAACATGTATCTGGTCTTACGGTTGCTATAAATCGCCTTGGAATCTCAAACTATGGGCAATAGCTCATGAAAATGGCCATAAACGCGAAAATGATGAATTTTTGTCAAATCTCCCAAACTTGTATCAGTCTAACGGTTGTAAATCACCCTTCAACCCCAAAACTGTGGGCAATTGCTCATGAAAACAGCCATAAAACATGAAAACAACAAGTTTTTGGTCATTTCAATCAAACATTTATTGGGTCTTACTGTCATTTTAAATCGCCCTTGAACCCCAAAACTATGGACATTAGGTTATTAAAACAGCCATAAAACACGAAATCACCGAGTTTTTGGTCATTTCTCTGAAACATGTATCGGGTCTTACAGTTGCTGTATATCGCCTTCGAATCCCGAAACTGTAAGCAATAGCTCATGAAAACGGCCATAAAACGCGAAAATGATGGGTTTTTGGTCAAATCTCTCAAACTTGTATCGGGTCTAACGGTCATTGTAAATCGCCCTTGAACCCCAAAACTGTGGGCAATTGCTCGTGCAAACGGCCATAAAACATGAAACAACGAGTTTTTGGTCATTTCAATCAAACATTTATCGGGTTTTATGGTCATTTTAAATCGCCCTAGAACCCCAAAACTATGGACATTAGCTTATTAAAACGGCCATAAAGCACGAAAACGACGAGTTTTTGGTCATTTATCTGAAACATGTATTGGGTCTTACGGTTGCTATAAATCGCCTTGGAATCCCGAAACTATGGGCAATAGCTCATGAAAATGGCCATAAAACGCGAAAATGATGAATTTTTTGTCAAATCTCCCAAACATGTATCAGGTCTAACGGTCGTTGTAAATCACCCTTCAATCCCAAAACTGTGGGCAATTGCTCATGAAAACAGCCATAAAACATGAAAACAACGAGTTTTTGTACATTTCAATCAAACATTTACCGGGTCTTATGGTCATTTTTAATCGCCCTTGAACCCCAAAACTATGGACATTAGCTTATTAAAATGGCCATAAAAAACGAAAACGACGAGTTTTTCGTCATTCCTCTGAAACATGTAAAGGGTCTTACGGTTGTTGTAACGCCTTAGAATCCCGAAAATATGGGCAATAGCTCATGAAAATGGCCATAAAACGCGAAAATGATGATTTTTTCGTCAAATCTCCCAAACTTGTATCGGGTCTAACGGTTGTAAATCACCCTTCAACCCCAAAACTGTAATTGGTCATTAAAACAGCCATAAAACAAGATAACATCGAGTTTTTGGTCATTTCAATCAAACATTTATCGGGTCTTACTGTCGTTTTAAATCGCCCGAGAACCCCAAAACTATGGACATTAGCTTATTAAACGGCCATAAAACACGAAACGACGAAGTTTTTGGTCATTTATCTCAAACATGTATCGGGTCTTACGTCTGTAAATCTCCTTGAATCCCAAACTATGGGCAATAGCTCATGAAAATGGCCATAAACGCGAAAATGATGAATAATTGGTCAAATCTCCCAAACTTGTATCAGTCTAACAGTCGTTGTAAATCAGCCTTCAAGCCCAAAATCTGGCCAATTGCTCATGAAAACACCCATAAAACACGAAAACAACGAAGTTTTGGTCATTTCAATCAAACATTTATCGGGTCTTACTTGCGTTTTAAATCGCCCTAGAACCCCAAAACTATGGACATTAGCTTATTAAAACGGCCATAAAACACGAAACAACGAGTTTTGGTCATTTCTGAAACATGTATCTGGTCTTACGGTTGCTATAAATCGCCTTGGAATCCCGAAACTATGGGCAATAGCTCATGAAAATGGCCATAAAACGCGAAAATGATGAATTTTTTGTCAAATCTCCCAAACTTGTATCAGGTCTAACGGTCGTTGTAAATCACCCTTCAACCCCCAAAGCAGGCAATTGCTCATGAAAACAGCCATAAAACATGAAAACAACGAAGTTTTGGTCATTTCAATCAAACATTTATTGGGTCTTCTTGTCATTTTAAATCGCCTTGAACCCCAAAACTATGGACATTAGGTTATTAAACAGCCATAAAACACGAAATCACCGAAGTTTTGGTCATTTCTCTGAAACATGTATCGGGTCTTGATTGCTGTATATCGCCTTGAATCCAAAGCTGTAAGCAATAGCTCATGAAAACGGCCATAAAACGCGAAAATGATGGGTTTTTGGTCAAATCTCTCAAACTTGTATCGGGTCTAACGGTCATTGTAAATCGCCCTTGAACCCCAAAACTGTGGGCAATTGCTCGTGCAAACGGCCATAAAACATGAAACAACGAGTTTTTGGTCATTTCAATCAAACATTTATCGGGTTTTATGGTCATTTTAAATCGCCCTAGAACCCCAAAACTATGGACATTAGCTTATTAAAACGGCCATAAAGCACGAAAACGACGAGTTTTTGGTCATTTATCTGAAACATGTATTGGGTCTTACGGTTGCTATAAATCGCCTTGGAATCCCGAAACTATGGGCAATAGCTCATGAAAATGGCCATAAAACGCGAAAATGATGAATTTTTTGTCAAATCTCCCAAACTTGTATCAGGTCTAACGGTCGTTGTAAATCACCCTTCAATCCCAAAACTGTGGGCAATTGCTCATGAAAACAGCCATAAAACATGAAAACAACGAGTTTTTGTACATTTCAATCAAACATTTACCGGGTCTTATGGTCATTTTTAATCGCCCTTGAACCCCAAAACTATGGACATTAGCTTATTAAAATGGCCATAAAAAACGAAAACGACGAGTTTTTCGTCATTCCTCTGAAACATGTAAAGGGTCTTACGGTTGTTGTAACGCCTTAGAATCCAAAAATATGGGCAATAGCTCATGAAAATGGCCATAAACGCGAAAATGATGATTTTTTCGTCAAATCTCCCAAACTTGTATCGGGTCTAACGGTCGTTGTAAATCACCCTTCAACCCCAAAACTGTGGGCAATTGGTCATGAAAACAGCCATAAAACAAGAAAACATCGAGTTTTTGGTCATTTCAATCAAACATTTATCGGGTCTTACGGTCGTTTTAAATCGCCCGAGAACCCCAAAACTATGGACATTAGCTTATTAAACGGCCATAAAACACGACGAAGTTTTTGGTCATTTATCTGAAACATGTATCGGGTCTTACTGTAAAATCTCCTTGGAATCAAACTATGGGCAATAGCTCATGAAAATGGCCATAAAACGAAAATGATGAATAATTGGTCAAATCTCCCAAACTTGTATCAGGTCTAACGGTCGTTGTAAATCAGCCTTCAAGCCCAAAACTGTGGCCAATTGCTCATGAAAACACCCATAAAACACGAAAACAACGAGTTTTTGGTCATTTCAATCAAACATTTATCGGGTCTTACGGTCGTTTTAAATCGCCCTAGAACCCCAAAACTATGGACATTAGCTTATTAAAACGGCCATAAAACACGAAAACGACGAGTTTTTTGTCATTTCTCTGAAACATGTATCTGGTCTTACGGTTGCTATAAATCGCCTTGGAATCCCGAAACTATGGGCAATAGCTCATGAAAATGGCCATAAAACGCGAAAATGATGAATTTTTGGTCAAATCTCCCAAACCCTTATCAGGTCTAACGGTCGTAAATCACCCTTCAACCCCAAAACTGTGGGCAATTGCTCATGAAAACAGCCATAAAACATGAAAACAACGAGTTTTTGGTCATTTCAATCAAACATTTATTGGGTCTTACTGTCATTTTAAATCGCCCTTGAACCCCAAAACTATGGACATTAGGTTATTAAAACAGCCATAAAACACGAAATCACCGAGTTTTTGGTCATTTCTCTGAAACATGTATCGGGTCTTACAGTTGCTGTATATCGCCTTCGAATCCCGAAACTGTAAGCAATAGCTCATGAAAACGGCCATAAAACGCGAAAATGATGGGTTTTTGGTCAAATCTCTCAAACTTGTATCGGGTCTAACGGTCATTGTAAATCGCCCTTGAACCCCAAAACTGTGGGCAATTGCTCGTGCAAACGGCCATAAAACATGAAACAACGAGTTTTTGGTCATTTCAATCAAACATTTATCGGGTTTTATGGTCATTTTAAATCGCCCTAGAACCCCAAAACTATGGACATTAGCTTATTAAAACGGCCATAAAGCACGAAAACGACGAGTTTTTGGTCATTTATCTGAAACATGTATTGGGTCTTACGGTTGCTATAAATCGCCTTGGAATCCCGAAACTATGGGCAATAGCTCATGAAAATGGCCATAAAACGAAAATGATGAATTTTTGTCAAATCTCCCAAACATGTATCAGGTCTAACGGTCGTTGTAAATCACCCTTCAATCCCAAAACTGTGGGCAATTGCTCATGAAAACAGCCATAAAACATGAAAACAACGAGTTTTTGTACATTTCAATCAAACATTTACCGGGTCTTATGGTCATTTTTAATCGCCCTTGAACCCCAAAACTATGGACATTAGCTTATTAAAATGGCCATAAAAAACGAAAACGACGAGTTTTTCGTCATTCCTCAAAACATGTAAAGGGTCTTACGGTTGTTGTAACGCCTTAGAATCCCGAAAATATGGGCAATAGCTCATGAAAATGGCCATAAAACGCGAAAATGATGATTTTTTCGTCAAATCTCCCAAACTTGTATCGGGTCTAACGGTCGTTGTAAATCACCCTTCAACCCCAAAACTGTGGGCAATTGGTCATGAAAACAGCCATAAAACAAGAAAACATCGAGTTTTTGGTCATTTCAATCAAACATTTATGTCTCGACGGCTGCGTTTTAAATCGCCCGAGAACCCCAAAACTATGGACATTAGCTTATTAAAACGGCCATAAAACACGAAAACGACGAGTTTTTGGTCATTTATCTGAAACATGTATCGGGTCTTACGGTTGCTGTAAATCTCCTTGGAATCCCGAAACTATGGGCAATAGCTCATGAAAATGGCCATAAAACGCGAAAATGATGAATAATTGGTCAAATCTCCCAAACTTGTATCAGGTCTAACGGTCGTTGTAAATCAGCCTTCAAGCCCAAAACTGTGGCCAATTGCTCATGAAAACACCCATAAAACACGAAAACAACGAGTTTTTGGTCATTTCAATCAAACATTTATCGGGTCTTACGGTCGTTTTAAATCGCCCTAGAACCCCAAAACTATGGACATTAGCTTATTAAAACGGCCATAAAACACGAAAACGACGAGTTTTTGGTCATTTCTCTGAAACATGTATCTGGTCTTACGGTTGCTATAAATCGCCTTGGAATCCCGAAACTATGGACATTAGCTTATTAAAACGGCCATAAAACACGAAAACGACGAGTTTTTGGTCATTTCTCTGAAACATGTATCTGGTCTTACGGTTGCTATAAATCGCCTTGGAATCCCGAAACTATGGGCAATAGCTCATGAAAATGGCCATAAAACGCGAAAATGATGAATTTTTTGTCAAATCTCCCAAACTTGTATCAGGTCTAACGGTCGTTGTAAATCACCCTTCAACCCCAAAACTGTGGGCAATTGCTCATGAAAACAGCCATAAAACATGAAAACAACGAGTTTTGGTCATTTCAATCAAACATTTATTGGGTCTTACTGTCATTTTAAATCGCCCTTGAACCCCAAAACTATGGACATTAGGTTATTAAAACAGCCATAAAACACGAAATCACCGAGTTTTTGGTCATTTCTCTGAAACATGTATCGGGTCTTACAGTTGCTGTATATCGCCTTCGAATCCCGAAACTGTAAGCAATAGCTCATGAAAACGGCCATAAAACGCGAAAATGATGGGTTTTTGGTCAAATCTCTCAAACTTGTATCGGGTCTAACGGTCATTGTAAATCGCCCTTGAACCCCAAAACCGTGGGCAATTGCTCGTGCAAACGGCCATAAAACATGAAACAACGAGTTTTTGGTCATTTCAATCAAACATTTATCGGGTTTTATGGTCATTTTAAATCGCCCTAGAACCCCAAAACTATGGACATTAGCTTATTAAAACGGCCATAAAGCACGAAAACGACGAGTTTTTGGTCATTTATCTGAAACATGTATTGGGTCTTACGGTTGCTATAAATCGCCTTGGAATCCCGAAACTATGGGCAATAGCTCATGAAAATGGCCATAAAACGCGAAAATGATGAATTTTTTGTCAAATCTCCCAAACTTGTATCAGGTCTAACGGTCGTTGTAAATCACCCTTCAATCCCAAAGCGTGGCAATTGCTCATGAAAACAGCCATAAAACATGAAAACAACGAGTTTTTGTACATTTCAATCAAACATTTACCGGGTCTTATGGTCATTTTTAATCGCCCTTGAACCCCAAAACTATGGACATTAGCTTATTAAAATGGCCATAAAAAACGAAAACGACGAGTTTTTCGTCATTCCTCTGAAACATGTAAAGGGTCTTACGGTTGTTGTAACGCCTTAGAATCCCGAAAATATGGGCAATAGCTCATGAAAATGGCCATAAAACGCGAAAATGATGATTTTTTCGTCAAATCTCCCAAACTTGTATCGGGTCTAACGGTCGTTGTAAATCACCCTTCAACCCCAAAACTGTGGGCAATTGGTCATGAAAACAGCCATAAAACAAGAAAACATCGAGTTTTTGGTCATTTCAATCAAACATTTATCGGGTCTTACGGTCGTTTTAAATCGCCCGAGAACCCCAAAACTATGGACATTAGCTTATTAAAACGGCCATAAAACACGAAAACGACGAGTTTTTGGTCATTTATCTGAAACATGTATCGGGTCTTACGGTTGCTGTAAATCTCCTTGGAATCCCGAAACTATGGGCAATAGCTCATGAAAATGGCCATAAAACGCGAAAATGATGAATAATTGGTCAAATCTCCCAAACTTGTATCAGGTCTAACGGTCGTTGTAAATCAGCCTTCAAGCCCAAAACTGTGGCCAATTGCTCATGAAAACACCCATAAAACACGAAAACAACGAGTTTTTGGTCATTTCAATCAAACATTTATCGGGTCTTACGGTCGTTTTAAATCGCCCTAGAACCCCAAAACTATGGACATTAGCTTATTAAAACGGCCATAAAACACGAAAACGACGAGTTTTTGGTCATTTCTCTGAAACATGTATCTGGTCTTACGGTTGCTATAAATCGCCTTGGAATCCCGAAACTATGGGCAATAGCTCATGAAAATGGCCATAAAACGCGAAAATGATGAATTTTTTGTCAAATCTCCCAAACTTGTATCAGGTCTAACGGTCGTTGTAAATCACCCTTCAACCCCAAAACTGTGGGCAATTGCTCATGAAAACAGCCATAAAACATGAAAACAACGAGTTTTTGGTCATTTCAATCAAACATTTATTGGGTCTTACTGTCATTTTAAATCGCCCTTGAACCCCAAAACTATGGACATTAGGTTATTAAAACAGCCATAAAACACGAAATCACCGAGTTTTTGGTCATTTCTCTGAAACATGTATCGGGTCTTACAGTTGCTGTATATCGCCTTCGAATCCCGAAACTGTAAGCAATAGCTCATGAAAACGGCCATAAAACGCGAAAATGATGGGTTTTTGGTCAAATCTCTCAAACTTGTATCGGGTCTAACGGTCATTGTAAATCGCCCTTGAACCCCAAAACTGTGGGCAATTGCTCGTGCAAACGGCCATAAAACATGAAACAACGAGTTTTTGGTCATTTCAATCAAACATTTATCGGGTTTTATGGTCATTTTAAATCGCCATAGAACCCCAAAACTATGGACATTAGCTTATTAAAACGGCCATAAAGCACGAAAACGACGAGTTTTTGGTCATTTATCTGAAACATGTATTGGGTCTTACGGTTGCTATAAATCGCCTTGGAATCCCGAAACTATGGGCAATAGCTCATGAAAATGGCCATAAAACGCGAAAATGATGAATTTTTTGTCAAATCTCCCAAACTTGTATCAGGTCTAACGGTCGTTGTAAATCACCCTTCAAACCCAAAACTGGCAATTGCTCATGAAAACAGCCATAAAACATGAAAACAACGAGTTTTTGTACATTTCAATCAAACATTTACCGGGTCTTATGGTCATTTTTAATCGCCCTTGAACCCCAAAACTATGGACATTAGCTTATTAAAATGGCCATAAAAAACGAAAACGACGAGTTTTTCGTCATTCCTCTGAAACATGTAAAGGGTCTTACGGTTGTTGTAACGCCTTAGAATCCCGAAAATATGGGCAATAGCTCATGAAAATGGCCATAAAACGCGAAAATGATGATTTTTTCGTCAAATCTCCCAAACTTGTATCGGGTCTAACGGTCGTTGTAAATCACCCTTCAACCCCAAAACTGTGGGCAATTGGTCATGAAAACAGCCATAAAACAAGAAAACATCGAGTTTTTGGTCATTTCAATCAAACATTTATCGGGTCTTACGGTCGTTTTAAATCGCCCGAGAACCCCAAAACTATGGACATTAGCTTATTAAACGGCCATAAAACATTTAAAACGAAGTTTTTGGTCATTTATCTGAAACATGTATCGGGTCTTACGGTTGTAAATCTCCTTGGAATCTCAAACTATGGGCAATAGCTCATGAAAATGGCCATAAAACGCGAAAATGATGAATAATTGGTCAAATCTCCCAAACTTGTATCAGTCTAACGGTTTGTAAATCAGCCTTCAAGCCCAAAGCGGGCCAATTGCTCATGAAAACACCCATAAAACACGAAAACAACGAGTTTTTGGTCATTTCAATCAAACATTTATCGGGTCTTACACGCTTTAAATCGCCTAGAACCCCAAAACTTTGGACATTAGATTTTTAAAACGGCCATAAAACTTGAAAACGACGAAGTTTTTGGTCATTTCTCTGAAACATGTATCCGGTCTTACGGTTGCTATAAATCGCCTTGAATCCAAACTATGGGCAATAGCTCATGAAAATGGCCATAAAACGAAAATGATGAATTTTTGTCAAATCTCCCAAACTTGTATCAGTCTAACGGTCGTTGTAAATCACCTTCAACCCCAAAATCAGGCAATTGCTCATGAAAACAGCCATAAAACATGAAAACAACGAGTTTTGGTCATTTCAATCAAACATTTATTGGGTCTTACTGTCATTTTAAATCGCCCTTGAACCCCAAAACTATGGACATTAGCTTATGAAAATGGCCATAAAAAACGAAATCACCGAGTTTTTGGTCATTTCTCTGAAACATGTATCGGGTCTTACAGTTGCTGTATATCGCCTTCGAATCCCGAAACTGTAAGCAATAGCTCATGAAAACGGCCATAAAACGCGAAAATGATGGGTTTTTGGTCAAATCTCTCAAACTTGTATCGGGTCTAACGGTCATTGTAAATCGCCCTTGAACCCCAAAACAGTGGGCAATTGCTCGTTAAAAAGGCCATAAAACATGAAACAACGAAGTTTTTGTTCATTTTAATCAAACATTTATTGGGTTTTATTGTCATTTTAAATCGCCCTAGAACCCCAAAACTATGGACATTAGCTTATTAAACGGCCATAAAGCATAAAACGACGAAGTTTTTGGTCATTTATCTGAAACATGTATTGGGTCTTACTGTTGCTATAAATCGCCTTCGAATCCCGAAACTATGGGCAATAGCTCATGAAAATGGCCATAAAACGCGAAAATGATGAATTTTTGTCAAATCTCCCAAACTTGTATCAGGTCTAATTCGTTGTAAATCACCCTTCAATCCCAAAACTGTGGGCAATTGCTCATGAAAACAGCCATAAAACATGAAAACAACGAGTTTTTGTACATTTCAATCAAACATTTACCGGGTCTTATGGTCATTTTTAATCGCCCTTGAACCCCAAAACTATGGACATTAGCTTATTAAAATGGCCATAAAAAACGAAAACGACGAGTTTTTCGTCATTCCTCTGAAACATGTAAAGGGTCTTACGGTTGTTGTAACGCCTTAGAATCCCGAAAATATGGGCAATAGCTCATGAAAATGGCCATAAAACGCGAAAATGATGATTTTTTCGTCAAATCTCCCAAACTTGTATCGGGTCTAACGGTCGTTGTAAATCACCCTTCAACCCCAAAACTGTGGGCAATTGGTCATGAAAACAGCCATAAAACAAGAAAACATCGAGTTTTTGGTCATTTCAATCAAACATTTATCGGGTCTTACGGTCGTTTTAAATCGCCCGAGAACCCCAAAACTATGGACATTAGCTTATTAAAACGGCCATAAAACACGAAAACGACGAGTTTTTCCCTAGAACCCCAAAACTATGGACATTAGCTTATTAAAACGGCCATAAAACACGAAAACGACGAGTTTTTGGTCATTTATCTGAAACATGTATTGGGTCTTACGGTTGCTGTAAATCTCCTTGGAATCCCGAAACTATGGGCAATAGCTCATGAAAATGGCCATAAAACGCGAAAATGATGAATATTTGGTCAAATCTCCCAAACTTGTATCAGGTCTAACGGTCGTTGTAAATCAGCCTTCAAGCCCAAAATCGGCTAATTGCTCATGAAAACACCCATAAAACACGAAAACAACGAAGTTTTTGGTCATTTCAATCAAACATTTATCGGGTCTTACTATGCCGCTTTTAAATCGCCCTAGAACCCCAAAACTATGGACATTAGCTTATTAAAACGGCCATAAAACACGAAAACGACGAGTTTTTGGTCATTTCTCTGAAACATGTATCTGGTCTTACGGTTGCTATAAATCGCCTTGGAATCCCGAAACTATGGGCAATAGCTCATGAAAATGGCCATAAAACGCGAAAATGATGAATTTTTGGTCAAATCTCCCAAACCCTTATCAGGTCTAACGGTCGTTGTAAATCACCCTTCAACCCCAAAACTGTGGGCAATTGCTCATGAAAACAGCCATAAAACATGAAAACAACGAGTTTTGGTCATTTCAATCAAACATTTATTGGGTCTTACTGTCATTTTAAATCGCCCTTGAACCCCAAAACTATGGACATTAGGTTATTAAAACAGCCATAAAACACGAAATCACCGAGTTTTTGGTCATTTCTCTGAAACATGTATCGGGTCTTACAGTTGCTGTATATCGCCTTCGAATCCCGAAACTGTAAGCAATAGCTCATGAAAACGGCCATAAAACGCGAAAATGATGGGTTTTTGGTCAAATCTCTCAAACTTGTATCGGGTCTAACGGTCATTGTAAATCGCCCTTGAACCCCAAAACTGTGGGCAATTGCTCGTGCAAACGGCCATAAAACATGAAACAACGAGTTTTTGGTCATTTCAATCAAACATTTATCGGGTTTTATGGTCATTTTAAATCGCCCTAGAACCCCAAAACTATGGACATTAGCTTATTAAAACGGCCATAAAGCACGAAAACGACGAGTTTTGGTCATTTATCTGAAACATGTATTGGGTCTTACGGTTGCTATAAATCGCCTTTGAATCCCAAACTATGGGCAATAGCTCATGAAAATGGCCATAAAACGCGAAAATGATGAATTTTTTGTCAAATCTCCCAAACATGTATCAGGTCTAACGGTCGTTGTAAATCACCCTTCAATCCCAAAACTGTGGGCAATTGCTCATGAAAACAGCCATAAAACATGAAAACAACGAGTTTTTGTACATTTCAATCAAACATTTACCGGGTCTTATGGTCATTTTTAATCGCCCTCGAACCCCAAAACTATGGACATTAGCTTATTAAAATGGCCATAAAAAACGAAAACGACGAAGTTTTTCGTCATTCCTCTGAAACATGTAAAGGGTCTTACGGTTGTTGTAACGCCTTAGAATCCAAAAATATGGGCAATAGCTCATGAAAATGGCCATAAACGCGAAAATGATGATTTTTTCACAAATCTCCCAAACTTGTATCGGGTCTAACGTCGTTGTAAATCACCCTTCAACCCCAAAACCGTGGCAATTGGTCATGAAAACAGCCATAAAACAAGAAAACATCGAGTTTTTGGTCATTTCAATCAAACATTTATCGGGTCTGACGGTCGTTTTAAATCGCCCGAGAACCCCAAAACTATGGACATTAGCTTATTAAAACGGCCATAAAACACGAAAACGACGAGTTTTTGGTCATTTATCTGAAACATGTATTGGGTCTTACGGTTGCTGTAAATCTCCTTGGAATCCAGAAACTATGGGCAATAGCTCATGAAAATGGCCATAAAACGCGAAAATGATGAATATTTGGTCAAATCTCCCAAACTTGTATCAGGTCTAACGGTCGTTAAATCAGCCTTCAAGCCCAAAATCGGGCTAATTACTCATGAAAACAGCCATAAAACACGAAACAACGAGTTTTTGGTCATTTCAATCAAACATTTATCGGGTCTTACGGTCGTTTTAAATCCCCCGAGAAACCCAAAAAAAAGGACATTAGCTTATTAAAACAGCCATAAAAAACGAAAAACATGAGTTTTTTGTCATTTCTCCAAACATGTATCCGGGTCTTACTTTGCTATAAATCGCCTTGGAATCCCGAACTATGGGCAATAGCTCATGAAAATGGCCATAAAACGCGAAAATGATGAATTTTTGGTCAAATCTCCCAAACCCTTATCAGTTCAATCAGTTGTAAATCACCCTTCAACCCCAAAACTCAGGCAATTGCTCATGAAAACAGCCATAAAACATGAAAACAACGAGTTTTGGTCATTTCAATCAAACATTTATTGGGTCTTACTGTCATTTTAAATCGCCCTTGAACCCCAAAACTATGGACATTAGGTTATTAAAACAGCCATAAAACACGAAATCACCGAGTTTTTGGTCATTTCTCTGAAACATGTATCGGGTCTTACAGTTGCTGTATATCGCCTTCGAATCCCGAAACTGTAAGCAATAGCTCATGAAAACGGCCATAAAACGCGAAAATGATGGGTTTTTGGTCAAATCTCTCAAACTTGTATCGGGTCTAACGGTCATTGTAAATCGCCCTTGAACCCCAAAACTGTGGGCAATTGCTCGTGCAAACGGCCATAAAACATGAAACAACGAGTTTTTGGTCATTTCAATCAAACATTTATCGGGTTTTATGGTCATTTTAAATCGCCCTAGAACCCCAAAACTATGGACATTAGCTTATTAAAACGGCCATAAAGCACGAAAACGACGAGTTTTTGGTCATTTATCTGAAACATGTATTGGGTCTTACGGTTGCTATAAATCGCCTTGGAATCCCGAAACTATGGGCAATAGCTCATGAAAATGGCCATAAAACGCGAAAATGATGAATTTTTTGTCAAATCTCCCAAACATGTATCAGGTCTAACGGTCGTTGTAAATCACCCTTCAATCCCAAAATCAGGCAATTGCTCATGAAAACAGCCATAAAACATGAAAACAACGAGTTTTTGTACATTTCAATCAAACATTTACCGGGTCTTATGGTCATTTTTAATCGCCCTTGAACCCCAAAACTATGGACATTAGCTTATTAAAATGGCCATAAAAAACGAAAACGACGAGTTTTTCGTCATTCCTCTGAAACATGTAAAGGGTCTTACGGTTGTTGTAACGCCTTAGAATCCCGAAAATATGGGCAATAGCTCATGAAAATGGCCATAAAACGCGAAAATGATGATTTTTTCGTCAAATCTCCCAAACTTGTATCGGGTCTAACGGTCGTTGTAAATCACCCTTCAACCCCAAAACTGTGGGCAATTGGTCATGAAAACAGCCATAAAACAAGAAAACATCGAGTTTTTGGTCATTTCAATCAAACATTTATCGGGTCTGACGGTCGTTTTAAATCGCCCGAGAACCCCAAAACTATGGACATTAGCTTATTAAAACGGCCATAAAACACGAAAACGACGAGTTTTTGGTCATTTATCTGAAACATGTATTGGGTCTTACGGTTGCTGTAAATCTCCTTGGAATCCCGAAACTATGGGCAATAGCTCATGAAAATGGCCATAAAACGCGAAAATGATGAATATTTGGTCAAATCTCCCAAACTTGTATCAGGTCTAACGGTCGTTGTAAATCAGCCTTCAAGCCCAAAACTGTGGCCAATTGCTCATGAAAACACCCATAAAACACGAAAACAACGAGTTTTTGGTCATTTCAATCAAACATTTATCGGGTCTTACGGTGCTTTAAATCGCCTAGAACCCCAAAACTATGGACATTAGCTTATTAAAACGGCCATAAAACACGAAACGACGAGTTTTTGGTCATTTCTCCGAAACATGTATCCGGTCTTACGGTTGCTATAAATCGCCTTTGGAATCGAAACTATGGGCAATAGCTCATGAAAATGGCCATAAAACGCGAAAATGATGAATTTTTGGTCAAATCTCCCAAACCCTTATCAGGTCTAACGGTCGTTGTAAATCACCCTTCAACCCCAAAACTGTGGGCAATTGCTCATGAAAACAGCCATAAAACATGAAAACAACGAGTTTTGGTCATTTCAATCAAACATTTATTGGGTCTTACTGTCATTTTAAATCGCCCTTGAACCCCAAAACTATGGACATTAGGTTATTAAAACAGCCATAAAACACGAAATCACCGAAGTTTTTGGTCATTTCTCAAACATGTATCGGGTCTTAGCCAGTTGCATCGCCTTGAATCTCAAACTGTAAGCAATAGCTCATGAAAACGGCCATAAAACGCGAAAATGATGTGTTTTTGGTCAAATCTCACAAACAGGTATCGGGTCTAACGGTCATTGTAAATCGCCCTTGAACCCCAAAACCGTGGGCAATTGCTCGTGCAAACGGCCATAAAACATGAAACAACGAGTTTTTGGTCATTTTAATCAAACATTTATCGGGTTTTATGGTCATTTTAAATCGCCCTAGAACCCCAAAACTATGGACATTAGCTTATTAAAACGGCCATAAAGCACGAAAACGACGAGTTTTTGGTCATTTATCTGAAACATGTATTGGGTCTTACGTTTGCTATAAATCGCCTTGGAATCCCGAAACTATGGGCAATAGCTCATGAAAATGGCCATAAAACGCGAAAATTATGAATTTTTTGTCAAATCTCCCAAACTTGTATCAGGTCTAACGGTCGTTGTAAATCACCCTTCAATCCCAAAACTGTGGGCAATTGCTCATGAAAACAGCCATAAAACATGAAAACAACGAGTTTTTGTACATTTCAATCAAACATTTACCGGGTCTTATGGTCATTTTTAATCGCCCTTGAACCCCAAAACTATGGACATTAGCTTATTAAAATGGCCATAAAAAACGAAAACGACGAGTTTTTCGTCATTCCTCTGAAACATGTAAAGGGTCTTACGGTTGTTGTAACGCCTTAGAATCCCGAAAATATGGGCAATAGCTCATGAAAATGGCCATAAAACGCGAAAATGATGATTTTTTCGTCAAATCTCCCAAACTTGTATCGGGTCTAACGGTCGTTGTAAATCACCCTTCAACCCCAAAACTGTGGGCAATTGGTCATGAAAACAGCCATAAAACAAGAAAACATCGAGTTTTTGGTCATTTCAATCAAACATTTATCGGGTTTTATGGTCGTTTTAAATCGCCCTAGAACCCCAAAACTATGGACATTAGCTTATTAAAACGGCCATAAAACACGAAAACGACGAGTTTTTGGTCATTTATCTGAAACATGTATTGGGTCTTACGGTTGCTGTAAATCTCCTTGGAATCCAGAAACTATGGGCAATAGCTCATGAAAATGGCCATAAAACGCGAAAATGATGAATATTTGGTCAAATCTCCCAAACTTGTATCAGGTCTAACGGTCGTTGTAAATCAGCCTTCAATCCCAAAACTGTGGGCAATTGCTCATGAAAACAGCCATAAAACATGAAAACAACGAGTTTTTGGTCATTTCAATCAAACATCTATTGGGTCTTACTGTCATTTTAAATCGCCCTTGAACCCCAAAACTATGGACATTAGGTTATTAAAACAGCCATAAAACACGAAATCACCGAGTTTTTGGTCATTTTTCTGAAACATGTATCGGGTCTTACAGTTGCTGTATATCGCCTTCGAATCCCGAAACTGTAAGCAATAGCTCATGAAAACGGCCATAAAACGCGAAAATGATGGGTTTTTGGTCAAATCTCTCAAACTTGTATCGGGTCTAACGGTCATTGTAAATCGCCCTTGAACCCCAAAATGGCAATTGCTCGTGCAAACGGCCATAAAACATGAAACAACGAGTTTTTGGTCATTTCAATCAAACATTTATCGGGTTTTATTGTCATTTTAAATCGCCCTAGAACCCCAAAACTATGGACATTAGCTTATTAAAACGGCCATAAAACACGAAAACGACGAGTTTTTGGTCATTTATCTGAAACATGTATTGGGTCTTACGGTTGCTATAAATCGCCTTGGAATCCCGAAACTATGGGCAATAGCTCATGAAAATGGCCATAAAACGCGAAAATGATGAATTTTTTGTCAAATCTCCCAAACTTGTATCAGGTCTAACGGTCGTTGTAAATCACCCTTCAATCCCAAAACTGTGGGCAATTGCTCATGAAAACAGCCATAAAACATGAAAACAACGAGTTTTTGTACATTTCAATCAAACATTTACCGGGTCTTATGGTCATTTTTAATCGCCCTTGAACTCCAAAACTATGGACATTAGCTTATTAAAATGGCCATAAAAAACAAAAATGATGAGTTTTTCGTCATTCCTCTGAAACATGTAAAGGGTCTTACGGTTGTTGTAACGCCTTAGAATCCCGAAAATATGGGCAATAGCTCATGAAAATGGCCATAAAACGCGAAAATGATGATTTTTTCGTCAAATCTCCCAAACTTGCATCGGGTCTAACGGTCGTTGTAAATCACCCTTCAACCCCAAAACTGTGGGCAATTGGTCATGAAAACAGCCATAAAACTAGAAAACAACGAGTTTTTGGTCATTTCAGTCAAACATTTATCGGGTCTTACGGTCGTTTTAAATCGCCCGAGAACCCCAAAACTATGGACATTAGCGTATTAAAACGGCCATAAAACAAGAAAAACAACGAGTTTTTGGTCATTTCTCTGAAACATGTATCGGGTCTTACGGTTGCTGTAAATCGACTTGGAATCCCGAAAATATGGGCAATACCTAATGAAGATGGCTGTAAACACGAAAATGATGAATTTTTGGTCAAATCTCCCAAACTTGTATCAGGTCTAACAGTCGTTGTGAATCACCCTTCAACACCAAAACTGTGCGAAATTGCTCATGAAAACAGCCATAAAACACGAAAACAACGAGTTTTTGGTCATTTTAATCAAACATTTATCGGGTCTTACGGTCGTTTTAAATCGCCCTAGAACCCCAAAACTATGGACATTAGCTTATTAAAACGGCCATAAAACACGAAAACGATGAGTTTTTGGTCATTTCTCTGAAACATGTATCTGGTCTTACGGTTGCTATAAATCGCCTTGGAATCCCGAAACTATGGGCAATAGCTCATGAAAATGGCCATAAAACGCGAAAATGATGAATTTTTGGTCAAATCTCCCAAACTTGTATCAGGTCTAACGGTCGTTGTAAATCACCCTTCAACCCCAAAACTGTGGGCAATTGCTCATGAAAACAGCCATAAAACATGAAAACAACGAGTTTTTGGTCATTTCAATCAAACATTTATTGGGTCTTACTGTCATTTTAAATCGCCCTTGAACCCCAAAACTATGGACATTAGGTTATTAAAACAGCCATAAAACACGAAATCACCGAGTTTTGGTCATTTCTGAAACATGTATCGGGTCTTACAGTTCTTTGTATATCGCCTTGAATCCAAACTGTAAGCAATAGCTCATGAAAGCGGCCATAAAACGCGAAAATGATGGGTTTTGGTCAAATCTCTCAAACTTGTATCGGGTCTAACGGTCATTGTAAATCGCCTTGAACCCCAAAACTTTGGGAATTTGCTAGTTAAAAAGGCAATAAAACATTAAACAACGAGTTTTTGGTCATTTCAATCAAATATTTATCGGGTTTTATGGTCATTTTAAATCGCCCTAGAACCCCAAAACTATGGACATTAGCTTATTAAAACGGCCATAAAGCACGAAGTTTTGGTCATTTATCTGAAACCTGTATTGGGTCTTATGGTTGCTATAAATCGCCTTGGAATCCCGAAACTATGGGCAATAGCTCATGAAAATGGCCATAAAACGCGAAAATGATAAATTTTTTGTCAAATCTCCCAAACTTGTATCAGGTCTAACGGTCGTTGTAAATCACCCTTCAATCCCAAAACTGTGGGCAATTGCTCATGAAAACAGCCATAAAACATGAAAACAACGAGTTTTTGTACATTTCAATCAAACATTTACCGGGTCTTATGGTCATTTTTAATCGCCCTTGAACCCCAAAACTATGGACATTAGCTTATTAAAATGGCCATAAAAAACTAAAACGATGAGTTTTTCGTCATTCCTCTGAAACATGTAAAGGGTCTTACGGTTGTTGTAACGCCTTAGAATCCCGAAAATATGGGCAATAGCTCATGAAAATGGCCATAAAACGCGAAAATGATGATTTTTTCGTCAAATCTCCCAAACTTGTATCAGGTCTAACGGTCGTTGTAAATCACCCTTCAACCCCAAAACTGTGGGCAATTGGTCATGAAAACAGCCATAAAACAAGAAAACATCGAGTTTTTGGTCATTTCAATCAAACATTTATCGGGTCTTACGGTCGTTTTAAATCGCCCGAGAACCCCAAAACTATGGACATTAGCTTATTAAAACGTCCATAAAACACGAAAACGACGAGTTTTTGGTCATTTCTCTGAAACATGTATCGGGTCTTACGGTTGCTGTAAATCGACTTGGAATCCCGAAAATATGGGTAATACCTCATGAAGATGGCTGTAAACACGAAAATGATGAATTTTTGGTCAAATCTCCCAAACTTGTATCAGGTCTAACCGTCGTTGTGAATCACCCTTCAACACCAAAACTGTGCGAAATTGCTCATGAAAACAGCCATAAAACACGAAAACAACGTGTTTTTGGTCATTTCAATCAAACATTTATCGGGTCTTACGGTCGTTTTAAATCGCCCTAGAACCCCAAAACTATGGACATTAGCTTATTAAAACGGCCATAAAACACGAAAACGACGAGTTTTTGGTCATTTCTCTGAAACATGTATCTGGTCTTACGGTTGCTATAAATCGCCTTGGAATCCCGAAACTATGGGCAATAGCTCATGAAAATGGCCATAAAACTTGAAAATGATGAATTTTTGGTCAAATCTCCCAAACTTTTATCAGGTCTGACGGTCGTTGTAAATCACCCTTTAACCCCAAAACTGTGGGCAATTGCTCATGAAAATGTCCATAAAACATGAAAACAACGAGTTTTTGGTCATTTCAATCAAACATTTATTGGGTCTTACTGTCATTTTAAATCGCCCTTGAACCCCAAAACTATGGACATTAGGTTATTAAAACAGCCATAAAACACGAAATCACCGAGTTTTTGGTCATTTCTCTGAAACATGTATCGGGTCTTCATTGCTTTGTATATCGCCTTGAATCCGAAGCGTAAGCAATAGCTCATGAAAACGGCCATAAAACGCGAAAATGATGGGTTTTTGGTCAAATCTCTCAAACTTGTATCGGGTCTAACGGTCATTGTAAATCGCCCTTGAACCCCAAAACTATGGGCAATTGCTCGTGCAAACGGCCATAAAACATGAAACAACGAGTTTTTGGTCATTTCAATCAAACATTTATCGGGTTTTATGGTCATTTTAAATCGCCCTAGAACCCCAAAACTATGGACATTAGCTTATTAAAACGGCCATAAAGCACGAAAACGACGAGTTTTTGGTCATTTATCTGAAACCTGTATTGGGTCTTATGGTTGCTATAAATCGCCTTGGAATCCCGAAACTATGGGCAATAGCTCATGAAAATGGCCATAAAACGCGAAAATGATAAATTTTTTGTCAAATCTCCCAAACTTGTATCAGGTCTAACGGTCGTTGTAAATCACCCTTCAATCCCAAAACTGTGGGCAATTGCTCATGAAAACAGCCATAAAACATGAAAACAACGAGTTTTTGTACATTTCAATCAAACATTTACCGGGTCTTATGGTCATTTTTAATCGCCCTTGAACCCCAAAACTATGGACATTAGCTTATTAAAATGGCCATAAAAAACTAAAACGATGAGTTTTTCGTCATTCCTCTGAAACATGTAAAGGGTCTTACGGTTGTTGTAACGCCTTAGAATCCCGAAAATATGGGCAATAGCTCATGAAAATGGCCATAAAACGCGAAAATGATGATTTTTTCGTCAAATCTCCCAAACTTGTATCAGGTCTAACGGTCGTTGTAAATCACCCTTCAACCCCAAAACTGTGGGCAATTGGTCATGAAAACAGCCATAAAACAAGAAAACATCGAGTTTTTGGTCATTTCAATCAAACATTTATCGGGTCTTACGGTCGTTTTAAATCGCCCGAGAACCCCAAAACTATGGACATTAGCTTATTAAAACGGCCATAAAACACGAAAACGACGAGTTTTTGGTCATTTCTCTGAAACATGTATCGGGTCTTACGGTTGTTGTAAATCGACTTGGAATCCCGAAAATATGGGTAATACCTCATGAAGATGGCTGTAAACACGAAAATGATGAATTTTTGGTCAAATCTCCCAAACTTGTATCAGGTCTAACAGTCGTTGTGAATCACCCTTCAACACCAAAACTGTGCGAAATTGCTCATGAAAACAGCCATAAAACACGAAAACAACGTGTTTTTGGTCATTTCAATCAAACATTTATCGGGTCTTACGGTCGTTTTAAATCGCCCTAGAACCCCAAAACTATGGACATTAGCTTATTAAAACGGCCATAAAACACGAAAACGACGAGTTTTTGGTCATTTCTCTGAAACATGTATCTGGTCTTACGGTTGCTATAAATCGCCTTGGAATCCCGAAACTATGGGCAATAGCTCATGAAAATGGCCATAAAACGCGAAAATGATGAATTTTTTGTCAAATCTCCCAAACTTGTATCAGGTCTAACGGTCGTTGTAAATCACCCTTCAACCCCAAAACTGTGGGCAATTGCTCATGAAAACAGCCATAAAACATGAAAACAACGAGTTTTTGGTCATTTCAATCAAACATTTATTGGGTCTTACTGTCATTTTAAATCGCCCTTGAACCCCAAAACTATGGACATTAGGTTATTAAAACAGCCATAAAACACGAAATCACCGAGTTTTTGGTCATTTCTCTGAAACATGTATCGGGTCTTACAGTTGTTGTATATCGCCTTCGAATCCCGAAACTGTAAGCAATAGCTCATGAAAACGGCCATAAAACGCGAAAATGATGGGTTTTTGGTCAAATCTCTCAAACTTGTATCGGGTCTAACGGTCATTGTAAATCGCCCTTGAACCCCAAAACTGTGGGCAATTGCTCGTGCAAACGGCCATAAAACATGAAACAACGAGTTTTTGGTCATTTCAATCAAACATTTATCGGGTTTTATGGTCATTTTAAATCGCCCTAGAACCCCAAAACTATGGACATTAGCTTATTAAAACGGCCATAAAGCACGAAAACGACGAGTTTTTGGTCATTTATCTGAAACATGTATTGGGTCTTACGGTTGCTATAAATCGCCTTGGAATCCCGAAACTATGGGCAATAGCTCATGAAAATGGCCATAAAACGCGAAAATGATGAATTTTTTGTCAAATCTCCCAAACTTGTATCAGGTCTAACGGTCGTTGTAAATCACCCTTCAATCCCAAAACTGTGGGCAATTGCTCATGAAAACAGCCATAAAACATGAAAACAACGAGTTTTTGTACATTTCAATCAAACATTTAACGGGTCTTAGGGTCATTTTAATCGCCTTGAACCCCAAAACTATGGACATTAGCTTATTAAATGGCCATAAAAAACTAAAACGACGAGTTTTTCGTCATTCCTCTGAAACATGTAAAGGGTCTTACGGTTGTTGTAACGCCTTAGAATCCCGAAAATATGGGCAATAGCTAATGAAAATGGCCATAAAACGCGAAAATGATGATTTTTTCGTCAAATCTCCCAAACTTGTATCGGGTCTAACGGTCGTTGTAAATCACCCTTCAACCCCAAAACTGTGGGCAATTGGTCATGAAAACAGCCATAAAACAAGAAAACATCGAGTTTTTGGTCATTTCAATCAAACATTTATCGGGTCTTACGGTCGTTTTAAATCGCCCGAGAACCCCAAAACTATGGACATTAGCTTATTAAAACGGCCATAAAATACGAAAACGACGAGTTTTTGGTCATTTATCTGAAACATGTATCGGGTCTTACGGTTGCTGTAAATCTCCTTGGAATCCCGAAACTATGGGCAATAGCTCATGAAAATGGCCATAAAACGCGAAAATGATGAATATTTGGTCAAATCTCCCAAACTTGTATCAGGTCTAACGGTCGTTGTAAATCATCCTTCAAGCCCAAAACTGTGGGCAATTGCTCATGAAAACAGCCATAAAACATGAAAACAACGAGTTTTTGGTCATTTCAATCAAACATCTATTGGGTCTTACTGTCATTTTAAATCGCCCTTGAACCCCAAAACTATGGACATTAGGTTATTAAAACAGCCATAAAACACGAAATCACCGAGTTTTTGGTCATTTCTCTGAAACATGTATAGGGTCTTACGGTTGCTGTAAATCGCCTTGGAATCCCGAAACTATGGGCCATGAAAACAACCATAAAACAGGAAAACAACGAGTTTTTGGTCATTTCAATCAGACATCTATCGGGTCTTACGGTCGTTTTAAATCGCCCTAGAACCCCAATACTATGGACATTAGCTTATTAAAACGGCCATAAAACATGATAACGACGAGTTTTGGTCATTTCTCTGAAACATGTATCGGGCCTTACGGATGCTGCAAATCACCATGGAATTCCAAAACTATCGGCAATAGCTCATAAAAACAGCCATAAAACAAGAAAATGATGAGTGTTTGGTCAAACCTCTCAAACTTGTATCGGGTCTGATGGTTGTTGTAAATCACCCTTCAACCCCAAAATTGTGGACAATTGCTGATGAAAACGGCCATAAAACACGAAAACGGCGAGTTTTTGGTCATTTCAATCTAACATTTATCGGGTCTTATGGTCATTTTAAATCGCCCTAGAACCTCAAAAATATGGACATTAGCTTATTAAAACGGCCATAAAACACGAAAACGACGAGTTTTGGTCATTTCTCTGAAACATGTATCGGGTCTTACGGTTGCTGTAAATTGCCTTGGAATCCCGAAACTATGGGCAATAGCTCATGAAAATGGCCATAAAACGCGAAAATGATGAATTTTTGGTCAAATCTCCCAAACTTGTATCAGATCTAACAGTCGTTGTAAATCACCCTTCAACCGCAAAACTGTGGGCAATTGCTTATGAAGACAGCCATAAAACACGAAAACAACGAGTTTTTGGTCATTTCAATCAAACATTTATCAGGTCTTATGGTCATTTTAAATCGCCCTAGAACCCCAAAACTATGGACATTAGCTTATTAAAACGGCCATAAAACACGAAAACGACGAGTTTTTGGTCATTTCTCTGAAACATGTATCGGGTCTTACGATTGCTGTAAATCGCCTTGGAATCCCGAAACTATTGGCTATAGCTCATGAAAACAGCCATAAAACGTGAAAATGATGAGTTTTGGTCATATCTCTCAAACATGTATCTGGTCTTACGGTCATTGTAAATCGCCCTGGAGCCCTAGACCTGTGGGCAATTTCTCATGAAAACGGCTATAAAACACAAAAATAACGAATTTTTAGTCATATCTATCAAAACATATATTGATAGATATTATTGTTGTTAATTGCCTTGGAATCCCGAAAGTGTGGACAATAGCTCATGAAAACGGCCATAAAACGCGAAAATGATGAGTTTTTGCTCAAATCTTCCAAACTTGTATTGGGTTTGATAGTCATTGTAAATCGCCCTTTGACATGGGTATACCCTACAGGTACTCGAGTTTGGTACATACGGCCTGGATACAGCCCATGGTGTTGCCAAGGCCCAAATGGGAAACTCGAGTGGCCCATAGACTCTCGATATCTTGGGAGACAAGAAGAAGCTAAAGATAGAAAGTTTAAAGGGAAAACCCTAACCTATAACTAAGACCCAGCCTATCTGTATAAAGGCTGGGATGGGGCGGCGAGAAGGACTCACGCAACCCTAGTTTCCACAACCCTCGCCAGATTGCATCTATGCACCATTGTAATCGTCAATTCCTTCATTAATTCCAAGAGGAGACAAGTAGGAGTAGGGACCTCTACGAGGCCTGAACCTGGGTAAACCTTGCGTCCCTGTGTGCTTGATTGCCAGCCGATTGATGCCTCCAGTGCTCCCTCCTTCTCCAAAACCCAAGTCCACAACAATGGGCATTGATGAGTTAAACCCTCGTCAATTGGCGTCGTCTGTGGGAATTGGGAGTGCTGATGTCGTGGCTTCTTCGGCGCCTTCAACTGTGATCTACAACTCTGCAACAGCAGCGATTCGCCAGCTCTTCGGCGTGTTTGACTTCACCGTCCACACACCGGCCACTCGTCCGGCTTTCGAGTCCATGGGCGATGGAATTAGCCTAGCGATCGGGAGCCTCCGCTTCCAAGTTGGTCAGATGGGCATGCTTCGCATGCCTTACCAGTCGACAACACCATCAATTGCTCCATCATCGTGGTTCCCTCCACCAATCGGCACCCTCAGCGAGCCCAATGCCTCGGCAACACCCGAGAACACGGACAACGATAGTAGTCGCGAATCTGAAAGTTGTGGGAGCAATAGCTTCCCCAACCGCTTCATGTGCGCCGTCATCAACGCTGGCGACACCTCCGCCAATCGCGACAACACGGGCAACGGTGGCAATGGATCCGATCCGCCCAATGGTGGCATACGTAATGGCGGACCGCCCAACAGTGGCCCCACTAACGGCTGCAACGGCGCACCTGTCAACAATGGAGGGACAGTCGAACCACCAACCATGGTGAATGAAAACACTAGGGAGCGCGTAGTGATCAGGCTCAACGACAACGAGTGGGCCCGCTGTCGAGAAGCCCTATGAGGAAACCCTCTGCCCTTCGGCTCCCCGCAAGAACTGCTGATGGGCTACCATTGGCTCCAGAAGGAGGAATACAAATGCCAACTACATACAATCACACAACTCGAAGCGCGTAAAAAGGCGGCAGACAAGTCGAGCCTCCGATGAGCCGGGCTCTCCTCCCACGGAGGATCCTCCTCCAAATGCAACGAGTACGTTGCTAACAAGAGGCGATCTCGACTGGCCCACCTCACCGAGCAAGAGCGTGTAGAAGCCGCAAAGGTCCTCGACTTCGGCTCCATGACGGTGGATACGCGTGGCAACGTGCTCCCGAAAATGCCACAAGCCGCGGTAACGGCGGCCACCATGTACCTCCTCAACAACCAGCCGCCAGCTGGAGATCCGCGAGCCGCCATGCACCGATCTACGATCACGGGCTTGGGGCTAATTGAGGCCGCCCTTGATAAAGAGGCAACGCTAGAGCCTAAGAAAGGCAAGGCCCTAGCAAGACGATATTCCTCATCCTCGTCCAGCAATGATAGTCATGACCTGTCTCGGCGTCGCCGCTCACGGCGGCACGATCACGACTACAACACGCGCGATGACCTCATGCAGCACAAAATTGACAAGTCAAGGGCACGACGTGCTCGTTCGACTGATTCAGAAGAAGACGGGACTGAACTCTGCGGCGCCAGATGCTTCAGCAGAGCCATCAGGCAGAGGCGAATGCCTAAAGGATTCAAACTCCTGTCGAAAAATCCAAAGTTCGAAGCCCTACCAGACCCGAAGATCTGGTTGGAAGACCACTTTTCCTTCGTCAAGTTACACGGCGTGAGTCGAAGCATGGCCATGCAATGCTTGCAGCTACAGCTGCAGGGCGGCGCCCGCGCATGGCTCAACAATCTCCCGCGCGGATCCATTCGCAGCTGGGAAGAGTTGGCCTACAGCTTTGTACGCAATTTCAAGGGCATTTACAAAAGGCCCGCATCAATCGAAGAACTTAGGAGCTGCCAGCAAAGATTGGGTGAATCGCTACGCTCGTACATCCAAAGGTGGACCATAATCAAGAACTCCGCAGAAAACATCTCGGAGGATCACGCAATCGACGCATTCAACGACGGTGTTTGCCGCATGGAGCTCAGACAGGTGCTGTGTCGCTCGAAGCCCAAAACAATCGACCACATGATGGAAATCGCGAATCAGTGGGCCGATGAAGAAGATTCGGTGAGAAACCGCACCTACTCCGACGATGACGAAGACCTCGGGCGCAGACGCGACCGTCGACGCAAGCGGCGAATGCGCACCTACGATGACCGCGACAACGTCAACATGGTCGCAACCGGCTACGCCGACAAACGCGACAATGGCCGCAACAGCGGTTACCGCAGCGGCGGATACCATGACTCCGGGGAAACCACGCAAGTATGGCAAAGCCACACTCGCGAGGAACCATCCGCAGCATCAATCGAGGACTACGCCTACCTGCACATGGCGTTACCGCACTACGCCTACCTGCACATGAAAATGCCAGGTCCCAACAGTGTCATCACAGTCAAGGGGAGCTTCGAAAGGTTCGACAGCTGTGACAGGGAATTCAATAGAATCTGCCAGTCCTTCGGCATGCAGGAGGAACTCGCAAGATTAAAGGAGTTGACGGACAACAGTCTGTCTCCCCTAAGCATGCCAAGCTCACCCGACCTGTCCTTCGACTCATCGGTGCACATGAAGAAAGTCCAGGTGCACCCAACGGACCCGACCAAGACGGTTCCCATCGCCAACAACTTGAGTTCCGCATAGGAACTCGCGCTCGTCGAATTCCTCTGTGAGCACTGGGAAATCTTCGCCTGGTATCCTGTGGACATGCCAGGAGTTCCCAGGGAATTCGCCGAGCACGCACTCAACATGAATCTAGACGCCAAGCCAGTCAAGAAGACAATACGGCGACTGTCTGAACCACGAGCAAAAGCAGTCGGGATGGAGATCAACAGACTCCTCGACGCAAACTTTATACATGAGATCAAGGAAATCACTTGGCTTCCTAATACAGTGATGATGCCCAAAAAAGACATGGATATCCTGCGGATGTGCATGTACTTCACCTCCTTGAATAAGCACTGCCCAAAGGACCACTTCTCGCTGCCACGAATTGACCAAATCATCGACTCCACCGCAGGATGTGAGCGCATCTGCTTCCTCGACGCCTACTTAGGATACAACCAGATTCGAATGAAGGAGGAAGACAAAGAAAAGCTAGCGTTTACAATGCCCTTTGGTGCGTTCTGCTACAACACAATGCCCTTCGGGATCAAAAACTCAAGAGCCACCTATCAGCGGTGCATGCAGGCCTGCCTTAAGAGCTAACTTGGTTGCAATATACAAGTCTACGTTGAAGACATCGTCATCAAGACCAAGGAGGAGGCCTCGTTAATCGACGATCTCCGCAAGACTTTTGCCAACCTCGACCGCTACCGAATCAAACTCAATCTGGAAAAATGCGCCTTCGGCGTGCCATCTGGGCAACTACTCGGGTATCTCATCTCTGCGAGGGGGATTGAGGCGAACCCGAAGAAAATCAAGGCCATACTAGCCATGGAGAATCCAAAGAACGTAAGAGGCGTCCAAACGCTAGCTGGGCGAATCGCGGCGCTCAGTCGATTCATCAGTCAAATGGGCGAAAAGGCACTGCCTTTCTACAACCTTCTCCGCAAATCTGACAAGTTTGAGTGGACTGACGAGGCGCAAGAAGCATTCGAAGACCTCAAACACCTATTTTCCACCTCGCCAGTACTGGTGACTCCCCATGAAAAAGAGCCACTGTTGCTCTACATCTCTCCACCAGGTGGTCAGCACGGTGCTCGTGGTGGAACGAGCCGAAGAAAACAAAGTCCACGGGGTACAACACCCAGTTTACTACCTCAGCGAGGTGCTCACGCCAACAAAGCAGCGGTACCCACACTACCAGAAGCTGGCATACGGTGTCTTCATGACAGCCAGGCGACTGTGCCACTACTTCCAGGAGCACCCAATCGTGGTGGTCAACAACGCCCCGCTTGGACATATTCTCAACAACCCCGATGCCACCGGACGAGTCGCGCTTTGGGGAATCGAGCTGTCTCCATGAGACATTACATACGAGAAGCGCGATGCGATCAAGTCGCAAGTACTCCCTAATTTCCTCGTGCACTGGATGGAGAACCAGCTCCCCGAAAAGCCAGATATGTCCTATCTCTGGACAATGCACTTCCATGGGTCCAAACGAAAGGACGGAGCTGGTGTAGGTGTCATACTGACATCGCCCCAAGGAGATAAACTGAATTACATTCTGCGAATTCAGTTCACTGCCTCCAACAATGAAGCTGAGTATGAGGCCTTGTTGCACGGGATGCGGATGGAGAAAGCCTGCGGCGTTAAGAGGCTCATCATTTACGGAGACTCCAAACTGGTGGTGAACCAAACAATGCACGAGTGCGACGCACTGAACGATAACATGATCACCTACCGCGACCTCTATTACACACTCGAAGGGGACTTTGACGGCTGTGAATTGCGGCACGTAGGCCGTGAAAGCAACGAAGAGGCGGACGCACTCGCCAACATTGGCTCCACCTGCGCCCCATACCACCTGGGGTATTTCTCGAGCGTATCTGTGAACGCTCCATCAAGCCGAAGGCCATAGAGAAGAAAACAAGCGCAACAACGGACTCGGGGGCTGCGCCACCCAATGAGCCAATGGCACTCGATGACTTGGAGCTTGACACAGGACTCGAAGGACCAATGAGTGCCATGATGATCGAGCCATCTTGGACTCAACCGTACATCACATACCTTCTCAGCAAGACGCTGTCGGACGATCCGACTGACGCACGGAACATCGCACGGCGATCCAAGGCATTCGCTGTTATCCACGGCGAACTGTACAAACGCAGAATAACGGAAGAGCTGTCCTCCTCGACATCCACGAAGGCACTTGCGGGCATCATGCTGGCAGTCGCGCCCTTGTCGCCAAAGCCCTGCAGGCTGGATTCTACTGGCCCACAGCCATGCGTGTCGCCAAGGACATCGTCCAGCGCTGCAATGCTTGCCAGCGATTCGCAGACAAACCGCACGCACCAGGCGCGGAGATTCGGCCAATACCATTAGCTTGGCCCTTTGCGCAATGGGGACTCGACATGGTCGGCAAGCTCCCAAGGTCCTCACGAGGAGGCTACGTCTACCTCTTAATCGCAGTCGACAAATTCACCAAGTGGATAGAGGCCATGCCGGTGACAAACCAATCGGGCAACAACGTTGTCAAGTTCTTCGAATCCATCTTCTAACATTTTGGCGTTCCACATAGTATCATCACGGATAACGAGACGACCTTCACCTTCAAGGAGTTCCAGGAATTCTGCGAAAACCTGGGAATCAACATAAGCTATGCCTAGGTGGCTCACCCGGAGACCAACAGTCAAGTCGAAAAGGCCAACGGCCTCGTCTGTGGTGGAATCAAGAATCGACTCCTCCGACCACTCGAGCAAGCTGCTGGATGCTGGTCGGACGAGCTGCAATCCGTCCTCTGGAGCCTGCGCACAACTCCAAACAGCACCACGGGATACACCCCGTTCTTCATGGTGCACGGTGGTGAAGCGGTACTACCCGCAGAAGTACGCTACAAAGCCCCGCGGGTGGTCGCATACAGCAAAAAGGAGTCAACTCTCGCAATCGAAGACTCCGTCGACCTCCTCAATGAGGCACGAGAAATCATAGCGGAAAGATCAATGATCTACTAGCAAAATCTCCGCAACTACCACAGCAGACGGCTACGCCCCAGGTCCTTCGTCGAAGGAGATCTGGTCCTGCGACTGAAGCAACAAGGGCATATCAAGCTCGGGTCCCCCTTGGAGGGATCATACGTGATTACAGAAGTAATTCCAGGTGGCGCCTATCGCCTTAAAGATTCTGAGACAGGAGTCGCATATTCCAACCCCTGGAACGTCGCGCAGCTAGGGTGCTTCTACCCTTAGTCATTTTTATTTCTTTACATTACAAATAAGGCTTTTCAGCCAGACTACTTAGCCACACATTGTACCTCGTACTGTTCTAAGAATAAATAAAGCTAAGTGCCCCAAACTCTGTGTTTTCTATTATTTTTCGCCGTCTATTTACTCGGGGGCTGCGCCACCCTTTACACGCCTGTTCTATGAACCAATCGCGATATCCTGAGTAGCTGACGCAACAATCGAACCCTTGACAAACATCAACCCAGCTGCAACGCACCTGGCAGGTTGGCAAGGTGCTGAGATAAACCCACGTCAGACTAATGAAAAGGAATCGCATAGTGCAACGCACTCGTAAATCATATAAGCTAAACAAGCTCTTTATAAAATCCATTACACTCAGCATATACATACAAACTTTACAACACTGGTACACTTCTGTGCAGGTTACAAGTTAAACTACTACTACATCAAAAGAACGTTTGTCTGCTCCTCAAAGAAGTCGACAATCTCCTCTGCCGGATGATCCACCGCCTGGTAATGTGGAACCATATTCTAGGTCGAACCTGCTGGCGGCGCCGGCGGTTCATCAGCAATCGCTGCAACATCTACATCAGGCCTATGCAATCGCACCAACGACAGAGCAGCCTTGGCACCAGCCACTAACTCTTGCCGCACACACTCAGGAGAGCCAATAGGATCGAAGGGACGGTGTCCAGGGGAAATATCGTCCAATAGATATTCCTCAGGCACGACTATGCCTTCTTGAGGAAGTGGAGTTCTCGAGAGGCACGATCCTGCAAGGTCGCAAGTGGGATCGCACGATCGTGGTCCACCCAAAGATACCCACTCGCCTGAAGCTGCTCCTGGGTTAGGTCATTCATGCAAATGGCGATCCTGTCCTTCTCATCCCACGCATGACGAGCACTGACAACTACACCAAGCAAAAAAGGCAAAGTATGAAGACAGGAAACTACAGCGATTAACTACAAGAAAAGATAAGAGGGCAGGAAGCTAACACTTGAACTGATCGCCCAGCTGCGTCACCTCCTCCAATAGATACTGTTCTCGGACGGTAGCCTTCTCCGCCCTTGACTTCCATACATCCGCGTTACCACAGAGGATGGGCAACTCATGTTCGAGCTGCTTAACGCGATCGCGTAGTCGCGAGAGCAGAGACAACTCATGCACCCTTGAACGCGACTGCGCCAAGGTTTCACCAGAGGATGGTGGATCTGGAGGCTCACTCGAAGGACCACTCGAGGTACCCTATCACGAACCAAACAAAAGCAAAATAAGAGGCTGAAGAGACACTGACAAAAGGCTCGGATACATTCAAACATATCAAAGTCTTGGCTGGGGTACCCCCATAAAACCACTGTTTCATAGACACAGAAGGTCAAACACTAGAGCTATTACATATAAAACTAAGGAGCAGCATGTTTCTTCGACTTCGACTTTGGCCTCAGGGGCTTCATCGCATCCGTGGCAGATTCCGACGCCATGGACTTGTCGGTGGTACCCCCAGACGCCGCAGCCTTCACAGCTTTCACTTGACGTCTCTCCTCGGAGTACTTAGCGAGTGTCTCGATAAGCTGGGACCATAATTTTGCATTTACCAGCAAAGGGAGCAAACACTACCTGCTGGCCTCTAGCGTCGACAGGCATAGCCTCAGAGATAGCGGCAGGATCCATCTCCAAACCATGGTCTTGCACCATCGCAAGTGCCATGGTGGCGCCGACGGAGCGCTGCGAATTCTTGAAATCAGCAGGTATTCCTCCAGCCAGAGAATAAAGAATTACATCGCCAAGGTTGTCGATTAGTCCGGCCTTGGGAGTTAAGTCCTCCCGAATGCGACTGAGCACATCCTTGGCCTTCCCCAGCGTCTCCTGGAGGGATACGCTACGGTCTTCGACTACGGCGATGGCACCAGCCAAAGCATCATCGTGGCAAAGAGATTGGGCGTCAAAGCTCAAGTCGCTAGCATCTGCATACACAAAAAGATTTAGTATAACAATCACACATCAAAGTACATAAGAGCAAGGCATATCTAGATGAAAAAGACATACCTGAGAGGGACTTGGCAATCGAGAGAAGCTGCTCCTTGAACAACTTCTCCCTCTCAGAAGTGGAGGCAAGGAGATCCTGCTCTCGCTTCTGCGACTCCTTCAAAGCTGCGATCGCCTCGTCGCGGTTCTTCGTTGCCGCGGCCAGCGTCTTCTACAATGCAGCAGCATGGCGATGTAATTCTTTATGCTCAAGAAACATAAAGGGAGTGTTACCAAAAATTGAATCGATACTATTCGCAAAAGACAAGGACAAAATCAAGGCTTACTCTCGACAATGCGATGGCGATTGTCCAGTTGCACATGCTGTCGACCCATATTAAGGACCTGCTCTACGAGGCGGGCGGCTTCCTTCACGATGAGCTGCACCAGAGACATTTAAAGTTCAAGTAAAGCACACCACTAATAATTCGACTGCCAACTACAAGATACCTACATGATCCTCCACAGACTCCGAAGAAGGCTGTTGCACAGTCATCCGGGTAACCATCTGATGCTCCCCAGCACGCGGGAAACTCGACGAATTGTGCCCGGAGTGGGCCACCAATGGAGGAGAAGGAGACCGCGAAGCCACCTTCTTGGACTTGGAGCCTGCGACTCCAGACTCCATCACAAATTGGACGTCGTCAGAAGACGACGTCACCGCTTGACTGAAACACAAATCAAGCAAAAGCTTCAGGACAGATGGCAACTCAAAGAAGAAAACGAGGTTGCGAATATAGAACTTACCACTCAAATCTATCAAGTTCGAAGGATTGCTCCTCCGACTCCGACGACTCCTTGGGCAGCCGCATCTTCTTGCGAGCAGGTGGCGCCATGGAACTTACAGGAACAGCAGGAATCGGCTCCTCTATTCCAATAGCTGGGCCTTCTGGAGTCGATGGAGACGAAGCATCTGAATCCTCACCTCGCGAACGCTTGCGAGTGTCCGGATCACTGGACTCAGGGGCTCCCTCCTCTTCAAATGGGAGATTCAATTCCGACTCGTCCTCTTCTTCTGCTTCGCGAGGAATAACCCCCTCAAGAAGAGGGGGCAAATTGGGACACACCTTCCAATCCTGCATTCAGAAGGCAACTCAGTATACAACAAGAAGCTAATGGCAATCGACAAAGATAGCTACGTCGTAGCGCGATCATACCTCAGGATGAGGGTACGAGGTGTTGAAGGGAGGCACGACTGGTTCGCCTAGGAGAACCTCCTTGACGGTGTACTTTGTCACCAGTCGCATCCTCTTATCTACTTCACCCGCAAAATGCCATCGGCAGATACGAGAGTGGCATCGTCCGCACCAGCGCACTGAAACATGGGATAAGCTCTGGCCTGCAGAGGCTGGACACGACGGCGCAACCACGTGTGAATGAGGGCGACGCCTCCCTCTTCTTTACCTATGCAACTCTCGAGGTTGCAGACGCGCTTATATAGCACTTCCATCTCCTCGGACTCTCCAGGCATCACTATGTTCTTCTAGGAACGCCTCCTCTTGCACGGCGTGGCGGGATTGAAAGGTGCAAGTCCGTAGCGCTCTCCGTCGGCCTTCTGGTTGCGGATGTTGAACCACTTGTCTCTCCACCCTTGGACAGACCCCGTGAGCTTGATGTCAAAATACGTAGCGGAGGAGTCGACATAAACTCCGCAGCCACCTACGTCGTAGACTAACGAGCCAGAAGCTGACTGAAGCTTTAACTGAAAAAGTCTCTTGAAGAGACCAAAGTGTGGCTCGACTCCGAGCCAGCACTCGCAAAGCGGGATGTAGCATGCAATGTGAAGGATAGAGTTTGGGGACACTGATGAAGTTGGCGTCCATAAAAACAAAGAAGGCCCCTGACAAAGGGATACAGGGGCAAAGACAGACCGCGGATGATGAACGTGAGGAACATCACCTAGAAACAGGATGGAGGACGCGGAGTTACCTCGTGAGCAGGCACTCGCGAAATTGTCTTCGGCGCGAGGAAGAACTCCATCTTGGCACAGGAGATGAAGCTCAGAGACCTTGATGATGGATGCGTGCCACACACCATTGGTGGCGCAGGTTCCCGCAACCTTTTTCTTGCCGGCGCCGGCGATGCTGGTACCCACGATGGCGGAGCCGCCCTTGTTCTTGGTGATGACGGTGGCGGCAGCAGACCAAGTGACGGCGCCTCCTTTGTTCTTCCCCATCTTGTGATGGCGGTGTGAACGGAGGAAATAGCTCGGGAATACGCGGAGTTGGTCCAGCACCACGAAGAGGACAAGCTCTAGAGCACAGAAAGCAGTGGCATTGGCGATGGAAGCACAAGCAGAGAAAGGGCAGATGGGAAAATTACCGCAGCCGCGCTGCTACTTAACCCCTTGCGGATACACTCCAACGGCCAGCAGAAACCCTACTAGGCGCGTGGCGCACATCGTGGTCGACACGTGGAGAAACCAAGACACGAACCGTCCCCCACTATCTCCATTACGCGCGGAAATCGAGGAGACGCAGTTAAAACGGAAGATTATGCACACCCGGTCAAATCGAAGTCAGAAAGTGGGACCCACCGCTCGTCACGTCCCGTCAAAACCGCTCACGCGGGCAACTGAGGTCATCGCATCATCAGCACTGATGTCATCAGCATCAGCAACTGAAATTTTGACTGCTTTAGTCCTTGCTCGAGGCTTCGACTCCACCAAACACTCGGGCGCTACTCCCATAGGGAGCGCTAGTCGCGCACCCTATGATTCTTTTTATGCAGGTACATGAACATTCAGAGCATACCCAACCACTCGAATCTTCGATTCGATTATGGATCATGGGTTACTCCCATAGAGAGTGCCAGAAGCAAATTCGACTGAAACAAGCAACAAAACACGATACCAGTCGCAAAAGTTCTTTAGTCCCTACCTGAGTCTTCGACTCAACCAGGCACTAGGGGGCTACTCCCATAGGGAGCGCTGGTCGCGCACCCTTTGATTATTTGTACATTGCACTGTGTGTTGATAACATCCACACTCGAATGCTACGATGACTCCGCCTCATACTTTCCCTACAAAGAGACTGCGTCTCCCGGGTCACCCGAATCATCTCTGCGATGACAAAATTCGGAGGCCGCGCTTACAACGTGAAGATAAGACCTGAATAAGGCCTGGCAACGCATCTGCTGTGCACTACCAAAAACATATCCGTGCCTACAGGTACGATGAACATGCCTTGATGGACGCATCGAGTGCTCACACCCATACACTGGAATTCGACTCCTGTAAGACCTCCACGGCCTGAGTCGAATTACGCCAACACTTTTCCAAATTCGAGTCTGGGGACTCGAGTTGGAGTAGATTGCGTTGTTTCGCCCTAAGGAAGTTAACTAACACTGATGGATCAGTTAAATCAGGCACGTATCAACAATCCCTATGACACGGACAGAACACTCGAAGAAAGCTCAGTCATGCACTCGAAAGGCTTCATAAAGTCCATAGTCGAATCTGTGATTCCACTAGACACTCGGGGGCTACTGACATGGGTATACCCTACAGGTACTCGAGTTTGGTACATATGGCCTAGATACAGCGGAAGCCCACGGCTTTGCCAAGGCCCAAATGGAAAACTCGAGTGGCCCACGGACACTCGATTGCTTGCGAGACAAGAAGCTAAAGATAGAAAGTTTAAAGGGAAAACCCTAACATGTAACCAACTTGACCTGCTACCCGAGACCCAGCCTATTGTTGTCTACGCACTTCTATTCTTGTAGACAATTGTTGGGCCCCCAAGTGCAGAGGTTTGTAAAACAGCAGCAAGTTTTCCCTTAAGTGGATCACCCAAGGTTTGTCGAACTCAGGGAGGAAGTGGTCAAAGGTATCCCCTCTCAAGCAACCCTGCAATCAAGATACAAGAAGTCTCTTGTGTCCCCAACACACCCAATACACTTGTCAGGTGTATAGGTGCACTAGTTCGGCGAAGAGATAGTGAAATACAAGTGGTATACATAACTATAAGTGGTAACGGTGATAGAAAATAGCTTGATAGCATGGAAGAAACTAAAGGCAAACTGAAATAAAGATGGAAGCAAGCAAACATGTAACAGATCTAGTTGCAAACGGTGTTTCAATGCTTAGGAAACAAGGCCCAGGGATCATACTTTCACTAGTGAACACTCTCTCATATAAATATCTTCTCTTTATGATACTACTCTAAACTACTCTCAAACTTGTTTTTTTCATATCTCTCAAACTTGTATCGGGTCTTAGGGTTGCTTTAAATCGCCCTAGAACCCCAACACTGTGGACATTAGCTCATTAAAACAGCCATAAAACACGAAAACGACGAGTTTTTGTTCATATCTCTCAAACTTGTATTGGGTCTTATGGTCGTTGTAAATCGCCCCGCAACCCCAAAACTATGGGCAATAACTCATGAAAACGGCCATAAAACAAGAAAATGATGAGTTTTTGGTAATGTCTCTCAAAGTTGTAAATCACCCTAAAACACTAAAAATGTGGGCAGTAGCTCATGAAAACGGACATAAAATGTGAAAACGATGAGTTTTGCTCATATCTCTCAAACATGTACTGGGACTTACGGTCATTGTAAATCGCACTGGAACCCCAGAACTATGGGAAATTTCTCATGAAAATGGCTATAAAACACGAAAATGATGAGTTTTTAGTCATATCTATCAAAACATATATAGAGTCTCATGGTTGCTATAAATCGCCTTGGAATCCCAAAACTATGGGCAATTACTAATGAAAACGGCCATAAAATGCGAAAATGGTAAGTTTTTGGTCAAATATCTCAAACTTGTATCGGGTCTAACGGTCGTTGTAAATCGCCCTTGAACCCCAAAACTGTGGGGAATTTCTCGTGAAAACGGCCATAAAACACGAAAGAACGAGTTTTGGGTCATTTCAATCAAACATTTATCGAGTCTTACGGTCATTTTAAATCGCCCTAGAACCCCAAAACTGTGGACATTAGCTTATTAAAACGGCCATAAAACACGAAAACGACGAGTTTTTGGTCATTTCTCGAAAACATGTATCTGGTCATACGATTGCTGTAAATCGCCTTGCAATCCCGAAACTATGGGCAATAGCTTATGAATACGACCATAAAATGCGAAAACGACGAGTTCTTGTCATATCTCTCAAACTGTATCAGGTCTTCGGGTCATTTTAAATCGTCTTAGAACCCCAAAATTGTGGACATTAACTCATAAAAACGGCCATAAAACACGAAAATGACGAGTTTTTGTTCATATGTCTCAAACTTGTATCGGGTCTTAGGATCGTTTTAAAACGCCCTTGAACCCCAGAATTGTCGGCAATAGCTAATGAAAACAACCATAAAACACGAAAATGATGAGTTTTTGGTCATGTCTCTCAAAGTTGTAAATCACCCTAGAACACCAAAAATGTGGGCAATAGCTCATGAAAACGGCCGTAAAACATGAAAACGACGAGTGTTGGTCATATCTCTCAAACATGTACCGGGTCTTACGGTCATTGTAAATCGCCCTGGAATCCTAGAACTGTGGGCAATAGCTCATGAAAACGGCCATCAAACACGAAAATGATGAGTTTTTAGTCATATCTATCAAAACATATATTAGGTCTTATGGTTGCTGTAAATCGCCTTGGAATCCCGAAACTGTAAGCAATAGCTCATGAAAACAGCCATAAAAAGGGAAAATGATGAGTTTTTGGTCAAAAATCTCAAACTTGTATCGGGTCTAATGGTCGTTGTAATTCGTCCTTGAACCCCAAAACTATGGGCAATTGCTCGTGAAAACGACCGAAAAAACACGAAACAACGAGTTTTTGGTCATTTCTCTGAAACATGTATTGGGTCTTAAGGTCGAATCCTGAAACTATGGGGAATAGCTCATGAATACGGCCATCAAATGCGAAAGCGACGAGTTTTTTCCATATCTCTCAAACTTGTATCGGGTCTTAGGGTTGTTTTAAATCGCCCTAGAACCCCAAAACTGTGCACGTTAGCTCATTAAAACGGCCATAAAACACGAAAACGACGAGTTTTTGGTCACTTCTCTAAAACATGTATCGGGTCTTACGGTTGCTGTAAATCGCCTTGGAATCCGGAAACTATGGGCAATAGCTCATGAAAACGGCCATAAAACGCGAAAATGATGAGTTTTTGGTCAAATCTCTAAAACTTGTATCGGGTCTAACGGTCATTGTAAATCGCCCTTAAACCCCAAAACTGTGGGCAATTGCTCATGAATACGGTCCTAAAACACGAAAGCGACGAGTTTTTTTTCAAATCTCTCAAACTTGTCTCGGGTCTTAGGGTTGTTTAAATCGCCCTAGAACCCCAAAACTGTGGTCATTATCTCATTAAAACGGCCATAAAACACGAAAATGACGAGTCTTTGTTCATATCTCTCAAACTTGTATCGGGTCTTACGGTCATTGTAAATCCCCCGCAACCCCAAAACAATGGGCAATAACTCATGAAAACAGCCATAAAACACGAATATGATGAGTTTTTGGTCATGTCTCTCAAAGTTGTATCATGTCTTAGGGTTGTTTTAAATCGCCTAGAACCCCAAAACTGTACGGTTAGCTCATTAAAACAGCCATAAAACACGAAATGACGAGTTTTGGTCACTTCTCTAAAACATGTATCGGGTCTTACGGTTCTTTGTAAATCGCCTTGGAATCCGGAAAACTATGGAATAGCTCATGAAAGCGGCCATAAAACGCGAAAATGATGAGTTTTTGGTCAAATCTCTCAAACTTGTATCGGGTATAACGGTCATTGTAAATCGCCCTTAAACCCCAAATTTGTGGGCAATTGCTCATGAATACGGCCCTAAAACACGAAAGCAACGAGTTTTTTTCAAATCTCTCAAACTTGTATCGGGTCTTAGGGTTGTTTTAAATCGCCCTAGAACCCCAAAACTATGGACATTATCTCATTAAAACGGCCATAAAACACGAAAATGACGAGTCTTTGTTCATATCTCTCAAACTTGTATCGGGTCTTACGGTCATTGTAAATCCCCCGCAACCCCAAAACAATGGGCAATAACTCATGAAAACAGCCATAAAACACGAAAATGATGAGTTTTTGGTCATGTCTCTCAAAGTTTAAATCACCCTACAACACCAAAAATGTGGGCAATAGCTCCTGAAAACGGCCGTAAAACATGAAAACGACGAGTGTTGGTCATATCTCTCAAACATGTACCGGGTCTTACGGACATTGTAAATCGCCCTGGAATCCTAGAACTGTGGGCAATAGCTCATGAAAACGGCCATCAAACACGAAAATGATGAGTTTTTAGTCATATCTATCAAAACATATATTAGGTCTTATGGTTGCTGTAAATCGCCTTGGAATCCCGAAACTGTAAGCAATAGCTCATTAAAACAGCCATAAAAAGCGAAAATGATGAGTTTTTGGTCAAAAATCTCAAACTTGTATCGGGTCTAACGGTCGTTGTAATTCGTCCTTGAAACCCAAAACTGTGGGCAATTGCTCGTGAAAACGGCCGAAAAAACACGAAACAACGAGTTTTTGGTCATTTCTCTGAAACATGTATTGGGTCTTAAGGTCGAACCCTGAAACTATGGGGAATAGCTCATGAATACGGCCATCAAATGCGAAAGCGACGGGTTTTTTCCATATCTCTCAAACTTGTATCGGGTCTTAGGGTTGTTTTAAATCGCCCTAGAACCCCAAAACTGTGCACGTTAGCTCATTAAAACGGCCATAAAACACGAAAACGACGAGTTTTTGGTCACTTCTCTAAAACATGTATCGGGTCTTACGGTTGCTGTAAATCGCCTTGGAATCCGGAAACTATGGGCAAGAGCTCATGAAAACGGCCATAAAACGCGAAAATGATGAGTTTTTGGTCAAATCTCTCAAACTTGTATCGGGTCTAACGGTCATTGTAAATCGCCCTTAAACCCCAAAACTGTGGGCAATTGCTCATGAATACGGCCCTAAAACACGAAAGCGACGTGTTTTTTTTCAAATCTCTCAAACTTGTCTCGGGTCTTTGGGTTGTTTTAAATCGCCCTAGAACCCCAAAACTGTGGACATTATCTCATTAAAACGGCCATAAAACACGAAAATGACGAGTCTTTGTTCATATCTCTCAAACTTGTATCGGGTCTTACGGTCATTGTAAATCCCCCGCAACCCCAAAACAATGGGCAATAACTCATAAAAACAGCCATAAAACACGAAATGATGAGTTTTTGGTCATGTCTCTCAAAGTTGTAAATCACCCTAGAACACCAAAAATGTGGACAATAGCTCATGAAAACGGCCGTAAAACATGAAAACGACGAGTGTTGGTCATATCTCTCAAACATGTACCGGGTCTTATGGTCATTGTAAATCGCCCTGGAATCCTAGAACTATGGGCAATAGCTCATGAAAACGGCCATCAAACACGAAAATGATGAGTTTTTAGTCATATCTATCAAAACATATATTAGGTCTTATGGTTGCTGTAAATCGCCTTGGAATCCCGAAACTGTAAGCAATAGCTCATTAAAACTGCCATAAAAAGAGAAAATGATGAGTTTTTGGTCAAAAATCTCAAATTTGTATCGGGTCTAACGGTCGTTGTAATTCGTCCTTGAACCCCAAAACTGTGGGCAATTGCTCGTGAAAACGGCCGAAAAAACACGAAACAACGAGTTTTTGGTCATATCTCTCAAACTTGTATCGGGACTTAGGGTTGTTTTAAATCGCCCTAGAACCCCAAAATTGTGCACGTTAGCTCATTAAAACGGCCATAAAACACGAAAACGACAAGATTTTGGTCACTTCTCTAAAACATGTATCGGGTCTTACGGTTGCTGTAAATCGCCTTGGAATCCGGAAACTATGGGCAAGAGCTCATGAAAACGGCCATAAAACGCGAAAATGATGAGTTTTTGGTCAAATCTCTCAAACTTGTATCGGGTCTAACGGTCATTGTAAATCGCCCTTAAACCCCAAAACTGTGGGCAATTGCTCATGAATACGGCCCTAAAACACGAAACCGACGAGTTTTTTTTCAAATCTCTCAAACTTGTCTCGGGTCTTAGGGTTGTTTTAAATCGCCCTAGAACCCCAAAACCGTGGACATTATCTCATTAAAGCGGCCATAAAACACGAAAATGACGAGTCTTTGTTCATATCTCTCAAACTTGTATCGGGTCTTACGGTCATTGTAAATCCCCCGCAACCCCAAAACAATGGGCAATAACTCAGAAAAACAGCCATAAAACACGAAAATGATGAGTTTTTGGTCATGTCTCTCAAAGTTGTAAATCACCCTAGAACACCAAAAATGTATGCAATAGCTCATGAAAACGGCCGTAAAACATGAAAACGACGAGTGTTGGTCATATCTCTCAAACATGTACCGGGTCTTACGGTCATTGTAAATCATACAGAATCCTAGAACTGTGGGCAATAGCTCATGAAAACGGCCATCAAACACGAAATGATGAGTTTTAGTCATATCTATCAAAACATATATTAGGTCTTATGGTTCTGTAAATCGCCTTGGAATCCGAAGCTAAGCAATAGCTCATTAAAACAGCCATAAAAAGCGAAAATGATGAGTTTTTGGTCAAAAATCTCAAACTTGTATCGGGTCTAACGGTAGTTGTAATTCGTCCTTGAACCCCAAAACTGTGGGCAATTCCTCGTGAAAACGGCCGAAAAAACACGAAACAACGTGTTTTTGGTCATTTCTCTGAAACATGTATTGGGTCTTAAGGTCGAACCCTGAAACTATGGGGAATAGCTCATGAATACGGCCATCAAATGCGAAAGCGACGGGTTTTTTCCATATCTCTCAAACTTGTATCAGGTCTTAGGGTTGTTTTAAATCGCCCTAGAACCCCAAAACTGTGCACGTTAGCTCATTAAAACGGCCATAAAACACGAAAACGACGAGTTTTTGGTCACTTCTCTAAAACATGTATCGGGTCTTACGGTTGCTGTAAATCGCCTTGGAATCCGGAATCTATGGGCAAGAGCTCATGAAAACGGCCATAAAACGCGAAAATGATGAGTTTTTGGTCAAATCTCTCAAACTTGTATCGGGTCTAACGGTCATTGTAAATCGCCCTTAAACCCCAAAACTGTGGGCAATTGCTCATGAATACGGCCCTAAAACACGAAAGCGACGTGTTTTTTTTCAAATCTCTCAAACTTGTCTCGGGTCTTAGGGTTGTTTTAAATCGCCCTAGAACCCCAAAACTGTGGTCATTATCTCATTAAAACGGCCATAAAACACGAAAATGACGAGTCTTTGTTCATATCTCTCAAACTTTTATCGGGTCTTACGGTCATTGTAAATCCCCCGCAACCCCAAAACAATGGGCAATAACTCATGAAAACAGCCATAAAACACGAAAATGATGAGTTTTTGGTCATGTCTCTCAAAGTTGTAAATCACCCTAGAACACCAAAAATATGGGCAATAGCTCATGAAAACGGCCGTAAAACATGAAAACGACGAATGTTGGTCATATCTCTCAAACATGTACCGGGTCTTACGGTCATTGTAAATCGCCCTGGAATCCTAGAACTGTGGGCAATAGCTCATGAAAACGGCCATCAAACACGAAAATGATGAGTTTTTAGTCATATCTATCAAAACATATATTAGGTCTTATGGTTGCTGTAAATCGCCTTGGAATCTCGAAACTGTAAGCAATAGCTCATTAAAACAGCCATAAAAAGCGAAAATGATGAGTTTTTGGTCAAAAATCTCAAACTTGTATCGGGTCTAACGGTCGTTGTAATTCGTCCTTGAACCCCAAAACTGTGGGTAATTGCTCGTGAAAACGGCCGAAAACACACAAAACAACGAGTTTTTGGTCATTTCTCTGAAACATGTATTGGGTCTTAAGGTCGAACCCTGAAACTATGGGGAATAGCTCATGAATACGGCTATCAAATGCGAAAGCGACGAGTTTTTTCCATATCTCTCAAACTTGTATCATGTCTTAGGGTTGTTTTAAATCGCCCTAGAACCCCAAAACTGTGCACGTTAGCTCATTAAAACAGCCATAAAACACGAAAACGACGAGTTTTTGGTCACTTCTCTAAAACATGTATCGGGTCTTACGGTTGCTGTAAATCGCCTTGGAATCCGGAAACTATGGGAAATAGCTCATGAAAACGGCCATAAAACGCGAAAATGATGAGTTTTTGGTCAAATCTCTCAAACTTGTATCGGGTATAACGGTCATTGTAAATCGCCCTTAAACCCCAAATTTGTGGGCAATTGCTCATGAATACGGCCCTAAAACACGAAAGCAACGAGTTTTTTTCAAATCTCTCAAACTTGTATCGGGTCTTAGGGTTGTTTTAAATCGCCCTAGAACCCCAAAACTATGGACATTATCTCATTAAAACGGCCATAAAACACGAAAATGACGAGTCTTTGTTCATATCTCTCAAACTTGTATCGGGTCTTACGGTCATTGTAAATCCCCCGCAACCCCAAAACAATGGGCAATAACTCATGAAAACAGCCATAAAACACGAAAATGATGAGTTTTTGGTCATGTCTCTCAAAGTTTAAATCACCCTACAACACCAAAAATGTGGGCAATAGCTCCTGAAAACGGCCGTAAAACATGAAAACGACGAGTGTTGGTCATATCTCTCAAACATGTACCGGGTCTTACGGACATTGTAAATCGCCCTGGAATCCTAGAACTGTGGGCAATAGCTCATGAAAACGGCCATCAAACACGAAAATGATGAGTTTTTAGTCATATCTATCAAAACATATATTAGGTCTTATGGTTGCTGTAAATCGCCTTGGAATCCCGAAACTGTAAGCAATAGCTCATTAAAACAGCCATAAAAAGCGAAAATGATGAGTTTTTGGTCAAAAATCTCAAACTTGTATCGGGTCTAACGGTCGTTGTAATTCGTCCTTGAAACCCAAAACTGTGGGCAATTGCTCGTGAAAACGGCCGAAAAAACACGAAACAACGAGTTTTTGGTCATTTCTCTGAAACATGTATTGGGTCTTAAGGTCGAACCCTGAAACTATGGGGAATAGCTCATGAATACGGCCATCAAATGCGAAAGCGATGAGTTTTTTCCATATCTCTCAAACTTGTATCGTGTCTTAGGGTTGTTTTAAATCGCCCTAGAACCCCAAAACTGTGCACGTTAGCTCATTAAAACAGCCATAAAACACGAAAACGACGAGTTTTTGGTCACTTCTCTAAAACATGTATCGGGTCTTACGGTTGCTGTAAATCGCCTTGGAATCCGGAAACTATGGGAAATAGCTCATGAAAACGGCCATAAAACGCGAAAATGATGAGTTTTTGGTCAAATCTCTCAAACTTGTATCGGGTATAACGGTCATTGTAAATCGCCCTTAAACCCCAAAACTGTGGGCAATTGCTCATGAATACGGCCATAAAACACGAAAGCAACGAGTTTTTTTCAAATCTCTCAAACTTGTATCGGGTCTTAGGGTTGTTTTAAATCGCCCTAGAACCCCAAAACTATGGACATTATCTCATTAAAACGGCCATAAAACACGAAAATGACGAGTCTTTGTTCATATCTCTCAAACTTGTATCGGGTCTTACGGTCATTGTAAATCCCCCGCAACCCCAAAACAATGGGCAATAACTCATGAAAACAGCCATAAAACACGAAAATGATGAGTTTTTGGTCATGTCTCTCAAAGTTTAAATCACCCTACAACACCAAAAATGTGGGCAATAGCTCCGAAAGCGGTAGTAAAACATGAAAGCAGCGAGTGTTGGTCATATCTCTCAAACATGTAGGTCTTACGGACATTGTAAATCGCATACGAATCCTAGAACTGTGGGCAATAGCTCATGAAAACGGCCATCAAACACGAAAATGATGAGTTTTTAGTCATATCTATCAAAACATATATTAGGTCTTATGGTTGCTGTAAATCGCCTTGGAATCCAAAGCTAAGCAATAGCTCATTAAAACAGCCATAAAAAGCGAAAATGATGAGTTTTTGGTCAAAAATCTCAAACTTGTATCGGGTCTAACGGTCGTTGTAATTCGTCCTTGAAACCCAAAACTGTGGGCAATTGCTCGTGAAAACGGCCGAAAAAACACGAAACAACGAGTTTTTGGTCATTTCTCTGAAACATGTATTGGGTCTTAAGGTCGAACGCTGAAACTATGGGGAATAGCTCATGAATACGGCCATCAAATGCGAAAGCGACGAGTTTTTTCCATATCTCTCAAACTTGTATCGGGTCTTAGGGTTGTTTTAAATCGCCCTAGAACCCCAAAACTGTGCATGTTAGCTCATTAAAACGGCCATAAAACACGAAAACGACGAGTTTTTGGTCACTTCTCTGAAACATGTATCGGGTCTTACGGTTTCTCTAAATCGCCTTGGAATCCTGAAACTATGGGCAATAGCACATGAATACGGCCATAAAACACGAAAACGATGAGTTTTTTTATCATATCTCTCAAACTCTATCGGGTCTTAGGATCCTTTTAAATCGCCCTAGAACCCCGAAACTGTGGACATTAGCTCATTAAAACAGCCATAAAACATGAAAACGACGAGTTTCTGTTCATATCTCTCAAACTTGTAACAGGTCTTAGGGTCGTTTTAAATCGCCCTTGAACCCCAAAATTGTGGGCAATAGCTAACGAAAACAACCATAAAACACGAAAAAGACGAGTTTTTGTTCGTATCTCTCAAACTTGTACCGGGTCTTACGGTCGTTGTAAATCTCCCTGCAACCCCAAAACTATGGGCAATAACTCATGAAAATGGCAATAAAACACGAAAATGATGAGTTTCATGTCTCTCAAAGTTGTAAATCACCCGAGGACACCAAAACTGTGGGTAATTGCTCATGAAAACGGCCATAAAATGTGAAAACAATGATTGTTGGTCATATCTCTCAAACATGTACCGGATCTTACAGTCATTGTAAATCGCCCTAGAACCCCAGAACTATGGGCAATTTCTCATGAACACGACTATACAACACGAAAATGACGAGTTTTACTCATATCTATCAAAACATATATTAGGTCTTATGGTTGCTGCAAATCTCCTTGGAATCCCGAAACTATAAGCAATAGCTCATGAAAACAGCCATAAAATGCGAAAATGATGAGTTCTTGGTCAAATCTCTCAAACTTGTGTCGGGTTTGACGGTTGTTGTAAATCGCCTTGAACCCCAAAACTATGGGCAAATTCTCATGAATACGGCCATAAAACGCGAAAGCGGCGAGTTTTTTTTCATATCTCTCAAACTTGTATCGGGTCTTAGGGTTGTTATAAATCGCCCTAGAACCCCAATACTATGCACATTAGCTCATTAAAACGGCCATAAAACACGAAAACGACGAGTTTTTGTTCATATCTCTCAAACTTGTAACGGGTCTTATGGTCGTTAAAAATTGCCCCGCAACCCCAAAACTATGGGCAATAACTCATGAAAACGGCCATAAAACACGAAAATGATGAGATTTTGGTCATGTCTCTCAAAGTTGTAAATCACCCTAGAACACCAAAAATGTGGGCAATAGCTCATGAAAACGGCCATAAAATGTGAAAACGAAGAGTTTTAGTCATATCTCTCAAACATGTACCGGGACTTACGGTCATTGTAAATCGCACTGGAACCCCAGAACTGTGTGAAATTTCTCATGAAAATGGCTATAAAACACGAAAATGACGAGTTTTTAGTCATATCTATCAAAACATATATAGGGTCTCACGGTTGCTGTAAATCACCTTGGAATCCCGAAACTGTGGGCAATAGCTCATGAAAACGGCTATAAAACGCGAAAATGGTAAGTTTTTTGTCAAATCTCTCAAACTTGTATCGGGTCTAATGGTCGTTGTAAATCGCCCTTGAACCCCAAAACTGTTGAGAAATCCTCATGAAAACAGCCATAAAACACGAAACAACGAGTTTTTGGTCATTTCAATCAAACATTTATCGGGTCTTACGGTCATTTTAAATTAATTCCCTAGAACCCCCAAACTCTTGATATTAGCTTATTAAAACGGCCACAAAACATGAAAATGACAAGGTTTTGGTTATTTCTCTAAAACATGTATTGGGTCTTACGATTGCTATAAATCGCCTTGGAATCCCACAACTATGGGCAATAGCTCATGAATACGGCCCTAAAACGCGAAAACGATGAGTTTTTGTCATATCTCACAAACTGTATCAGGTCTTAGGATCACTTTAAATCGCCCTAGAATCCCAAAACCATGGACATTAGCTCATTAAAACGGCGATAAAACACGAAAATGAAGAGGTTTTGTTCATATCTCTCAAATTTGTATCGGGTCTTAGGGTAGATTTAAATTGCCCTAGAACCCCAAAATTGTGGGCAATAGCTAATGAAAACGACAATAAAACACGAAAACGACGAGTTTTTGTTCATATCTCTCAAACTTGTATCGGGTCTTATGGTCGTTGTAAATCGCCCTGCAACCCCAAAACTATGGGCAATAACTCATGAAAACAGCCATAAAACACGAAAATGATGAGTTTTTGGTCATGTCTCTCAAAGTTGTAAATCACCCTAGAACACCAAAATTGTGGGTAATAGCTAATGAAAACAGCCATAAAACGTGAAAACGATGAGTTTTGGTCATATCTCTCAAACATGTATCGGGTCTTACGGTCATTGTAAATCGCCCTGGAACCCAAGAAATGTGGGCAATTTCTCATGAAAACGACTATAAAACAACGAAAATGACGAGTTTTTAGTTATATTTATGAAAACATATATCAGGTCTTATAGTTGTTGTAAATTGCCTTGGAATCTTGATACTGTGGGCAATATCTCATAAAACAACCATAAAACGCGAAAATGATTAGTGTTTGGTCAAATCTCTCAAACTTGTATCGGGTCTGACGGTTCATTGTAAATCACCCGAGGACACCAAAACTATGGGCAATAGCTCATGAAAATGGCCATAAAATGTGAAAACGATGAGTTTTAGTCATATCTCTCAAACATGTATTGGGTCTTACGGTCAATGTAAATCACCCTGGAACCCCAGAACTGTGGGCAATTTCTCATGAAAATGGCTATAAAACACGAAAATGAAGAGTTTTTAGTCATATCTATCAAAACATATATAGGGTCTCATGGTTGCTGGAAATCACCTTTGAATCCTGAAAGTGTGGGCAATGTCTCATAAAAACGGCCATAAAACGCGAAAATGGTAAGTTTTTGGTCAAATCTCTCAAACTTGTATCGGGTCTGACGGTCGTTGTAAATCGCCCTTGAACCCCAAAACTGTGGGCAATTGCTCGTGAAAACGGCGATAAAACACGAAACAACGAGTTTTTGGTCATTTCAATCAAACATTTATCGGGTCTTACGGTCATTTTAAATTTCCCTAGAACCCCAAAACTCTAGATATTAGCTTATTGAAACGGCCACAAAACGCGAAAATGACGAGTTTTTGGTTATTTCTCTAAAACATGTATTGGGTCTTACGGTTGCTATAAATCGCCTTGGAATCCCACAACTATGGGCAATAGCTCATGAATATGGCCCTAAAACGCGAAAACGATGAGTTTTTGTCATATCTCACAAACTGTATCAGGTCTTAGGATCATTTTAAATCGCCCTAGAACCCCAAAACCGTGGACATTAGCTCATTAAAATGGCCATAAAACACGAAAATGAAGAGTTTTTGTTCATATCTCTCAAACTTGTATCGGGTCTTAGGGTAGTTTTAAATTGCCCTAGAACCCCAAAATTGTGGGCAATAGCTAATCAAAACAACCATAAAACACGAAAACGATGAGTTTTTGTTCATATCTCTCAAACTTGTATCGGGTCTTATGGTCGTTATAAATCGCCCTGCAACTCCAAAACTATGGGCAATAGCTCTTGAAAACAGACAAAAAAGTGAAAACGATGAGTTTTGTGAAGGAGATATGCCCTAGAGGCAAATAATAAATAGGTTTTTATTGTCATATCTCAATTAGTTTATAATAGCTTCATATTGTGCTATAACTGTGCGAAGTAGAAACATTGGTACAGGTGTGGTATGAAACAACAAAGTCCCTAGTAGCCTCTATTCATACTAGTTCGTTGGTCACAAAGATTATCTAGGTTTCAAGATCATGGGCATTTATGCCGACTGACAACGAGATCATATTATTGGAGAATGATGTGATTGGACAATCCTCAAAGGATTGCAACACGATCAAGTCATATAGTTCATTGTTGCAACAGCTATACCTAGACTCCTTCTCCTTAGACCGTGAGCTCATATTACTCACTGTTTCCCTAGGCTGCTTAGACTGCATCAACTGTCATCTGGTAATACGGTGGCCATAAAGGTGTATGTTGGGTATTCCGAAGGAATAGTAGATGACATGTGACTGCAAGACCGGGATTTGTTCACCCACATGATGGATAAAGATACATACGGCCAGCTTGGTGAGATTACATCTATAAATGTTGCAACATGTGACTAGGTCACGGGGATGTAATATCACGGTAACAAGAAAACAGAACTTGTTGTGAACGAGATTGAACAAAGGTATGGGATACCAATGATCGGATCTCGGACAAGTTGTATCGAGAAATAAAAGGAAGAGGATGCTACATTTAGACGGTTCAAACAACATTGTCATCAGGAATGCATAGGGGTCACATGGATATCCTTGGTCCCTCTATTGATCATTGATACAGATCGTGTCTAGAGCATTCCCAAGCCGTGAGAGGATACACTTAAGGGTACAATGAGAGCGATCATTCGTAAGACGGAATCATAGTAGAGAAAGAGTGAAAGCCGGAATCGTTCCACAGAGAGATCCGAAGTTGTTCGGAGAAAGAATAAAGGACCAGAATCATTCCGGGAAAGATCTGAAGTCGTTCGGAGGAAATCGAAAGGGAACCGAAAGGTGTTTTGGGTTGAATAAGATTTTGTAATATGTATTTACATATTAGTTAATGTAATTAATATTAAATATAATATTAAAATCTAATTTGAAGGGTTGTTCTACTAATGGGCCAAACTTCCTAGTGAATAAAGGCCCATGAGGGAAAACCGGAGGAGGGAAGGGCCAAGGGCCAAGGGGCCAAGGCCCAGGCGCCCGATGGGGCCCACCCGGCCAGCCTAGGGCTGTGCGCGGGCTGGGGCCCACCCCTGGCCGGTGGCCCATGCGCCCCCATCCCCCCCTCTCCCTTGTTTAGTCCCACATGGGAAACCCAAGGGGGAGGGCACACCCCCTCCCCCTATATAAAGGGGTGCCCATGGGTGGGATTGACACACCAATATTTGGAGAAGTCCTTTGGTTGACTTTTTCCTTCTCTCTCCCTCTCTCTATACCTTGTGACCATGGCCCCAAGTCTGGGTTGTGCGATCGAGGCTCACCTACAGTACGCCGTTGCGCTGCAGGGATTCCTAGCCGGATATCAAATTCCGCACTCCCGGCGGGATCGGGGAGCCGGAGGTCTCATCATGCACCGGATGTGTACGCTGGCGACAAAGAGACTAGCGATCTTGGACGAGCAGTGCGAAAGTCTGGGCCTTCTGGTCGGCAATTGCACGGTTCTGGTTGGCTAACTCCCTAGCATTGTCCAGCTCCTGCTGTCGGTCATGAAGCAAGAAGTCAAGGTTCTCCACTTGACGCTTCAACTCTGGGTGACTTGGCATCTCCATAGGCATTCCCATGAAGTCACGTCTTGCATAGTGGCAAAAACGGGTTCCTTGAATCTTGTTGACGCTGAGGGCACATAGACGTGCGAGAGCTTCATGCATTGCCCTGGCTAATCCATCTAGCCAGTTGTTCTCTCTCACAGAGAACTGAATTCTCCCGGAAGTTGGTTCTTCAATGCTTCCTCAAAGATCTACGGTGACTAGCCATTGTAGGTCTCCTCCTGGGGGTCCTGGAAGTTGAGCTCCAAGAAACTCCGGATGTGGGCGTCCTAGAAATTCTGACAGTGAATCCAGATCCCTCTCGAAGATCAGCTGACCTCCGTTTCCCAACTGGTAAAACTTGCTAAACTGAGTCTCCATCTACAAGAATTTAGGATGAGGAAATTAGTGAAGTGATCAAGTGTGTCAAATTTTAAGTAGTAATGTAAGAATTTTGAGGAACATGTATTTTTGAGAAAGAATGAGTTCACAAGGGTAAGAGAGGAAATAGTTTTTCGTAAATACTCACTTTGGTTTTGAAGCTAGGTTTTTGGTTTGGACATCCATTCTAACTAGGGTCTCCTATGGTCAGGATGGCTCTGATACCAACTTGTCAACAACCGGATTTTTAATCCCAGATGCCCGTTATGCCATACCTCGCAATCCCAGGATTACCATTTTTGCGAGACATAACAGATTGGATATCATAGTACATCATCCATTACAAACCATACATAAGGTTTTACACAAATAAGGATCTCATGATCCAGTCTTTAATACAACAAGCAGCGAAAATAAACGATAGCGTAGCGGTGGGGTCCATCTTCAGGGGCACAGGCAATGCTGACGAAGGCAGATAGTCCTAGTTGTCATAGCCGTCCTGATGACCATCATCTTGATAATCTCCTTCATAGTCTGGCCATGATAATAGCCAGGGACAAAATCCATGAGTACTCTTTAAGTACTCGCAAACTACTACTAGCAAGGGTTCTAATCTTAAGTTAAAGTAAGGAATTTAAAGAATAACTATCAAATTAAGTTTGAAACCTAAGCTGAGTTCTGAAACAAGAAAAGATAAAATAAAAGTCTAGAATCACTTAAGTTGGGAAGCTATTTTCATCTACACAACCCTGTTGTGGTCAAGTCAAGGTTCATCATTCATCTCCAGTTATTTAGAAAACATCTGACAACGAAACAGTATGGCCATTCCAACTGTCCATAACCGCGGACACGGCTATTCGAATAGTTTGACACTCTGCAGAGGTGGTACACTTTCACCACAAGATTCGATACATCTGTCAGGGATACCCTGAATCATCATACTTAGTATGCAGATAATCAAACATAACCTTCCCTTTACACACCCTAGTATAAGCACCTCTCCTATGAGCATGGCCTCCCAACCATGACCATCAGTCATCTTGGGCACTGCATAGGTGGACAACATTAAGAGGTAGCCTCAGCTCAAACCTCTCCCGTGAGGGAACTAATACTAATTCATATAAATTTCCAGCTAAGCCTTACCCAATTCAGGTAATGTGGTTATACGATAAAACTTGGAATGGTATCGCATCCGAATCCAACCATCAGTTTTATAAAAGGGGTTAAGTCTCATGCCTTATCATTTTCCACATCATAAACCAGTTGTGTTTCGTAACACATGTCAAAACATCTCAATAGAATGACTCATCATTCCAAGGTTTTCATAACTCATTTTCACCAAGTATTCCCATCTAAAGTGACTCAAGTTTTTGATCTACTCTAAACTACTAAGTTAAGAGTGTTCACTAAGGTGGAAAGATGGGATCAATCTCATGCCATAGAATGATATCTAAAGGTTTCTAAGTAGGTCAAGTTTTATACTTTTTATGCTACCTTCAATTTTAAGTAGATAACTTTGTATAATCTAAGGTGGGGTAAAACTTGTCCATGAGACTTGGGGCATTAATAGTAAAAAGGGGTGTGATTAAAGCATGCTTAAGGCATCTTTGCTAAACCATCTAGTTTGTTCTAGCTTGCTAACCATAGCTTGCTAAGGTAAGTTTGCAAGGGTTAGCTTGCCCTGCTAATAGTGGCTTGCCTTGGTTGGTGCAGTGGTTGAAGTTGTCTTCTTCTTCTTCTTGTTCCTGGTAGAACTCCTCCTCCTCGAAGGCTTGGTCGGTACTAGCGTCTAGAAATACATAGGGAGTGCACAGTCACCAAACAATACTTAACCTAGGCTAAGTATTATTCTAATCCACACCATTGATGATCTATTATCATCCCAAACATCATAAGTTTTAATTCAATAGTTTAAACCTTCTTATTTTGGAAAAGTAATTTCTACTCATTGAAAATTTAACTATAATTTAATATTCACCACCAAAATATGGGATCATGTGGACACATGTCCTCACCACATATTCTAACATGTGGGAATGATATTTAAAGGTTGGATCAATATTACTTTGGTTTAAGTTTATTATTTAATGATTTAAAGTGAATAGAAATGCCTATATAGCATTATTTTGGTACTAGTCCAAAGTCACTGCCTGTAAACCTTAATATTATTACATATTTGGATAGATATGATGAAATGTGATTTTTGAGAGTTGGAATCAACTCAAAAGCCAACTTGGTTGATTTTATAAAAATGTTTCAAGTTGCAAAAGCTTCTATCTTCTTATTTTTCTTAGGAGAAATCTATAACTCTAAATGAATTAAATCCAACGGGCTTGGATAGAGCTTTTCAATACCTTTCAGAAAAAATTGGTTTCATGTAATTTGGATTTGTCAAACTCATAGAATTGAATTTTGAAACACTGGACAGAAACTATATTCTAACTAAAAGAAAAATCCTAATTTGAATCTACGGGCTTGCGCGGGAAAGGAAATGGGCCGGGCCGCCTAGCTTGGCATGGGGGGGCCTCTGACAGGGGGGTCCCACTGGTCATGGTGGCATAAAATCTTGAAACGATGCAGCGTTGTGGGCCGTGCGATTAGAGGGCAGATCGACGGCTGAGGGTCGTCGTCGACGACGGACGGGTCGCCGGCGAGCTCGGTGGGGGTCTACTGGGGGCGTACCAGGGCTCCAGCGGGGTCGGCGATGCGGGCGAACAAAGTGGAAGATGACGGTGAGGCGAGGCGTGGTCGCGGTGGAGCTTGGGGTGCCCGGAATCAACGGCACCCTTCTTCTCCAGAGGCGGCGGCTCCGGCTGCAATTCCGGCGAGCTGCTGCTCCACTTGCTCGGGCGAGGGGTGGTTGAGGTTCAGAGAGGTGAGGGGAGTGGAATGGTGTGAGTCTTTAGTGCTGGGGAGTGCTCCTTTTATAGGCTCGACGGTGAGACCGAGGGCGGTGGTATCGGTCGGGTGAGGTGGCACTCGAGAGGCGGCGGTGTCCACGGCGGTGGCTGTGGGGCTTTGGGCGGCGAACGGGGTGTCTGGGGTGTTCTCCAGGTCGAGGCGGGCTGGTGTCGAGCGGCGGTGTCGGCTTGTGCACGCAGAGGGGCCCAGGCGGGCGCGGCTGGCATGGTCTGGTGGCACTGGGCGCGGTTTCTCCTTGGTGGTCCACGGCTGCTCTTGGCTCGGGCAAGGGACAGAGAGGGGCGGTGCGGCGTTGGCTACCTCCTAGACATGGAGAGGGAAGGGGGAGTGGTCTGCTGCGACGGTTGCAAGGTTGGCCGGCCAGGGTGGTGCTCGGCATGGCTTGGCATGGCCACTAGGGCATAGGGGATGGGCTGCAATTGCCATGGTTTGATCAAAGGGGGACAGAGGAATTAAATGGAGATCAAATGGGGGCAAAACCCTGTTCAAAACAGTGAGCTAGGATTAGAGTTAGGATTCTGCCTGCCAAGTGTTTGATGAAATGGCCGCAAGAGAAAAAGTTTTGAATTTTGAGTTCAAAAATTTTGGGTGATCTCCACTATTGCTTGGTAGTCTCTGGTTGCAAGGGTTTTGAAAATGGAGCTCAAATACATGGGTTTTGAAATAGGGGTGATCTATGCATATGCATTAGATTCAATTTTGAACTGTCATTTAAAATAGTTTACAGAAGGTTTTTAGAAGATCAAAAGGTGGGCTTTGGTACCTCATTATGTGTACTAGCAAGGGGTGTAAAGATCCAAAATTGTTTCTGTTAAGAATTGAGTACTAGGAATAGCCAAAGTAGGCATGAGAGTTAAATTTGTCAAAATGACCATTCCTTTATTTTAATTCTTTTTTATTTGATTTCTTTTAGGAAAAGTTTGGGAATGATGTAGATGATGTTTAAATCACCTAAGAAATATTTTAGAAGCAAAGGATCACACAATCATGGCAATTCAAAACAACTCCTATTTTAAATGCACACATATATGGATGCTTTCATTTTAAATTTGGAAAAGTTTTTGTTAACCCCATTTTTGGATGATTTGATCATGATAAGCTTGGATTGAAGTTTGGGATGTTACATATTGTTTGATGAAGCGGCCCGGACCGACCTTACGTGTATTCGTATGTGAGACTGGTTCCACGCTCAACATATGGCTTGTACCGTATAAGTGGCTAGCTGTTGTCTGTCTCTCATTCGATAGTTGATATAGAATTTACAACGGAGGGCCCCGAAAGGGGTGTAGTAGATACAACTATCGGATCCATGTTGTGGTTGGAAAGTTCATAGTTTAGAAACGATTCTAGTGCGAAAGCCCTAACAACCAAGTAAAACTTGCAATAGATAAAGTAGAGGCGTCTAACTTTATTTTGCAGGGGGCACATGATTATGATATGGCATTGGTCGTTGCGAAGGTGAAGTAGTTTAGTTTTCTCTTACTAAGTAGTATAGTAATAGTCATCGTTCCGATGGACGACCTGGTGGCGGCATCGTGGACTTGGCATCAAACCAAGGGCAAGATGGAGATCATGCCGGAGCACCCGATGGAGATCAAGGCGCAAGAAAGACCATATCATATCACATTATACATATGTTGTTGATACCAGTTTTCACATCTTATTGTGTGCTAGTATTTAGATACTCAACGTTAGCAAATAAGATAATCCCTATTTAATTCCAATGTTTTGTGTTCCCCTTGTGTGTGCACCACCAAGAAAGTTCTTTGGTATGTGGCGATCCAGGGTTACAGGCCTGGGTGTCAGACATATCTACGTTCGCATACAGTGGGTGTAAGCCATGTTGCATAGCGAATACACACAAGTTAGATTTGGCGAGCCTAGCACGTTAGAGAAGTGTGGCCTCGAAACACAAGAGATCGAAAGATCAAGCATGAGTCACATGGATTATGTGATTGGCATTAATGAATGTCTACCTTTGATAATGCACTGATGGTCATGACGATCGGGGGAGGTGCAGAGGATAGGGATCATGCGATCACTAAAGTTGTCCAGGGGATGACAAGTTTAGTGGAGACCAATTATAAATTGATCTCTTATTATAAACTTAGTCTAGATGTCTGTTTGCAAATATCTTAGTAGACCTTAGCCTATCCTATTGAGGTCCTTTGCGACCATGGGAATATATTGCTTAATTTGGTACTTAGCAAAAGGGTCCAACTTCATAGATTAATACCCACGCCTGAGGGATATCCTCGTAAAAGGTGATCTTCTCTGCTTGATACAATAACCATTAGGAGATAATTCGATGACTCCAGAATGTTTGTGTTTTCTCCATAATCATCCAATAAGCCATTCTCCATTCGATGGAGAGTTGGGCTACATTTTGTATTCTAAAGAATAAGGCACGTAGAGTATGAGCCGTTGGATGGGTTTTCCTCCATCATGGATGAAAAGAGATTGTTTGGAAAAACACTTAGCGATCTTACATTAGAGTTAAGAACTCTTAGAAGGGCTTGATTGCAAAAGGAGGTCATGGATGAAAAGGTATATAAGATATACAAATTATAAATGTGGTTCTTGCAAAACCCATTGTAGTTTATAAGGTATTTGATACTTATCCTGCTTTGTGAAAATAGGAGGATCTGCTTGAGAATTGCTGGTTTTGAGGCAATGTGACTTGATGACGGCAAGCAAAACAGTTGATGGCTGACATCACGTCTTTCCTCAAAGTTTGTCATTTGGATTAGTGGACTTGAATATAATTTGTAATCCTTGTATGTGTGTCTTGCTTTTGGCGAGACGATTATTCATATGAACAAGTTACCAACCAGTTTGTACTATTCTTATGAACAATACCTTATGGTCACATTATGATTACAAATAAGTCATCCCTGTCACTATGTTAATGAGAATAGTTTAAACATTTATAAAGGATTAGAATGCTAAAAGATATCCAAAGTTTAATAATGAAATGACACTATAGTTTAAGTCATTTTGGTTATTGCATGTTCTTTATGAAAGATCGGGGACGTGGATGCTTAATCTAGAGACTTTGCAAAACCATGCCTCTTGGGCAGAATGACTAAAACTCCGCATTCTGGTAAAACGGTGATATGCAAAGAAATGTTGAGTCTTATACATATTGATGTATCGCATTTTCAACAAATAGTGGAAATCATTAGTTAATTGTGGACTTAAGTGAATAAGTGTATTTACTTAATGAAACATAAAGTTTGAAATGATTTGAATTGTTCAAATGAGTTCATAACTAAATGGGACATTGAATTAACTGAATTAACAAGTCTCTTCGATTTGATCGACATGACTAAAGTATTCAAGTTATGTTTAGCATAAAAGGGACTTGTGAAAGATGTTTCACAAATTATGATAATTGAACAAATTCAAACTATGTTGAAATGTCTAAACATCATAATCAATATGTATTAGATACATATGGTATAACATTATCTCTTATCGGGGTTATAGTTATCGTTTAGAGTTAAAGATCAAAATAAGCAAACACTCATTTGAAATACAAAGGAACATCTAAAGATTCGTGGAAACAACACCATAAGTGTTATGGAAAGTTCGAGTTTCTGGAGATTTCGATAAGTCGAAATCGTGGCGAATAAACAAGTCTTTGTAAAGCATTCTTAGGAAGCTATGTATGCATCTTCCACAAAAAGAGGCAAACTTGTTGATTGTCCAAAGTTGACATGTCTTGATGAAGACACAGGTGGAAGAAAGTAAAAGATCAAAACAAGGTTTTTGACCTATAGAGTGGCGCAGCGGAATTTGTTTCGTGAATCCAAACTCTACAAATAGAGGAGAAACCAATGATAATGATCATAAAGTTTCAGTGAATACTTTTACTAAAGAAAGTAGGATTCAACTATATATTCTACAAGTTTGTGGAATTATATTATTGATTCACTTGTCATGTTTTGAAGTGGACATACCTACGAATTACAAAGAAGCGTGATGGACCCGAGTGCGAGAAATGACTAGGAGTCATAAAATCCTATATTAAGTTACATTTAAGATTGCAAAGTAACATGTAACTTGATCTTATTAAAGTAAAGAAGTTTACTTGATATTTCTGAATGACTGTAAAGTCATAAGAAGTAAATGAAACTTAATGAATGACAAAAATCTCGATTTGTCACAAGTTTGGACAAATTCAAGGAGTTGACTACAACAGTAGTGATGCTTAAGTCTTTTGTATTTACCCTAGAAATATATGGATATTAAAGTCTCGTAATTGGAATTCTCAAATTGATGATGATCAAAAAATTTTGGAATGTCCAAGATTATCGAGAGGACCTAGATTTGAGTGGGAGCAAATCAGCTTGGCTAATTCATAATATGTAGCTAACATATTTTGAGTGGGAGCTAAGTGAAATTCCTAAATCTCAAACATGAATGTCATATTTGAGTGGGAGCTAAGTGAAATCCCTAGATCTCAAACATGAACGTCATATTTGAGTGGGAGCGTGAAATCATTCTGGGATATGTGGACAACATATATGAATGATGTGATTGATGTTAATAACGTTTAAGTTAGATAAATAAGGATGTAGTTGAAGTTATTTAAAAATAAGATCTATCAAGATAGATTGGTAAGTTTAATAAACACTGAATGTCAAATGCTTCCTGGACTTGATTCTGAAAGATGTTCAGAATTGTCCTAAGCAAGATTCTGAAGAAGTTCAAAATGGAACAAGGTAAGAAAGTAGTTCTTACTATATGAAGCATTGAGTTAATATTGCAACTATGGTTGAAAGAAAGAGATGTGTTGCATCTCCTATGCCTCAGTCATAGGTTCTTCCATATAACCATGTTGTATACTCGATATAAAGTGACCCGAAGTTCTGGTTGGTAGGACAAAGTCTTAACTGTAAGAACATGTCTTTAAGTGATTCCTCAGTTGATCACTGAACCAGAATTAAGTTTTGTACTTAAATGACAAGAAGCAAAGTAAGTGGCATAGTTGCATTTCATGCACTAGTATCTACATAGATATAGAAGTACAAAGGCTTCATCTGATGTGATGTATAATGTTATGGCGGGGCTAGTTCGCTTTTAACATAGAATGATGTGTCCCAGGGCCCAGTGCCCATGAGAAAGCCCTCGAGGTTGATCTAACGTCACTATAAGCTCCTGGAATCTGGCCTCGTTCTGCTTCCATGACTATAGTATATACACAAAGGATAGCAAAGTGTGTTTCGAAGTTTAGATGACAACGGTGAAAACGACCGTCATCATAAACACTAGAAAAAAAGTCTCACTTTGTCGCCAAACAAATACTTCGACCCATTATACGATAATGGTGTGAATGTCAAAATTAGGAAGACATTAACGATTTGCAAAAGACATAATGATCTGGTAAAACAGAACATGGACATGACGTTTCCCATAAGCATGCATGATATGTAAACGCATATGGTATATGGTTTATATGAGTAAAATGCAAGCTAGGTTATTTGTACTCTAGTGCAAGTGGGAGACTGAAGGAGATATGCCCTAGAGGCAAATAATAAATAGGTTTTTATTGTAATATCTCAATTAGTTTATAATAGTTTCATATTGTGCTATAACTGTGCCAAGTAGAAACATTGGTACAAGTGTGGTATGAAACAACAAAGTCCCTAGTAGCCTCTATTCATACTAGTTCGTTGGTCACGAAGATGATCTGGGTTTCAAGATCATGGGCATTTATGACGACTGACAATGAGATCATATCATTGGAGAATGATGTGATTGGACAATCCTCAAAGGATTGCAACACGATCAAGTCATATAGTCCATTGTTGCAACATCTATACCTAGACTCCTTCTCCTTAGACCGTGATCTCATATTACTCACTGTTTCCCTAGGCTGCTTAGACTGCATCAACCGTCATTTGGTAATACGGTGGCCATAAAGGTGTATGTTGGGTATTCCGAAGGAACAGTAGATGACTTGTGACTGCAAGACTGGGATTTGTTCACCCACATGACGGGTAAAGATACATACGTCCGGCTTGGTGAGATTACATCTATAAATGTTGCAACATGTGAATAGGTCACGGGGATGTAATATCACGGTAACAAGAAAATAGAACTTGTTGTGAACGAGATTGAACAAAGGTATGGGATACCAATGATCGGATCTCGGAAAAGTTGTATCGAGAAACAAAAGGAAGAGGATGCTACATTTAGACGGTTCAAACGACATTGTCGTCAGGAATGCATAGGGGTCACATGGATATCCCTGGTCCCTCTGTTGATCATTGATACAGATCATGTCTAGAGCATTCCCAAGCCGTGAGAGGATACACTTAAGGGTACAATGAGAGCGATCATTCGTAAGACGAAATCACAGTAGAGAAAGAGTGAAAGCCGGAATCATTCTGCAGAGAGATCTGAAGTTGTTCGGAGAAAGAATAAAGGACCGGAATCATTCCGGGAAAGATCCGAAGTCGTTCGGAAGAAATCGAAAGGGAACCAAAAGGTGTTTCGGGTTGAATAAGATTTTGTAATATGTATTTACATATTAATTAATGTAATTAATATTAAAATCTAATTTGAAGGGTTATTCTACTAATGGGCCAAACTTCCTAGTGAATAAAGGCCCATGAGGGTAAACCGGAGGAGGGAAGGGCCAAGGGCCAAGGGGCCAAGGCCCAGGCAACCCAAGGGGGCCCACCCGGCAAGCCTAGGGCTGTGCGCGGGGTGGGGCCCACCCCTGGCCGGCGGCCCATGTGGCCCATGCGCCCCCTCTCCCTTGTTTAGTCCGACATGGGAAACCCAAGGGGGAGGGCACACCCCCTCCCCCTATATAAAGGGGTGCCCATGGGTGGAATTAACACGCCAATATTTGGAGAAGTCCTATGGTTGACTTTGTCCTTCTCTCTCGCTCTCTCTATACCTTGTGACCATGGCCCCAAGTTTGGGCTGTGCGATCGAGGCACACCTGTAGTACGCCATTGCATTGCAGGGATTCCTAGCCGAATATCAACTTCCGCACTCCTAGTAGGATCAGGGAGTCGGAGGTATCATCGTGCACCGGATGTGTACGAAGACACGAGGTGCAACACTTGGGGAGCTTAAATGTCGTGAGCCGGAGCTGTTGCACGATGAAGATGAAGAAGGAGCAAGGGGTGACCTGCGAGGAGCTTCGCGACCTTGAGGTCGGCTACGAGTACGACTACTTCAACCACGTTCCCCGTGGAACGTTAACCATGTACGGTCTACAAGGGTATGTATTCTCTACGCTCCGGCCGTTACTGCATTACTACATAGGTAGATCCTAGGCATGTTTCTGGGTTTCCATCGTAGGAAATTTTTTGTTTTCCACACCGATCCCCTATAGTGGTATCAGAGCCGATCTATGCGTAGGAGTGCTGTACGGCCAGTACGCACAAGTATTGTGCGGGCATTGATCCCTTAGTTGTTACCCTCTAATGTGTACTTGTTTATATCGCGGTATTGTTTGATGAAGCGGCCCAGACCGACCTTACGCCAGATTCAGATAAGTAGACTGGTTCCACGCTCAACATACGGCTTGTACCGTATAAGTGGCTAGTGGGTGTCTGTCTCTCATTCGATAGTTGATATAGCATTTACAACGGAGGGCCCCGAAAGGGGTGTAGTAGAGACAAATGTCGGATCCATGTTGTGGTTGGAAAGTTCGTAGTTTAGAAACGATTCTAGTGCGAAATCCCTAACAACCACGTAAAACTTGCAATAGATAAAGTAGGGGCGTCTAACTTTATTTTGCAAGGGGCACGTGATTATGATATGGCATTGGTCGTTGCGAAGGTAAAGTAATTTAGTTTTCTGTTACTAAGTAGTATAGTAATAGTCATCGTTCCGATGGACGACCTGGTGGCGGCGTCGTGGACTTGGCGTCAAACCAAGGGCAAGAAGGAGATCATGCCAGAGCACTCAATGGAGATCAAGGCGCAAGAAAGACCATATCATATCACATTATACATATGATGTTGATCCCAGTCTTTACATCTTATTCTGTGCTAGTATTTAGATACTCAACGGTAGCAAATAAGATAATCCTTATTTAATTCCAATGTCCCGTGTTCCCCTTGTGTGTGCACCACCAAGAAAGTTCTTCGGTATGAGGCGATCTAGGGTTACAAGCCTGGGTGTCAGACATATCTACGTTCGCATACAGTGGGTGTAAGCCATGTTGCACAGCGAATACACACAAGTTAGATTTGGCGAGCCTACCACATTAGAGAAGCGTGGCCTCAGAACACAAGAGATCGAAAGATCAAGCATGAGTCACGTGGATGATGTGATTGGCATTGTGAATGTCTACCTTTGATAATGCACTGATGGCCGTGACGATCGGGGGAGGTGCAGAGGATAGGGATCATGTGATCACTAAAGTTGTCCAGGGGATGACAAGTTTAGTGGAGACCAATTATAAATTGATTTCTTATTATAAACTTAGTCTAGATGTCTGTTTGCAAATATCTTAGTAGACCTTAGCCTATCCTATTGAGGTCCTTTGCGACCATGGGAATATATTGCTTAATTTGGTACGTAGCAAAAGGGTCCAACTTCATAGATTAATACCCACGCCTGAGGGATATCCTCGTAAAAGGTGATCTTCTCTTCTTGATACAATAACTATTAGGAGATAATTCGATGACTCCAGAATGTTTGTGTTTTCTCCATAATCATCCAATAAGCCATTCTCCATTCGATGGAGAGTTGGGCTACATTTTGTATTCTACAGAATAAGGCACATAGAGTATGAGCCGTTGGATGGGTTTTCCTCCATCATGGATGAAAAGAGATTGTTTGGAAAAACACTTAGCAATCTTGCATTAGAGTTAAGAACTCTTAGAAGGGTTTGATTGCAAAAGGAGGTCATGGATGAAAACGTATATAAGATATACAAATTATAAATGTGGTTCTTGCAAAACCCATTGCAGTTTATAAAGTATTGGATACTTATCCTGCTTTGTGAAAATAGGAGGATCTGCTTAAGAATTGCTGGTTTTGAGGCAATGTGACTTGATGACGGCAAGCAAAACAGTTGATGGCTGACATCACGTCTTTCCTCAAAGTTTGTCATTTGGATTTGTGGACTTGAATATAATTTGTAATCCTTGTATGTGTGTCTTGCTTTTGGCGAGACGATTATTCATATGAACAAGTTACAAACCAGTTTGTACTATTCTTATGAACAATACCTTATGGTCACATTACGATTACAAACAAGTCATTCTCATCACTATGTTAATGATAATAGTTTAAATATTTATAAAGGATTAGAATGCTAAAAGATATCCAAAGTTTAATAATGAAATGACACTACAGTTTAAGTCATTTTGGTTATTGCATGTTATTTATGAAAGATCGGGGTCCTTGATGCTTAATCTAGAGACTTTGCAAAACCATGCCTCTTGGGCAGAATGAGTAAAACTCCCCATTCTAGTAAAACGGTGATATGCGAAGGGCCAAGGGCCAAGGGGCCAAGGCCCAGGCGCCCCAAGGGGGCCCACCCGGCCAGCCTAGGGCTATGCACAGGGTGGGGACCACCCCTGGCCGGCCGCCCATGTGGCCCATGCGCCCCCCTCCCCCCTCTCCCTTGTTTAGTCCCACATGGGAAACCCAAGGGTGAGGGCACACCCCCTCCCCCTATATAAAGGGGTGCCATGGGTGGGATTAACACACCAATATTTGGAAGTCCTTTGGTTGACTTTCTCCTTCTCTCTCCCTCTCTCTATACCTTGTGACCATGGCCCCAAGTCTGGGCTATGCGATCGAGGCACACCTGCAGTACGTCGTTGCGCTGCAGGGATTCCTAGCCGGATATCAACTTCCGCACTCCCGACGGGATCGTGGAGCCGGAGGTCTCATCGTGCACTGGATGTGTACGAAGACACGAGGTGCAACACTTGGGGCGCTTGAATGTCGTGAGCCGGAGCTGTTGCACGATGAAGATGAAGAAGGAGCAAGGGGTGACCTGCGAGGAGCTTCACGGCCTTGAGGTCGGCTACGAGTACGATGACTTCAACCACGTTCCCCGTGGAACGTTAACCGCGTATGGTCTACAAGGGTATGTATTCTCTACGCTCCGGCCGTTACTGCATTACTACATAGATATATCCTAGGCATGTTTCTGGGGGTCCATCGTAGGAATTATTTGTTTTCCGCACCGATCCCCTACATTTTGGTCATATCTCTCAAACATGTACCTGTTCTTATGGTCATTGTAAATATCCCTGGAACCCCAGAACTGTGGGCAATTTCTCATGAAAATAGCTATAAAACACGAAAATGATGAGTTTTTAGTCATATCTATCAAAACATATATTGGGTCTTATGGTTGTTGTAAATCGCCTTGGAATCCCGAAACTGTGGGCAATAGCTCATGAAAACGGCCATATAATGCGAAAATGATGAGTTTTTGGTCAAATAGCTTAAACTTGTATCGGGTCTGATGGTCGTTGTAAATGGCCCTTGAACCCCAAAACTATGGACATTAGCTTATTAAAACGGCCATAAAACACGAAAACAACGAGTTTTTGGTCATTTCTGTGAAACATGTATCGAGTCTTATGGTTGCTGTAAATCGCCTTGGAATTCCAAAACTATGTGCAATATCTCATGAATACGGCAATAAAACGCGAAAACATCGAGTTTTTTATCACATCTCTCAAACTTGTCTGGGGTCATAGGGTCATTTTAAATCGCCCTAGAACCCCAAAAGTGTGGACATTAGCTCATTAAAACAGCCATAAAACACGAAAACGACGAGTTTTCTCATATCTCTCAAACGTGTATTGGGTCTTGCGATCGTTGTAAATCGCCCTGCAACCCCAAAACTATGGGCAATAACTCATGAAAACGGGCATAAAACACGAAAATGATGAGTTTTTGGTTATGTCTCTCAAAGTTGTAAATCACCCTAGGACACTAAAACTATGGGCAATAGCTCATGAAAACGGCCATAAAACATGAAAACGATGAGTGTTGGTCATATCTCTCAAACATGTACCGGGTCTTACGGTCATTGTAAATCGCCCTGGAACCGCAGAACTGTGGGCAATTTCTCATGAAAACTGCTATAAAACATGAAAATGACGAGTTTTTAGTCATACCTATCAAAACATATATTGGGTCTATGGTTGTTGTAAATTGCCTTGGAATCTTGAAACTATGGGCAATAGCTCATGAAAACAGCCACAAAACGCGAAAATAATGAGTGGGCAATAGCTCATGAAAACGGTCATTGTAAATCACCCGAGGACACCAAAACTGTGGGCAATAGCTCATGAAAACGACTAAAATGCGAAAACGATGAGTTTTGGTCATATCTCTCAAACATGTACCGGGTCTTACGGTCATTGTAAATCGCCCTAGACCCCAAAACTATGGACATTAGCTTATTAAAATGGCCATAAAATACGAAAACGACGAGTTTTTGTTCATATCTCTCAAACTTGTATCGGATCTTACGGTCATTGCAAATCTCTCGGCAACCCCAAAACTATGGGCAATAACTCATAAGAACGGCCATAAAACACGAAAATGATTAGTTTTTGGGTCATGTCTCTCAAAGATGTAAATCACCCTAAAACACCAAAATGATTGGCAATAGCTCATGAAAATGACCATAAAACGTGAAAACGATGAGTTTTCATGAGCTATTTCCCATAGTTTTGGGGTTCCATGGTGATTTAAAACAACCGTAAGACCCGATATATGTTTCCGAGATATGACCAAACCCTCATCGTTTTTGTGTTTTATGGCTGTTTTCATGAGTTATTGCCCACAATTTTGGGGTTCCAAGACGACTTGCATGGCTCGTAAGACCTAATACATGTTTGAGAGATATGACCAAAAAATCATCTTTTTCATGCTTTATGGCTGTTTTCATGAGCTATTGCACGCAACTTTGGGGTTTCAGGGCGATTTCCAATGACCATAAAGCCGATACAAGTTTGAGAGATTTGACGAAACACTCGTCGTTTACGTGCTTTATGGCTATTACCATGAGCTATTGCTCCCAGTTTTGCGGATCTAGGGCAATTTACAACGACCGTAAGACCCGATACAAGTTTGACAGATATGACCAAAAACTCATCGTTTTCATGTTTACGGCCGTTTTGATTAGCTATTTGCCCATAGTTTTGGGGTTGCTGGGCAATTTAAAATGACCATAAGACCCAACACATGTTGGAGAGATATGACCAAAAACTTATCGTTTTCACGCTTTATGGCCGTTTAATGAGCTATTGCCCACAATGTTGGGGTTCCAAAGCGATTTGCATGGCTCGTAAGACCTGATACAAGTTTGAGAGATATGACCAAAAACTCGTCGTTTTCGTGTTTTATAGAGGTTTTCATGAGAAATTGCCCATAGTTTTGGGGTTCGAGGGTGATTTACAGTGACCATAAACTCGGTACATGTTTGAGAGATATGACCAAAAATTCATCGTTTTCACATTTGATGGCCATTTTCATGAGCTATTTCCCATAGGTTTGAGGTTCTAAGGTGATTTACAACGACTGTAAGACCCGATACATGTTTACGAGATATAAACAAAAACTCGTCGTTTTCGTGTTTTATGGCCATTTTAATGAGCAAATGTCCATTGTTTTGGGGGTTCTAGGGCGATTTAAAATGACCGTAGGACCCGATATGGCTGTTTTCATTAGTTATTACCTATAGTTTTGGGATTGCACGGCAATTTACAACGATCGTAAGACCCGATACATATTTGAGAGAAATGACCAAAAACTCATCCTTTTCGTGTTGTATGGACGTTTTCATGAGCTATTGCCCATAGTTTTAGGGTTCCGGCCGATTTTCAACGACCGTAAGACCAGGTACATGTTTGAGAGATATGACAAAATACCATCAGTTTCGCGTTGTATGGCTATTTTCATGAGCTATTGCCGACAGTTTCGGGATCGAAGGCGATTTACAAAAACCATCAAACACAATTTGTATGAACCGTCGGACCTGATACAACTTTGAGAGATATGACCAAAAACTCGTAATTTTCGTGTTTTATGGCCGTTTTCATTAGCTATTGCCCACACTTTAGTGTTCCAGGGCGATTTACAACGATCGTCAAACCCGATACAAGTTTGAGAGATTTGACAAGCAACCCGTCGTTTTCGCGTTTTATGGCCGTTTTCATGAGCTATTGCCCATAGTTTTGGGGTTCTCGGGCGATTTACAACGACCGTAAGACCTGATTCATATTTGAGAGATATGACCAAAACTCATCATTTTCACGTTTTATGGCCGTTTTCATGAGCTATTGCCCACAGTTTCGGGGTTCTAGGGTGATTTACAACTTTCAGAGATATGACCAAAACTCGTCATTTTCGTGTTTTATGGCCGTTTTCATTAGCTATTACCCACAGTTTTGGGGTTCCAGGGCAATTTACAACGACCGTCAGACCCGATACAAGTTTAAGAGATTTGACAAAAAAACTCACGTTCTCGTGTTTTATGGCTGTTTTCATGAGCTATTGCCCACAGTTTTGGGATTCCAATTCAATTACAGCAACCGTAAGAACCGATATATGTTTGAGAGATATGACTGAAAACTCGTAATTTTCATGTTTTATAGCCGTTTTCATGAGAAATTGCCCACAGTAAGACCTGATACATGTTTGAGAGATATGAACAAAAACTCGTCGTTTTCGTGTTTTTGGGTCATTTTCAATAGCTATTGCCCACAATTTTTGGGTTCTAGGGCGACTTACAACAACCGTCAGACCCGATATAAGTTTGAGAGATTTGACGAAAAACTTGTCGTTTTCGTGTTTTATGGCCGTTTTCATGAGCTATTGCCCACAGTTTCAGGATTCCAAGGCGATTTACAACAACCGAAAGACCCGATATATGTTTGAGAGATGTGACTAAAAACTTGTCATTTTCGTGTTTTATAGCCGTTTTCATGAGAAACTGCCCACAGTAAGACCCGATACATGTTTGAGAGATATGAACAAAAACTCGTCGTTTTCGTGTTTTATAGTCGTTTTCATGAGAAATTGCCTACAGTTCTAGGGTTCTAGGACGATTTACAATGACCGTAAAACCCGTTACATGTTTGAGAGATATGACCAAAACTCATTGTTTTCACGTTTTATGGCTGTTTACATGAGCTATTGCCCACAGTTTTGGGGTTCTAAGGTGATTTACAACGACCGTAAGACCCGCTCGTTTGAGAGAATGAACAAAAACTCGACGCTTTCGTGTTTTATGGCCGTTTTAATGAGCTATGTCCACAATTTTAGGGTTCTAGGGAGATTTAAAACGACCGTAAAACCCGATACAAGTTTGAGAGATATGACCAAAAACTCGTCGTTTTCGTGTGTTTAGCCATTTTCATGAGAAATTGCGCACAATTCTGGGGTTCCAGAGCGATTTACAAGTACCATAAGACCCGGTACATGTTTTAGAGATATGACCAAAACTCATCGTTTTCACGTTTTATGGTCGTTTTCATGAGCTATTGCCCACAGTTTTGGGGTTTTAAGGTGATTTACAACGACTATAAGACCCGATACATGTTTGAGAGATATGAACAAAAACTCGTTGTTTTCGTGTTTTATGGCCGTTTTAATGAGCTATGTCCACAATATCGGAGTTCTCGGGCGATTTAAAAAACGATCATAAGACCCGATACAAGTTTGAGAGATATGACCAAAAACTCGTCGATTTCGTGTTTCATAGCCATTTTCATGAGAAATTGCCCATAGTTCTGGGGTTCCAAGGTGATTTACAATGACCGTAAGACCTGGTGCATGTTTGAGAGATATGACTAAAACTCATCGTCACATTTTATGGCCGTTTTCATGAGCTATTGCCTACGGTTTTGGGGTTCTAAGGTGATTTACAATGGCTGTAAGACCCGATACATGTTTGAGAGATATGAACATAAACTCGTCGTTTTTGTGTTTTATTGCCGTTTTAATGAGCTAATGTCCACTATTTATTGTTCTAGGGTGATTTAAAATGATCGTAAGACCCAATACAAGTTTGAGAGATTTAAAACTCTTTGTTTCCCGTTTTATTGCCATTTTCATGAGCTATTATCTCATTAAAATGGCCATAAAACACGAAAACGACGAGTTTTCATTCATATCTCTCAAACATGTATCGGGTCTTACGGTCATTGTAAATCACCCTAGAACCCCAAAATGTGGACATTAGCTCATGAAAACCGCCATAAAATGTGAAAACGACAAGTTTGTGGTCATATCTCTCAAACATATATCCGGTCTTACGCGGTTGTTGTAAATAGCATTGGAACCCAAAAATTGTGCGCAATATCTCATGAAAACAGCCAAAAGGCGCGAAAACGACGAGTTTTTGGTCATATCTCTCAAACATGTATCGGGTCATACGAGCAATGCAAATCGCCCTAGAACCCCCAGAATTATGGGCAATAGCTCATTAAACGGTCATAAAGCGCGAAAACGATAAGTTTTTAGTCATATCTCTCCAACATGTGTTGGGTCTTATGGTTGTTGTAAATCGCCTAGCAACACCAAAACTATGGACAAATAACTCATGAAAACGGTTGTAAACGTGAAAATGATGAGAGTTTTTGTCATATCTGCCATAAAGAGCGAAAACGATGAGTTTTTTGTCAAATCTCTCAAACTTGTATCGGCTTTTATGGTCATTGGAAATCACACTAAAACCCCAAAACTGTGGGCAATAGTTCATGAAAACAGCCATAAAGCACGAAAAGGATGAGTTTTTTTGGTCATATCTCTCAAACATGTATCAGGTTTTACGAGCCATGCAAGTCGTCTTGGAACCCCAAAACTATGGGCAATAGCTCATGAAAACGGCTATAAAACGCCAAAACGATGAGTTTTTTGTCATATCTCGGAAACATATATCGGGTCTTACAGTTGTTAAAAATCGCCATGGAGCCCCAATACTGTTGGCAATAGCTAATGTAAACAGCCATAAAACACAAAAACAGCCGAGTGTTTGGTCAAATCTCTCAAACATATATCGGGTCTGACGGGTCATGAACATCGCCCTTGAACCCGCAAATTGTGGGTAATTGGTCATGAAAACGGCCACAAAACACGAAAACGACGAGTTTTTGGTCATTTCAATTAAACATTTATCAGGTCTTACTGTTGTTTCAAATCGTCCTAGAACCCCAAAACAGTGCACATTAGCTCATTAAAATGGCCATAAAACATGAAAATGATGAGTTTTTATTCATTTCTCGCAAACATGTATCGGGTCTGACGGGTCATGCAAATCGCCCTTGAACCCCAAAACTGTGGGCAATTGCTCATGAAAACGGCAATAAAACATGAAAACGACGAGTTTTTGGTCATTTCGATCAAATATTTATCGGGTCTTACGGTCATTTTAAATCACCCTAGAACCCCAAAACTGTGGACATTAGCTCAATAAAATGGCCATTTAAACACGAAAACGGCGAGTTTTTGATCATTTCTCTCAAACATGTATCGGGTCTTAGCATCGTTGATAATCGCCCTAGAACCCCAAATTTGTGGGCAATAGCTCATAAAAACGGCAATAAAACTTGAACACGACGAGTTTTTTGTCATATCTCTCCAACATGTATCAGGTCTTACGCTCCATGAGAATTGTCCTAAAACCCCAAAACTATGGGCAATAGCTCATGGAAACATCCATACAACGCGAAAACGACAAGTTTTTGGTTATATCTCTCAAACATGTACCAGGTCTTACGATCGTTGTAGTAAATCGCGCTGGAACCCCAAAATGATGGGAAATAGCTCATGAAAATAGCCATAAAACATGAAAACGACGAGTTTTTGGTCATATCTTTCAAACATTTATTAGGTTTTACGGCCGTTCTAAATCGCCCTGGAACCCCAAATCTATGGGCAATAGCTCATGAAAACGGCCATAAAATACGAAAACTATGAGTTTTTTGTCATATCTCTCAAACTTGTATCGGGTCTTACGGTCATTGTAAATTGCTCTAGAACCCCAAAACTATGGGCAATAGCTCATAGAAACAGCTATAAAGTATGAAAACGACAAGTTTTTGGTCAAATCTCTCAAACATGTATCGGGTTTTACGGTCATTGTAAATCACCCTAGAAGCCCAAAACTATGGACAATAGTTTAGAAAAAAGGCCATAAAATACGAAATGATGGGTTTTTCGTCATAGCTCTCAAGACCAAAAACTCGTCGTTTTCGTGCGTGATGGTCGTTTTCATGAGTTATTGCCCATAGTTTTGGGGTTCCAAGGCGATTTATAACAACCGTAAGACCCGATATATGTTTGAGAGATATGACTAAAACCGTTTCCATGAGCTATTGTCCACAATTTTGTGGTTCTAGGATGATTTACAACGACCGTAAGACCCGATAAATGTTTGGGAGATAGGACCAAAAACTCGTTGATTTCCTGTTTTATGGCCATTTTCATGAGCTATTGCCCGCATTTTTGGGTTTCTAGGGCGATTTGCATGGCACGTCATACCCGATACATGTTTTAGATATAGAACCAAAAACTCGTCGTTTTCGCGTTGTATTGTTGTTTTAATGAGCTATTGACCACAGCTTTGGGGTTCCACGATGATTTGCAACGAATGTAAGACCCGATACATGTTTGAGAGTTATCAAAAAACTTGTCATTTTCGCGTTTAATGGCAATTGTCATAAGCTATTGCCCACAGTTTGGGCTTCAAGGGTGATTTACAACGATTCTAAGATCCGATACATGTTAGAGAGATATGACCAAAAAATCGTTGTTCTTGCATTTTATGGCTGTTTTCATGAGCTAGTGCACACAGTTTTGGGGATACAGGGCGATTTGCATGTCTCGTAAGACCCGATACATGTTTGAGAGATGTGACCAAAAAACTTGTCGTTTTCACGTTTTATGGCCGTTTTCATGAGCTATTGCCCGTAGTTTTGGGGTTGCAGGGCGATTTACAACGACCGTCAGGCCCGATAAATGTTTGAGAGATATGACAAAAACTCGTCGTTTTCGTGTTTTATAGCCGTTTTCGTGAGCAAATTCCCATAGTTCTGGGGTTCTAGGGCAATTTAGAATGACCGTAAGACCCGGTACATGTCTGAGAGATATGACCAAAAACTCATCCTTTCACGTTTTATGGCCGTTTTTATGAGCTATTGCCCACAGCTTTGGGGTCTAGAGCGATTTACAATAATCGCAAGACCCGATATATGTTTGAGAGATATGAGCATATACTCGTCGTTTTCGCGTTTTATGGCCGTTTTCATAAGCTATTGCCCACAATTTTAGATTTCCAGGGCGACTTCCATGACACGTCAGACCCGATACATGTTTGAAAGATATTTCCAAAAATTCGTCCTTTTCGCCGCTATTGCCCACAATTTTGGGGTTCTAGAGCGATTTACAGTTACCATAAGGCCCAATAAAGATTTGAGAGATATGACCAAAAACTCGTCATTTTCGTGTTTTATGGCCGTTCCAATAAGGTATTGCTCACAGTTTTGGGGTTTCAGGATGATTTACAACGTCGTAAAACCCAATACAAGTTTTAGAGATATGACCAAAAATTCGTCGTTTTCATATTTTATGGCTGCTTTCATGAGCTATTGCCCAGAGTTTTGGGGTTCAAGGCAATTTACAATGACTGTAAGACCCGATACATATTTGAAAGGTATGACCAAAAACTCGTTCTTTTTGCATTTTATGGTCGTTTTCATAAGTTATTGCCCACAGTTTTAGGGTTCCAAGGCGATTTACAACGACCGTAAGAGCCGATACATGTTTGAGAGATATGACCAAAAAAGTTATCCTTTTCGCGTGTTATGGCCGTTTACATAAGCTATTATCCACTGTTTTGGGGTTCCAGCGCTATTTACAATAATCGTAATACCCAATACATGTTTGAGAGTTATCACCAAAAACTCATCGTTTTCGTGTTTTATGGCCATTATCAATTGCTATTGTCCATAGTTTTGGGGTTCCAAGGAGATTTACAACGACCGTCAGACCCATATATGTTTGAGAGATATGACCAAAAACTCGTCGTTTTCGCACTTAATGGTTGTTTTCATGAGCTATTGCCCACAGTTTTGGGTTACCAGGGCGATTTGCATGGCACGTCAGACTTGATACTTGCTTGAGAGATATGTCCTAAAACTCGTCATTTTCGCTCTTTATAGCTGTTTTAATGAGCTATTGTCCATAATTTTGGTGTTCTAGGGCGACTTACAATGACCGTAAGATCCGATACATATTTGAGAGATATGGTCAAAAGCTCGTCATTTTCGTGTTTTATGGCCGTTTTAATGAGCTATTGCCCACAATTTTGGGTTTGCTGGGCGATTTGCATGGCACGTCGGACCTGATACATGTTTAAAAGATATAAACAAAAAATCGTCCTTCTCGCTCTTTTTGGTCGGTTTAATGAGCTATTTTCCACAATTTTGTGTTCTAGGGCGATTTACAACGACCGTAAGACCCGATAAATGTTTGAGAAATTTGACCAAAAAGTTGTCCTTTTTTGTTCTTTATGTCTGTTTTAATGAGATAATGTCCACAATTTGGGGGTTTTAGGGCGATTTATAACGACCGTAAGACCCAATAAATATTTGAGAGATATGACCAAAAACTCGTTATTTTCGTGTTTTATGGTATTTTTAAGGAGTTATTGCCCACAGGTTTAGGGTTTCGGGGCGATTTACAATGACTGTAAGACCCAATACATGTTTGAGAGTTATCACCAAAAACTCGGGAACCGCTGCCGTTGATGAAGTGCTGCTGGTGCTTCTCGCCGTTTAGTTAGATTGGAAAGAATGGGGAGATGGGGTTGCTCTGCTAGGCTTTTCTCGCGAGGAGCTCGAGGAGTCATTCGTCGCGAGGAAGAATAAGACGTTGGGAGAATGCGGGTCAAGGAATTATTTTCAGACGTAGTAAATATTTATAAGCCCCGGTATCAAGATTCGTGTGCAAAATATCTAACGGTTAAGGCGTTGACAACGTGTGAGCGGACATGCGCAGTAATTTCGTCATGTTCTTCGTTTGGCGCTTGACGTTTCGGATTCACGCGTGGTAAAATTGCTATGATTAACCACTGTTATATGTGAGTTTCGAGGAAGCATAGGCTGTAGACTACGTCATCCTACTGACAGTAGCGGTGGAGTAGTCATGTCTGAAAATTCCAATATGGGTGGATCCTACCCTACTATGGAAAAGAACACTGAAGACTTGATGATTCTCTGGAAAATTAGAAATATTGCTTGATGAATTGCCATCATCATCTAGACGGAGCATTTAAGACTAAGGGGCAAGATGACGCAAGATCTCAAAGTTCTTCGGGGCTACTGTTGGAGATATGCTAAATAGGTATCACCATAGCACGTCTCTTATCTGGCTAACCCAGGTGGCTCACAGTTGATAGCAAGGCCTATAGCCTGGGTGGCAACTCGCTCTCTACGTGGTAGAATAAATTCAAGAGAAATCTAGAAGTACCAATGTCCTATATGTGGTGTTGAATCTGAGAATAATTTTCACCCTTTCTTTGGTTGCACTTGGGCAAGACAACTATGGAGATGTATAGCTGATGTGTGGCAACTACCATCCATGGAATGGGTGGAGAACACAAGGACTGAGTGGCTATTGAATTTTTTGTCAAAGCTGCCACGTGATGTTATTTGTAAAGTGTTGATCATTTTATGGCATGCGTGGTATACACGGAATGACATAGTGCACTTGAAGCAGCCACCACCAATGGAGGTTTCAAAATGCCATACAACAGAAGATATTTCTAAAGGAAAATTTGTCCTTGGTGCCAAGGAAGCGAGTAGCCGTGCTGAACAATCTCTTGATTCACTACCTATTTGGGTGCCTCCTCCTGCTGGATGGGAAAAGTTAAATACTGATGGATTGTTTGGATCAGCCGGAGATGCTGGGGCAGGAATAATCATCTGTGATGAAAAGGGGGACATTATACTCCTATCTTTTTGTCACCAACTGTTCTCATGTAAGGATCCACTTGGTGCTGAATTAGCTGGGAGGGTCTTTCTTTGGCTCTGAATTGGTGAACAAGACCTTTGATCATTGAGACTGTTTGGAGATTATCAGCCCAATCAGCAATAAAGATTTAGATTGGTCAGCAAATGCTATGATGATCGAAGAGATTAGGACCTTGATGAAAGTTAGATAGTCTTGTATTACTCATGTTAAGGGATTTCAGAATACTAGTAGTCACTTCTTAGCAAATTATGCTAGAACTAGCTCTAAAACGGCAGTGTTGATTTCATCTGGCCCGGAAGGTTTGTTGAACACCTGTCGTAGAGATTGTAATATATGATGTTTTGAGTAATATAAGATGATTTCGTAAAAAATAAATAAAGGCGCTCATGGAATGTTACCGTTGAGTTGCTGTCATTGGTGGTTGATGCTAAAGTTTGTTGACAGCCGTTTTTATACCTTTTTTCTCTCTTCTCCTCATAGTAAATTAGCTATGTGCATACTCAATGTACTGAGTGAGCTTTGATATTGTGTTGGTGCAGGCATATGTGTATTTGGTATCTGTCTTAATATTAATATATTACTTTATCAGAAAAAAAGTGACTTCGAACCGAGGATGGCATGCAGTTCAAGCGAATCCAATATGATGAACTCAAAGAAAGATGAATACCTCCTCTCGTCTTCTCAACTTTGTCTAGATTGTATGTACTTCCTCCATTCTAAAATATAAGATGTTTTAGCTTTATGAAAGGAGTGTATCTAGACCCTTTTAGAGCGTAGGTCTAGATACACTCTTTTCACAAAGCTAAAACATCTTATATTTTGAAATGAAGGGAGTATCTAGTTAAACATTTAGACTAGATGCATTCGTATCCAGACAAAGTTGAGAACACTAATACGGATCGGAGGTAGTAAAAGGATAGATCTCACCATGGACTATTGGATACCGAACAAAGCAGTGTCATCATATATACAGTCCTGAATGCTGAAAATGACTACAGTGAATCATACTCGGTCATAACATGGAGACCTGACAAGAAAATATGAGTCACCTTAGACAATGTCAGCCTCGTAATTAATAGTTAGTGGATTTACAAATCATAAACAACATTCCTTTCCAGGGCTAATACGGAGAAAGACCCTGACAAAAGTCGGTTTCTCCTTTTTACATATGCCAGTGTACCTGACATGGATGTATCTCAGTTTTGCACATCACTCGAACTACACCCAGTCTATGGGTCTACAAAAAAGTTGGCAAAACCCTAACCGCATCTGCTAAACAACATAGCAAACACGGCCGAGTCACTAACTGGCAAGGCTGTTCCACACTCGTGGGGATGTCAAACGTCATCTCTGAGCTGACGTCAAGAAAAGAAGCTCCTTACCATCCGCATCAGATCACTGGGCGGCGACTCGATCTGCTTTCGGACATACTCATGTGTAGGCACCTTGTCGACTGCAGAAACAACAGAAAGCTAGAATCACATCGCCGAACAAGCCACATTCAAATTTCAGTGCGTGAAATGGGACAGGGTACAGCCGCACTGACCATCTCCCCAGCTCGCCATGGTAGGGCACGAGGACAACATCTTCTGTGCAACTGATACGATATCGTCCAGAGTCACTTCATCAATGCGCTCTAAGAAGTGTTGGCTCCCCTTCCTGTCGTAACATGGACAGAAAATAGAAGCACGAAAGGTTTTGATTAGTTCTCTAGGAAAGAAGCAGGTTAGTTAGAAATAAGGGTAGTATGAACCTTTACCCTGAACTATCAATCAGGATTTGCCGCCCAATGTCTTCTGTATGATGTTTCTGCGAAAAAGACAAATCACACTGAATATGCCGAAAGAAAAGGCAAGGGGGGAAAGTGGTTGAGGTGCTCTCTGGTGTTACCCTGGATTCGAGGTTCTGTAAAACGGACGAAATCGTCAAATTTTTCGCTCGAATGAGCTCAGCTTCTGTAACTGTGTAACCGAGACAATTCGACAGGTTTCATAACAGACAGATATAAAAAACATATGCAAGCAAGGCATGGCCAGCTTGTACCTTCACCAGGTATTGCAATTACTGTCAATTCGTGTATAGCAATATCAACAGCCTTGGCGACAAGATTGGATGGCTGGATCAGTTCAGAATGAGAAGACAGTTTAAATGGCCTGACAGATAAATACTATGTTGCTGTATGCACACCTTTCTTTAGCATGACAAAGTCACTTCTAACTACAATGCTCAATCAAACGGCATTTTTTTCAGTAAAATGATTGAAACAAAAGCCACATCAAGTTCACGTGAATATAATATTTTTAGCTCAAAAGATGAAGAAAAAAGTATTTATCTCACCATAGCCAAATAAATACCAAACAGACCAGTTTCATCATACACAGTAGTAAATGCTGACATTGCTTGCATCCAATCATACTCAAGCATAACCCGGAGATCTGAAAGTAAACAATGAGCCCTTAGCCTCTGCAAACAAACCATCCATTTTTCTTTATAAGATGCAAAGTAACAAAATTTGCAATTGCAATGTGATGAAATAAGTATCATAGCTGATAGTTATAATGGTTTCACAACTTACAAAGCCGGGACTGCATTCCTTTACCAGGACCACCACTGGAATATGAAGCTCCACCACCCATCAATGTCTGTAGATAGTTTTACAAATACGCTCGTGAGTTTCCTTTTCGCAATTAAACTGCAGTAGTTAATGAGTTAATCAACCACATGATTCTTTCGAAGACATCACTACACCTGCATGACTTTCATGACTACAGCTGCTTTCTCCCCACGCCAGCCTCCTGGAACTTCAAAAGCCATTGACATGTGTGTCACCTGCACAAGATGAGCATGATCCTGATCTAAAAGAGGAGAGGATGGAAACAATCTATTGACTAGAACATTATGAGAGGGCAGAGGAAGCTAAAGACACAAGAGCTTATCAATCACCTCAGAGTCAGCTTTGTGCCTGAAATCTCCACCAGTATATGCAGACTTTGGTTTGTGCACAGGGTACCCCTTGGGCAGATCAGACAACAAGGGTGCTGCAACCTCTAGCAAATGCTGGTGGTTCACTCCTGATGCAGCTAAAACCAAGCGGTCAGCAGTGTAGTTTTCCTGTTAAAGTGATAAAGATTGCTCTTTTCGTTTATTCAGCAATTGACTTTGACTGTTAGGATGTACAAGAAAGCTCAACAATCCTCTTTCTAGAGGGAAATCAACATATTAATCACTGAAATGCACATAGGAAATCATCTTGCAGGTCTTCACACTATTAGAATCTTGCCATTGTACTTGTAAAAGTCTAGTCTGGAAGATCCCACTGAAAAATAATATTGTAGAAACATACTATTGGAGTCCTAATCTGCCACTTTCAGATGCTCATCAGGGCAGTTCATAAGAAGAGAATGGTTGTGGCTGTTTCGTAAACACTAGATGATCAATATGATGAAGACAGTGGGATAAAAAAAGCAAGATAAAAAAATAGAAACTTACAAAGTAGAAATTGCGAATGGCACCACGATCAATCCTCGCGAGGGATTCCTTGGTAGGGAACAACGGGTTTCCCAGAGCACCCGAATAACCAACACGGTGTAGCGATTCGCGGAGAAACAATTCATGATTACTCTCCAGAAGCGACAACTTCTCCCGAGCCTAAGAAACAACAATCGTCCGAGAATCAAATCAATTGAGCATTTCCTTCCATTTCAATCTTATAATCTTCAAGTTCATCACCACCTTGCTCCGAACTTGGCTCCGGAGGAACGCCGGGTTGCGGACGCAGTCGAGGAGCACCTCGACGGCCAGCGGTAGGCTGGCCCTGAGCGTGCTGTACCTGTAGAACATCCTCTCCCTGCCGGCCGCCGCGCCGAGCTTGCCCCCGGTGGCCTCCACGCTGCGCGCGATCTCTCCGAGGCCGCGGTTGTGGGTCTCGTGGAAGGCCAGCCTCTCCAGCATGTAGGAGGCGCCGGCCGTCGACGGGGTCTCGTGGCTGGATCCGCAGGCCACCGTCACCCCGACGCAGCAAATCGGGCCCTGAACGCCGGCACGAACGAATCCCCAAATCCGCAGCAACGGTCAGCAATGGCAGTGGGAAGGAGGAAGGGGATGAGGGTGTGCGTGGCGTGGGTGTACCGGGATGTCCTGGGAGGCGATCCTGACGCCGTTGGGGAGCGTGGTTACCTCCGTGTGCGGCAGCGGCGGCGGCAGGGACTGCTGCTGGTGCTCATCGTGGAGGGCGGGTGGAAGGTGGAGGCCTGGCAGCGGGTCGAGCAGGGAAGGGAAGCGGTCCGCGTAGCTCCTGCTCCTGCCGCCGGAGAGACTGCAGAGCCGCCTCATGGAGCTCGCTGGGTTGTTCGCCGCCGCCGCCGGGAGCTTGCACTGTGCTTTGCGCTGCCGCCGCCGAACTGCAAAGGCCCATTTGAGGGAGAGTTCAGTGGACCTTTGTTATGTCCAGGGAAAGGCCCATTTGCAAGTAGTAACGACGTCTCAGTCGGCTCCCTCATGGTACCAAGGATTTTTTTTGCGGGTAAAAAAAAAATTAGCAACTAGGTTGTAATTACGAATTTAATAAGTTGCAATCTAGTTGCAACTGTGAATTGGTAAAATTTTATAAGTTGCAACTAAAAATTAACACAAAATAGTAGGATGAGGTAAACGACTGATACATAACTAAATATCAGGCGGCTTGAGATCTACTCCATCCGTTTCAAAATATAAGATGTTTTAGCTTTACGAAGATAATGTATCTAGACCACTTTTATAGTGTAGGTTCGGAGAAGTTCAGAGTGAACCTACACACCAAAAAAGTTCTAGATTAATTCACTTTACAAAGCTAAAACATTTTATATTTTAAAACGGAGGGAGTAGACACTCCCATAAAGAAAAACCAGAAGCGGGGAAAAAATCCTTCACTTTCATTTTTTGTTGCACGTTCTATCTGAACTCCCAACTAAAAAATGTATTTCTCCCCTTTTCACTTTGTACCGATTTTTGTTCTCATTATGGAAATATTTCGATGAATGGGAAAGTAATCCGTTCAGGATGGATGGAATAATGAAATGAAATCGAAGATCGTTTAGAAAGCTTTCCACGGTCGACATTATCTGTCTAGGATTAACCGTATATACCTTCCCATTTCATTTATTTTGAAATGGTTGGAGTAGTTGATTATTTATTATTATTTTGTACTCATGACTAATCTAGTTCATTGGTAAAAACCCACCATACAACACCACATCTAAGTTTTTTAAACACTACATTTTTCATTAATTTTTATAAATTATACACAATTTTGAAAATTGCAAAGATAATATGGCCTTGGTCTTGGCGAAGCTGATAGGAGGGGCTAGACAACCTTGTCGGTTTCGTTGAAGCCGATGGGAACTGTTGGTTTTGAGGAAGCCGATTAGTCAAGGAGAAATGTTCACGTTCAAATGCGATGTGCAATGACATGATTTGGTCGTCTTTCTCTTCGTTGAACTCCACTCGGAGCATGTACAATAAAGCCGTATCAACTTGCGATAAAATATTATATTTGTGCAGTGTTGGAAGAGAGAGAAGAGAGAAGGGGTGCCAACAATAAGTTAAAAGCCAGCTCTAGCACGTGCTCCTATACGCCTTGTAAGATTGGAAGGTGGGTCACGAATCAATAAAATAGTACATCTCTACATGTTAGCTAAATGACTAGCTATAGATGACGTGACTATGCATGACGTGACAATATCTTATAGCTAACAACCGTCTTCCGATGTGGGACATCTTCAGCCAATCTGGCTGGCTGCGCTTTAATAGACTAAAACATGATGTTTAGTCTGTTGACTCTTTTATTTCGCTGGTTGATACATGTGTCGATCTTGAGTGATCCTTGAATTGTAATAATTTTGGATTTTTAAATATTTATAATAAAAAGCTGTGTGTATCAACCGATGCAGAGGCCAGGGTCTTATTCCCCTTTTCAAAAAAACAACCGGCTACACTATTAAACTTTCTCTCAAGCTTACCACACACCCTGAGCTCCCCACCTCTTTGCAATGCAAGATGTTGTGACTTGTGTCAGGGAATGGGTGGACGTTGGAGCACATCGCATTTTATCCACTAAGAGGTGAAAACGCACATGTTCACTGTTCTCCTTTTCTCGACATGTGTGAGCCACACTGAATGACTTAACTGAATTAACAACCCCAGACATGCCGTGGCTTTAAATGAACATATATGGATAGTCACACCAGCATGATCGGGTCGTGTCGGCCAAAACAGACGAGGTCCGATCAGCTTGGCCCAAGCCGACTGGAACCTATCGGTTTTGCCCAAGCCAACATGAAGTTTGACCTGCCTTATGTCCATGTCGACCAGCTGGCCGGTTTCACTGTGGCCGACAGGTGCCTATCGGCTTGGCCAAAGCTGAGAAAGTATTATTTCTGCAATTCCGTAAACTGTTTATTATTTCTAGAAAATAATAAAAAATTATATTATTTAATTTTTTAGCCCAACACCACATGCCTGATGGATTATGAAGCAAGGACATGAGGTGCTCGCTGAGAGTATTTTGGGTCTGGATGAGTGCTCCTATTTCGCCAGGGTGATTTGGTGGTGCCCTTGGTACATAGCTACTGGGTGTTGTTGTTGTTTTAGGGCATAAGGCCCTAATGTCATTTTTTTCTCTCTTAGGCGGTTCTTAGGTGTTATGTGATGGTTTTGGGTTGTTTGATGTATACTCGTACCAGTTCTTTGTAGAGTAAAATGGAAATAAAGGCCATATGCATCTCTTCGATGTAGATACCGGGTGTCTGAACCTCCTTTCAAAAAAAACACCACCACATGTCCTATCTAGGAGTATGTACACCTTCGAGGCAGCGTCATTGGCATGATCCACTACTGGTGCTTATCATGGAGGGTGAGTGGAAGGTGGATACTCAACAACAGGTCGAGCAGGGAAGGGGAGCGCTCCGCGTAGCTCCTGCTCTTCCCGCCAACGAGACTGCAAAGCCGCTTCATGGAGCTCACTGGGTTGTTGGCCGCCACCGCCGCTGTCATGGAGCTAGGTGTGTCCTTTGCGCCAACACCATCACGGTAGGAGAATTTGGTGGGCCTTTGTTACAGAGGTAACAAAGGCCTAGTAGTAGGTTATCATAGCTCAATTTGCATAATTTTTGCCTTCCTTTATATCTGAACTCCAAACTTAAAAATAAAGAGAATGAACTTTTTTCCTTCACTTTATACCCGCCACCGTCTCCCGAAGCAAACGTTTTGATTAACGGAAATTGGTTTGTTCAATTCATTTAGTTATATGTTTGTTTTAGACGGTGAAATTATGTCAATGGATGCAATGGAAAATGAACCAAAGATCATCTAAAAAACTTGTGGGGAAATGGGGAAAGAGACCAATGGCAAATCACATTAAATGGCTCATGTGTCTGTGTTTCTCAGACAAAACTAACCCATCTTTTAATATCATGCAAGCAACCATGCATCGTGCATCGTGATACCAATGACGGTGTTGCGGTAGTGGCGCAACTAACTTGTTCTAGATATTGAAGCATGATTACTACAACTCTCCTGCCTTAATGGGGCATGCAATGCATTTTTGCTCATATACGGCACCCATTTCCTTTGTATATATTGCTGACTAAGTACAAATTAAAATACTAATTAATTAGCAAGTGGAATATAGATGTACGTTGTACATCATCAAACTTTTTTCCGAAATGGAAAACATAGCACCGGCCTTTGCATCAATTGATGCACACAACCAATTTATTGTATAGGTTGAGAATTCACATATCGAATAGACATATGGCACCAGGGAATCTCGAATGTGCCACTCAGGGCACATGTGCATGTGTTTGTTTGGATCTACAATTATCTCTCATGCATTTGAATGTGGACCATGAAATAAAGATACAAAATATAAAACATATGATTAGAATGTGACAAACACATAAAAATAATAAATACAGCAATATGTTACCATCAAATTAAATAACAATCACATCGTACTAGCAATGTATCGTAACCTGTTCTGATCAACAAATTATGGTACAGGTTCTTATGTCTTTTGTGCCGTACTTTAAAAATCACTTTCTGTATTATTTGAAACATGGCATGTACATTTCTTACTTTGTAACTTTTATCCACCTTCTTAAAAAGTTCAAATACATGCAAAGTCATGGTTGTTTCAATACTTACTAGCCACCAGGATTTACTTTTGAATTTTAGATTTAGTGCGGTTTTCTGTATAGAGCATATACAACACATGATTACAGGTAAGAGCACATAAAATATATCTAAGCACTTTAGCTTCCCACTGATAATACTCTGCATACACGTACCAACTGAGACCAATTGAACTATACATGACTAATTCAATCCATGCCTTTCTTCAAGGACACCATGATGATGTGATATTTTGCCTTGGCTTTCTCTAGATGCTTTGCAACGTTGGATGCATGCACCATGACAACTCCTCAATAATGTCTTCACCGAAGTGATCTACAATGAGCGGCTCCAGAACTGCCCTTATGCACTTGGCGATGTTTGCCCCACTATTGGTACAATCAAGTACCGTGTCGTCTTCCGAGTCATCTAGAGGATCCCAAGTTGATTCAGAGAGTTTAGCGTGATCAATGTCAAAGAGAGCATTCTTGTTAATCAATGCCTTCATCTCTTTCACCGATGGGGCGTAGTACGTCAAGTTGAATGAGTCTAGCTTCTCCTTCTCCACGCGCCCCTATATATCATGTAGAATGATAGTGCTTCAGATAGGTCATAACAACTGAGAATACTCTCTTTTTTTCATGATATTTTCTTCTGATTTTTCCCTTGAAATTCACTGTGACTATCATTCAAAATACTTAGTATCACATGTGTTTCAATAGTACCCGAGCAATGGTTTAGTAGTTATTAGAAAGAAACGAGCCTTGCAGTAACATATGTGTGTGTACCTTTTGTACCAAAGATTGAAGAGATATGGAAACCCATTCAAACGCAGTGGCAACATCCCCATGCATCATCATCTCTTCACTCTTTCGGCCAAGAAATGTTAGCAACATTCTGCCCCCACTAAGAAGCTCCCTAGAATGCAATTTAAGGAACAACTCGAAGTCTTTCTGGAATTGTTCTTGGAACATCTTAATCACAGTAGGTGGAGTAGTCTTTCCAATGTATATATTGCCTTCGTTCAGGTGAGTGCAACTTGCAAGCTCCGGGGGGATCTAGGTAATTAATAATCATACAAAAAATGTAAATTATTATGCGGAGTAGTACTAATCTTTCATAGAAAAATCGGATGGCTATCGGCCAGTTGAATGGCCATCATAAGTTTTATAACCGCGGGTACGGGTATGGGTAAACTTTTGTGCCCATTGACTATACAGATATGAGTATGATATTGCTCTATCCTGCCCATAGTCTGTCCATTTCTATCTTTACCCTTTAGGGGGGCTTTAGGGCCCCCGAATGGAGATTCTTTAAGACCCTGATGCCATTTTGTTTTCCCATTATAACTTTTGTTTGGATCTAAAATTATCTCTTGAGCATATGAACGGGAACCATGAAATAATAAAGATTACGAAATATAAAACATATGCTTAGAATATGAACAAACACATAAAATAGGGTGCGTCTAGGCAGCAACCGATAGCTGGTTAGTCCAAACCAGCCATCACCCGATAAGGAAACTTTCCCCTAGTCCTACCATCCCCGAAGGGGAAACCACAGGTGTGTACCTCGACTAGGTTTCCCCTGCCTCACCAACCCTGAAAGGGAAACAACACACGTGCAACTGATGCCTCCCATGGATGGACACTGGGGCCGCATGGTGGCGCATGCTAATGGAGTAAGGAAGAATTCACGTGCATAGGAGAAGGGTGGTGGCACGAGAGGGGCCTGACCTTGGACGGAAGGCGTCATTGATATGGCGGCGAGGATGAGTCATGTCAAGGTCTCTTCATTACCTGGTTGAGTGCCACAGCCGGGTAGAATCGGCGGCCACGGTCGCACCACACCTACAGTCTGCATCACTTGCAAGGCGGATGATGAAGTGGCTGCCGGCGAACCCGAGCGGATGGGAAGATCTAACACCGGCAAGCCTGAGTACTCCGTAGGAAGCACCAGAACCTAGGTTGTTCCTATCGCCATCCACAACCAGGCACCTTAAGAAACAACACGGTCCGCCGGCTAGACGCCATCGGTGATGGATTTAAGGATTCATGTTGTGCCTCAGTCCGCTCGTCCGCCCTAGCTCTAGCGAGCGCTGGCGGACCATCCGCCTCAGGGTGAGGACCACCGTTGGAGCGGCGTCCTTCGTCGGCCATGGGGGTCCGGTTTGATCCAGAATGGGGAACATGAAATCTGAGAGATAGAGAAGGGTTTGACTCGTGTTGTGTGATGAGGCCATCGACGTGCACGACGTGGTGTGGTCAGGTGAAATCCTACTGCCAGAAAACGATGGCTGGATGGAGCAAACCAGCCACCGTGCACCTTTTAGCACTTGGGTAAAAATAATAAATATAGCAATATGTTACCATCAAATTAAATGGCAATCACATCGTACTAGCTATGTATGGCAAGTTGTTCTGATCAAAACATTATGGTACCGGTCCTTATGTTTTTTGCGCCCAACTTTAAAAAATCGCTTTCTGTATCATTTGAAAACACGGCATGTACATTTCTTATTTTGTAACCTTTAGCCCCTCCCCCTTCTTAAAAAGTTCAAATACATGCAAATTCATGGTTTTTTCAATACTTACTAGCCACCACGATTTACTTATGAATTTTAGATTTAGTATGATATTCTTTATTCAGCATGTACAACACTTAAGATTACATGTAAGAGTACATAAAATACATCTAAGCAATTTAGAGCCCACTGATCATACTCTGCATACACACACCACCTGACCAATTGAACTATGAATGGATAATTCAATGCATGCCCTTCTTCAAGGACACCATGATGATGGGATATTTTGCCTTGGCTTTCTCAAGATGCTTTGCAATGGTGGATGCATGCACCATGAACAACTCATCAATAATGTCTTCACCGAAGTGGTCTACAATGAGCGGCTCCAACACCGCCCTTATGCACTTGGCGATGTTTGCCCCACTATTAGCACAATCAAGTACCGTGTCATCTTCCGAGTCATCTAGAGGATCCCAAGTTGATTCAGAGAGTTTAATGTGATCAATGTCAAAGAGAGCATTCTTGTTGATCAATGCCTTCACCTCTTTCACCGATGGGGCATAGTAGGGCAAGTTGAATGAGTCTAGCTTCTCCTTCTCCACGTGCCCCTATATATCATGTAGAATGATAGTGCTTCAGATAGGTCATAACAACTGAGAATACTCTCTTTTTTTCATGATATTTTCTTCTTATTTTTCCATTGAAATTCACTGTGACTATCATTCGAAGTACTTAGTATCACATGTGTTTCAATAGTACCAGAGAAATGGTGTAGTAGTTATTGCAAACTAACAAGCCTCGCAGTAACATATATGTGTGTGTGTACCTTTTGTACCAAAGATTGAAGAGATATGGAAACCCATTCAAATGCAGTGGCAACATCCCCATGCATCAGCATCTCTTCACCCTTTCGGCCAAGAAATGTTAGCAACATTCTGCCCCCACTAACAAGCTCCCTAGAACGCAATGTAAGGAATAACTCAAAGTCTTTCTGGAATTGTTCTTGGAACATCTTAATCACAGTAGGTGGAGTAGTCTTTCCAATATAGATATTGCCTTCGTTCAGGTGAGTGCATCTTGCAAGCTCCGGGGGGATCTAGGTAATTAATAATGATACAAAAAGTGTAAATTATTATACAGAGTAGTACAGTACTAATCTTTCACAGAAAAATCCGATGGCTATCGGCCAATTGAATGGTCATCATAAGTGTTTCGATCATTGAGTTGTATTTTCTTAATTGTGAAAAGGGTCCATTTATTTTTTGAGAAAAAAAAGATGGATCTGCTATACGTAGCCCTCCTCAATACCTAACATGTTAATTTCTTTTCCTTCACATATATAAGACGTACCATCCGATCTAATAAAAGCTTGAGTTGGATGTGTCTATTTGTTAATTAACTAAAACATGAATAATTCTTATCACGTAGTAAAGCTGCAGGACAATTGATATATGCTTGATGCATGTACCTTGGAGCGCCACATGAGGGAGTAGGATGAGTGGAAAAGATGTACGCTCTGGCGAGGGAAAAGCTTCCGGTAATAGGATCCCGGCAGGCCCGCGACGTAGTAGGGCGGCGTGTCCTTCCCGCCGCCGAGATTATGATAGTACTCAAGTGACCGGAAGACGAAGTTGAAGTCGTTCCCGGGCAGGTCGTTCAGGAAGAACTGCACCTCCACGCCACGGGTATCGTCCGCCTTTTTTGTGTAGGCGCGGATCGCACCGATCACCTCGGAGACGACGAGCAGAGTGTTGGGACCCGATGAGCAGCCAAGGTCGGCGACAACCATGGTGCTCTCGCAGGTGGAGAGCACCTCTTCTATGGCCTTGCTAAGCAGTGGTATTGTCTCCAGAATGGCCTTCTCCTACATGAAACAAAAGTAGATTAATTAGGAGCTGCGTGCTAGCTAGTTCATGTGCTTAATTATGTACTCTATCGGATTGCAGATTTGTCTAGATTTTCATATGTCTATATAGTAAACCGCGCCTAAATATATGCGAATTTAGACAAATTCGTGACATCTAATTCTGGATAGAGAGGGCACTACACAAATGCATGAAACAACAGTACAGTAGGATACAAACTTGGAGCCTGGAGTTGGTGGCATAGCTGATCTCTCTGTTGCCAGCAGCCATGCGGATGCCGCGTGCTTCCTCCATAGCTAGGTAGAGTTCACCAGTGATTCACTGCATCATGTGTAGAGACCACAGCGGCCGGCTCTATCATTTATAGAGAGACAAGGCGATGGCACCCTCTTTTTTGTTCACTCAGCTCGTTTATTCCTACAAAGTGTATCTATTTGTAACTTTTATTACTTTTAGGACTCTTTGTACCGGTGTTGACTAATATTAATAGATCGATGGAATTTCGCAAAAAAAAATGTCACTACAGGAATGGGCGGCTATGCCGACGGTCGGGCGCTACGCCGACGGCCAAACATCAGGGCCGTCGGCGTAGACCGCGACCAGGCCAGCCCCCCCAAGCAGCCGTCGGCGTAGAATTGCCCTCGGCGTAAAATAGCTATGCCGACGGCTGCCATCAGCGTAGCTATTTTTCCTTTTATCTCATTAATCTTTGAAAAATCATAACTAAATCATTCTAATTCAGAAAAATACAAATAATATATCAAAATTTGCAAAAGAATAAGATCTATCTATCTACACTCAAATATTACACATTTATAAATAAAAATTAAGTAAAACATAAAACTTTACATATAGTTTGAAACAGGCATAAAAAATTCAAAAACGATCCAAACAATGCGAAACCTTCGCGTGGGGTCATATTATATGATATATTTGCAACAAAAAATATCAAACTTGGTATATTTATTATGTATCAAAAAACCTTTATAAAATGACATATCTCATTCGAGATTTCCTGGCTTTCGGGTCAAATGACTAATGTTATGGCTAGAATCAAGACTTAGTTTGTGATAATGTGCCCATATTATGCATGAATGTGAATCATGAGATGGCGAACAAGAGGAAGTTTTCCTTTTCGTCGCACCAAAAAACCATTTTCCATTTTCCGAGTGCAAAAAAACGGAGGGTTTTGTGAAGCAACCACCAAATGGCTAATTCAGAATGTTACCACCTCATTTTTCAAAAATACTAGACCACCTTACATGGACAATGTCCTAACAGGGGGATCTCAAACCTTTCCGTCCATCTTTGATGAAAAAGAAAAATTTTCGCCGAATCAATAGGAAGTGGGTTAGATATGAACTACATGTACATGATCTGATGCTCATGATTTTTTACAAAAATCATTTTTAGGTTCACGACATGCTATTTCATCAGATATCCACTTCAAGTTTAGCGATGCTCAGTCCTGAGTTAAGAATCTTCATGCCGACCGTTCGACAAAGTTTGAAGATAGTTTGAAACGGGCATAAAAAATTCAAAAAAAATCTAAACAATGTAAATCCTTCGCGTGGTGTCATATTATGTGATATAGTTGCATGGAAAAATATTAAATTGGTATATTGATTATGTCTCAAAAAACCTTCACAAAATGACCTATCTTATTCGAGGTTTCGTGCCTTTCGGGTCAAATGACCAATGTTATGGCTAGAATCAAGGCATAGTTTGTGATAATGTGCCAATATTGTGCATGCATGTGCATCATGAGATGGCGAACAATGTTGTAGGAGGAAGTTTTCCTTTTCATTGCACAAAAAAGCCATTTTCCATTTTCCGAGTGCAAAAAACGGGGGGTTTTGTGAAACAACCACCAAATGGCTAATTCCAAATGCTACCACCCTATGTTTCAAAAATATTAGACCACCTTGCATGGACAATGTCCTAACAAGGGAATCTCAAACCTTTCCGTCCATCCCTGATGAAAAAGACAAATTTCTGCCGAATCAGTAGGAAGTGGGTCAGATATGAACTATAGGTACATGATCTGATGCTCAGGATTTTTTACAAAAAATATTTTTAGGTTCACAATATGCTATTTAATCAGAGATCCACTTCAAGTTTAGCGAGTCTCAGCCCCGAGCTAAGAATCTTCATGCCTGCCGTTTTAAACGGGCAAATGAAATTATGGTTAGAATCACGGCATAGTTTGTGATAAGTTGATATGGATATCATATTTGGATTCCTATCATTTTTCTGATCAATTTAGACATATTATTTGTCCAATTCCAATTTACGGATTTAAAGATATTAATTCTTCCATATTAAATAGAAAAATACAAAATAAATAAAATCCTTATATTTTTATTTGAATTCAATAATATTTTTTACTTATTTATTGTTGTTTACTTAAATAATTGTTTGTAATTCAAAAAATACAAACATGTGACATGATGATATAAGAGTTAATAGGATTGATATCATAGTATTGACAACTAGGTATAAATTGCTTTGCGGGAACAGATTCTGAAGGAACAGAGAAATTAAGTGTGCTAGGGGTTAGAGTAGTGAGGATGGGTGACCAATCGAGAAGTTTGACCAAGACTGCAATTTGATTAAAGATTAAGTGTAATTAGGGTTAAAATTGTTCCAAGTGAGAGATTAACGAGTCAAACAATTTAAATATTAAAAAATTAGAGAAAAAATTAGATTTTTTTTGAAAATTATTTTTACAACTGGCCGTTAGGCTACGGCGGCCGCTATGTCGAGGGCATCCCTCAGCGTAGCCTACGCCGACGGGGATCGGGGCTACGCCGATGGTTTTTGGCCCTCGGCGTAGCTTGTCGTTCCTATAGTGTGTATTTAACTTGACATGTCACCTTTGAGTAATTAAGAATCTTGTTTTACAATTCTTGCACCAGCCATTATGTGTGATTCTTGCACCAACAAACTGCTCTATTTTATCACAATATTAAGTTAGAGTAATCTCGTAAAAAACTTGTGGAATTATTTTAACATGTGTCTTCTTTAATTTCCGAGCCAAAAACTATACAATTTACATTTAGAAACGGAGGGAGTCATTGTTGTTCTACTCTTTGCAGATCTATCTTCTCTCTTTTACTTTCTATGCATATTTTCAAATATGTGGCACCCTCCCACCTTTTAGAATCATTTGACTTCTTAGACTTCGACAATCTTTATGTTGATATTATTTTCTATCCAAAAGTCTGAATATGTAGTCATGAAATAAAAAAAATTATTCTCAACCATGTATTTTATTTTGGCTCATTTTAAGTATATATTTGTACTCCAATAATAAAATTTGACTCAAGGACTATAAAACATTGTTTGTTTCAAAATGGAGATATTATCTTTTTGTTTTGTTCAACTCTACTTGGTTTCCCTACTCTTCAGTAATGTTTTTAAGCTCATGATCACATGTAATTTGTCCTTTCATGTGTATAAGATGACAATTGCTACATGTCTGACTTAGTTAGTATACATCATTGCAATGACATATCATACTAAATTTTAAATGAACAGAAGCCAAAATTTGGCACAAAAAGGTGTAAATTTATTCCTGGAAAGACAATGAACTAATAGGCAATAATATTTTTCCAAACGCTCATACTCAATGTAAGTTGTCCTTTCATTAAGAGTGTCTTCCATCAAAACCTTCCTGGATATAGTCCTATAATCCTATGAACCAAACAAATAAAATAGGGAAAATATAAACAATTAAAGTTCTAAAATATTTTTATATAATTTTGAATAAGGAAATATGCATGTATTTGTTGAATATATAATAGGAAATCTTATTATGAATTACTGTGAAAAAAATATTTTTTATTGACACGTCCCTAAATGTATAACCGTTTTTTATTGTGGAAGTACATCACTAATTACTAACCATTGAGCCTCCCCCTCTATGCAAACCGTGCACTTGATACATTCCTTCCATTTGATACAATTTTTTGTCATTTTAACTATATCATTGTGCCAAAATCAACTTAGAATACTCCGGTCTAGTTTGTTTCTATGCACATCTTGGAGAACCACCAGATGAGATGATGTATCCTTTGAGTGATGCGTTCTTACCACGCCGCATTGTACATAACATGTCTTACATGTTTTTGAGGTACATGTTTCCAGCCGAGCGTGCTTGGCAAATAATTCTTGTTCCATCCGACCTAGTGGATATTGACTCCATCGCTTTTCCTAGGTAATATCGACTCCATCGGTAGATTTTTTTTATTTTGGAAAGAGTCCATGAGCTATACATCTCATTAAGACCTAAGCCGTTAAGTTGTCTAGGTAGATGCAAATCTGGAGATAAAATGTCTAAGGTGCCAGGCTCCACACGTATCCTGGCAATTTACATATGCCCGCGATTTCTGCTTAAGGAAATAATACAATTGATCAAAAGGGATCAAGAGGACCATCTCACTATCATTTTGTATTTATCGACATTGACAAATAAGTGTGTTTTTTCTCAATCAAAATCACGTCCATATTTTTTTTGGAATCGCGAGTCGATTTCCATTTCAATAAAACGGACTATGATTGGTATTTGTAGTACCTGATTTAGTACGGTACTTTTTTTTAGGTCGGCCAGCCGAACGGAAGTCCACGCACGTTTTTTTTTACCAGGTACGGGATCTACCTTAAAGTCTAAATTCAGTTTCCATTTAACTCACGTGTCATATATATACTCACGTGTACACGTTTAATGTTTTACGTAACACAACTTTTGTTTTAATCTTAACCGTCAATATGCAGATCAAAATAGTATATTTTATAAGCCTATGTGGATCAACTTGGTGCCTCTAAAAACACTCATATATTGCTTTTAGTATATAATAGATTTCACATATAACATATGGATGAACTTTATGGCACTTGCCAGTAAGTAGTTCAAATATTTATCATCTTTTATAACTTTCCTAATTCTGGTCTTACATAAGAAACCTGAAACCGTAAAATGCATGTTTGCTTTAAATTATAAGAATTATGTTGAATTCAGAATTACAATACACAATTTTGTTCATTCGATTATAAACAAGCTGATCAATCAAGTTCCAAACTTTAGAATTTTCATAAATTTCGATGAATCTTTTTATTTCGAATGATAATTTTATTTGTGAAATCATTAATTAGAAATTTTAGACTTTCATACAAACTGTATGTGGCGATTATCTGAGAGCAACATACCAAATTATATTTTCGGGAAAACCAACCAGGAGCTCCACATATTTATATTGGAAGGAAGAAAGCCTACAGAAGGCTAGGAGGGCTGTGTTTATGGGTCACACTCGGAGTCTGAAACAAAAAAAAAACCACATCATGTGGCCCCATGTAGACCAAATTATTGTCTGGAACAAATAATTGAGGTTATCCTTATCCAACTAGCGCTAGATACCATTGAAATAACTACACTTTACCCACAAAAAAAGAAAAAAAAAGTAATAACTACACTTAATCAATATAGTAAGTTATATTAGGTGTTCAAGCCTATTCACGGACACATGCACAAAAATCTAAGAAAAATGATTAGCACCGGCGTATAGTCGATATTCTTGCGGGTCCATGAGATTAATGTCCATTGGCAAAACAATCATGCACATGTTTTTTTTTAAAACATGCACATTGTGTACAGTAAAAAAACATCTATTCAGCGTGGCATTGCTAGCGTATAGGTCTTGTATCTCATCGCTGCTATATTACCCCTTAGCTCGCCGCTAAACTCTCTTGACTAGGTCGCCCCGACTTTGAGTGGCTGACACGTGAGCCCCACAACGGACGGTCCCAAATTTCGGATTAAACAGTCCGCGTCCTAGACATCTGTTCCACTTTTGTTCCCCTCAAACTTGGTGTGAACATTTTCGAAAAAAAAGAAGATGGTGTGAACATATTAGTGTGAACTCCGAGTACACTGTGTCCCTCTCCAAACAGCAGCCTCGAAGCATCAATGTGACATGACATTTCCAGAAAAAGAAGAGCATCGTTGTAGCACATATATTTCACAAAAGGTGGATCATCAATGCAGCAACACATCACATATAACATCCTTAGCGTTTGCTAGAAAAGGAGATCGTCGGTCGTTGAACAGATTCTTCCACAAGGTACACACAGACAAACTAGCTAATCAGATTTCACGCTAAATGGCGATTTAGATGTTTCTGTCAAGAGCCTAATAAATGCTTTAGCTAGCAGTTTCTGTCTTCTACTAGATTATCATCGGCATCTATATACTCCCTCCATCAAGTGCATTGAGATATACGCGAATCTAGACAAATTTAAATCTTATTTCTGAAAGAAGAGAATATTACGATAAAATGTGTTTGAATTATAATCCCATCTCAGAGAAACTAACAATGCAAAAGTCAGTGCCGCGAGCAAAGGGGAAAAAAAGTCTATAGAGACTAGCGCCCTATGCATGCAAACATACTCTTCCCTAAGCCAGCTCAACAGATTTTGCCACAGCCTCTCCCCTAGGAGCTCATTAGATTCTGTCACCTAACCCACGGCACCCCTGCACCCAACTCAAAGCAGCTCCATATTCACTCATCAGATATGTACTATTTTCCCTGTCCGGAAATGGATTTATGTAGATTCGAAACGTATCTGGACATCGTTTTAGTGTGTAGATACATGTGAGTATTAACAAATATAAGTCACTTATTTTTGGAGCGGACGGAGTCCTAATAATTAGGACATATATATTGTATACACTTCCGTAGTAGTATATCACCCATATGTAGCAGAAGGAAAACAAAGGAGATGCCAACTGCGGAGGAGCGCCTCGCGAGCCGACCTGTCGCTGCGACGTGATCCGTGTATGATTTTGTGGTCTGTAATATTTACATTGTTATATTCCAGAAATCAAAACTTGATGTGGAAGTATTCACAAAAATAACTTGAAATTATTGATGCCGAACTTGTACCTAAAAAAAAAACTTAACAAAGCATTTATAACTATACTGAAACACAATGTTTTTGAATATGAATTATACCCTGGAAGATAGTTGAATGTGAGGTTGTTCATAGGATTGGGTCTATGGATGGTTCAACCGGTCACGATTATTATGTTTCTAACCGAAACTTGTGAAATTTATGAGTTTATATAAAATTATCACCCTCGAGACTCAATCAGAATGCTTTGTGAGCGTCACCAACGATAAAAGAAGAGAATCAGAGGATAGGCCGGTTAGCTCTAAAAGCCTGTTTTTTCTACATTTGTATGAGCCCGGTTCGCCCTTTTTTTGGAAAGGAGTATATATTAATATCACAAGATATCAATTACATCTAGCATCTGCAACAAAGCATTAACCTAGCGGCCATACGGATGCGCACAGCCAAAAAAAGAAAGTAGAATTACAAAAAACAAAAGTCCCGCTACAGTGACCCATTTGTTCAAACATCGATATTTTCCAAGGGTACGAGATAAATAGGAATACATTTTACACGATTGCCCAAGATAAAAAGAGCACCAATCAAAACAGTGTTGTCCGCTTTGATGCAACATGCGAGAATAAAAAAAGGACACATACTATGGTTACATAGAGGAGATATGGGAACTTGACTATGGACCTACTTTTAAGGTCCCTTTGTTTCGGTGCAGTTGGGTCAACATGAATGGAGAAGGGTAAAGGTAGACCAGCTGTACGGAATGACAACAGTGGATCTCAAGAATCTTTGTTACAGAGACAAACCATTCGTCCTAGCCAATGATGTGGCTCAGGTTTTTTATGTGAAGGACATTGTCCTCTAGACCGAAAAAAATAAGGAAATGAATACATCAGACGATGAGCCCAGGCGTCACATAGTTTTTTCAGGAAAAAGAAACATCGCGGAAGTCGAGGACAAGACAAACATATCAGCAGATTATGATAAGTTTGATGAAATTCCGCCGTTCACCGTGAAAACTGACCCAAGCATCCCGTTAAGCAAAGAATATGCTCCATGATTACGGCCTAAGAAGCGATCATAGGCAAGGGATCGACATACACGACGAAGGATTCATACCCTAAACCCTATGTAAATCTATGTAATGTATGAAAACTTTATATGAGACCACGCGAAGGTTTCATATTGTTTGGATCATTAAACTTGAAGTGGATCTCTGATGAAATAGCATGTTGTGAACCTATAAATGATTTTCAAAAAAAATCACAAGCATTATATCATGAACTTGTAGTTCAAATCTAGGCAACCTCCTGCCGATTTGGCAGGAACTTGTCTTTTTCATGAGGGATGGACGGAAAGATTCAAGATACACCGGTTGGGAAATTGTCCATCTAATGTGGTCTAGTATTTTTGAAAAATGGGTTGGTAACAATGCCAAACTTTAATTTGGTGGTTGCTTCACAGAATACCCCGATTTCGGCACCTCAAAAATAGAAATTGGCTTTTTCGTGCGTCGAAAAGGAAAACTTCCACCTGCAACATCGTAAACCATTCCAATATGCACATGTGTGCACAATATGGGCACATTATCACAAACTATGCCTTGATTCCAGCCATAACATTGGTGGTTTGACCTAAATGCCATGAAACCTCGAACATGATAGGTCATTTTGTGAAGAATTTTTTATGATATTTGCAATTTTTCAAGTTCAATATTTTTCTTTGCAACTATGACACATAATATGACACCACGCGAAGGTTTCACATTGTTTAGATCATTTTTGAATTTCTTATGCCCGTTTCAAACTATATTCAAAACGGCGAGCATGAAGCTTCTTAGCCCGGGGCTGAGCCTCGCTGAACTTGAAGTGGATCTCTGATGAAATAGCATGTTGTGAACCTATAAATGATTTTAAAAATATTCACAAGCATTATATCATGTACTTGTAGTTCAAATCTAGGCAACCTCCTGCCGATTCTGCAGGAATTTGTCTTTTTCATGAGAGATGGACGGAAAGGTTCCAGATACACCGGTTGGGAAATTGTCCATCTAAGGTGGTCTAGTATTTTCGAAAAATACCAATGCCAAACTTTAATTTGGTGGTTGCTTCACAGAACACCCCAATTTCAGTACCTCAAAAAAGGAAATTGGTTTTTTCGTGCGTCGAAAAGGAAAACTTCCTCCTGCAACATCGTAACCATCCCAAGATGCACATGTGTGCACAATATGGCCACATCATCACAAACTATGCCCCGATTCTAACCATAACATTGGTGGTTTGACCTAAATGTCATGAAACCTCGAACATGATAGGTCATTTTGTGAAGGATTTTTTATGATGTTTGCAATTTTTCAAGTTCAATATTTTTACTTTCAAATATGACACATAATATGACATCATGCGAAGGTTTCACATAGTTTGGATCATTTTTGAATTTCTTATGCCCGTTTCAAACTATATTCAAAACAGCGGGCATGAAGCTTCTTAGCCCGGGGCTGAGCCTCGCTGAACTTGAAGTGGATCTCTGATGAAACAACATGTTGTGAACCTATAAATGATTTTTACAAAAATTCACAAGCATTATATCATGTACTTATAGTTCAAATCTGGAAACCTCCTACCGATTTGGCAGGAATTTGTCTTTTTTATGAGGGATGGACGAAAAGGTTCCAGATACACCGGTTGAGAAATTATCCATCTAAGGTGGTTTAGTATTTTTGAAAAATGGGTTGGTACCAATGCCAAACTTTAATTTGGTGGTTTCTTCATAGAACACCCTGATTTCGTCACCTCATAAATGAAAATTGCCTTTTTCGTGCGTCGAAAAGGAAAACTGAAAGGATAGAGATGTCGCCTAGAGGGGGGGTGAATAGGCAATTTCAAAACTATTACAGTTTCGGCTTGATATAATGCGGAATTAAACTAACATTTATTTTACAAGCACAAAACCTAAATACTCTAGGCTCAACTAAGTGCACCAACAACAAGATAAGCTAAGCAAGATAGCACAAGATAAATATACCACAAGTGATAAGCAAGATATAAGTACTTCAAGCTCGATGGCTATCACAAGGAAAGTAAGCTCGGGTATAGAGATAACCGAGGCACGCGAACACGAAGATGTATTCCCGTGCTCCCTTACAAGTAAGGTACGTCACGTTGGAGAGGTGTGGGATTCCACGAAGGATTTACCAACGCCATGAAGGCTCACCTTCTTATCCGAGTCTATCCCACGAAGAAATAGGCCCTTTCCTTATGGCTAGCTTTTCCTCCACTCCGGAGATGGCAAGCTCCACAACCACTTCACAAGCTCCACGAAGGAGAATCCCGGGTCTCTTCACAATCTTCCACAAAGAGGACACCGTGGAACCAACCGCCAAGCCAACTAGGAGGTCACCCTCCAAGAGCAACAAACTCACGGTCTCTCACTCGAACAAATCGTAGTGGAGAGCTCAACACTTATGCAAGAATGCAAAGCAAGAACACCAAGGGCATTCAAATCCCTCACTCTCAAATCCCACAAAAGCAACAAGTGCTAGGGAGGAATTAGAGAGGAAGAACAATGGTGGAAGTCAACCAATGACTCAAAAATCTAGATCCAATGGGTTCCCCTCACTTAGAGGAGGAATTGATTGGTGGGGATTGTAGATCTAGATCTCCTCTTCCAAAGCCCTCAAAAATATGCAAGAATCATAGGAGGGAAGGGGGAGGAGGCAAGCTCAAGAGGGTCAACAATGGAGGTCAATCTCATGCTCAAGAACGCCCAAAAACGTTGGGGGAAGAACCCCCTTTTATATGGAAAAGCAAATATGGCCGTTGGAGAGAAAACAACGAAAACTCAGTTCCAAAGTCGGTTGGACCGGCCCCAGAACCGGGAAACTCGGTCCCCAGGCCGGAGGACCGACCTACAAACCGAAATACCTCTGTTTGCCAACCCGGAATAGACTCGGTCACGAAAACCGGAAAATCCGGTCTGAGATCCGGTCTATCGGAGCTGGAACCGGACCGTCCGGTGTGGGGCTCGGTTGAACCGGATCCACAACCGGGATGAAACTGACTTCCTAAACATAATAACTTTTGCATCCGGACTCCGATTTCGATGATCTTGGGCTTGTTTTGACGAGGACAACAAGATCTACAATATGGTGCATGAAAACATCATAGTCCAAAAAAGGAAGATAGAACCAAATGAGGAAAGGTATGGAGCCTCCCTATAAGAAGAACCGGTAAAACCTTCAAACTCGAAAACGCCATATAAGATGCATACGAATTCCGTTTTCGATGAACTTGGGCTTGTTGAAGAGATAGCAACAAGCTCAAGAACCTCACATGGAGAAACACCAAGAACCAACAATATAGGAAGATGCAAAGTATCCAAAGGATTGAGCTCCCTAAGACAATGTGATCAAGTTACCCAACCGAAAGCCGCTCTTGATAGTGCAGCTATCTATCCTATAACCCGGTCTCCCAACAACCACCTTGAGACCGGTAAAAGGAAAACCTAGCAAGGCCATACCTTTTCCTTGTGCATCCCGCTTGATCTTGATGACAACGCTTCAAGATCCATCCAAGCCGGAATGCATCACTTGATCATTGTTGCTTCGTGAAGACTCGTAATATGCTCCGCCATACACCACTATGGGATAGCTTCATTAAGACACATCTTCACATGCCCATTATCACCAGTATGGATGGCAAGCTTCAAGCAAATGATCTTCTCGAGTTGCTTATCTTGAACTTGCCCTTCTCAAACTTTGATGACGATCACCACTTGATGTCATCCTCTCATGGTCTATATGAGATCTTCACTTTTGAAGCATTCCCATGGAAAGATACCTATCCCATATAGAAAACGCAAAGGCACATATATAATGGGTTAGTTTATGATGCATAAATGACAAGGCTTACCATACCACAAGATCCATGTGGTACATTCTTTATGCTTCATGTGTTGACCAACTTGAAATCACTCTTCACTCTTTGTATTGGTCAACCAAGTATCTTCTCATGCTCCATCTCAATATCTTGAGGTACATAAAGAATTCTTCATTTTATTACATGCTCTAAATCTTAGTCAACCATAGCTCAACTAATGAGGCTATCATGACACCGGCTTAGAGCCATATCTTGAATTCTTCTATTGAGATCACACTCTCAAGATATTGAACATATCATATTCTTCTCTTCAATTTGATGATCGTGATGCCAAAACTCAAGGTATATCTTTATCTTCATGGCATCCATACTTGAATCCAACATATGGACTACATGCATGACCTATGGAATATTCCTTCATATAAAACTCAATAAAAACATTAGTCCATAGGGATTGTCATTAATCACCAAAACCACACATAGGGGCAATTACCATTTCAATCTCCCCCATTTTGGTAATTGATGACAATCACAGCAAGAGGGTTTATATAATAAATATTAGAAACAAGTACGCAACTTATCCGAGAATAAGTTGTATACAAGAGGTTGTATTTGATATGGTTAAGTAACACAAAGTTACTAGCCCATATCAAAACCTTTTCTACTCACACAAACTACAACTAATGCAAGAGATGTGAGTAGAACCAACATATATAGAGCAAACTCCCCCACAATATATGCACGTGTGATGAACTTGAATTTCATTGCATACATTGTCAAGCATAACCTTTGGGAGAGTTTCCACTATATATATTCAACCATGCAATACATAAAAAATATGAAATGCATGAAAGGCAAACACTTAGGAACAAACCAATCTTAAGTAGAAAACCATTTCCCTTAAAACCCTCTAAACTTATCCCCCATTGACAACAAGTGCCAAAATGGATGACAAAGTTAAAAGGCCAATATAGTTCAAGTTCCTCCCAAGGTGTGCATTTCTCATAACATGAGTGAAATCATATGCACATATCCAATGACGAAAACTTGGAGGAAATCAACTATATTGAGGATCAAATATTGCTAAAAGGATAACAAGGTGAAGAAACTTCAACGGATGAAGCAAGCAATCAAAAGATCCAAATAATCAAATGGACAAATAGTGATCTAAATGAAATAAGGAAGCTCCCCAAGGTTTGTGCATAAATTAGTTGTTTCATTTGAATACAATATGAACAAACATGGAATCCTCACTCCCTCTATATCATTTAGAACACAACCAAGATACAATGAGTAGAGATATAAATAAATACACTTGTCAAGACAAGATTAAGTCCAAAAGAAACCAAATATGAGATATGAGTGCATGAAGATGCAATGAAAGTAAACCGAGCACTCATAAATCAAGACCTTACCAAAACCATTAAAAACTAAGCGGATAAGTGAGATGGTTGGCAAAAGGCAAGGATATCAAGGCGAGATATTAACACTCTTGTGTATATAAGTTTCTAAGTGGGAAATCATGGGAATAATCCACAAAGAAACATCCACACATAAGAGGTTAATAAAGATAAGAAAACATGATATCCAAGAGGAAGTCATAAGATATACCAAAAAAAATGATATTTTGCTTAAGTGCATATATATAGCCCATGGCTCTATTTTCTCTTATGGTATATAAATGAACTTCACCAAAGAAAAAGAAAACCTCAAAAACATCACAACTAACACTAAGGGAACTAATGCTAGTTGGGATATTTTGAGAAAGGCAACAAGTATCAAAAGGAAGGATTCAATGCAATTTCAACAATATTGCACATGAGAGTACCTTGAGGAATTGATATGCAATAAATTGCTAGAAGGCATATTTGGGATTGGTGAAGCATGAACATGATTTTATATACTCCCCATTATATGAATCATCCCAAATTACTCACATAAGCAATAAGGATAGAAAAGTCTTTCAAAGATCCTTGCAAGAACAGCAACATTTACAAACAAATAAATTCATGCCAAGATGCAACCTACAAGAGATTGGATGGAAGAATAGTATGCATGAATAATATACTTGTTACCGAGATAGCAATGGTATGATGTAGTAGATAAGAATTCTTTGATCATCCTAGCTTGGCTCCAATTATCATATGGTGACAAAACCTTCCTTATAGATGAGACAAGCATCCATTGCATCTCCAATGTACCTAAAACAACATTCAAGTACATCTTGGTCCCCAAACTTATTGGGTCCAAAGTGGTTAGACTAACCACAACACATAGGACATACTCCATAAAAATATGTGCATATTTAGAGATGAAATTTGAATTTCATGCACATCATAGCTGTTTAAGGATTTGATGGAGTATACCCTATATATGGGATCAAAGAAAGCAAAACATGATATAAGATATACATTTAGTAAACATGCATGCACGAGACTTTCAAGAACCAACAAAGATATAATTTGGACAAAACACCAAAATATTCAAGAAGGCATACAAGGTGTGACAAAACACATTTGTTGTCCAAACTATATTAGAGAATCAAATCAACACAAGATTTGTTCAACAAAGTTCAACAAATGAACCAAGCAAAAACTATTGAGCATAAAAGATGAGATAAAAAGATAAATGCTCAAATATTTATCTCATTCAAGCAAATAACATAGAGAATAAAGAATGAGATAACAAACTCCCAAAAGAGCAAGGTTTCAACAAATAAACCAAACCCTTAACACTTTTCACAATGGCACAAGGTTCCGAGAAGAAAAGGTTTGTCTTCCACTAAAAGCACATTTGATAATAATCAAAAACACCATCAAAGAGATGTTCAAAATCCAAGGAAGACAAAGGGAGCCACAACAATTTTTGGAAAGAAAAAAAGGCAATAGGAGGTGAAATCCAAGGTGAAGATAATCCACAAATTCTACCACACCCAAGACAAAGAGTGTATTGTAATTTATTTCCGGTGGTATATTGCACAGATATTAAAGATAAATCTTCACAATAAAAAGCATAGGATAGGAAAAAAGATTAAGCACTATGCAAAGATAGAGATTCTTGATAGCTTCAACTAGTCACACAATCATGCAAAGCAATGATTAGAATAACTTGAGGCAAATGGTCTCCCAAATAAGATACAGAGATATGCATTTGAGGAAGGCCACACCAAGAATTTCTTACTCAAGCAAAGACCAAAAAGATGAGCAATAAAAGCTTCTAACAAAAAATAGGACCTTGTTTGAGCTAACATGCCACCTAGATACAAGATAATCAAAAATATCAACTCTAAGTGGCACCACCTAATATGTTCACATTTCCTAGGATTGTGATATGCAAAAGAAGCATATTACTCCCCCATAATGTGGTATTCAATTTTTTGTTAATAAGAGGAAAAACAACCTCAACTAGAGATAATTAATGGACATTTTAGAATTTGAATTTCTCATGAGTATGACACACCACATAGTGACTAGATAATCTTGCAATATCAATACTATGTGGTAGTACTCATGTACACACATTTTAAGGTATGGGAGATGCACGAGGCATATCACTCCCCCAAAATGGGATGTTCCATTAACCACTCAAAAAGAGCCAAATAAGATATCATCAAGATGCATTAGAGGCTCAAAACAAAACACACGAGTAAATGATGTGCCAAACACCTAGACATACTTGAATACACAAAATAAGAAAGCATGAGGCACAACAAATACAAACACATACTTGGTACAAGACCAAAACATGTAAAGGGGCAAGTAACTTACAATATAAAGTTGAGTTCGAGTTACCGCAAAGAGGCGCATTGGTTATATGGTAGGAAGATGATAATCCTTATAACTTGGCTTTATAAAATATAATATATGAAGATCCCTTAATTCTTCATGAGTTAGCCTAGTCTCCAATGCCCTCCACAAACACCTACTGATCAAGTTTGATATTGTTGGTCCCCAACCAAGTTGGGTCCTAAGAAGTTAGTCACAATAGGCTTGGCAACCCAAATGGTTCTTTTCTTAACACCACTTTGAGTTCCAACAAACTTGGCAAACACATTGACATCCTTATCCTTCCCAAGAGAATAATAATCATCAAAAATGATAGGGTTAGATAAGGTACCATTTGAACATGAAGAGGCCAAGTGTCCCTTCTCACGACATATGTAGCAACAAGTGCTCCCCTTTCTCTTCTTTATTGATTTCTTGTCTTGGGGAGCCTTATCTTGATTCTTCTTGGGAAGTGGCCTAGCTTCAACTTGAGGTTGAGATTGGGATTGACCTTGAACTTGTGGCCGCTTCCCTTGTTGCTTCTCATTCAAGTGATTTTTCTTTAATGGACAAGATCTTACATGATGTCCTACAACCTTGCAGTTGAAGCAAATAATCTTGGCCGAATCCTTGACTTGGTCTTGGCCCTTCTTCTTGTTGCTCTTGGACTTGTTCTTGTTATTGGAGTTGAATCCAAGTCCACTTTTATCATTGGGGTATTTTTGCACACTCAAAATATTATCGAGTGTGGATTTTCCTTCATGACTCTTTTTCAAGTCTTTCTTCAAAGAAGTGACTTGGGCCTTGAGCTCTTTGATTTCCTCTACATGGTTAGTATAAATAGAGGTACTAGAGGAAGTAGAAGCTTCATTGTTAGAGCAATAAGGCAAAGCAAGTAATCCAACACAAGGTTTATCACTAGTATGACTAGAAGGATCACTAGGACTAGCACATGGCAAAATGGAATTTTGATTAGAAGTTGTGCTAATGTCCAAAAGAGGCTCACAAGATGTTACCTTAGTGATACTTGCCTCACGAGCTAATTTTAGCCCATCATAGGAGATTAGAAGATCATTATGAGAGCTCGAGAGCATTTCATGACTCTCTTCCAATTTCCTATACTTGCTAGTTAGCAACTCAAGTTGAGCCCTTAGCTCAACATTCTCCTTTAACATAGATGCTTCACAAGAATTAGAGTTAGTAGCACTAGAATCATTAATAAATTTTTCATTTTCAAGCTCATAAGATTCAATTTTTTGTGTGAGGAGACAATTAGTGTGCTTATCCTCGGCAAGCTCTTGCTTAAGGAGATGGAATCTATGACTCCCATCATCAAGTTGGAAATCCAACTCCTCTATGGTTTCCGTTTGTTTAGTTATGGTGTCCATAACATGTTTTAGACAAGCAACAACCTTATTATTACCACGAAGAGAGGTACACAAAAAAGTTAACTCAAGCACAAGAGCACTAGTATCCTCATCAAGGTCATCATCACTATCATCATTATCATTGCTATTATCTAGAGAAGATATCTTGGGATCCAAAGTAGGAGATACCTTTGATCCTCTTGCCATAAGGCACATGTGAGCATGGGAGAATGAAGATGAGGATATTCTTGAATCTTCATTCATGATCGTGTCTGGCTCCATAGGGTGTTTGATTTACTCTACATTGTTAGATACACAACTAGAGGAAATAGAAGAATTTTGTTTATTGGAACAAGACAAATCAAGCATATCAGCTACACTAGTACTCAAATAATTTCTAGACAATATGCAAGGACTAGCAACACAAGGGGATACATAATTATCGTTGCGAGAAGTGCTTAAGTCCAAACTATCTACACCATTAGAAATTATAGAACATGAATCATTGGTGTAAAGAGAACCACTACCATCATTACATATGATTTCTCCACTCACCATGACATTAACTTGTGACTTGTCACATGTAGGTGAAGTGGAGGGAATTGAAATCTCATCGCGGCCGGAGGTGGAAGCCACTTGGAGCTCTTCATAATGTGAAGGAGAAGAGAGCTCCTCGGAGATAGCACCGACCCTATGAGAAATGGACCCACCAAATATTTCTTTAAGCTTGTTCCACATCTCATGAGATGACTTGCGCTTTACATTTGTCAAGAACAAATTAACTATGGGGCTCAAGGAGAAAATAAGCTCATTAGATACTTGAGCTTCGAGATGTAAATTTTTCTCATCCTCTAAAGATAGATTTTGAGGATCCATCGGAGGAGAAAAACCTACATCTAGAAATCGCTCAATATTTGGACACAAGGTCCGAAGATTACAAAGCAAGAAATTTCTCCACAAAATCTAATTTGTGCCATTGTGCACTATACTACTAGCCGACATCTTTACACTCTAGGCGGTGAAGCCTAAACAAGGAGAGACCTTGCTCTGATACCAATTGAAAGGATAGAGATGTCGCCTAGAGGGGGGGTGAATAGGCAATTTCAAAACTATTATGGTTTTGGCTTGATATAATGCGGAATTAAACTAACGTTTATTTTACAAGCACAAAACCTAAATACTCTAGGCTCAACTAAGTGCACCAACAACAAGATAAGCTAAGCAAGATAGCACAAGATAAATATACCACAAGTGATAAGCAAGATATAAGTACTTCAAGCTCGATGGCTATCACAAGGAAAGTAAGCTCGGGTATAGAGATAACCGAGGCACGCGGAGACGAAGATGTATTCTCGTGTTCCCTTACAAGTAAGGTACGTCACGTTGGAGAGGTGTGGGATTCCACGAAGGATTTCTCAACGCCATGAAGGCTCACCTTCTTATCCGAGTCTATCCCACGAAGGAATAGGCCCTTTCCTTATGGCTAGCTTTTCCTCCACTCCGGAGATGGCAAGCTCCACAACCACTTCACAAGCTCCACGAAGGAGAATCCCGGGTCTCTTCACAATCTTCCACAAAGAGGACACCGTGGAACCAACCGCCAAGCCAACTAGGAGGTCACCCTCCAAGAGCAACAAGCTCACGGTCTCTCACTCGAACAAATCGTAGTGGAGAGCTCAACACTTATGCAAGAATGCAAAGCAAGAACACCAAGGGCATTCAAATCCCTCACTCTCAAATCCCACCAAAGCAACAAGTGCTAGGGAGGAATTAGAGAGGAAGAACAATGGTGGAAGTCAACCAATGACTCCAAGATCTAGATCCAATGAGTTCCCCTCACTTAGAGGAGGAATTGATTGGTGGGGATTGTAGATCTAGATCTCCTCTTCCAAAGCCCTCAAAAAGATGCAAGAATCATAGGAGGGAAGGGGGAGGAGGCAAGCTCAAGAGGGTCAACAATGGAGGTCAATTTCATGCTCAAGAACGCCCAAAAATGTTGGGGGAAGAACCCCCTTTTATAGGGAAAAGCAAATATGGCCGTTGGAGAGAAAACAACGAAAACTCCGTTCCAAAGTCGGTTGGACCGGCCCCAGAACCGGGAAACTCGGTCCCTAGGTCGAAGGACCGACCTACAAACCGAAATACCTCTGTTTGCCAACCCGGAATAGACTCGGTCGTGAAAACCGGAAAATCCGGTCTGAGATCCGGTCTACCGGAGCTGGAACCGGACCGTCCGGTGTGGGGCTCGGTTGAACCGGATCCACAACCGGGATGAAAGTAACTTCAGGAAAAACGCAATAACTTTTGCATCCGGTCTCCGATTTCGATGATCTTGGGCTTGTTTTGACGAGGACAACAAGCTCTACAATATGGTGCATGAAAATATCATAGTCCAAAAAAGGAAGATAGAACCAAATGAAGAAAGGTATGGAGCCTCCCTATAAGAAGAACCGGTAAAACCTTTAAACTCGAAAACGCCATATAAGATGCATACGAATTCCGTTTTCGATGAACTTGGGCTTGTTGAAGAGCTAGAAACAAGCTCAAGAACCTCATATGGAGAAACACCAAGAAGAAACAATATAGGAAGATGCAAAGTATGCAAAGGATGGAGCTCCCTAAGACAATGTGATCAAGTTACCCAACCGAAAGCCCCTCTTGATAGTGCGGCTATCTATCCTATAACTCGGTCTCCCAACAACCACCTTGAGACCGGTAAAAGGAAAACCTAGCAAGGCCATACATTTTCCTTGCGCATCCCGCTTGATCTTGATGACAACGCTTCAAGCGACATCCAAGCCGGAATGCATCACTTGATCATTGTTGCTTCGTGAAGACTCGTAATATGCTCCCCCATACACCACTATGGGATAGCTTCATTAAGACACATCTTCACATGCCCATTATCACCAGTATGGATGGCAAGCTTCAAGCAAATGATCTTATCGAGTTGCTTACCTTGAACTTGCCCTTCTCAAACTTTGATGACGATCACCACTTGATGTCATCCTCTCATGGTCTATATGGGATCTTCACTTTTGAAGCATTCCCATGGAAAGATACTTATCCCATATAGAAAACGCAAAGGCACATATATAATGGGTTAGTTTATGATGCATAAATGACAAGCCTTACCATACCACAAGATCCATGTGGTACATTATTTATGCTTCATGTGTTGACCAACTTGAAATCACTCTTCACTCTTTGTATTGGTCAACCAAGTATCTTCTCATGCTCCATCTCAATATCTTGAGGTACATAAAGAATTCTTCATTTGATTACATGCTCTAAATCTTAGTCAACCATAGCTCAACTAATGAGGCTATCATGACACCGGCTTAGAGCCATATCTTGAATTCTTCTATTGAGATCACACTCTCAAGATATTGAACATATCATATTCTTCTCTTCAATTTGATGATCGTGATGCCAAAACTCAAGGTATATCTTTATCTTCATGGCATACATACTTGAATCCAACATATGGACTACATGCATGACCTATGGAATATTCCTTCATATAAAACTCAATGAAAACATTAGTTCATAGGGATTGTCATTAATCACCAAAATCACACATAGGGGCAATTACCCTTTCAAAAACTTCCTCCTACAACATCGTAAGCCATCCCAAGATGCACATGTGTGAACAATATGGGCATATTATCACAAACTATGGCCTGATTCTATCCATAACATTGGTGGTTTGACCTAAATGCCATGAAACCTCGAACATGATAGGTCATTTTGTGAAGGATTTTTTATGATGTTTGCAATTTTTCAAGTTCAATATTTTTGCTTGCAACTATGACACATAATTTGACACCACGCGAAGGTTTCACATTGTTTGGATCATTTTTGAATTTCTTAAGCCCGTTTCAAACTATATTCAAAACGGCGGGCATGAAGCTTCTTAGCCCGGGGCTGAGCCTCGCTGAACTTGAAGTGGATCTCTGATAAAATAGCATGTTGTGAACCTATAAATGATTTTTAAAAAAATTCACAATCATTATATGATGTACTTGTAGTTCAAATCTGGGCAACCTCCTACCGATTCGGCAGGAATTTGTCTTTTTCATGAGGGATGGACGGAAAGGTTCTAGATACACCTGTTAGGAAATTGTCCATCTAAGGTGGTCTAGTATTTTTGAAAAATGGGTTGGTACCAATGCCAGACTTTAATTTGGTGGTTGCTTCACAGAACATCCCGATTTCGGCACCTCAAAAATGGAAATTGGCTTTTTCGTGCGTCTAAAAAGAAAACTTCCTCCTACAACATCGTAAGCCATCCCAAGATGCACATGTGTGCACAAGATGGGTACATTATCCCAAACTATGCCCTGATTCTAGCCATAATATTGGTGGTTTGACCTAAATGCCATCAAACCTCGAACATGATAGGTCATTTTGTGAAGGATTTTTTATGATGTTTGCAATTTTTCAAGTTCAATATTTTTTCTTGCAACTATGACACATCATATGACACCACACGAAGGTTTCATGTTGTTTGGATCGTTTTTGAATTTGTTATGCCTGATTGAAACCATATTCAAAATGGCGGGGATGAAGATTCCTAGCCTGGCTTCTTAGTTAATGAAATATGCAAAAAAATGGTTAATGAATTTTTAATTGAAAATGGGATAAATGTTAATAATTTGAATAGTTAGAATAATTCTTTTATAAATCAGAAAAAGGTTTTGAACATCCCGTTTTCCCGTCATTTGTTTCTTAATTCGTTAATTGCAAATGGTAAAATTGTTAATAGTTTGTATAGTTAGAATAATTAGTTTTGAAAACATAAAATGATTTTGGATTAGTCATTTAAATAGATGCACTTCCCTGTTGATTTTTTCTAAAATTCCAAATTATGCAATAAATATTTGTTAATGCAATTTTAATTGAAAATAGTAAAATTGTATAGTTAAAATAAAAATATTTGAAAACAGAAAATGGTTTTTGATTAGTTATTTAAATTGAAGCACTTTTCCTGTTAAAAGTTTTTTGAACTTCCAAATAAATAATCATCTAATTAATTAAAGAAGAAAACAAATTTGAAAATGGCAGGAAGAGCAAAAGTTTGGCCAAAATCTGAAAAACGGGTCAAAGATCCCGATTCGTGGCGGGAAGACCAAAAGTTTAGCTAAAATCTGAAAAACGGGTCAAAGATCCTGATTCGTCCAGGCCCTAGGTGCGCGCGCGCATGTCGTGGCCCAGCAACGCTCCCCGTCCAGACCTTTGGTCCTGTTCATCCCACCAACCGGGACCAAAGGCTCAACGGACCCGGTTGGTGCGATGAACTGGGACCAAAGGCCCCGGGTGCGCACGCGCACGTGGCATCCCAACAACGCTCCTACCCAAACCTTTGGTCCCAGTTCGTCCCACCAACCGGGACTAAAGGCTCAACGGTCCCGGTTGGTGCGATGAACCGGGGCAAAAGCCCTGTACTACATAACTGTTGCCCCTCCTTCTTCTTCCTCATCCACTTCACTCGCAAAATGCCTAAGGAAAATCACGCGCGGTGCAGAACGAGGCCGTCAGGCTGACGGATTTTCGAGCCGCCGTCGCCAGCGTCGAGCCCAGCAGCGCTCCGCCTCAGCCTTGTCGCCTTACCTGCCCCTGCCCGTGTTGCCCGAGCCCGCGCCGCCCAAGCCCGCCTCCGACCGTGCCGCCCGAGCCCGCGCCGCTCCGCCTCCGACGCCGTCGCCCTTGCACCTGCCCCTGCCCGTGTTACCCGAGCCCGCGCCGCCCAAGCCCGCTGCCTCAGCCTCTTGCATAGCGCCCGCCCAAGGAGGAGGCCCGCCTGCCCGCTTCACAGGCAGCTCCTCCCCCGCATGCCGGCGTCCACCACCGGCCGGTAAGCCTCCCACGGCCCTCTTAATTAGGTTTTTGAAATATTTGTCAATTGTGATATTTGTCTAAATGTGAAAATATGTCAGGTTTTTATTCTTTTTGGAAATGTTTTCTGAAATTAATAAAAGTCTGACATGTGGGGCTAGATGGAAAATATAATAATTCCAAAAATGTTTATTTATTTAAAAATGATTTAAAAATGATTTAAAAATGGATTAAAATTTGGAAAAATCATAACTAATTCATTTTAAATCAGAAAATGTGTATAATATATCAAAATGTTCAAAAAAATGAGCTCTACCATTTAAAAATGTAAGCATTCATATTCATACAACTTTGAACCTTACTTTACATAAAGGAACACCGACACCCCCTAAGTACCATGGGTTCGATGGTTTGTCCACCTAGGGCATTCCGAACCCATTTAAATCGATGTGGCACCTAGGGCTATTCTAATACATGAAATCCATCATATCATTCATATTGTATGAGCATTGCACATGCCATGTGTTGATTCTTGCTTCTTCTTTCTGGTGTTGGTTCTTTGCGAATAAGAACCAAGACCGAACCTGAAGTCAATGCCACCGAAGAGCAGATACTATGGATCCAACACACCAAGATACTATGAATCCAGAACATCAGGAAAACATCCTCCATGAAATGATCTGCGAAAATGAATTTACCGATGTCGATGTCACCAAGAAGTTTGTGAACGAATCCGGTGAGGGAGATGAGTCTCTCAACCGAGAAGACCGATCCAGTGAGGTAGAAGGCGAAGCCTGGGATGGGGGAGAAGCCGACGAGGGAGAAGGCGATGGCACCGGCGTAACCTTAAATCTCGCAAACTCCGGCGAGGTGTATATATGTATTTTTGTAATTAAAATGCAGTTGTCTATATATATACATGCATATATTAACACTCTTTCTTCTTTTAGCCCTCCGGATCGAGAACTTCTTCCGTAAGAACGAAACGAGGCCCAACAAAATAGTTGGATGACACTGTGAGGTATAGGATCGAAGTGGTCGGTGTAGATGGCGAACCGCAAGCTCCCGACGATGTTGCAATTTTTTTTAAGAGTGCGGAGTTCTTGTGAGGGACTACATCCCGATTACCGTTCAAGAATGGAATCAGCCAAGCAGCGGTGGAGTCCCGTATGTCGGTGACATCGCCAAAGATAAGCTTTTTACCAAGCTCATGATTAATTTCCTCATGCCGAGGCCAGATGTGAATCCAGATGAGGAGGAGAGAGCAAAAAAGGATCTTGTGCAAAGAGTCAAGAAGTTTGCTCTCATCAAGATGGCCGAGGCATTCAAGAACTGGAAGAAGAAACTATACAATAACTTTGTCAAGGTAGAGAAGACTCCGGATTTAAATCAAGGTGGCTATGCTAAGTTAAGACACTAGTGGGCTGATTTTGTGAAGTACAAGACATCGGAGAAAGCTTTCGAAAGGTCTAGAATAAATACGGAGAACGCTGCTAAGAAACTGTACCGTCATAATATGGGGCCTGCTGGCTACGCCGGTTGCATGCCTAAGTGGGATGCACTTGAGGTCAATTATATTGTTGCCGGGATTAGACCAGAGCCCACAACATGGACACCACGGGCGAGAAACTAGTTTTACGGCCATGGGGGCACGCTGGACAAAGAAAGGAGGGCAATATATAATCAGAAACACAAAGATCATCCCCTACTGCCCATCGACGATATTAGAAATGCACTAGATGATGTTGTAGCGGGACGGTTCGTTCCCGATAGAGAGAATGACAAGATCACACGTGCCCTTAAAAATCCTGAACACAAAGGATGAGCACGAGGCACACGAGGCTCCAAGTCGTGGAATGTTGCCTTCCCCGCGGAGAAGAAGAGATGTCCCGATAAAAGCCATCAGAGGAGAAAGGAAAGGGAGGCAGCTGAGAAAGTGGCTGCTGCAGACTGGCTACGTAATATAGAAGAAGCATTAAAGTGGCACCAGGATCAACTCGGCAGACTTAGCCAGCAAGGTATTAGCGGCCAATCTCAGCGGCACATGGTAGGAGCTGCATTCGATGGTACCGACACCCTATCGAATAAGAAAAGCAGCATCATGATGTCTACGCACTTCTATTCTTGTAGACAGTTGTTGGGCCTCCAAGTGCATAAGTTTGTAGAACATCAGCAAGTTTTCCGTTAAGTGGATCACCCAAGGTTTATCGAACTCAGGGAGGAAGTGGTCAAAGGTATCCCCTCTCAAGCAACCCTGCAACCAAGATCCAAGAAGTCTCTTGTGTCCCCAACACACCCAATACACTTGTCAGGTGTATAGGTGCACTAGTTCGGCGAAGAGATAGTGAAATACAAGTGGTATGGATAATTATAAGTGGTAACGGTGCTAGAAAATAGCTTGATGGCGTGGAAAAGACTAAAGTAAAACTGAAATAAAGATGGAAGCAAGCAAACATGTAACATATCTAATTGCAAATGGTGTTTCAATGCTTAGGAAACAAGGCCTAGGGATCAAACTTTCACTAGTGAACACTCTCATATAAATATCTTCTCTTTATGATACTACTCTTAACTACTCTCTGGTTGGACACTCTAATCGATGGTAGGGCTATAACAGCACACCTCAAAGTTTGCTTTCCGCATCTAGATAACCCCACACTGTCACCTTGAGCACTAGATGGTTCCAACAAACACCACAATTTCATAAAGACATCCAACTCCAAATATAACTCATAACAAGTATTTGTAATCTCTAGCCTAAGTGCCAACATGGTGTGCACACTGTCAACTTCACACACATGGGGAGAGTAGAGATCTATTAAAGCACTTGAGTAGCAAGTTAGATCTATAGATTACAAGCTCATGATTTCAATAACATCATGCGTAGAGAGAGAGATGAACACATAGCTACCGGTAGAACCCTTAGCCTCGAGGAAGAACTACTCCCTCATCATCATGGGAATTAGCAATGGCGATGAAGATGGTGGTGGAGATCGATGGAGATGGCTCCGGGGGAACTTCCCGTCTGGCAGGTGCCGAACAGACTTTCTGTCCCGAATCTCCCTTCGTGGCGGCGCGCATGAACTTTTTGTGGCTAGAGGCTTGACTATTTAGGGTTTATGCATCGGGAGGCTCTTATAGGCGAGAGGGGAGACCGAGGGGGTGCCGGACGGGCCCACACCACCCCCTGGCGTGGCCTGGCCCACGCCACCAGGTGGTGTGGCCAGCCCCTAGCCCCTCTCCGTCTCGTCTTCTAGCTCCGTGAGTCTTCCGATAAAATATCGACTTTGGCTTTTGTCCGGTCCAAAAATAGCAGAAAACATGCAACTGGCACTGTGGCACTTGTTAATAGGTTAGTCTAAGAAAGTGTATAGAAAGTACTACAAAGTTGGAACAAAACACAAGAAAGTAGATAAAACCAAGCATGGAACATCAAAAATTATGGATACGTTAGCAACGTATCAACATCCCCAAGCTTAACTCCTGCTCGTCTTCGAGTAGGTAAGTGATAAAAAGAAAGGATAATTTTTGAGGTGACATGCACCATCATAAACTTGATCAAAGTATTTGTAATACATTGATAGCTGGGATCATAGTACTTCAATCATAACATGGAAGACAAAGTTCTAACAATAAGGCAAAGAAACTATGTTGCAACATGAAAAGACACAAACAAAAGATTCATGAATAACAATGCTTTGCAAGATGTTTGTTTGTTTCACATAAAGAAAACATAGCATAGTGGCATTTAGCTTGTCCCTCATAGAGTAGCAAACATAAATGCATAGGACACCTTCAAAGTTCATAAGAGTGACTAGATACAAATAGTTTAAAACAAGCAATATCAAAGCTATGCATCAATCAATGAGTCTTGGGACAATGCACATAGAACTAAGAATTGCCACTATGCTCTCAAAGTAGGTGCATAAAGATAGAAGGTGGAGACTCAATATATAAGTGGAAGAAAGGCCTTCATAGAAGGAAGTAGAGATTCAAGTCTCATAAAGAGCTTCCAAAAATTATGGTACTTAATAGCTTTAAGCTCTCATTGCCCCTATCATAAGCATCTTGAAGTGATTAAGGTTAAAGTGAACAAACTATGGTGTATATGCTTGGCGAAGTATAAGTTGGAAATCTCATGTCCCTTGAATACGAGGGTCGCTCCTCATGCTACTCAAGTTTAGTTACCGGTAAGTTCTTGTCATAGTAAGTACATGTGTATCATAGAGAACCGCGAACGGGGTACCCCTTCCCTAATGATACAGAAGAATCCCCATATCAAAATGACAAGGCAAGCAGACAATGAGCATCTCAGCAATCTTCTTATTTACCATGGGAATATGGTGCGTTTTTCTCTCTTTCCTCTTTTCTCATTTTTTTATTTTTCTCTTTTTTCTCAATATCTGATTCTTTTCTCTTTTTTATAAGAAGAATTCTTCATAAAGAGCTCATTATGGTTACGCTGCAGGTTTCCACCATGACAGCATGGATTAGACCAGCGGCCCAGGCATTTCTCTAACACATATACATAACTCCATGGACTTACAAGCTCCCCTTGCATTTCACACCGATGACATCCATAGACAAAAGAGCATGATATCAACTAGGTACAATGTACAAGTGCAATGTTGAAAGCGTTCCCCATGACAGCATGGTTCTGCTAATCCCCAACATATAAGTTCAAGCATATACAACATAGATGACACAATGGTTCAAGTTTATTAGGGGCAAGAAAAGTAAAGTGTGCCATCAAGTTCGTGAGAGCTTTAATCACTAGTTTTCTCATAACAAGTTTAATTCGGAATGTATGGTGGAATCTTTGGAATAACTTGGTTTTATTTGGAGTTGGATGCATGAGTGGAACTTACACTTGGTTATGGAGGCTAGCAAAAGACTGGGAGCGACAAACTAGGAGAGCAATAATGGCCATAATCATGCAGAGCGACAAAACATCATTGATCAAAGCATAAATTGATACTACAAGTTAAAAACTAAAGGATCATAAAGGCTTATGGTGACTTGGGATAGTCATAACATGGTGTGAGCATGCTCCAAGTCAAACCCAAATAAAGCATCAGAGGATATCACTATACTATGCTTTAATATGCTAAAACAATGCATGATTCATCCAAGGCACATTAAGCAATATCAATTGTTTATAACAAGTCATGGTACAGCAAAGAATACTAAGCATAAAGCCAAATCAATATCAAGCATGGCATGGCAAAGCATGGGCCATAGTCAAAAACAAGCTCTCTTTACCACTTAAGCATGAACTTTCCTACTCTTTTCCAATCCAAACCGAACTATTTGAAAACCAATGCATGAAAGAGGAGGTACAACCAATTTATTCAAAAAACTAAGAAAGCCAAGTAAACGAAAAACCAAAATGAAGACGCTCCAAGAACAACACAACTGTGCATGAAACAATAAAAATGAAGCGTTTGGAAGAAACCTAGGATTTTTATTGCTGAAGAGGGGGATGCCTTGGGCATCCCCAAGCTTTGACACTTGTACTTATTGGATATTTCTTGGGGTGACACGCGTGGCATCCCCAAGCTTGAGCTTTAGTCCATCCTTCATCTCATTACTCATTCCTTCCATACACCTGAAATATTTCCTTCATACAAAACTTCACAAAATCTTTATTAGCAACATTAGTGCACTCAAGATAATAGGTCTTTAGGTTCAGTTCCAACTCCAATAAAACTTCCATTAAAACACAAGCTACTGTAGCAGTTCCCTCAAAAATCTCAATTCCCCAAAAGAACTCAAAAAGGAACCAACAAGAAGCAAATGCAGAAAATGACAGAAATATGTCAAAACAGACCAGCAGGTAAAGACGAATTTTTTCGAAGACCTTCTGTTGCTCAAATCAAAAAGTATTGAACTAACTAAAGTTAGATAATAACCTGGGGCATAAGCACCAAAATTAACGCCTCAAAAGGACGTACAGAGATTTTACACGAATTTTTATGGTGAAGCACAGAAATCTGTTTCGGGACTGCAACTTTCCCAACCATTACTTCTCTCTCATTAGAGGTTACTCTTGGCACAAAAAGCAAATAAAAAGGATAAGGAGCGGTTATTACTGAAGTAATAACTTCCAAGACTCATCTAAAACATTTAGGTTATCTCCCAATAAGTAGTTTTCTTTAACGCCTTTAAGTTAGGCATGATAGTTTGAGAGGATGCTCACATAAGAAATATGAATTGAAGTAAAAGAGAGCATCAAGAAGCAAATTCAAAACACATTTAAGTCTAACCCACCTCCTATGCATAGGAATCTTGTATGCAAATAAATTTGCAAAGAACAAAGTGACAGGCATAGGAAGATAAAACAAGAGTAACTTCAAAACTTTCCGCACATAGAGAGATGTTTCAATACCATGAAAACTTCTACAACCATATTTTCCTCTCTCATAATAATTTTCAGTAGCCTCATGAATAAACTCAATAATATAACTATCACATAAAGATTGCTTTTCATGTTCTACAAAAACATATTTTTTATCAAGCTCAAAAATAGTGGGATTAAAACCTTCATTCCCACTTTTAGCAATTCTATAACAAGATGGCTGATCATTCAATATAGGACCATCGTCTAGAGCTTTATCATAAACAATTTCTAAGCAAAACTCTTTAATACCATGCATCTCGAAGTTAGGCACAAATAAAGGATTATCACAGATAACATGAGCATAACATTCATCCTTCTTTGGTAAGCATGGGGGACAATCAAATAATGTAAGGGATAAAGAGTTACTCTCATTAGAAGGTAGGCATGGGTAGCTAATCCATTCTTCCTCCTTTTGTTCATCACTCTCCTCCTCTTTTTCATCTAATGAGCTTTCAGGTTCATCAATTTCTTCTGCCATAAGATCATTCAAGGCATTAGTTTCTTCCATTTGTGGAAAGCATCTATTAATATATTCAAGAATATAGCCATTTTCCTCCTTGTAATTATCAAAGCAAAATTTAAGTATACCATAAACCTCATATTTATAAGGTGAATCATCAATATTTTCAAGCAAACTAGCAAGTTCAAATGCACCCTTTCAAGCAATAAATTCTTCAATTTGTTCCACATCATAAAAGTCATAATTTCCCTTAATATAAGAAGATATGGTAACATTATCATTATACTCACATTGAAAAGAGAGGTGTTTGTACCTCCTGTAGCAACAAGATTTATCAAAGCAATAAGTAACATTATAAGTAGAGCACACGTTTATAGCAATGGTATACAATTTATCAATTTGTTCCCCATAAGTGTTTCCCTTTTTGTGACAAGCGGTGTTCCTTATAATAGTATTTTTGTTCTTCCGTGAACCCACCTTGCCAATAAGATTCAGTTTCAAAGAAACTAACCATTGATAGAAAGCATAATAAAGCAAGATAATAACAGACCAACGAAAATAACAACTAGAGTAGGAACTAATTTTTTTGTATTTTTGATAATCAAACAAGCAAACAAGGCAGAAATAAACTAAGCTTGAACAATAGTGATTCCAAGTGGACTTGATAAATAAAGCTATGGTCCCCGGCAACGGCGCCAGAAAATAGCTTGATGTCTACGCACTTCTATTCTTGTAGACAGTTGTTGGGCCTCCAACTGTAGAGGTTTGTAGAACAGCAGCAAGTTTTCCCTTAAGTGGATCACCCAAGGTTTATCGAACTCAGGGAGGAAGTGGTCAAAGGTATCCCCTCTCAAGCAACCCTGCAATCAAGATCCAAGAAGTTTCTTGTGTCCCGAACATATCCAATACACTTGTCAGGTGTATAGCTGCACTAGTTCGGCAAAGAGATAGTGAAATACAAGTGGTATGGATAATTATAAGTGGTAACAGTGCTAAAAAATAGCTTGATGGCGTGGAAAAGGCTAAAGTAAAACTGAAATAAAGATGGAAGCAAGCAAACATGTAACATATATAATTGCAAACGATGTTTCAATGCTTAGAAACAAGGCCTAGGGATCATACTTTCACTAGTGAACACTCTCATATAAATATCTTCTCTTTATGATACTACTCTTAACTACTCTCCGGTTGGACACTCTAATCGATGGTGGGGCTATAAAAGCACACCTCAAAGTTCGCTTTTCGCATCTAGATAACCCCACACTGTCACCTTGAGCACTAGATGGTTCCAACAAACACCACAATTTCATAAAGACATCCAACTCTAAATATAACTCATAACAAGTATTTGTAATCTCTAGCCTAAGTGCCACCATAGTGTGTACACTGTCAACTTCGCACAGATGGGGAGAGCAGAGATCTATTAAAGCACTTGAGTAGCAAGGTAGATCTATAGATTACAATCTCATGATCTTAATAAGATCATGCATAGAGAGAGAGATAAAGACATAGCTACCGGTAGAACCCTTAGCCTCGAGGAAGAACTACTCCCTCATTATCATGGGAATCAGCAACAGTGATGGAGATGGAGATGGTGTTGGAATTATGCCCTAGAGGCAATAATAAAGATGTTATTATTATAATTCTTGTTCATGATAAAGTTTATATTCCATGCTAGAATTGTATTAAGCGGAAACATTAATACTTGTGTGGTTTGTGAACAACACCGTGTCCCTAGTACGCCTCTATGGACTAGCTCATTGATCAATGATGGTTAAGGTTTCCTGACCATAGACATGAGTTGTCAATTGATAATGAGATCATATCATTGGGAGAATGATATGGTGATGTAGACCCAAACTAAGCGAAGCAATTAGATCGTGTCATTGTGTTCATCTTTGCGAAGCTTTTCCTATGTCAAATATTGTATTCCTTAGACCATGAGATAATGCAACTCTATGGTATCGGAAGAAAGCTTTGAGGTCATCAAACGTCATCCTATGAGAGGGTGATCATAAAGGTGTCTCTCAGGTGATCGGAAAGTATCTGTTGGGTTGTATGTATCGAGATGGGATTTGTCCCTCCCAAGTCGGAGAGATATACTTCGGGCCCACTCGGTAATCGATATCAATACCGCTTGCAAGCATGTGGTTAAGGAGTTAATCACAAGGTGATATCGGATTACGGAACGAGTAAAGTACTTGCTGTGAACGAGATTGAACTAGGTATGACGATACCGACGATCGAATCTCGGGCAAGTAAAATATCAAGAGACGAAGGGAATATATATGGGATTGATTGAATCCTGGCATCGTGGTTCATCCGATATGATCATCGATGAATGTGTGGGAGTCAATATGGGTGCCTGCACCCATTGTTGATTATTGATAGAAGATCATGTCTGTACATTCTCGAACCCGCAGGGTCACACACTTAACGTGTCTCGACGCTAGGATAGATTGGATAATTGGTTTATGAATTTTTGTTCGGAGTCTCGGATGGGATCCGGGATATCACGAGAGGTTCCGGAATGGTCCGGAGAATAAGATTCATATAAGGCAGTGCAGTTTTTGGAGTTCGGAATTGTTCTGGGTTAATCGGTATTGTACCGGAAGCTTCTAGAACCTTCCGGAAGGGGGCCAACGTGGTCCCACCTTCCGGGAGGGGGCATGGGCCTATGAGGGAGTGTCCTGGCCGCTTTGGGCCAGGGGCACAAGGCCCCATAGGGCCCAGCCGATTCTAGATAGATTTAAACTCGTTTAAATCTAGGGATAGAATTTCTAGATAAGGGGAGAGTTTAAATCGTTTAAACTAGAGATAGGCTTGGAGGAAGGGCTAGGGCTGGCCGCCGCCACCCCCTCTATATATAGAGGGCTGGTGCGCCCCCCTCCCCCACGACACACCTTTCTCCAAACCCTAGTTGCCCTGCTGCCCTTCCTCTCTCCCTCCCGACTGTTTGTAGGCGAAGCCCTGCTGCAGAAATTCTCCACCATATACACCACGCCGTCGTGTTGTAGATCCAATCCATATCTCCACCATACTTGCTGGTCCGAGGAAGGAGGAGACGTCGAGGTGCTGCACGTGTGCATCTCACGGAGGCACCGCCACTTGTGGTGCTAGATCGGATCGGATCGCGAGGAGGAGAAGCGAGTACGACTACATCACCCACGTTCCGACGAACGTTCCGCTGTGCGAATCTTCAAGGGTATGAAGATCTAATCCAATCTCTTTATATAAATATCTTCTCTTTATGATACTACTCTTAACTACTCTCCGGTTGGACACTCTAATCGATGGTGGGGCTATAACAGCACACCTCAAAGTTCGCTTTTCGCATCTAGATAACCCCACACTGTCACCTTGAGCACTAGATGGTTCCAACAAACACCACAATTTCATAAAGACATCCAACTCTAAATATAACTCATAACAAGTATTTGTAATCTCTAGCCTAAGTGCCACCATAGTGTGTACACTATCAACTTCGCACAGATAGGGAGAGCGGAGATCTATTAAAGCACTTGAGTAGCAAGGTAGATCTATAGATTACAATCTCATGATCTTAATAAGATCATGCATAGAGAGAGAGATAAAGACATAGCTACCGGTAGAACCCTTAGCCTCGAGGAAGAACTACTCCCTCATTATCATGGGAATCAGCAATAGTGATGGAGATGGAGATGGTGGTGGAGATCGATGGAGATGGCTCTGGGGGCACTTCCCCGTCCCGACAGGGTGCCGGAACAGAGACTTTCTGTCCCCCGAATCTCCCCTTCGATGCCGGCGGCGCTGCGAAACTTTTTGTGGCTGAAGGCTTGACTATTTAGGGTTTATGCATCAGGAGGCTCTTATAGGCGAGAGGGGAAACTAAGGGGGTGCCGGAGGGGCCCACACCACCCCCTGGCCGGTCTGGCCTGGCCCCTCTCCGTCTCGTCTTTTGGCTCCGTGAGTCTTCCGGTAAAATATCAACTTTGGCTTTTGTCCGGTCCAATTCCGAGAATATTGATTTTCTGACTTTCCTGGAACCAAAAACAGCAGAAAACAGGCAACTGGCACTGTGGCACTTGTTAATAGGTTAGTCCAAGAAAGTGTATAGAAAGTACTCCAAAGTTGGAACAAAACACAAGAAAGTAGATAAAACCAAGCATGGTACATCAAAAATTATGGATACGTTAGCAACGTATCACGTCGCTTCCACGCAACTCCAGGATGTTGATGATGATGCATTGACGACGGCTCCTCCTAAATGCTACACAGCGGATGATATCACGGAGAGCATAGCTTGTGAGCTAAAGGTGCAAGTTATGAACTTAAGGGTGACGACGGCGGTCGGCATGGCCGTACCAGTTGCGCCTAACCCAACTTGGCATTGCAGACCGGTTTCAAAAGGGTACGCTGTCGTCACGGTGGATGATGTGAAGCAAGATTTTGAGGAGCTGAAGCTGGACCACCCTGCAGGGGAAGATATGAAGCTGACTGAACTAGGAGAAGCCAAAGGGAGGACTGTTGTATGGCCAAAGGAGCACATCGTGCTTCCAAATTATGTGCCTCCAAGGACACCCACTCCTCAGAGCAGCAATCCACCTTCGCCGCCACCTCACCATTCTCCAGCACAACGGTCGCCTTCACCGGCTCACCACTCAGCGCAGCCGTCTCCACCACCGCCTCAGCCGTCTCCGTCCCCTGAGCCTCAGAGACAAAAGCGGAAGTATACTAAGAGGGGCAGCACCAGCAGCAGCAGCAAGAGCATGTTCCGATCACCGAAACATAAGTTGTCGCCCCTCCGAAGAGTATCTCATAAGAATGTGAAGAAGCTACCTTGCGAGAAGACAAATGAGGAAATTGCTGCGGCCGCAGATGTCCATTATGAAAAGTGGAAGATTGACATGGCTAACAAGAAAAAGCTGATAGAGCCATTCTTCCCGGTCACCGTAGAAGATAAAGCCAAAGCAGCCACGCTTAAGATTCAGCTTCACCAACTCATAGCGCTCACATCAGACTATAATCGCTCTATTACCAAGTCGGCTGAGGCAAAAGAGCGGAGAGTCAGGAAAGAAGTTGCCTAGCTCGGACAACAGAAAAATTAATCGATCGAACCGCTCAAAGTGTACGATACCAATGAGTGGAGAGCCCACGAGTGGCATGATCTGAACATTGATCCGGAGTTTATTCAACTGTACGCAGAAAAGGCCAAATTATATGGAATGTCTATTACTGAGTATATGAGCCGTATGGATGAGTTCGAGGGGTACCAACAAATAGCATACGTATACCGGCACGGGGCTCCTCTCATCAAACCCGAGTTAGTCAAAGATCTACCAACAAAAATGCGAAGATTGAATAAGTGGTATATGCAAGCCTCTGCTGAATCAAAAAACTGGATCTATGCTGGATATAAACACCACCATTACGGTCATGGAGATGGCTTCATACTAATTGAATTTTCAGAATTATTTTAGTTTTACCAACGAGACGCCCTCGACAAAACTATCGTCAGTGCCTATTATTTGTAAGTATTATTAATTTCTGTAATTAAGTCTTTCTAGCTCAGCTCATTCGTTGCTTGTATAATCTTACTCATCACTATACTAATATTTGTTGCTTGTATAATATTAATCATCACTATACTAATTATATATGCAGAATGAAGATTCTCAAATGCAACAAAGGACAAATCTATGACCTTGGGTTTGTTGACTGCAATTTCGTTCATGAAGTTACTCTAAAAACAAAACCTAAAGAGATAGAGGATAACTTCGTACAAGCGTTGACGTATTTCGGCAACAGAAGAGAAATATTATTTCCTTACAACGCTGGGTGAGTGTTACTGTCTTGTACACATTCTATTTTTGCTTACTCGATGTTAAGCGTATAATTGACTCGTGTTATATTCTGTTAGTGTGTCCAACTTCCACTATATTCTGTTAATCATTGTTGTTGACCAAGGAGTAGTAAAAGTCATTGACTCGAAACGCACACCTTTAGAAAAGTGGGCGGACATGCAGGAATGCCTCTAGAAGGCTTGGAAGCGGTTCTTCGCCAACACTAGGGGTGTTTGAAAGCCAGAGTTTATATTTCAACAATTGAATGTAAGTACTACTTGCTAGATCTACGCATCTCTTTGATTCTAGTTTCAATACCATTATCATGCTTGATTATTATTTTAATTGAACTCAGTTCTTGTAAAGTGCTTGAGGCAGGAAGCCGGGAATAATTTATGTGGATACTATGTCTGCGAGTTCATTCGCCAGACGACCAAAGAGAAGGGCGCAGACCAGAACTTCGAAAAAATTGAAGTACGATAAGCAATAATAACAACTTTATTTTATTACCACCAATTATGTTTAGTTTCATTCATATATATTGATTCCCTTCTTTAAATTAGATCAAACGGATGCGGGGCGGTCTTCTATCACAAGAACGCGTGCAAGCAATTCGAGAGGAAATTGCCGGATTCTTATTAGAACAGGTCATAGATCCGAAAGGAGAATACTATGACCTGGTTCATTTGGAAGGGTGAAGTGTAAAAAAGAAGATGTAAATTAGATCAAATTCGTGTGAGTATCATTTGTAATATATTTCGACCAAGCACGACGGATGAGACGGTGTATAATATATTCATGACCATGATGTGTAATATATATATATCGTGGTTCCTTCATTATTGCTGTATATATGTAGTACCATTAAATTGAATACAAAACACCAAATAAATAAATGGAAAAAAACACAAAACCCTGCCGCGGTACAAAAATAGCCCGAATGCAGAGACCAACGATCCCGGTTCGTGCCACGAACCGGGACTAATGATCCACCCCCTCGTTGCGTGCGCGCCTACGTGGAGACCAACGATCCCGGTTCGTGTCACGAACCGGAACCAATGATCCACCACCCCTCGTTGCGCGCGCGCCCACGTGGAGACCCATTGGTCCTGGTTCGTGCCAGAACCGGGACCAGCATTGGTCCCGAGTGATTGGCCTCGGTTCAAAAACCGGGACCAATGGCCCTTATGAACCGGGACCAAAGGGGGGCTTTTCTGCCAGTGGTGCATATGAGCTCGGGAGCAAAATAGCCGCGTCCCATAATTCTATATGAACTAAACAAACTAAATGTAGAAAGGTATATTTTAGAGAGGTTAAAAACTGAAAGTAAAATGCAAAAAAAGTAAAGAACAGAAAAATTAGGTTTTAAAATTACATTTCCTACACTTAGCCGAGTTCGTGGGAGGGAGAGAGGCCTTTCATTTCCTACATCACTAGCGCCAGCTCCGTAGTCGGATTTGAACTTCTTCAGCGAGTGTTGCCACCTGGGAGCCTGCCTCGTTTCGCATCGGTCAAAGTGGACCCCCTGCCTAGGTAGAGGCCGTTGCAGGCCATCGCCAGCTGCGGGGAGGCAGAGGCACATACACGCCACACTTTGTAAAACCACCACGGAATGGTCCAAATCAAAGTTAAACAATGTGATGTGTATGTGCGTGTGTATAGGGTGGGGGCATGGGCGGAGGGGGCGGGGGGGGGTTGTTGGGGTTGGGAACCGTGGAAGTAGAACACAAGTAATCTTCTATTCTACTAGTTGAATGCCCGTGCATTGCCACCACCAAGAAACTTAGACTCGCCAAATAAAATATTAGGCATGATGTTTTGTTGTATTTCATATGTGGTTGTTACTGCCGTATGACACTCAACTTACTCCCATACACGCAATCCTTCTTGCATATGTTCCATGCAAGAAGAGAACATGTATCTTTCTCCAAGAATCCTACCTTTACCGCTCACTCCGCCGCTTCTTTCCATCGTTTTGTTGCCCTCTCTAAACTATGACAATCTAATATTTCATGTAGTACTTGGCCAGTGCATCGCCCCAATGTAGATAGTGAAAGAGGGATAAGCAACCATGGAAATTGAGTTGTGCTCTCCTATGTAGTAAAAAGATACTAGCTGCAACCGACTGTTCTGAATGAAAATATGATAGTTTAGGGCGACAATAAGAAGATAATTTTTCCATCTACTAAAACTGAATGGATCTATAAATGATACGGGACACATGTGTTTACCTGGTAGCGTGACATTTTATTTCGAGATCTTGTTATGTGGTCCAATGGTTAGACAAGATATTATACCATCACAATTTAATTCCAATCCATTCAAACCTGCCTCGGTGGAAAAACCTGCCTACAATTTCGGTGGAAAAACCTGCCTACAATTCCAATCCATTCAAACCTGCCTACAATTTCGGTGGAAAAACAAGAAACATACCATGTGGTGACATATACACGAAAACAATTGACGGGCTACATGTTTTTGAGAAATGCACATCACCTACAGTCCACGGTCCTGCATCAACGGCCAAAAATAGTCTCATCCTTGAGCATACCGGCATTCACGGTTCTAATCCTCGGCCATTCTTTTGGGAGGAACACTCTACCATTCTAACATCCAAGCCAGCACACCTTCAGTGGTACTTGAAGTTATTTTTGTTTTTTGAGAAAATGAGCGCACAACTCCTAGTTTTGACTATATGATACTTGAAGTGCAAGTGAACAGACTTTCAATGGAGTAGGGATTTACACTGCTGGAAACTTTTCATTGAAAATGAATTCACCACCAACCATTGCGAGTTTTAGGAAATCAATTCATAATCAAAACAGCACATGAATTTACTGGCGCTCGAAAACATTTAATTCATGTGAAATATTTGACCGACGTTGGTCTGTTGATGGCAATTAAGGAAACTGAGACGAGAACGACTTGGCGCACTGATCGAGCTCCCGCGATGGTAGCTGCACACTTCAACACCGTAGCCGAGCAGAAGATCAACTCTGAAGTTCACCTGGACTACACCGGCCGCATAAGGATACATAGCAGCAGGTCACAAACAAAGAAAAAATATTGAAAATCGAGCACCTGCAAGCCGAAGTGAATATCCGGGACTGCATGCTACTACTGCTTGTTGCCTCGCTTGAAGAAGTTGAGAACAGTCAGCAGCGGTTCTTGAAGTTCAGGTGAGATGAACATAGCGTGTTGCAGGCTTCGCATATGATCTGGTCGGCGATGCAGTAAGTGCACAAGTCATAGGAGGAGGTGGAGATGAAGCATGGCGGCGACGTGATCTTGGTCGGTATCGAAGGAAGGCTCATGACCCTGTTGACTTCAGAGTCGAGCCAAGATTGGCACACACGGCTGCCCCCTGTCACTGGCATGCTCCCCTACACGCGCCCTCATGCCGTCGTTAGGCTCCTCGTCGTGGTCCTGTTCCCCTGCGCCCCCGCCCTCCGGCGTGTCGTCAGGCTCCCCACCGCGGTCCAGTTCCCCTGTGCCCCCACCCTCCGTCGCGTCGTCGGGCTCCCCGCCACGGTCTGGTTCACCTGTGCCCCCGCCCTCCGCCGCGGACCAGCTCATCGCCGGAATCTCGACCCCTCCCATCCTCAGCCTCGAGCAAGCCAGCCTTCCAATCCATCAAGTCGAGCTCGACGGGAAGCTCTACTCTCTTCTTCCGTTTGTCAGCTCGAGGCGTCGCGTTGAGGATTCTCCTGCCCCGCTGACTGTGCCGCCTAGATCGAGGAGCGCGAGCACCTCATGCCTCGACTCCAGCGCCCCTCTTACCTAAGAGCAAGGACAATAGTATAGCCAGCTGTTGGCTATAAGCCAAGTGCCATGTCATCTATAGTCAACTTAGAGCTAGCATGTACAATAGTGAGCTATAAAAATATACTACTTTAGCATTGCATGACCCACCTCTCACTCTCTGAAAGTGCCTAGGAGCACGTGCTAGAGCTGGCTCTTGCATGAGAGCCCACTCTTCTTCTCTCTACTCTTCTCACTCTTCCAACTAAGCAAGGAAATAGTATTTTAATCCTTATAGTCAGCTGAATAGGACTTATTGTACTTGCTCTAATCATACAGTTTCACTAAGAGGTGGCAGTCCTTTAATACCCTCAAAAAGCATAGGCAAAACGGTCCAAAAAATCATAATGAAAATATGGATAGACTAACCTACTACAAGACAAATTATAGTATAATATATGGGCACGGCTAGCCAGCATCCGGATGCTGGTTTGTCCAACCCGGCACCCAGGTGCTAGTTGGTGCGAGCAAGCACTCAATCTTGTTAAAGGAGAAGCTTTCGGTATATAAAGGTGAGACAAGACAAACCACGTGAAAAACAAAATCTAGACTCTGCCAGATGCGCGACAAGTATTAACAACGATCCTAACTCCACCCACTCTTTTCTCGGACTGATCCAGTGCCTTGCTGAAGACAAGGCACGGCTTGCCTTGGATCTTTGCAGCCACCATCCATGTCCAACTGCTACCAGTTTTGTCATCAGGCGTGAAGTCAGATATTGAAGCATTCCGCAGCTGCCTGTACCGCCATGAGGAAGGGATGGGAGCGAGCACCGACGACGGCCGCAACTTGACAAAATGGGGCTGGCAAGCTCCACTCCATTGATCTCCTCCGCACAGCCACGATGGCATCCTCCACTTCCTTCCGGCGTCTCGCTCCCTACCCTCTGACGCCCCCTTCTGCCCCTCTGATGGTTCCCCCGACGCCCTGCTCTGTCCCCCTCCTACGGCCTCCTCAAATGAACACAACGTCCTGGAGCTGATAGTCATGAGCCAGGAGCCCACCAATGATTCACAATGCCATTTCTTCAGACAAATAACTGCACACAAAAAACAATTTCAGTTAATTGTTCAGTTCTACAAAACAAGAGCCTGTTAGTGCTACTCCATCTGACCCATGGTCAGAGGGAGTAGAAAACTTCAAAGGTGAGCCATACATTATACAAGCAAAAGCTGAACGATACTAGGAATTTGTGTTCCTGGCATACGAAAACAATCATACCACCAACCTTCTCTTTAGAACACATTTAATTAAAATTATAGTTTTTCAGACATGAACATGTTAGCACAACTTGATCTTGTATCCACTTTAGACTGAACATTCATATAGAAAAGTTAGAAAACTGAACCACGGTTGAATTGCACATCAGGCCACTCAAATTTCACATCATATTAACTATACAAATCAAATGGGACGCCGCTTGTTACCTTAGTGGTGTGTAGAAACAAGCAGTGCCAGAGGTCCTGAGACGGTGGAGGCGTTGTCTTGATCTCTTTCACTACCACTGGGCATTCTCACCTACGGCACGGTCGTCGTCCGTTCCAGCGCCAGGGCAGCTCGTGGCCTGCCTCCCTCTCCGCCACAGGTCCAGACTGTATCTGCTCACCTGAAACTATTAATTTTGGTATACAACTTAAGCAAGTTTGAAGATCCAACTAGGTTATGTTCATAAGGCAAATTAATAATACTAAATGATCAAATTATTTAATCGAAATTGCTTGTACTCAATACCTTTAAGTGACCTAATTAACCAAGCAAGCAAATGCAACTTAATTTTTAACTAGTATCCAACTTAATCATTTTAATATAGCAACTTGGCTACACCCAATCATTAAAAGTTGTAACAAAGATTAGGTTAACCACATGAATCTTTATTACAAGTAATCAACTTAGGTGACGATCAAAAGTCAACATAATATTCTCAGGTTAGTAACTTAATCATTCTAATGGACCAAGTTGAACCAAACTAGCATACCAACTAAATTGACCTAAGTTGTTATTTGTGACCAACTATAGTAAGCCACCAAATTCAACTTATGCAATTTGTTCAAATGAGAAAGGAACGTTGGCTATACAACCGCAAGCAACCGAAGGCTGTCACCGATAGGAATGAAGAACCAAAACTCCCTGCTGGTAACCGAGAAAGAACGACCAAAACAACGGGAATAAAAAAAGATCAAGACAGCAACAAAGGTTACCTGTCTATCAATGGAACCAAACCAATTAATCGGCAACCCCATGGCCGCAGAATCGAATCGGGTCTGCCGCGATTGAGCCTCTTTTCGATCTGACTACCAGAAACCCCAGGAAAATCCCCGCCCGATCCGGCCAATCGCCTTTAGGATCGGACATTACTTGAACACCAACTTGGTTATCTGCTAGAATAAAACTTAGTTAGATGATGGAAACAACTTAGGCATATTGATAAATCAACTTAATCAAATCACTATGCAACTTAGGACAATGCTTGTACACCAACTTGGTTGTGTGCTAAAATACAACTTAGTTAGTTGATGGAAACAACTTAGGCATGGTGATAAAGGCAACTTAATTAAATCACTATGCAACTTATTACATTGCTTGTACACCAACTTGGTTAGGTAATAAAACACAACTTAAAACACTATTATACCTAGCAAAAACAAAGTATTCTTTCGGTACTGTCCTTTTAGTTCAAATAAAAACAGTAGGATTCAGTTTGTAGCTGGAAGTACCGATCCTGAATCTACGCATACAAGTTAGTTGTACCTAGGATACAACTAGGGAAATGACCTACAACAAAGTACAAACAAATTGCATAACACAGGGGGCATAAACCCATGAGAAAGTGTGTAGTCCTTCATCATAAAAAATGGAGCAAAAATTGGTTTCACGGTCCAAAAAATTGCATCCGGAGCCTAGGTTAGTTGTCTAGAAATATTTTAAAACACAGCTTAGCGTAGTGTGATAAACCAACTTAACTAGTGCCAATGCCCAACTTAGGTATGATGACAATACAACTACAATTAAACCCACATGTGCATCTTGCTCCAGGAAAAAAGAGAACAACTAAAACTAGCTAGATTGTAGAACACAACTTAAGCATGGTGGAATACCCTAACTTAACTAGTACCGGCACCCAACTTTGGTTAGTTTAGTTATCTAGCAAGAACACACCTCTTCCTAACCCCCTAGTTTCCCATAAATTGTTGTATCCCCTGGAAAACAGTAACCGATCCAACAATTTAGTTGTATCCTAGGTAGAATCATCAAGAATGAAGTGGCATACTAGCCTCATATAAGTGTTCACAAAAGAACAAAAGAGAACTAGCTAGACTATGAAATACAACTTAAGTATGGAGGTAGAACCAACTTATCTAATTCCAGTAACCAACTTAGGCATGCTAGTTGTGATGAGAAGGATAATCAACTTAATGAGAAGGATAATCAACTTAGAAAAGATCAAGAAGACATCTTAGTTACGATGACTGAGTAACTTAATCAGAATCAAAAACCAACTAATAAGCAAAGAGGTTAATAAAAAATATTCCCTCTGTCCCAAAATAAGTGACTTCATTTTCTCTAGATATGAATGTATCTGACACTAAATCATGTCTAAATACATGTGTATCAAGAAAAAGTGAAGTCACTTATTTTGGGACGGAGGGAGTAGCAAAGTCATGGTAAAAGCATGATTACACAAAAAACCAACTTGGTTAGATTCAAAAGACAATTTAGTTATGATGACATAGCAACTTAATCAAAATCGGAAACCAACTAATAAGAAGAGAGGTTGATAAAAAATAGAAAAGGTCTGGGATAAAAGCATGATTACACAAAAACGAACTTGGTTATATCGACAATACAACTTAGTTATGATGAAAAGGTAACTTAACCCAAATCACAAATAAGCTAATAAACAAAGAGGTTGGTAAAAAATAGCCAATTGTCTAAGGTAAAAACATGATTACACAAAAACCAAATTGGTTAGATTGAGAATAGAACTTAGTTATGATGATAGAGCAACTTAATCAAAATCAGAAAACAACTAAGAAGTAAAGAGGTTGATAAAAATAGCAATAATCCATATGTGCCAATTTTTTCTCCAGCGACGAGCTCCCGTCCTAGCGCATGAGGATGCTCTTCAACGTGGGGACTCCATGCTAAAATCGCTTGCCGAACCAAGGAGATTGCGAGAGACAAGGGAGGGGCGGAATGGGAGGGGAGAGGGGCACGTGGGCCACCCTCGAATGTCGCTGTCTGCCCCTATCGGAACTGAGTGGGTCGATCGGAGATGAATTAGACAATGGCCAAGGTCCTACATGGACACGAATAAACACAAACTTGATGCGGAACATTAAATTCAATTGATTCCAACTTCCAGCACACAACTTTAGTCCAAAAACTACCCGATAGGAACTGAACATGGATGTTGATATACAAGGATGATTCAATCACACGCTTGCACAAATTTTAGAGTGTCAAACTTACCACATAATCTTCAACGTCTCGAAATATGCAGGCCGCATAATATTTTTGAAGTCACCAACTCTCATTCCTATGCTTCGCCAAATACTCGGACCTAGCTACTGTGGACCTAGTATCATCACATTGGATCAATTTGTTGTCACTGTTGTTAGTGAAGTAAAAAAATTAGGCAATTGGCAACAATCAGTCAACTTAATTGGAGAGGTGCATTTAAGAACTTCTAGCTACTTCAGAGTCTTGTAAGACAACTTAATTCTAGCAAGTAGGTGACTTAACATTAACAATTATGCAACAATTAGAATTAGTGTCAAGCTAATGTCATCAGATCGATACACTAAGGTAGCATACCAACTGGTTTACCTTCTAATAAATTTGTAGTTGATGGCTCTAGATTTGAGCCCAAATTAGCAAGAGAAACCGGTTCATGTGCCAAACACAACACTTGAACTTCAAGGCCGGTAACCAAAGTGCTTAGTGATGGAGGCAACAATCATTCACGATGCACAACTACTCCAGCGAGTATGATTGATCTAGCAATCTAGCTCGTGCATGATGTACTACTATTTGTACGTACGAGCAAATAACGACCGCGGCTGGTCGTAGTCAACATATGGGTTCCTACTTCTTTGCATCGATCAGGACGGCCATGCTGGAGTAGTAGTCGAGCTCATTATCTATTTTCCTCTTCCTAGCGCTACACTAGCATGCAGCACATGAAGCCAACCAACAGCCAACTACCGTGATTTTAACAGTAAAAATGAATCCCAAAATCATGGCGCTAGCCAGCCCAACAACTGCAGCACGTACCGGCGAGGATGAACTGATTCCCAGTGGTGGTGGTGGTGGTGCTGCTGCGCGGGAACACATCAGAGTGGTCATACTCACTGGGGTCACCGAGGAAGCGAAGGGGATGAGGGACCACCGGAGGGGAGAAGGGGCCGGCGGTGGAGAGGAGGTACGGTTTCGGGGAGGACTGCCGCCAGTGGAGGGTCTGGCCAGCGAGGCTGGGGTGGGCGCGGGGATGGAGGAGATTGAGGGGAGGAGAAAGGGGATCGACTATGGGTGGGTGGGCGGCCTCAGGGAGAGGGGTGCACAGAGCGGGCTCTCCAGCAGGGGAGGAGAGCCTGAGATGGGGGAGGGGGGCACCGGAGTGCCTGAGATGGGGGAGGGGGGGGGGGCACCGGAGTTGGGGGAGACGGGCGGCGGCAACGTAGGTCGTGGACGCCGTAAGAGGGGCTGGTGTTGGTTGTTTCATTTGGGGGAGAGGGCTCGGGAGAGAAGGAGAGGCGCACGAGGGGTGATGCCGCCACTATTGCTATCCATCGCTGTCAGGAGGGGATCATCACGTGCACGGCTCCATCGGACGGCCCAGCATCGAGTGCTTGGACGAGTCAATCAGCATCCGGATGTTTTTTTAGCATTTGTTATAATATATATAGACAGATAGATAGATTATATACTAAAAACAACATTATTTGTCATGTTACTTTTTGATACCCATCCGTTCCAAAATATACGGCGCATAAGGATTAGTCAAAAGTCAATAGTTTTTAAGTTTAACCACGGTTAGTCAAAAGTCAAAAGCCTCCACAACACCCTGCTGCCAGCGTATCCGGATCTGGTGAAATAAAAAGGAAAGAGAGGAGAGGTCCCTCCTCACCGACGAGTCAAAATCAATCTATGTTCCTCTCTTTGGCCAGGTCGCACGTCGCCGCGGTAGATAGGTGTGGGGGTTGCCCGCTGACGTCTGGCAACGCGCGGGCGTGTGCAAATCGAATGCGAGGCAGGGTTGTGGTAGTCCGGACCGGGGGGAAACGGTCGGAGGCGCCCGGATGTAGTGGGATCCTAATATCGTCAAATGGACTACTCAGAAGGACACGCCCATTGAAGGTCAGGCTAACAAACCGATGCCTTTTTGTTTTGGAAAATGAGCGATTTATTAAGAATAGTAATGTTCACACCTGGCTTCCGCATAACCAAGATGCACACGTCCAACAACAGCCGAACCAACAACTACAAACACTAGGCAACCATTACAACAAAGTGTGTTTGACTAGATGCCTAGGAGAAAGAAAGCTCAATTCTTAAATCATGTTGCCATCCAAGTTGAGAAAAATATCCCTCACCGTATCCTCTAATCATGTACAACCCTCCATAAACATGTCGCGAAACTCCACATGTTGTAGAGATGACCACAAACAGAGAGTACCGTACTTCGGTAGATAACCTGCAAGTTAGAAGACAACTTATTATTAAAAATCTTATAATTTCTATGTAGCATAGCGACTAGGTAATGGCAAGCACCCCCACCCTAAATAGAATATTGTACTTATCATTTGTCCCATGTAACTAGTGGCCAAAAATATTCTCAACCGATCGTGGGGATGATTTACCATATAGACTTTGCTAATTTACACCGGAAGAAAAGGTGCTTAATCATCTGATCATGATGATACAAAACACAATGTTTACTTCCTTACCAATTCCTCTTAACAAAATTACCCATAGTAAGAATTATACCGTGAGGAAGATACCATGTCAAAAAAAATCTTTTTCAAAGGTATCTTCATATTCCAAATTTTCTTATGATCATCCCGACTGGAATATCGGCATGTATCAATGCTCTATACATGGATATTGCTCATGCAAGTTTGTGTGGCCTAGATACTTATCCCCCCAAAAGCGTATCTGAGATCTATCCTTGATATTAAAATCACCAAACCGGAAAAAGTGTTTTTTCGTTACCATGAGGCTAGCCCAAAAGTGAGAGTCACCAGGTTTCCATAACACTTGTGACACCGCTTTTGAGATAACATACTTTATCCACGGAATGGTTTGCCAAACACCATATTCTATGAGCAGATTAAAAAGCCATTTACCTAGAAGCGCGGTGTTTTTGACTTGTATATCATGTATACCAAGACCATCCCGTTCCTTTGGTCGGCAAACAAAATTCCATTTGCCAGTCGGTATTTTTGTTTTTCACTATCCCCTTACTAAAGGAATCTTGATCGGAAGTATTCCAATCTATGTAATACCTCTTTTGGAAACTGGGAGAATGATTTCATATACAATACCATATTGGTAAGTATTGAATTTATGAGTATAAGTAGTTCTCAAAGAGATGGTAATTTAACTTTCCAACTACTAAGAAGTTTTTGTAATCTTCAATCTAAAAGTTTCCATTTAGCAATCGTAAGGCACCGATAATGAATAGGAATTCCCAGATAATTGATCAGAAAGAGCCCTTGTACTCGATCGAATAATTCAGCATAGAGATGGGCCTCATTTTGAGCCTCGCCAAAACAATACATATCACTCTTCAGAAAATTTATCTTCAATCCAAAAAGTTTTTCGAATAATGATAATATTAGTTTCGGGTTCTTTACTTTCTCTAGATCGTGTTCCATAAATAAGATTGTATCATTAGCATACTCAAGAATAGAAAGCCCTCCATCCACCAGATGAGGCACTAATCCTACAATTTGGCCATTAAACTTTGTTCTTTCAATTAGGATTACCAACATATCTGCCACTATATTAAATAGTATAGGTGATAGTGGATATCCTTGTCGCAATACTTTCTTTGGCTGGAAGTAATTACCAATGTCATCATTGATATTAATGGCCAGACTACCTCGAGACACAAAATCTTGGACAAGAGCATGTCACTCCTCCATAAAACCTTTCATACGAAGTGTCTGCTACAGGAAAGACCAATTAACTTTCTCCTCTTTTGAGTGGAGTTCATGAACCGTCTCGTGCAGGATTACTACACCATCCAAGATGTTTCGTCCTTGCATGAAAGCTGTTGGAGAAGGGTGAACAACATGATCAACTACTGAATCTAATCCAATCATGGCAACTTTTGTGAAAATTTTAAAACTAACGTTAAGAAGATAGATATAACGATACTTTTGTATTCGTTCTTGCGTCATTAATCTTAAATAATAAAATAATACATTGCCAAAATTAAGACGTAATAAGTCAAGTTGACCAGCGTGAAGAGCCCCAAACAACTCTATAAGGTCCATCTTGATACTCCCTAGAAATTTTGGTAAAATTCTACTGGGAAGCCATATGGACTAGGAGATTTATTATGCTCCACCTAGAAAATCGCTTTCTTAACCTCCACCTATGTTTAGAGAGCAGTTAGAAAATTATTTTACTCATTAGAAACCTGGAGAATATCCGCAATTTGAGCCTCATCCATCAAGAAAGAATTCCCAGAAGAAGTTCCAAACAGACCTTTATAAAAAATTATAATATAATACTTATGATGCTCTTGTCCCTCAATTGTAGCCTTGTCCTGTACCAGAGAGTGAATAAGTTTCTTTTTGTGTTTACCATTCACAACACTATGTAAGTATCTTGTACGAAACCGATGCCTATCAATGAATTATATAAGCACAAAGAGACGAGTAATGATTACTGCCGGTCCCATATTAAAAACCATGAGTACCACCTTGGGACAATGAAGGAGGTAGGGAACCATATTTTATTAAATACCATTTCAACCACTACGGGTGTATGTCGTAAAGAAGAAAATACAAATCCAACAAACTAGATATCTAAATTTCCAGAGGTTTGATATGGACTCCTTTAAGATTAGGGAACCAACGGTTGAACATCGATTGACCCTCAAATTTTGAAAATCCAATACAATAGATTTTTATTAGATTTTTATTCAATTTTGAAAATCCAATACAATAAATTTTGAACATCGTTGATTGACCCTCAAATACAATAGATTTTTATTCAGGAAAGAGAATTTTGAAAATCCGACAAAGATAGTCTCAAAAGATATATCGGATTGTCTACATTTTATTAGATTAACCCTCTAGCCATATGGTTGCATCCTCTTCACATGTATTTATTATTCTTATAAAAATTTAGATAGTGTTATCTACATTACTCCACCATCGTCTACGGATATTTTGTTGGGTTCGTATCATAGAAAACAAAAAAATTCCTACGATGTGAATTACTAAGCACCAAGATCTATCTACCCAGATACAATCAACGGGTCGACATACATCCATAGATAACATACCCTTGAAGAGTGACAAAACATTGTTAACGAAAACTGATTTCATGGATGATGTAGTCGTACACTTGCTGATCTCAAGATCGTGATGAAGTCCAGCAAGTCCAGCAGGTCCGACACCAGCAAATCCAGCAGGTCCAGCACCGCAAAGCAGCGGCGCATTCGTGACCGTACACACGTCCGGTAACCCAACAACCTTCGTGTCCTCGCTCCAGCGATGCAGCGGAAGCAGCAACACCTTTCATACAAAGCCACTGAGAACATGTATCTCGCTAATCCGAGATCATGGGGAATAGTTTCTAGAGGGGGAGAGAGATCCTCCACAAGGAGGTGTGAGATGAGAGGGGGAGTGGGAGACCTTTTATGGGGGAGAGAGGGGGCAGCCCCTCCCATGGCTGGCGGCAGAGGTGGTACCCCTGCCTCTTCCATCATTCATGTGGGTGGATCTCCCACTCATATAAATATACCTCCACTTAAAATTCCACTCACCTCCATTAAATTACCATAAAATTTAATGCAAGATCTTATTTGATAAAACTCTTTTATTTATTTTATTCAGAATTTTGGTAATTACTTTAATTAACAAACATTCAGATAAAACCCTCTGCAATATTTCAATATCACATGCATAACCAATTTCTGCAATTTCACCCGAAACAATTCCGGTTTCCATCGAAATGATTTCAGTGCTTTCTTAATCTTTATTTGAAACACATTTGCTCCTAAATGGTGTCGGTATCCCTTAAGTGTGTCATCCCTATGGTTCACAAATAATGCATACATGATACATTCGATCCGGATTGCAAATATAGTATAACTTGATTTTCCCTAGTAGACCTAGGTTATCGAATCCTCGAGAATCGAATGCATAGTAAAGTTACTTCAACGGACCTTCGGGAGTTTTAGAATTCATTTTATGTTTTCACCGGACTAGTAGTTTGTGTCTTTTTGTTGTTTTCGATGATGGAGAGAGAGGGCCTAGGGCGTTCAGTTTCACCTGTAGCTGTGCAAAACATCTGATGGAAATAAAAGATAGAAATAAAGCATGCGTGTACTTGTTAGAGCAATATAAATTATATGTGGGTAGTGCATCCATAATTGCTATTGCCTTCGCAACTTCTTATAGCAATAACCTACTAGTCTCATCCATAGAAGAAAGAGAACTAATGATATGAATAGTGACGTCACCGTTAATCCCAAGCAAATCCCTCACATACAGCCGTACTACCCCTTCTGTCACTAGGGTTACCAACCTACAGATCAGTCATCACTCATACTCCCTATACCTGGCTCAACCCTCGGGGTCTTGGGTACCTAACAAGTCCTTGGATTAAGGCAAGAGAGGATACAATAATCATCATCTCATACAGACTAATACACGATCCTATCTATGATAATTCACATGCACAATTTCTACATGGCTAGGCCGAAGCCCTTAGCCCAAAGAGAATTACTCACACATAGAGATGAGATCAACAATTGCAAACATTGTAATAAAAATCATAAGATTGATAACAATAGTCTTACAATGTCGCCAATCAGAGAAGAGATTACTATTACAAGTGGTGGAATATGGTTATGGAGATGGAGAAGAGTTTGGAGATCTGGAGGAGGATGGTGGTTTGTGGCAGAGACTTCTGGATGGTGCGAACTCTGTTTTCTCATCGCCCGAGGCTTCTTTATATAGGGGTCCCTTTACGAAAGTTGTTCTGTTTGACCTAACGGTGCGGCGCCAACTATACAACCGGAGCTATACGGTCGAAATTTTTGCTCCATCCGTATAGTTGGTCGTTATGGCGTGTGGCTCCGATGTAAGGCTCCTGGTTTCTTCTGGTAGTTGGAAAATCTCATATCTTTGACTTTAATGTAGTGATTCCCTCCTTTAAATGACATTATTTGCGCAGGAAAAATACAAAGGATAGGATTGCATAACCCTCTGAATATTCGCATTAGTGGTAGGGTTTAGAGATATATTTCATCAAGAATATGACTAATATCCAGTTTAAATGTGGATGTTAGATGGCTATACTTCAGATCCATCAATACATGATCAAGACCCCTCTCCGATCAATAATCAGCAGCGGGACCTGTAGATCCGTACTGACTCCTACATATTCAACGATGAATCATGTGATCATGTGAAGCTTTAATGTTTGTAACTAAATCCCTTTGTATTGCGATATATTACATGTCCGAGATTCGATCATCGGTATCTCGATACCTAGTTTGATCTTGTTACCGACATGTACTATTTTCTCGTTCCCGTGATATAACATTCTATTGATCTTATGTTTGCAAACTATATCAATATGATATCACCGAGAGGGCCTAGAGTATGTCTCTCCATAATCCGGATGGAACCACTCTTGGTCCATGAGCCTCTACATAACACTTCAGAGTATCTGAACCCATCTTTATTGTCACCCTGTTACGGTGTGACGATTGATGTAATCAAGTTACTCTTTCGGTGTTAGTGATTGACATGATCTTATGGTCTAAGGACTAAATTTACTTCATATGATGTCATAGCAATTTTCAAACAATGACTTTGATCGTATTGCTATTTTTCGGATGAATGTTCATCACACCATTCAACCAATGTTGTGACCTTGTTATTAACAACATCAATGTCCATCATTAGGAAATCTTGATTATCTTGGTAATCAACGAGCTAGTTTATATGAGAGGCATAACTAGGAACTCTTTATTTTGTTTATTAAACACACATGTATTAACGTTTTCAATTAATATAATTTATAGCATGCAAAATAAACATTTATCATAAACAAGGAATAAGATAATAACCACTTTATTATTACCTCTTGGGCATATTTCCTTTAGTCTCCCACTTGTACTATACTCAGTAATCTAGTTTGTAAACTTGCGTATTCAACACCTATGGCTTTCCGGTGTTGTATATACGTGTTTTCTAGTAGTTAACATAATCTTCGGATCTGACACTTTCAGGTCCATGTGTATTTGCATGTCTTTGTGTCACTAAGCATCGCTCATTCTCTAATGAGATGGCATTGTATAAATTTAGTCTTTTGGTGAGACCTTTCGTTCGGTTAAAACATGTTGATATAATTGTCGCACAATATATCTTCATAGTAGTTGCCCACTATGAACCACACCTAATTTGATAACAAACTAATTAACCAAATGCCCTACTTTGCTACTACTATAGAAGTTGTATACTTAGCCTTTTGTTGCAGTATTCATCACATTGTCTTAACTTTGTAAATCATCCAAATCCATCATGGAACCTCATTTGCATTGCAGTATGCCACCCATAGTTTAAAATGAGATAAATTTAAATTGTATCTTGTAATAAACTAGTATCAATGTAACACTTTACAATGAACTACTTTTAACTATTTGTCACTTATACATGATATATTCTTAGTTCTTCCAAAGCTCAAGAATATATTTACTATCGTCCAATGATCATCTTATGAATCATGCTGGTATATGCTCACAACATTTAGAGCATAGGAAATATCTGGATATGTACATATCACGGTATTATTGATCAAAATATTCATGTGATTTCACTCACCAAGTGTCAATACACTTGAATCTCGTTTCACTTTCCAAGTGTCGATACACTTGAATCTTGATTCAATCATTTCCATGCGGTAAGAATCTTTCTTGTCGTTTCCATATTGAACTCTTTCAATATCTCATATATGTACATCTAGCATAACCATATTAGCGCCTCAATCTATCCATATAGACATTGATTCCTAATATTCTGGTTTTTTCCAAGTCTTTCATTGAAATCAAATTTTAATGAAATTCTTAACTTGTATCAATAAAAGATAGATTATTTCCAATCAACAATATGTCCTCTACATAATATATTATAAATATGTCTCAGCTCTCCCACTTAATTTCTTGCAAATTCAAGCATCTTCATCGTCGCCAATGAAATTAAACTCTTTTAACAGTTTCATCACGGTGAAGATTCCAACTCCGCTAGGCTTATTTCAACCATTGAAGTTTGCATGCCCTTTTAGCATCCTTTGATTTAACAAAACCCTTCGGATCGTGTCATGTACACGTCCTAGGTAACCATTCTATTAGAAGAACTTCATTTTTTGGTTCAACTACCATATACCAAATGATATGTAGTGGTTGCTACATTAATCTTCAAGACTAAATATCACTATGAAATATCAAATCTTCTCATAGTTAACTCTTTGAACATTGGCGTAAACTCTTTTTTGGTATGTCGACTATTTTATAGATGTTAAACATCCATATCTATTTCTTTATAGATTCAAACACGACCAATAGGCTTCTTGCCTTTCCGGAAGGTCTTCCAAGTTCAAAAAACTTGATTTCTCATGTATGGAAACTATCATGGATTTTATGAGTTCTAGTCACTTTATGGAGTAAGGGAACACCATCGCTTCTTTGCATGTAGTCGGTTCATCATTGTAAAAACAATAACTACTTTTGTTTGAAGTCTTACTATTTGATTCTTTCCTGACCCACATGGTTCAATAGGAACTCTAATGTCCGAGATCACAACCTTTATAATCACGGGAACCTTGAGCATTATGGTCCGGGACACTTTGGGCGCTACCCTACTTAGGACATGTTGCTTAGGTTCATTAACCTAATCAAAGTTATATTGTCCTCCCACTTAACCTTTTGCGAAAAAATCCTTCTTAAGAAACTTGACGTTCCAAGCGACAAAACGCTTTTATCCTCGGTATTATGGAGCAATACCCAACAAATTATTTGGGATAACCTACAAAGACGTGCTTATTCGAATTTGCTTGTAAACTTTTATTTATGCATAGCATACGAAAATTTAAGAAAAGACAACTTGGGTTTTATCCCAAACCATAACCCTTATGGTGTCATTTCAACGAATCACGATGGTGCTCTTTTTAGTGTAAAAACGGTAGTCTCTAAAGATTTAATCCTTAAAATATAATGGCAGTTATATAAATGACACATTTGATCTTACCATGTAAACCAAGGTTCGATTTCATCACCCAGACACTCCATACTCTTATGGTTTATCAGCAAACACAAATACATGGAATAATTCCTCAAATCTTAGGTGTTTTGCTAAACATGTAACTCAAATATCTTCCTTTATGATTGAATCATAAATTCTTTATTTTCTTGTTACAATGATTTCCCACTTCATCTTGAAAGTCATTGAATTTTTTTCAAATGTTTCACACTTCTTCCTTATCAAGTAAATATACATATATATTCACTCAAATTTCCGGAAAAGGCATATGAAGCTAAAAGATGCACCACACATGGATACACATAATGGACTATATATATCAACATGAACAATTTCCAATAAGTTAGCCATTCGTTCCTTTTTGGCCTATAAAACTAGTTTCAATTATCTCAAGAAAAGTCTCACAAGCGTAAATTGATCAAAATCAAAGACTCCAAAAATCCATCAACATGGAGTTTCTTCATGTTTTCTTTCCAATATAATTTAAACAGTGATGCCACTTTATAAGTGATCTTTCAATCGTTTGTCTTGCGACATTTTAGCATTAGTTGTTATGGACGTGATTTCTCCAACTAGACTTGTAAAAGTTCATCCATCTTCAATGGAATACGTTAATTATTTGAACAACCATTGCTCTCATAATATCGGAACAAAATAACAATTATTTAAACAAATCTTAAAGGCAAGCTTTGATGTCAACGATAAATACAATAACACTTTATTTGTTTTCGATGAACATCATCACATATTCTTTTCCTAGTTACTAAGGCCATTTTAGTTCATGAATTGCGTTGTTCTATATGACATTTCATACCAACCAATTTGGTATCTAATACCCCAAAACCACATTGTTTAAAAAGCAAAGAATAAAAGCATAACATGTATATCATCTATATACCTTAGGTGGACATTTCCAGTCTTTTCTTTTCTGCCAAATATTTTATAGATTCTCTTTCAGCATTTCCTTTTGTTTTTAAAATAATCTATCAACATCAACATTGGCTCCATACATATGACACATAGTCCAAACCGTGTATAGTCAAATACTAATACCTTTGGACTTGTACTTTGAAGTAGATCACCATCATCAAATGTTTGATGTTCTTTCAAAAACCATTTTTTAGTAATCCTTTTGCTGTAGTAAATATTTTACCTACATCTTTTATTCATCCTTATCATGACAACTTTCATAATCAAGCTACTATAGCCTATAAAGACGAATTGCGAGTATAATGTCAATTCCCAAAACCTTTTTGGGAAATTAGGACGTCTAGCATCTCCAACCTTCGCAAATTCTCATACAATATGAGAACATGTATTTTGCCAAATTATACTCTATCATATTGCGACCATAAACATTGTTTCAGATATCACAATATGTTTCACACATGATGGTTTCTGAAACAATTCTAAAACATCTTTTGAATATCAAGGATCATGGAGGCAAACATGATACTTTAGATACTAACACTGGAATTGTTACTCTTAATTTAATACTACTTATTAAACATCATGGGGTAGATGGAGTTTGCTGAAAGTTTGCAATATGAGTTTTAAACTTTAAACTGACACTAAAAACAATACAATATCAGTGCGTAAAGTAAATATCCATAATTCTATAGTTCTATTATCTCAATTAAAACTAAGCATAAGTTAGTAAACAAATGTCAATGACTATAACAAACTATGAAAATTATCTTTGATTTAAGTTATGATAAATTGAGTTCAACTTGAATCATATTACTACATGAACTTCCACTCAAAAACGACATCCCTCGTGTCTTTTTGGTGATTACATGAACCAGATCCACTAGACCAAGCCCGATAATACGTGAGTTAGTGTAGCTTCAAAGGCAAGCATCTATATGGGCATTATATCAACCATATGACTGATTCTTACCCTTGAGGTCCGTGTTCTAAGGCCATGTCTGTACATGCTAGGCTCACTAATTAAGAACCTTAGTACTCGCGTGTGTAAAACTGTCTTACACCCATTGTATGCGAACTAGAGTCTATCACACGTGATCATCACATGGTGTCTCGAAATGATGAACTTTCTTAACGATGCATACTAATGAAGAACACATTTTCATCTTGATATTTTAAATGAGGGATCATCTCATAATGCTACTAAAACACCAAACAAGCAATATAAGATGCAAACAAACATCATATGCAAAAAGTGATATAATATGGTTCTTGCACTTGATCAATATCTGGTGCATCTTGGTATGATATTTATCATTCCCATATGTGTAAGGCCAAGGTCTATGGAACTTATATTTTGGTATGTTATAATTTCCAAGAGTATCAACCCATACTACAAATTATAACATCACCATATCATGACACTTGCCCAGCAACAGTCTCAACTAGACGCCTCTAATTTATTAATTGCAAGTTTTACATGGTTTAGGGATTCCGAAGATAAAACCGTCCATACCTACAAACATGGAACCACAACGATGATAATTAAATTATTAGCGAATCGAAATAAGTCAGATATTAACTATAGTAGGATAGACAGACACCCGCTAGCCACTTATGTAAAACTAGTTGCATATCAAGCGTGGAACATGTCTCATGTGCGAGGACATGTAGAGTTAGCCCGGGCCGCTTCATCCCACTATGCCACCAATATACAAAATACATAGAAGATGCAATAACATGAGCATCAACGCCCACATACTCATATGTGTTCTATCCGTACAAAGCATCTACGCATAGATCAGGCTCTAATACACTATTGAGTTTGCAACATAGAAAACAAAAAAATTCCTACGATGTGAAATACTAAGCACCAAGATCTATCTATCTAGATGCAATCAACAGGTGGATATACATACATAGAGAACATACCCTTGAAGAGCGACAAAGTGTTGTTAACAAAAACTGATTTCGTGGATGATGTAGTCGTACACTTGCCGATCTCAAGATCGTGATGAAGTCCAGCAAGTCTAGTAGGTCCAGTGAAGACCCACAAGTATAGGGGGTGTATCGCAGTATTTTCGAGGGAAGTGAAACCCAATTTATTGATTCGACACAAGGGGAGCCAAAGAATATTTATCAGCCTTAACAAGTGAGTTGTCAATTCAGCTGTACCTGGAAACAATCTTGCTCATAGCAGTTTATCAGTAGCAATAGTTTTGTAATAGGAATAGTAAAGTAACATCAGTAGTAAAGCAGAGACAATAGTAACAAAAGCAGTAAACAGTGGGATTCGAGTGCGGTAGGCATAGGGATGGATGGACGGGCGTTGCATGGACAAGACAATTCACATAGCAATCAGAACATAGGGCAATTGCAGATAAATAAGATAAAACACCCAAGTACTAGACAATCCTAGGCATGTGTTCCATATATAGTCATACGTGCTCGCAATGAGAACTTGCACAACATCTTTTGTCCTGCCAGTCCATTTGCAGCGGGGCCTCTAGGAAACTACTAGCAATTAAGGTGCTCCTTTTAATAGAGCACCGGAGCAAAGCATTAACACTCCACGAACACATGTGATCCTCACATCAAAGCCCGATTATCCCGATTTCTGTCACTTCGGGGCCATAGGTTCCGGACAACAACGTGTGTATACAACTTGTAGATAAGACCCAAAGCAATACTATCATAATGAATCAATAATAAGTTCAGATCTGAAATCATGGCACTCGGGCCCTAGTGACAAGCATTAAGCACAACAAGTCGCAACAAAGTCATAACGCACTAATAAAAGATACTAGGCACTATGCCCTAAGAATCTGATGCCATTATATGAACGATCTCATCCAATCCCTACCATCCCCGTAGCCTACAGCGGAGGATTACTCACTCATAGATGGGGGAAACATGGATGGTCGATGGAGAAGCGATGGTGATGATGATGGCGATGATCTCCTCCAATTCCCGTCCGTGAGGTGCCGAACGGAGTTTCTGGTGCTGTTTCGTGGAATCTGGTGGTGGCGGCAGAGCGGAATTCCTTCAGGAAAAACGTCGAACCCCCCAAAGTTTTTAGGTCAGAAGGCTCCTTATAGGCGAAGAGAGAGGCTGAGGGGGTGCCTGGGGGCCCACACCACCCCCTGGCGTGGCCTGGCCTGGCCCGCGCCGCCAGGTGGTGTGGCCACCCCAGGGCTCTTCTCCGTCTCGTATTCTGGCTCCTGGAGTCTACAGGTGAAATAGGATTTTTGGCATATTTTCCGGGATTTTTCGTGATAGTTGATTTCCTGCACAAAAAGTAAACACCAAGGCAATTCTGCTGAAAACAGCGTCGTTCGCATTAGTTACATCCAAATCACACAAGTATAGAGGAGAAACAATAACAAAAGTGTTCAGGAAAGTAGATACGTTTTGGACGTATCAACTCCCCCCAAGCTTAGCTTATTGCTTGTCCTCAAGCAATTCAGTTGAAAACTGAGTGCGATAAAAGAACTTTCACGAACACATTTGCTTCATATGATGTAAATATTCTCAGCAATGTGATCAACTACTTAGACAATTCATAATAAAGAGTATGCAACCGAGTCTACTTAGTAGTCATTGCAAGATATGAAGAGATTCCAACTCAAGAATAATAAGTGGCACAAAGCACAAACATAAGCAACATTACAATGCTCATAAAAAGGTATGATAGAGTGGTATCTCGCTTGCCTTTGATTATGAATGCCAAGGCACCTCTGAAGTTCAAGTGATGACCAGAAGTAAAGATATCAAAGATACAAGCATCAAATCCATAACATAAATAATCAAGTAATGGAACAAACATAAAGAATGACAACTATGCTCTCAAGAAGGTGCTCAAAGAATATGTGGAGACTCAACAAGTAGAAGAAAAAGGTTTTGAGAAATTTGAAAGGCTTCCAAATGCTGAAAGTATGGTACTTGTTAGCTTTGAGGTGAAAGTGAGGTCCAATCTTTAATGTGGTTAAGGTGAAAGTGAGGTCCAATCTGAGTTATATGCTTGACAGACTATAAACTGGAAATCCCAAGTCCCTTGAGTACGAGGGTCGCTCCTCATGCTACTCAACTTTAGTTACCGGTAAGTTCTTGTCATTGTAAGTACGTGCGTATCATTGAGAACCACCAACGGGGTAACCCTTGCCCGATGTTACGGAAGAATCCCCATATCAAAATGACAAGGCAAGCAGACAATGAGTATCTCAGCAATCTTCTTATTTACCATGGGAAAATGGTGCTTTTTTCTCTCTTTCCTCTTTTCATAAAACTCTCTTTTTTTTCTTTTTCTCAATAGCTATAACTCTTTTTTATAAGAAGAATGCTTCATAGATATCATTATGGTTACCTGCAGGTTTCCACCATGTCAGCATGGATTAGACCAGCGGCCCAGGCGTTTCTCTAACACACATACATAACTCCATGGACTTACAAGCTCCCCTTTTATTTCACACCGACGACATCCGCAAACAAAAGAACAAGGTATCAACTGGGTATATATTTACAAGTGTTGAAAGCGTTCCCCGTGACAAGACGGTTACGCTAATCTGACCTATAATTAGCAAGCATATAACTTTCACGGAGAGTTCACAATGGTTCAGGTTTATTAAGTGTGGAAAATAAAGTGTGCCATCAAGTTCGTGAGAGCTTTACTAACTAATTTTTCCATAACAAGCAAACATTTTATTCGGAAGAAAACAAGGCATGTTAAATATGCACGGGAGTAGCAAATGATGCTAATAGGTAGGTATGGTGGACACTTTGGAAATATTTGGTTTAGGGAGTTGGAAACTTGAGTAAAATACTCAGTGGAAGTGAAGGCTAGCAATAGTAAGGGAGCAACAAACGAGAGAGCAATAGATGTCATTATCATGCTTGCAACAAAACAAGACTACTCATGGCATGAAAATGATTCCAGATCCTCAAGGCAAAATAATTCATCAAGGCTTAACTGATTATCACAGTCATGTGCATGCATGAGCATGTGCCAAGTCAATTAAATGAAACATTTAGAGGAGGATACCACGGTGTCATACCAATTTATGAATAGAGTAATGCAAGCAAACATTTATGAGACATGCTACAAACTATTAGCGGGCTGGAGCTAATCACAAGAAAGCAAGAACTACCAAGCATCCAAAGAAAACATACACTCTACATGAACGGACTAAGCAAGCTCACAATGATGAGTATATGTACAAAAAATGAAGACGGATAGAGTTCGTTACCAGCCTCTCACCATGCCTCAAGTTGTCATTAATCCTCATTATTGCTCTTCACTTGTGTAGCTTGAATAATAATATGAAACCAATATTCCACTGGGAACTGCCGAACCCTGTAGCAAACTCGCAAAAACCAAAGAAGAACGACAAATATTTTTGGTGTTTTCGATTTTTAAACAAGAACCAAAAGGGAAAAACAAACAAAGCAAAATCTTTTTGGGTTTTTGAATAGTTCAAACAAACAAAAAGGGAAAAGCAGACCAAGGCAAAAAGAAGAAGCAAACCAAAGAGAAACAACAGAAATATTTTTGGTCTTTTTGTGTTTTTAGAAAGAAAAAGCAAAGAAGAACGAAAACTAAAAAGGGAACGAAAACATGAATATACAAAGCACCGACGCAACATGATATGATGATGAGTGCGGTGTCGGCGTACCTCCCCCAAGCTTAGGCTTTTGGCCTAAGTGGGTATCAATCCCAGGCTGGCCAAGATGAAGTGTCACCGGGGTACGAATAGGGGTTCCAGGCGGGCGGATCTTGGTAAGAATGGTCGTAGCGGGGCCCATGAGAGGAGGAAGAGGCTCCCCAATCATAAGCGGGTTGCTGATATGAAGACTCTCCCTTATTCGAGGGATGGACCGAATCATCCGTGACGTCCCTTCTAGTGTCTTGCTCCTGTTGGGAGAGTTCTCCCAAGTACGTGTCAAGCTCCTCCTTAGTGAGGGACCATCCTTCCCTGTTATCAAGGTTAAACAAAACAGGTGCAGGCAAAAGCACAACACGCTCGGACTTGCTCTTTCTCCAACCAGCTTTGAGAAAGGTTATTTCATAAGATAACTCACTCAAACTAGCCCATGAGGAAATAAATTTATGATGTATCATGGAATTGAAATCAAGCCTATCTATGGGAAACTGTAGGTCTAGATGATGAGGCACTAAACCATGCAATTCTAGTAAATGAGAAGCAATGAGGCTAGATCAAATGAGGCCACAAATTCCACCCTTCTCACGATTAGCAGCAAGACGGAAAGCTATCAAAGCACCCAAGTTGTAAGACCTATCTCGTCTAAGAGCAGCAGAGATAAATGCTAGATCAAACGAGGATAACTTATTAGCAGTTTTCCTAGCAAGAACACACTTGGCAATAAAGTAGGCAAAGTAGCGAATGGAGGGAAGATGAATGTTACGTATTTTTCCACTCTCCTTCAAGAAGCTACTCCCTTGGCAAATTTTTGCGTATAAATCCATGAGTGGTTCCGGTCTCTCTTTAATCTTCTTACATGATCCCCATTGAGGTACCTTAATAGCTGTACAAAAATCATCAAGAGAAAGATTGACAGCAATATTGTAAATTTTGTAATAGACCATGGGGTTAGGAAAAGAGTGACTAAATTTGAAGTCCTGCACCACAGACATGGTTAGCTTCACAAATTGACAAGGTTCATCTTCCAAAAAAGTGCTCTAACCCTGCATTAGAAACCAAAGTGTGGAAATCTTGTAGAATTCCTGCAGCTCTCATGAACTCTGAGCATGGATAAATGGAGGGAAAAACTTCCTCCTCTCGGTGGACCTTCATGACATCAGGCACCCAAAGCTCATGTTGGTTTAGGTGGTGTGCACTCATCTTTTATTCTGAAATTTAAACACCTATTAAACAAGTGATTGCAAAGTAAATATAATGAAGGATTCTACTCATAGGGACTTGCAAGAGGCCTAAACATGCATCAAAACTTTATCTCTAAGCATCAAACAAGCTTACAAGATCTCATAACCAGTCACCTACAGCAGCAAAATACTCAACATATAATCTACCAAACACAAATCTACTTGGACAAGGAGAGGAGTCACATACCAAGGAACAATTGCTCCAAACTTCAGCAAGAAAGATGGGCTGAGCAAAGAGATCGAAGAAATCGAGAGCAAGCACAGAGAGAACGCGATTTTGAGCTATGAACTGGAGCCTACTCGGGAGAGAGAAGAAAGTGGCAGGAGAGAGAGGTAGTGGGGGGCCAGGGGTGGCCCACACCAGGGCATGGCGCCACCCAGGGCTGGCCGCGCCACCACATGGTGTGCCTACCTGGTGGGCCCCCCTCGTACCTACCAGGTACTCCTCTGCCCCTTTTTTCACGTAAAAAATTAATATGAATTTTCTGGAATTTTTCGAGACACTTTATTTTTGGGCAATTTTCAGAAATAGAAGAATGATTTTTCTGGCAGAGAGATTTTTTTTATTTTTGGAAACATGATGCAAGGACAAAACAAGGCTAGAACTACAGAAGTTCTAACATGCAAGCAACTAATCACACAAAGAAAACTAAACAAAAACAAAAACTAAGATGCAAAGGATAGAAATGAACGGAGATAATCATAATGAAAACATTGTTTTGTTAAATGGAATCCTTTTGTTAGCAAGGTTGATCAAGTCTTGCTTCCAAAACAATTGCACATGAGACAAAACTTTATACTCCACTAATGATTATGTTACCTCAACCTTGATAGCAATGGTCCCAATCATAATAGTTTCAAATTTCTCTCTTGGTGTGGGACAATATATGTCTCCAACTTGAATGCCTTCAACATGTTCAATTAAATTTAAACCATAAGTCCTTTCAATCTTCTTGGGGAAATAGATAGTATGTTCCTTGTCATTAACATTGAAGGTCACCTTTCCTTGATTACAATTAATAACAGCTCCTGCAGTATTAAGAAAAGGTCTCCCAAGAATAATAGACATATTATCATCTTCAGGCATTTCAAGCACAACAAAATCAGTTAATATCAAGCAATTGTGAGCTACCTGAACAGGTACATCCTCACATATACCCACAGGAATAGTGGTAGATTTATCAGCCATTTGCAGAGATATATATCAGTTGGTATCAATTTTTCAAGTTGAAGCCTCTTATAGAGAGAAAAGGCATAACACTAACTCCAGCTCCCAAATCACACAAAGCAGTTCTAACATAACTGTTCTTAATAGAGCAAGGGATAGTTGGAATCCCTGGGTCTCCAAGTTTCTTAGGAACCTTACCATTGAAGGAATAATTAGCAAGCAAAGTAGAAATTTCTTCATTAGGGATCTTCCTTTTATTCGAGACAATGTCCTTCATATACTTTGAGTAAGGAGGCAATTTAATAGCATCAGTCAAAGAAATTTGCAAGAATAAAGGCTTCATCCACTCACAAAACTTATTATAATGTTCATCCTCCTTTGACTTGTGTTTCTTATCAGGGAAAGGCATAGGTTTTTGGACCCAAGGTTCTCTTTCACTACCATGTTTCTTAGCAATAAAATCTTCTTTGGTGTATTTAGTAGTCTTAGTGTGGTTTTCAGGTTCTTCTTCAACTTTTTCTTCATTAGGCACTTCATTTTCTTCATTACCACTTTCAGTTTCAGCATCAGAGATAGATATACTATTAGGATCTATAGCAGGTTTAGAGGGTTCTACAACAGTTTTATGTTTCTTTTTCCTTTTCTTACGAGTAGAACCACTATTTTCAGCTTGTTGAGAATCCTGCTCAATTCTTTTGGGATGCCCCTCAGGATATAGAGGATCCTGGGTAGCAGCACCACTTCTAGTTCTAATTTCATAAGCATGTTTTTCTTTAGCAACATTACCTAGCAAGTCATTTTGCACTTTAACGAGTTGATCTATTTGAGTTTGAACCATTTGAAAGTGTTTAACAATCATTTTAACATCATTAGAGGTTCTTTCCACAATATCTTTCAACTCAACAATAGCTCTAGTGTTTTCCATCAGATGATTTTGCACCCTTTTATTAAAGTTATCTTGCTTAACAATAAAGATATCAAATTCTTCTAAGCATTGATCAGGAGGTTTCAAGTAAGGGATATCACCTTCATCAAAGTGTTGGAGAGAGTGTACCTCAATAGTGGGTGAGTAGGGAATAGGATTACATAATTCTTCTATAGGAGGTAAATTCTTGACATCTGCAGCTTTAATTCCCTTCTCCTTAAGACATTTCTTAGCTTCCTTCATCACTTCATCATTTAATGCAATAACCCCCCTCTTCTTTGATGTTGGAATAGGCACCGGAATAGATGGTTCAGGTATAATTACTTCAGGTATAGCTTGTTTAGGAGGAGTCCAATCTTCATTATTCTTGCTTATTTTAGCCATCAATTCCTCAGCTTCCTTTGGAGTCCTATTCCTGAAAACACAATTAGCACAACTATCTAGGTATGTCCTAGATTCTTCGGTTAGTCCATTATAAAATATATCAAGTAGCTCATTCTTAGGTAAAGGACTTCCAGCCAGTGCATGAATCAAAGCACAAAACCTTGCCCAAGATTCGGGCAATACCTCTTTTTCTCCCTATTAAAAATTAAAAAGTTCCTACAAAACAACATGTCTAGCACTAGGAGGAAAATATTTCTGCAGGAAAGTACTAATCAAGCACTCAGGGCTATCAATAGAACCAGGAGGTAAATTACTAAACCAAGTTTTAGCTTCTCCTTTCAGTGAAAAGGGAAAAATCTTAGCAACAAAGTAAGTACGCATCTTAATATCATCAGAAAACAAGGCACTCATAGTAGAAAGTTCATTCATATGTGCTACCGCACTCTCATTCTTAGTCCCACAAAAAGGGTCTTTCTCGACAATAGCTATGTAAGATAGATCGAGAGAGAAATCATAATCCTCATCTATAATGTTTATGGGAGAAGCAACAAACTTAGCATCAAGAAATAATTTGGGTCTAATAGTACGCCTCTCAAGGAGACTCTTAGCAGCGCTCCTATCATGGGTGTTCTTACATTCTTTAATAAACTCATCGGTCATATCAACATAATCTTCTTCAATATCATAACTCTCACTTGACTCAGGTGAGCTAACAGGTGTGGTAGTGTCTTCATTAGGAGTTTCGGTATTTCCAGCTATAGTTCTAGCAATCGTAGCATCTAGGAAAGGACCTAATGAACCACTCTTATCAAGCACACTAGAAGCAACATCATAAGCATCCAAAGTTTCAGATTCAGCAGTAGTAGCAGTGTGTGTAGCATGTGTATGTGGTGGTGTAAGGAACTTACTCAAAACTGACGGTGAATCAAGAGCAGCAGAGGTGTTCAGAACCGTACCTCTTCTTGTAGTGGATGGTAAAATAGGAACCTTGCCATCACGATACTTACCCATGATGGATGGATAGTAGCGAACAATAGAGAATCCAAGTGAACTTGATAAATAAAGCCATGATCCCCGGCAACGGCGCCAGAAAATAGTCTTGATGACCCACAAGTATAGGGGGTGTATCGTAGTATTTTCGAGGGAAGTGAAACCCAATTTATTGATTCGACACGAGGGAGCCAAAGAATATTTATCAGCCTTAACAACTGAGTTGTCAATTCAGCTACACCTGGAAACAATCTTGCTCATAGCAGTTTATTAGTAGCAACAGTTTTGTAATAGGAATTGTAAAGTAATAGCAGTAGTAAAGCAGAGACAATAGTAACAAAAGCAGTAAACAGTGGGATTCGAGTGCGGTAGGCATAGGGATGGATGGACGGGCATTGCATGGACAAGACAATTCACATAGCAATCAGAACATAGGGCAATTGCAGATAAATAAGATAAAGCACCCAAGTACTAGACAATCCTAGGCATGTGTTCCATATAGAGTCATACGTGCTTGCAATGAGAACTTGCACAACATCTTTTGTCCTGCCAGCCCGTTTGCAGTGGGGCCTCTAGGGAACTACTGGCAATTAAGGTGCTCCTTTTAATAGATCACCGGAGCAAAGCATTAACACTCCGTGAACACATGTGATCCTCACATAAAAGCCTTTCCCTTCCGGTTATCCCGATTTCTGTCACTTCGGGGCCATAGGTTCCGGACAACAACGTGTGTATACAACTTGTAGATAAGATCCAAAGCAATACTATCATAATGAATCAATAATAAGTTCAGATCTGAAATCATGGCACTCGGGCCCTAGTGACAAGCATTAAGCACAACAAGTCGTAACAAAGTCATAAAGCACTAATAAAAGATACTAGGCACTATGCCCTAACAATCTGATGCCATTACATGAACGATCTCATCCAATCCCTACCATCCCCATAGCCTACAACGGGAGATTACTCACTCATAGATGGGGGAAACATGGATGGTCGATGGAGAAGCGATGGTGATGATGATGGCGATGATCTCCTCCAATTCCCCGTCCCGGCAGGGTGCCAGAACGGAGTTTCTGGTGCTGTTTCGTGGAATCTGGTGGTGGCGGCGGAGCGGAACTCCTTCTGGAAAAACGTCAAACCCCTCGAAGTTTTTAGGTCAGAAGGCTCCTTATAGGCGAAGAGAGAGGCCGAGGGGGTGCCTGGGGGGCCCACACCACCCCCTGGCGTGGCCTGGCCTGGCCCGCGCCACCAGGTGGTGTGGCCACCCCAGGGCTCTTCTCCGTCTCGTATTCTGGCTCCTGGAGTCTTCGGGTGAAATAGGATTTTTGGTATATTTTTCGGGATTTTTCCTGATAGTTGATTTTTTGCACAAAAAGTAAACACCAAGGAAATTCTGCTGAAAACAGCGTCAGTTCGCATTAGTTACATCCAAATCACACAAGTATAGAGGAGAAACAATAGCAAAAGTGTTCGGGAAAGTAGATACGTTTTGGACGTATCATCCAGCACCAGCAAGTCCAGCAGGTTCAGCACCAACAAGTCTAGCGGTGCATTCGTGATCGCACACACGTCTGTTACCCCGATAACCATGTTTGATCTTATTACCGACATGTACTCTTTTCTCGGTCCTATGATATAACATTCTAGTGATCTTATCACTTTCTTGCAAGCTATATCAATGTGATATCACCGAGAGGCCCATTGTATATCTCTCCATCATCGGGATGGACAAATCCTACTATTTATCCATGAGCCTCTACATAACACTTTTGGAGTATCTGAACCCATCTTTATTGTCACCCTGTTTCGGTGTGACGTTTGATATTATCAAGTTACTCTTCCGGTGTTAGTGATTGACATGATCTCATGGTCTAAGGACTAAAGTTGCTTCGTATGATGTCATAGCAATTTTAACACAATGACTTTGATCGTATTGCTATTCTCCGGATGAATGTTCATCACACTATTTAATCAATGTTGTGACCTCGTTATTAACAATATCCAATGTCCATGATTGTAACAACCTCGGACCCTACGCTCTAAGTTCAAGCCTGGATGAACCAGAAGTGGTTAAAATAGTATAGCGGGGGCCCAGGGGCCACCCACGTGTAGACCCGTCAGCCGTCCTGACCACTTCCAAGACATCGGGACAAGAGCGAGCGACGTAGGCAACAGGCGAAGAGATCAAATACATACACAAATGAGTATATATGCAAGCTACCTTACAACAGTTCTCAGAGCCATACCATCTAAAAGAAATAGAAATATTGCAACGCCATACGGCAAAATCCAAATATCCTAGATAGAGATAATAGTGTAGGATAGCTCCTCATACATCAAACATCAGAGTATCAAGCGGAGGCGGGAAACAAGATCCGAGTACGGATAAGAAGCAAATCGGCATAAGATGCCACATAAATAAGCACATCCCGCCCACAGATCTCGCGGATCCCCATCCCCAGAATCTCTACCCCGCGTGATAGTTGCCAACATCATCTGTCTCCTCCACCCAGTATCCATCTTGCGAGTACACCTGTTCATCTGAATCAAACAATTTATCATGTGAGACCCTAGGGGTACTCAGCAAGTCTTTATGCCTCTAAAGGGGACATAACCTGGGGTGATGCAATTGCAGCAAAAGATAATAACTAACAAGTCTATAGATACTCGCTAACCATCCGCCTAACCAATGATAGACGGATGTCCGTTAATTAGAAACAACAGTTATAATAGCATAAAGTAATAGATCCATCCTCCTTCTCGCTTACTAACGAGAAAGCGGACAAACAACCCAGCCGTTGGCAGTTTTATTAACCATTCCATGAGTATTGCACTATTTACTAGTCAGGTATTTAGTCAGATTACAAGCGGTACTTTAGTTATACCTGTCTATGATCGAGAAACTGTGCTCCAAGTCGTCCATAACCGCGGACACGGCTTTCAGAAAGATTTACCCTGCAGGGGTGGACAAATAGCAACACACACTCAATCAACCTCGGAAAAACCAACTCAAAACCCAACGAGGCATTCACGACAAAGCGATCACAGGATTCAGAAATATTTCAGGGGGCCACCCCATTAAGCTACCCGCAACGAAGTTAGCCGACTCCGAGACGGACCCAAGGTTTGCGCCAATGGCTGTAAACGACTGGGAACCCGAAAGTGTGACTGGGCTTGTCGATACCGCGAAAACACTCCGCATCCAAAACAGTATAGGTGCTCCTCGCACAATCTTAAATAAAACAGTAAAGCATGGCATAAGTACAGGATAGTAATAAAGCTCAAACTACTTGTGGCCCCAAGAAAATAGAAATGAATCAAGCTCTGGCTCAGGGGGGTCCATAAGGCCTCCCAGATGTGGATAGTGCGAATAGTCAAGGAACAGGAATCAAGTACTCGGGGTCCTACGGGACACAAGTGGGCATGAAAAACCAAATAACAGATATTGCTCACCGGTGCCTCTTTCATTAGTTATCCCATTACTACTCAGGTTAAGTTGTTTAAGTACCTCATTATCCCTCAGACACTCACATACCCTACACATGATGTTCTACGACTCGCATGGCTCAAACAACTCCTGTAGTAGTGGCTCATGGGATGGAGGAACAGGCTCGATGGGGTTTAAAAGTAAAGGCTATGCAGTACTTGGGATTCAATTTATTGCAATCGCGACTCAATGATGCAAGAATAAGATAGAGGCAATAGGTACTATATGTATGCACACATGTGGTAGTGCTTGCCTGGCAGCTCAGTTGAAGCGAGAGACGGATCTGGGTAGTACTCCTGGGATTCCTGATATTTCCCCTGCTCGGTGTCTATTCGAAAGAAGAACCAAACAAACAAGGGCCAACATAAATAAAGTGCACAAGCATATAAATAAAATGCGACAAGGAAACAAGCATGCCATGATGAATGATGCACAATTTACTTGGCAATAAGGTAGCATGGCATGGGTGAGGTGTGGGGTACAAGAATAAAGCGTTTTATTAAGTTTTAGTCATGTTTTTGCTCCCATAACACTTGCTGTCCACTTAATATTTATATGATGCATGCTGCAATTCAGAACATGGAATGCATAGTTAGAGCGGACTCGTCGCGCTGACCGATTTAGACATATTATTTATCAAATTTGGAGTTATAGATTTAAAGTTATTAATTAATTAAGAAAAGGCATTTTATTGCAAATAAACAATTTCGAAAATTTAAATTAGTCAAACACTATTTTGAATGGCAGATTTGAAATCCTCACATTTTTCTGATTCAAAAACATATATCATTTGTATTATTTGGATTTATTAATAAAAAGTTATTAATTTCTGGAATTATTTTTATTAACACAAAAAGATCATAGGACTTTCCGCACACAGAGGGCAACTAGCCACAGCCGCTGACAGGTGGGTCAGCTGCTGACTCAGCACAGGTGACTCGGCGGGATTGGCGCGGGAACTTTTGTCACCTCGGGGTGAGCTAGCCGGTGCGGATGACATATGGGACCGGCGTCCGGCGGGGCCACCGCGCGCGCGGCCCAGCCAGGGCTTGCCACGCGGCCGATCCGGGGAGGCGCGGTCTTGAAACAACAGACACCGAGGTGCCCTTTTGTAAAAAAAACCTTCGGCCGCTGACGTGTGAGGTCAAAGACTTCCGGGGGGGACTGCGGGTTGGCTTAGCAAAAAGGGCAAGGGGCGAACTGCAAAACAGCGCCGGCTACTGCTGCTCACTGATAGAAAAATGGCCGTGCCTGGCGGCGGATCCGATCGTTTTCCGACGACGGTGGCGACGAATCCGCTGGGAATTTTGCGTCGCGGTAAAAATCAAAGTTGTAGAGGGGACACAGTTCTAGATCTTTCGTTTAGGAGGTTTCGGTAGAGGTGGACCAGGTTGCCCGAGATCTTGTGATGAAAGGAGGCATTTTAAACTGTCTAACTGTCAACTGACTGCAGCTGAAAAATAGTGCGATCGACCGATGTTTGAAAGAGATTTCCGAGAGATCTAAAGCTCCGTTCTGGGAAAAATTTTGTGTTCTACGTAGATGGATGTACCGAGTTGGAATAGACCTGAAGAAAACTTGATATAGATGCACTGTCATGGTTGGGAGATCATCGAGAAAGAGTGCCTGCATAAGGACGAACGAACTGACGGACGGCTGCGCTATTTCGTTCTGAACAAAAAAATACAGAGATAGGCGGGTTGGCTCGGCTTCTAGACAGGTTCAGGCCTGCACCGGCGAGCACCATCCGCGATGGGGACGAGCGACCAGGACAAGAGAGATGCAGCTAGGTGGGGGAAAAGGTCAAGGGAGCTCACCTCGTCCAATTCCCCTAGGTTTCGGAGTCGGGGATAGAAGGAAACGACGGAGACAGAGACGATGATGGCGCTTGGCTCGGACCTGCAGGTGTCGTCGCCGAGGACGCAGGGTGTGGCTGCTCCGGCTCCTCCTGCAGCGCAGAACGATCAGCGGAGGCGCGACGAGACGATCCCCGATCTCGGCGGCGCTCGACGGCGACCACGGCATTGACACGGACAAGCTGCTCCAGCTACTGACTTGGTGGTCTCACGGGAAGGGAAGAATTGAGGGGAACCCAACCTTGCGGCGGCAGAAGAAGAGGGATGACGCTAGGGTTCAAGGCACAACTCGGGGTTAAGAAGACCGAAGTGACGGGACTGACGGAGACGGCGACCTGCTCGCTGTGGTGGCTGCTTTCCGTTTTCTGCCGAGAGAGAGCAGGGCGAGACGGCGTCAGGCGAAGAGAAGAAGAGGAACAGGGTGGCATCGGTGTTTGTCTATCCCGAACCTATACGGTCGGTGGAGGAAGGTTTGGGCCAGGGGATTGGCCTCCTTCCGTTACTGCGGCCTGCTGCTTTGCTTGGGCTGCGAGGCCCAGCTGCTGGCTATCTGCTACTGCAAGCTGAGGCTCAGAAAAAAAACGCCGCAGCTGTTGTTTTTAGCAAAAGGACAGATGCTTCCCAGGTTAGAATCAAAGGCCAGCACTCGATATGGAAAAAGAATCGCAAGTTTTGGGGCATAGGATTTCTACACAGCAAGATTCAAAAGAGTTCAAAAGAGAGAAAGGAAGAGAGTTTTATGCACTTGCATGAATTAAACTTGGCCTAGTTTGTGAAAACAAACTAGCCTCAAAACAGAGAATTCCAACATCCCTCATATAATTTATGCTTCATGGAAACCAAGCCTCAAATAGAGCTTCATTTAATCATGAGGGTATTGAATAGTAAGGTCTATATAGTGTGTATGTTCCACTATGTGTTACATGACCCCATCAAGTCAAATATCCTCACAATTAAACAGAGACATGATTTGAAATATAAATATGGATTCTACTACCACATAGCATGTAAAGGTGACCCGGGATATTTCCATAGGAATGTTGTGAGAACAACATGTATCAAGGTATGGGAGCATGTAGACAAAAGAGACGAACCATACCCATTGTCAGGATCTAGAGTTAAAAATCCAAAGAAGATTCAAATACTCATGTTTGATTAGCAAGGTGGAGGTGAAGAAGGAAAATAAGTGTTGGTGGTAAAAGTGGATGGTGGAGTCTGAGAAAAGAGATGCCCCCATATCCACTTGGGCATTTAACAATTCATCAAGAACCAAATACACTATATCAAGAGGCAAATACAATTAATAGTGCATATGAGATAAGAACCAAAAGAAAAGGGTTTTATATGATGCTCAAATGCAACGTGGCATGATGGCATGAGCCTGATATACTTATCATGCAACAATTATATGTAGGAATAGCATTTTATTATTAGACCATGTAGCATTACAGATGTTAGACAGATGGGATGCTACAACTCCCCCCCACTAAACAGGAATCTCGCACCGAGATTCTAGGAAGAAGAAGAAGACACGAAGAGCGTAGGATACTTGGCACGGAGCTCATCCTCGCGTTCCCAAGTGGCTTCATCAACGGAATGGTGCGACCACTGCACCTTGCAGAACTTGATGGACTTGTTGCGAGTCCTTCTTTCTGCGACTTCTAGGATTTTTGTGGGGTGTTCTTGATAAGACAGATCTTCTTGGAGATTGATGAGTTCATGGTCCACGGTCCTGCCGGGATCCTTGAAGCACTTCTTGAGTTGAGAGATATGGAAAACATCATGGACCTTGAGTTTTTCAGTGAGCTCTAGAGCATAAGCAACTTCTCCTCTTCTTCCACGAACTTTGAAAGGACCGATGTATCTAGGAGCCAGCTTTCCTTTGATACCAAACCGGTGCGTGCCTCTCATGGGAGTGACACGAAGGTAAACGAGATCACCAGGGACATACTCCATGTTCGTGTGCTTTTTGTCATAGTTGCTCTTCTGGCGACTTTGAGCAGCCTTCAGGTTTTCAAGAATGATGTGAACCTTCTCCTCTGTTTGAGTTACAATGTCGGGGCCAAATAATGTTCTTTCACCTATGCCCGACCAACCAATCGGAGTTCTGCATTTGCGTCCATAGAGAACCTCAAATGGTGCCATCTTTAGATTCTTCTGGAAGTTGTTGTTGTAAGAGAACTCAGCATAAGGAAGGCATTCTTCCCATTTCATGCCGAACGAGATGACGCAAGCACGGAGCATATCTTCCAGAATCTGATTGAATCTTTCAACTTGTCCTTGCGACTGAGGGTGGTAAGCTGTGCTGAAGTTTAACTTTGTTCCCAAAGCATTTTGGAAACTTCCCCAGAACTTGGAAGTGAAGATGCTTCCACGGTCTGAACTGATCTCAAGAGGAACCCCATACAGAGAGAAAATTCTGTTGATATAGAGCTCAGCCAACTAAATTGCAGAAATTGTTTCCTTTATGGGAAATAAGTGAGCCACTTTAGAAAGCCTGTCGATGACAACAAATATTGCATTGTTTCCCTTCTGTGACCTTGGAAAACCAGTTATGAAGTCCATCTCTACTTTCTCCCACTTCCATTCTGGAGGCTTCAATGGCTGTAGAAGACCGGAAGGTTTCTGATGGACAGCTTTAACTCTGCGGCAGACATCGCACTCTGAGACATACTTGGCACAATATTGTTTCAACCCAGGCCACCAATATTGTGTTTTCAGATCCATGTACATCTTAGTGCTGCCAGAGTGGATAGAAAGAATAGAATCATGCGCCTCCTTGAGAACTTGCTCTCTTAAACCCGGGTAGTTCGAAACAAACATCCGGTGTTCAAAGAATAGAGCGCCTTGGGCGTCGACGTGGAAGGACTCATACTTCGGAAGCTGAATGTTGGAGATGATCTTTTTAGTGTAAGGATCACCAAGTTGAATGTAGCAAACTTTTTCTTCCAAGAGAGGGGTTGCCAGAAGGTTCAGAAGATACCCTTGATCCACAATTTCAAGGTTGATCTGGCGGAATTCCTCGCACAAGAGAGGCTGTTGTTCTTCCACCATGAGGTTGTTGACATAAGCTTTTCGGCTGAGAGCATCGGCCATCACATTAGCTTTGCCCGGAGTGTAGTTGATTGTCAGATCGAAATCATTAATTGCTTCAATCCACCTCCTCTAACGAAGGTTGAGATCCAGTTGTGTGAAGATATATTTCAGACTCTTGTGATTAGAAAAGATCTCACAACGGTTGCCAAGCAAAGACAACTGCTGCGAGTTCGAGGTCATGTGTAGGATAGTTGATCTCATGTGTCTTCAACTATCGAGAGGCATAAGCAACAACTTGTTTTTCTTGCATAAGGACCGCACCCAATCCTTGCAATGAGGCGTCACAGAATATCTGGAAAGGCTTTGATGTATCTGGAGGAATCAAGACTGGTGTGGAAGTGAGCTTCTCTTTGAGTGTTTCAAAGCTTGCTTGACATGCAGGAGACCAAAGGTATTTCTTGCCTTTCTTGAGGAGATCGGTAAGAGGCTTCGCAATCTTCGAGAAATTCTGAACGAAGCGACGGCAGTAACTAGCCAAAGACTCCGGACTTCTTTGACATTTTTGGGTGGAAGCCACTCAACAATTATCCGAACAGTTTCTGGGTTGACGGCAATGCCCTTGGAAGAGATGACGTGACCAAGATAGGTGACTTCAGGCAGCCAGAACTCGCACTTGGAGAACTTTGCATACAAGTGGTTCTCACGAAGCTTGTTTAAGACACACCGAAGGTGTTCTTCATGTTCTTCCTTTGACTTAGAATAGACTATAATGTCATCCAGGTAGACCACGATGAACTTATCAAGCTACTCCATGAAAACCGAGTTCATAAGCCTCGAGAAGGTGGCAGGTGTGTTGGTGAGACCTAAAGACATGACCGTGTACTCATACAGGCCATAGGGGGTGGTGAAAGTTGTTTTAGGAACATCTTCCTTGCAGATCTTGATTTGATGGTATCCACTTCTCAAGTCAATCTTAGAGAATACCACAGCTCCAGCTAGCTGATCGAAGAGATCATTAATCCGCGGAAGGGGGTATTTATTCTTGATGGTTTTAGCATTGAGAGCCCGATAGTCAACACAAAGTCTACCAGTCTTGTCTCGCTTCTTCACAAAGATGGTTGGGCTACCCCAAGAAGAAGTACTCTGCTGAATGAAACCCAACTTCTCTTGTTCATCAAGCTGACGTTTGAGTTCAGCCAACTCAGCAGGACCCATTTTATAAGGACACTTGGAGATAGGAGCGGTTCTAGGTTCAAGCTCAATCCCAAACTCGACCTCTCGATCAGGAGGCATGCCTGGTAACTCTTCAAGAAAAACATCTGGGAACTCACAGACCACCGGAACACTCTGAATAGCCTCCATAGCATCATCATTCAGAGCCGCCAAAGAGAAAAGCTGAATTGCAGGAGTCAGACTTGGAGAATAGACTATATGACCTTCAGGAATTTTCAGAGAAACCGAGCGTTCAACACAATCAATCACAGCTGCATTTGCTGTCAGCCAATCTATGCCCAAGATAACATCAATGTCAGAATTGCCCAGAATAATTAAGGAAGCCGGGAACGAAGAACCACCAATCTCAATTTGATTGCCATGGCTGATTTTAGAAGATGTCATTGTTACTCCAGGAGAAAGGACCATTAAACGTTTAGGAAGAGGGTCCATAGGTAACCCATTCTCATCAGCAAAACTTGTAGAGATAAAAGAATGCGATGCACCAGAATCAAACAAAACTCGTGCAGGGACAGAGTTAACGGGAAGCGTACCCATCACAACTTCAGGTGCATGCTCAGCTTGAGCGACATTGACATAGTTGGCACGAGCAACAGTTGACCCGAGCCTGGTGTTGATGTTGAGAGCCCGCGATGGAGGTGCACGAACCATAGAAGAACTTGCCGCAGGTCTTGGAGGTGGTGGTGGAAGAGCTTTGTTGTTCATGGGACAACTCCAGTGTTGATGCCTAGTGTTCCCACAGGTGTAACAAGCACCAGGTGGACGTGGAGCAGCATAGCCAGGGACTCCGCCAGGCGCTCCAGGGTAGTTGTGGTTGTAGCCCCTAGGAGCCGCGGTGAAGGAGTTTGGTGGCCTTGCTGCGTAGCTTGGAGTTCTTGGTGGAGCCGGGAGCGACGGTGTAGTATTAGGAACCCACACGCGGCGCTTAGAAGGAGCTGTCATAGCTGAAGAGCTTGCTGCGTCACGGCTGTGTTTCTTGGACTCCTCAAACACTTGTCTACTTGCTTCCTCCTGTAGAGCTGTATGTTGGAGTTCTAGAAAAGACCCTGGCCTTGCATGAGTGATTGCATATTTGATAGATGCACTGAGCCCCTGCCTGAACCTCTTTTGCTTCTTCTTGTCATCAGAGATCTCATCGCCACCATACCGAGAAATATTCATGAAGTTTCTGATATAGGTATTGACATTGTCATTGCCCTGCTTGAGGTTGAGAAACACTTCCTCCATCCTTTCCATGACAATTTCTGACAGGTATTGCTCTTTGAAAGCCCCAGTGAACTGCTCCCAAGTAGGCTAAAAACCAGAGTGGTTTGCCTTGAGGTAATTCTCCCACCATAGAGTTGCGTCTCCCTTCAGAAGGTGAGTGGCACATTTTACCCATTCCTGATCAGGAACATCAGGAGTCATCAGCAACCTTGACATCTCACGCAGCCAATCATCAGCGTCCACTGGCTGGTCAGACACCTCAAAGTGGCGCGGGTTGAACTTCAGAAAACTCTTGATGTCTCCTTGCTTGGGAGGTGGAGGTAGCGGAACAAACTCATTCCTCCTGACACTTTCGTCAAAACGCTGTTGGTTCTGCTGCATTGTTCCCAAGGCATTAGCAATACTTGCCAATGCAGCCCCCAGTTCAGGTGGTATGTCCTCCTCAGAACGGCGTGGTGGTGTCATCCTGTGATTGATATAAAACTCAAGTCAGTACCATAATGGAGAATAATAATAATCCAAAATAGTACCAAAATGGAATTACCCAAGATTAAGGATACAAATTACTAAGATGATGTTAAAATATCAATAAAGTTCAAAGCACCTAGAAGATAGTAATCATATAGCACACGACTGAACAAGGAGTGTGGTACACAAAGCTATCAAAGAATAATTTTCGGCAAATTCAGCATTAAAATACCATTATATGCACAAACCCACTTAACGAAATCAAGATTAGTAACTCTACCCATTCAATATACAAGAGCGAATGATAAAAGTAGTGGTATGGTCGCGACTCCATCCCGCACTCAATCATTACTCCGCACATGAATAAGTAAAACACATATCCCAACTCCCTTCCTTCTTAAGATGAACCTAAAGATTAGCAACTATGGAAAAACAAACACCCCAACAAGATAGCGTCGGATAACAAAGAGTAAGACAGATCGCGTTGGTTTACAACGAATCAGATAGATCGCGTCGGTTTACAAAAGCCTGTCGGTATGGAATGTACCAACAGTTGATAACCAAAAGGCAGATAGCGACAACAAGTTGGATGCAACAGATAGACAAGGAATTACACACACACACACACACACACACTCACACAACCTATGGTACTACGGAACCCAGAACACATGAATCCTAGTTTGAATTTTAGAAGAGGATTGAAAACGTTACACTTCCTTACCAGAAAAGGGTGGGTGGGTGGGTAAGAAGAAAATGGAAGCAGTCCTACTCTCACGTTTTGTTTTTCCCTAGTATACATAGCTACCAAAAATATTTGCTAGACTGACAACGACCATTTGGCTGAGACCCTGAAGGGCGGGATGGCTCTGATACCAATTGTAACAACCTCGGACCCTACGCTCTAAGTTCAAGCCTGGATGAACCAGAAGTGGTTAAAATAGTACAACGGGGACCCAAGGGGCACCCACGTGTAGACCGTCGGCCGTCCTAACCACTTCCAAGACATCGGGACAAGAGCGAGCGACGTAGGCAATAGGCGAAGAGATCAAATACATACACAAATAAGTATGTATGCAAGCTACCTTACAACAGTTCTCAGAGCCATACCATCTAAAAGAAATAGAAATATTGCAACGCCATATGGCAAAATCCAAATATCCTAGATAGAGATAATAGTGTAGGATAGCTCCTCATACATCAAACATCAGAGTATCAAGCGGAAGCGGGAAACAAGATCCGAGTACGGATAAGAAGCAAATCGGCATAAGATGCCACATAAATAAGCACATTCCGCCCATAGATCTCGCAGATCCCCATCCCCGGAATCTCTACACCGCCAACATCATCTGTCTCCTCCACCCAGTATCCATCTTGTGAGTACACCTGTTCATCTGAATCAAACAATTTATCGTGTGAGACCCTAGGTGTACTCAGCAAGTCTTTATGCCTCTAAAGGGGACATAACCTGGGGACGCAATTGCAGCAAAAGATAATAACTAACAAGTCTATAGATACTCGCTAACCATCCGCCTAACGAATGATAGACGGATGTCGGTTAATTAGAAACAATAGTTATAACAGTATAAATTAACAGATCCATCCTCCTTCTCGCTTACTAACAAGAAAGCGGACGAACAACCCAGCCGTTGGCAGTTTTATTAACCATTCCATGAGTATTGCACTATTTACTAGTCAGGTATTTAGTCAGATTACAAGCGGTACTTTAGTTATACTTGTCTATGATCGAGAAACTATGCTCCAAGTCGTCCATAACCGCGGACACGGCTTTCAAAAAGATTTACCCTGCAGGGGTGCACAAATAGCAATAGACACTCAATCAACCTCGGAAAAACCAACTCAAAACCCAACGCGGCATTCACAACAAAGCGATCACAGGATTCAGAAATATTTCAAGGGGCCACCCCATTAATCTACCCGCAACGAAGTTGGCCGACTCCGAGACGGACCCAAGGTTTGCGCCATTCGCTGTAAACGACTGGGAACCCGAAAGTGTGACTAGGCTTGTCGATACCGCGAAAACACTCCGTATCCAAAATAGTACAGGTGCTCCTCGCACAATCTTAAATAAAACAGTAAAGTATGGCATAAGTACAGGATAGTAATAAAGCCCCAAACTACTTGTGGCCCCAAGAAATAGAAATGAATCAAGATCTGGCTCAGGGGGGTCCATAAGGCCTCCCGGATGTGGATAGTGCGAATAGTCAAGGAACAGGAATCAAGTACTCGGGGTCCTACGGGACACAAGTGAGCATGAAAAACCAAATAACAGATATTGCTCACCGGTGCCTCTTTCATTAGTTATCCCATTACTACTCAGGTTAAGTTGTTTAAGTACCTCATTATCCCTCAGACACTCACATACCCTACACATGTTGTTCTACGACTCGCATGGGTCAAACAACTCATGTAGTAGTGGCTCATGGGATGGAGGAACAGGCTCGGTGGGGTTTAAAAGTAAAGGCTATGCAGTACTTGGGATTCAATTTAATGCAATCGCGACTCAATGATGCAAGAATAAGACAGAGGCAATAGGTACTATATGTATGCACGCATGTGGTAGTGCTTGCCTGGCAGCTCAGTTGAAGCGAGAGACGGATCTGGGTAGTACTCCTGGGATTCCTGATATTTCCCCTGCTCAGTGTCTATTCGAAAGAAGAACCAAACAAACAAGGGCCAACATAAATAAAGTGCCCAAGCATATAAATAAAATGCGACAAGCAAACAAGCATGTCATCATGAATGATGCACAATTTACATGGCAATAAGGTAGCATGGCATGGGTGAGGTGTGGGGTACAAGAATAAAGTGTTTTATTAAGTTTTAGTCATGTTTTGCTCCCATAACACTTGCTGTCCACTTAATATTTATATGATGCATGTTGTAATTCAGAACATGGAATGCATAGTTAGAACGGGCTCGTCGCGCTGAGCGATTTAGACATATTATTTATCAAATTTAGAGTTATAGATTTAAAATTATTAATTAATTAAGAAAAGGCATTTTTATTGCAAATAAACAATTTCGAAAATTTAAATTAGTCAAACACTATTTGAATGGCAGATTTGAAATCCTCACATTTTTCTGATTCAAAAACATATATCATTTGTATTATTTGGATTTATTAATGAAAAGTTATTAATTTCTGGATTTAAAACAGATTAAACAATTTCTGGAATTATTTTTATTAACAGAAAAAGATCACGGGACTTTCCGCACACAGAGGGCAACTAGTCACAGCCTCTGACGGGTGGGCCAGCTGCTGACTCAGCACAGGTGACTCGGCGGGATTGGCGCGGGAACTTTTGTCACCGCGGGGTGAGCTAGCCGGTGCGGATGACATATGGAACCGGCGTCCGTGGGTTATCAAGGCTGCCCAGCCAGGGCTTGCCACGCGGTCGATCCGGGGAGGCGCGGTCGTGAAACAACAGACACCGAGGTGCCCTTTTGTAAAAAAAAACCTTCGGCCACTGACGTGTGGGGTCAAAGACTTCCGGGGGGACTGCGGGTTGGCTTAGCAAAAAGGGCAAGGGGCGAACTGCAAAACGGCGCCGGCTGCTGCTGCTCACTGACAGAAAAATGGTCGTGCCTGGCGGCGGATCCGATCGTTTTTCGACGACGGTGGCGACGAATCCGCTGGGAATTTTGCGTCGCGGTAAAAATCAAAGTTGTAGAGGGGACACAGTTCTAGATCTTTCGTTTAGGAGGTTTCGGTAGAGGTGGACCAGGTTGCCCGAGATCTTGTGATGAACGGAGGCATTTTAAACTGTCTAACTGTCAAATGACTGCAGCTGAAAAACAGTGCGATCGACCGATCTTTGAAAGAGTTTTCCGAGAGATCTAAAGCTCCGTTCTGGGAAAAATTTTGTGTTCTACGTAGATGGATGTACCGAGTTGGAATAGACCTAAAGAAAACTTGATATAGATGCACTGTCATGGCCGGGAGATCATCGAGAAAGAGTGCCTGCACAAGGCCAAACGAACTGACGGACGGCTGCGCTATTTCGTTCTGAACAAAAAAAAATACAGAGATAGGCGGGTTGGCTCGACTTCTGGACAGGTTTAGGCCTGCACCGGCGAGCACCATCCGCGGCGGGGACGAGCGACCAGGACAAGAGAGATGCAGCTAGGTGGGGGAAAAGGTCAAGGGAGATTCCCCTAGGTTTCGGAGTCGGGGACGGAAGGAAACGACGGAGACAGAGACGATGATGGCGCTTGGCTCGGACCTGCAGGTGTCGTCGCCGGGGACGCAGGGTGTGGCTGCTCCGGCTCCTCCTGCAGCGCAGAACGATCAACGGAGGCGCGGCGAGACGATCCCCGATCTCGGCGGCGCTCGACGGCGACCACGGCGTTGACACGGACAAGCTGCTCCAGCTACTGACTTGGTGGTCTCACGGGAAGGGAAGAATTGAGGGGAACCCGACCTTGCGACGGTGGAAGAAGAGGGACAACGCTAGGGTTCGAGGCACAGCTCGGGGTTGAGAAGACCGAGGTGACGGGACTGACGGAGACGGCGACCTGCTCGCTGCGGTGGCTGATTTCCGTTTTCTGCCGAGAGAGAGCAGGGCGAGACGGCGTCAGGCGAAGATAAGAAGAGGAACATGGTGGCGTCAGTGTTTGTCTGTCCCGGACCGATATGGTCGGTGGAGGAAGGTTTGGGCCGGGGGATTGGCCTCCTTCCGTTGCTGCGGCCTGCTGCTTTGCTTGGGCTGCGAGGCCCAGCTGCTGGCTATCTGCTGCTGCAAGCTGAGGCTCAGGAAAAAAACGCCGCAGCTGTTGTTTTTAGCAAAAGGACAGATGCTTCCCAGGTTAGAATCAAAGGCCAGCACTTGATACGGAAAAAGAATCGCAAGTTTTGGGGCATAGGATTTCTACACAGCAAGATTCAAATGAGTTCAAAAGAGAGAAAGGAAGAGAGTTTTATGGACTTGCATGAATTAAACTTGGCCTAGTTTGTGAAAACAAACTAGCCTCAAAACAAAGAATTCCAACATCCCTCATATAATTTATGCTTCATGGAAACCAAGCCTCAAACAGAGCTTCATTTAATCATGAGGGTATTGAATAGTAAGGTCTATATAGTGTGTATGTTCCACTATGTGTTACATGACCCCATCAAGTCAAATATCCTCACAATTAAACAGAGACATGATTTGAAATATAAATATGGCTTCTACTACCACATAGCATGTAAAGGTGACCTGGGAGATTTCCATAGGAATGTTGTGAGAACAACATGTATCAAGGTATGGGAGCATGTAGACAAAAGAGACGAAACATACCCATTGTCAGGATCTAGAGTTAAAAATCCAAAGAAGATTCAAATACTCATGTTTGATTAGCAAGGTGGAGGTGAAGAAGGAAAATAAGTGTTGGTGGTAAAAGTGGATGGTGGAGTTTGAGAAAAGAGATGCCCCCATATCCACTTGGGCATTTAACAATTCAGCAATAACCAAATACAATATATCAAGAGGCAAATACAATTAATAGTGCATATGAGATAAGAACTAAAAGAAAAGAGTTTTATATGATGCTCAAATGCAACATGGCATGATGACATGAGCATGATATACTTATGATGCAACAATTATATGTAGGAAGTAGCATTTTATTATTAGACCATGTAGCATTACAGATGTTAGACAGATGGGATGCTACAATGATCAGGAAGCGTTGATCATCTTGTTAATCAACGAGCTAGTTTATATGAGCGTCATAACTAGGAACTCTTTATTTTGTTTATTAAACACACATGTACTAATGTTTCAAATTAATACAATTATAGCATACAAAATAAATATTTATCATAAACAATGAATAAGATAATAACTTCTTTATTATTGCCTCTCGGACATATTCCCTTCATATTTGTCTTATAAATTATGTAATAAAAGCATAATATGGTAAAACACGATAAAAATTTAATGCTTTAAAAGTAAAATATATGACTATTAATTTAGTGTATCCTATTTGTATTGTATTTTCAAAAAATTAGATCACCAAGTGTTGCTAAAGAAATTTACGGTGGCCTCAGAACCATATTATTTCCTATAACATAATATGAATATTCATTCAAATATAAATTATTGTAAAAAATGGCGCCCTCTTATTTGCGAGGCCACCATGCTAGTTGCTTATAATTATGTAGGGTGCGGCCGCAGCTACCGGGCCCACACATAGTGGTGGCGCACGCGGGGAACTTATGACCGGTGCGCCACGGGTATGTGACTTACCCGTGGGGCACTTATGACCGGTGCGCCACAGCTATTTACCCGTGGGGCACTACCTAGCATGTTCACCACGAGTATGTGAATTATCTATAGCTATTTTCTAGCAGTGTCGGAGAGGCGACATGCATCCTCCTCCTCCGACTCCGGCAGTGCGTGTGCTCGGGCCCTAGATCTCCCGCTGCAGCACGGAGAAACACCGCTGTGGCCAGCCAAATTACAGCACGATTGGCTGGCCATGGGTAGGTGGGGGGTCGGTGTGGTGGTGGGCGGAGGTGATTTGAAATCCGGCGGCGGGGTTTCTGCACGTGCAAAGGTGGGGGAAATGGACGTCGTTTCCCGCATGATGGGCCTCAATGCTGAAAACTGCAAAAAAAAATACGGTTTTTTTATGGTTTACGGTATTTGAAAAGGCCATTTTTTGGCTCCGATGTCGCAAATCGGCCCAAAATTTTACGGTCCAAACGATATGCGGTCTATGTTTGATATGCTCTAAGCATTCTACTCGTCTTGCTTTGAGCTAAAGCAGCCGCCAATTCGTACAATATTCGGACTACCGCACACGGCTGCTAGCTAGTATGGAAAATATTGATCCCTAATTGTTTTGTTGTATATTGGTATGATGCTCTGGGGCTATATATAGGAGTACAAGAGAGAGAGACTTGGAGTACAACAAGATTTCTAGTATCCTAGACTATCTCTAATCATATATGCACATGTATTCTAACATTCCAGTAGTAGCGAGAGAGAAGCGAACAATTGCAACTGGATTTGAAGTTCGTAGTCTTCTCCTCCCTGTCATTGCTAACTGCTTCTCTGATGGACATGATTGGCCGGCACCTAGGGGCAGTGACTGCGTCCCCTTGTAATGCCCCTCATCCCTTCCACAATCACAGCGAGAGTGTCGTGGACGCAGGTGATGACGCGAACGTTGTTAGCTGGAGTTGTTGTCGTTGTGTAGTTGTAGACGTTGTTTTTTTATGTTGATGTCGAGGTAGCCGATCGTGATGTAGCCGTAGTCGAGGTGGGTGTGATCAATGTCTTAGTCATCATACGTTGTGTTGCCGCCAATGCTGGAGGCGCAAAATACTGCAAGTTTTTAATGGACTGCAGTTGTTGACGTTTTGTATCTTCAAGAGGTACCGTCGGGGCGTCTCATGGACGCAGTCATAGGTGAGACCACTTAGTTTTTCCTGAACTAGAGGAAGCATACCTACCGAGTGCACAATGGTTCGATGCATATACCGTCGTTTTTCACGTTGTTGTACTGCTGCTTTGTCTAATTCATACTGTACGGAACAAAAACGAATCTGTGAGCGATTTTTCTCCGTGTTTATCGACTGCTTCTCGGAATTACATAAATGATATACCGTTGAAAAGATAATGAAAATCCTCAATTTTTTCTAGTTGTAAATTTTGTCAAATTACATACCGTTTGAATTTAATTTGAAAAATCAGAAATCACTGTGAACCCATACCAAACATATTTTGAATGCAATTTCTAAACCTCTTATCAGATTTACATAAGTGATATACCGTTGGAAAGCTAGCGAAATTCTGCAACTTTTTAGTACTATTACTTTTCTCATTTGTTTGACCATTTAAAAGTAAATTTTGAAAATAGGAAATCTTCACAAATTCGTATAAAACATCTTTCAAACTCAATTTCTAAACCATTTATTAGAATGATTCAAGCGATAATGCATTCTAAAGCTGATGCAATTTGACATCTCTTTTGTTCAAAAAGTTTTTTGCAAATTCTTAACAGTTTAAAATTAATTTTAAAGTTACTAAATTTCAGATCTATTCAAAAACGTCTGAACTATAATTTTACAATTATTTCTCAATCGCTTGTTGGAATGACACAAATGATATCTCGTTGGATAGGTATGGAGTAGGCGGTACTTTTTTGTTCAAAAAGTTTTCTCAATTCAAAATAGTATAAGAGTAATTTTTAAAATATTATCCTATATTCTATTGTGCATTGTATTTTTATACATCATGTAAAATTTTTTTTACTTCATATCAAAAAAAATGTTCTTGTTGACTTTCGAGGTAAGACAAAATTTACGTGATATAAAAATTATGCACGCTTAAAAAGATAGAGGGCGTATTCTTCACCTGGAGGTCAAATAGCCTAACTCTATGTATATGAGTACACAGGGGGACATACTTGGAGTACAAGAAGATGTCTAGTATACTAGTCTATCTCTAGTCTTATCCTTACATGTATTCTCACATTCGTCCTCATCGTTTATGCTATTTTAGTCTTTAGCATGAGTTTGGTACAGGCTACATAATATTTTTTTAAACTGCGTGAGCAGTGTCCTCAACTTGAGACCTATTAGTTCTGATACCATATTGAATTGATCCACTATCCAAATATTCCAAAAATCCGAACTAATGAAAATCGCTAGGCTATATATTTATACGTCTTAAGACGGTAGGGCAATAAACAGACTCAAAACTAGACACGTTAGTGGAAACCACATGTCTCCGAACCAAACTCAGCTAGCATATTTTGGATGCTTTCCATGAAAAACTGTATTTTATGCCGAAGTATGCTTGTTGCTTTAGTGATTTTCAGTATTTAGTACTCTTGTTTTATGACTGGGGATTCAATCAAATCATTTTCAGCATTTAGTGCTATACATGAGGACACTGCTCTCTTTGGTATCCAATTTGGCCCCGCTGAGATCAGTCCTTTTCTACATCTTACATTGAGCAATTGAAACTTGATTCAAATGTTAGAAGTGTGCATGCATCAAAACAGTCTTTATCTGTCAGGTCATTTAAACTGTCTTCTCATTCTAAACTGATCCAGCTATCCAATCTTGTCGCTGAGGCTATTGATATTGCTATACAAGAATTGACAACAATTGAAATATCTTTGCTAATACATTATTATCATATATGTTTCTTCTGAAACGTATCGAATTGTCTATGCTATACAGTTACATAAGTAGAGCTCGATCTAGCCAAAAACTCTACCATTCCGTCCATTCTACAGTACCTTGAATCCAGGATATCAACAGAGAGCACCTAAAAACCTCTATTTCCCCCCTTTTATCTTTCCTTTTTATTGCTTTATTTTACTCGATATGTTCAGTTTGATTTGGTATTTTCACAGAAAAATCAAACTGAAGGCATTGGGAGGCAAATACCCTGATTGACAGTTCAGGGTAAAACTTATCCTGCTTCTTTTGGTGCAAACCTTCTTCTTTTGTGGAGGATCAATGAAAGCTTTTGCAGTCGACAATATGCCTATACATGAATATGTACGCAAGCAGATCAAGACACTCCCGAGTAATCTAATGTGGATTTAAAAAAGCTTCTTTTGTTGACACTTGTTTTAGATGATGTGTACAACTGTTCCATGGCTGGAGGCTTGGAGCTACCATGCTTACTATGGACTCGGGTTGTTTCCGTCGGTAGTTTTAGACCAATGATGCCAATCCCAGCTTTATTTTTTCTCTAACTTTTTTGTAGGCTCTTAAGAAAGTTGTAATATGAATAGCATGTAAAGCTGCGCCAAATGCTTTCCGAGGAACACTGACATGTGTAAAGCTCTTTTTATTGAGCCACTGGTTGCATTCAATATCATGGAAGTGACAAGAGATGTTCACATAAACACTTGGGAATAAGGGAATCATAGTGTCCCACCTTCTCTGTAGCTAAGCTATCTTCAGATTTCATATTTATGCTCATGTCTCATAGCACATACTCCACCAAATAGAAAGTTTGAAATAAAGAATCAAGCTGTTTTAAACTTGATAATGTTTTTTGAATAAAAATCAAGTTACTATCCAAACCATTCCCATCAAAGATGAAATATATGTATTAACATGTTTTCTTCAGGCTTCTTTTCTATATATAGAGGGGCAGAGAGACAGAGGAGACTACAATACCCACAGTTAATTTATACTAAAGTTGAATGCTGACACAACATTATGTATAGTCAGACACATTGCCTTAATCAAATGCTCAGGCCACTTAGAGTTTCACACAACACCAAAATTACATAGCTTTTTACAGCTCAAGTGACACATATATCACAAAACATAGAACAACTGACACTCAAACAATATATATGTCTTGGAACAAGAGAAAACAAGCCTGATTTCACAAGAAACAACGTGGTCTGACGACAATATCCAGGGTAGGGATGCAGGCAGACGATCCGCTAATATATCCAGGCATGTCCGCTAGCCTTAGTAATAATTCGGAGCTGGTTCAACCTTAGTAAGCAACCAAATCATTTCCAAATTAAATCTGGTGCAGCTGATCACTCAGCGGACTGTCCGCTTAGTCCGCCAGAACGTCCGCCTACATCCCTAATCCAGGGATACCACTAGCCCTTTTATTTGGAAACTCTGCATGCAGAAACACACCATCAATCACTAAGAGCACGTATAGATGACATGCATGTGTAGAGGAGGGGATGGACACTATGGATGTATGATACTGGCGTGGAGGCAATGGATGGACATATACAATATGGATGTATATTACTTTGAACCGAATATGTATGTATGGTGAACACTATTAACAAGGCAAAAAATAGGGACTCGTACGTGGTGAATGGTATACACACTGAGTGGAATCAACATACCAATTGATGGATGGATAGATGTGTTGATGTGCCTGGGTTGATTCATCTGAGGTAGCTGGTCACCTCGGTGCGCACGTCGAAGGAGGCAAACTTCGGTGGAAGCCTTGGCTCATAGCTGTCGCGGTGGGAAGGTGAGCCCCACTGGAGCTTGCTCCACCAACTCCTCTCCCCATTTACCTTCAACTTCTTCGGTTGATCTTTTAGGTGGGGGAGGAGTTGGAGACTCCAGCACCCCCGGATGTGGAGCTCCTTCCACATCGGCGCCGCTAAGGTGGCATCCTTGTTGTGGAACTGCTGGAGAAGTGGCAGCTCCTGGAGACGTACCCTTTGGAGGTTTGGGAGCTGATAAGTGCCACAGTGATGATCAATTTGACCGAAAATTTTCTTTAGGTTGTAGCAAAAGAGGATGTCAAGAGTCTTGAGACATGGTAGTGTTACTGAATATTGCCTTACTGAATATTGCATCAGGCCCTCCAATCTTGGGCAGTTATCCAAGTGCAGATGTTCTAGTGAACTGAATGCAGCATTACTTGAACATAACCAAACTAGACTTTTGAGATTACATGCTTGCAGGTTTCGAATATTTTTCATGTGCCAATTGTATATAAAAACTATCTCCATTTTATGGCACCAAAGTAACTCACATTCTTCCAGGTCGTCCAATCCGCCCCAGCCAGTCAAATATTTAATAGAAGTATCACGTGTCACTGATAATGATTTGGTGACATTTAGAAGATTGTATAAACCATGTGGGGGGCGTTGCATCCCTGTAATCTCCACATGGCGCTCAGTTTGGTGGACTGTGATTGGCGACGCAATTGTGATTCCCTTTGCATAGGATGTGATATATACATCCATATATGTTGATTGCTTCCGCACCTTCTCCCTCAACATGTTATCAACCATTCCTTCTGTGTGTTGCCGTTCTCTGATATTTGTACTACATGGTGTGACACGGACATAGAAAGACTGGAAAAACCGCCCTTCCCTTACTAAGTGCTCACAAGAATTTCCGAAGCTATAGAAGAACATGGAATCACTAACACACACATGGGCAACTTGATCAAATTGATTGACATCTCCTTCACATTGATCCAAGCAAAACACCCTTGGGAGCCTCTCTAGCATGTGCCAAGGAAATCTCAACAGAGAAGGAACCCCCAATAGGAGCAATCTCCTAAGTTGGGTACCATTAGGGATGCCAGCAGGGACCTCCTTGATAGCTGTACTAGACAAATCAAGATCCTCCAAAGCACCAAGATTCTTGAACTCGATAGACTCGAGTTTTCTACATCCACGCAAAGAAATGTGCCGAATGTGAGGTGCCCCGATCAGCGAGAAGGCTTTAAGGTTAGGATGCCCTTCCAATTTGATTTCATGGACCCTAGAGATTGGCCTTGTGAGAGAAATCAAGTTACTGTTGTCAATGAGCTTAAGAAACTGAAGCTTCTGCATTTCTTCAAATATCTTATGTGGGAAGTATTTTATTCGAGTTTTTGTGATCTCAAGGGTCGTTAGACTGGATAGCGCAACCATGGAAGCAGGTAGATCCACAAGGTTGGAGCAGTTTACAAGAATAAGCTCTTCAAGATTTGACATGTCCTGGAAAAAATTGGGAGGAAAAGTAGTCATTTCTGAGTAGGACATGTCGAGGTTTATCAAATTGGTCTTTTGGTTTGAGATGTCTTGGGTTAGATGAGAAAATGGAACTCCATTAAGATCAAGGATTTGAAGCTGGTATAGAGTGGACAATGGTGAAGTGTTACTTTCTGTGGAGGAGATGAAGAGAGTTCTGAGATCATGGCAGCCTCTAACTGAGAGCAACCGAAGGTTCAGGAGACAGCCGATGGAAGAAGGGAGTGATTTTAATGGAGTATATGAGAGATCCAGAACACGAAGAAAACAGAGTTTGGGCAAGAGATGGCCTAGTCTGGAAAATATAAGTGATTGTTGCGAGCAACCTCTTAAAATAAGTGCCGTCGTGCCATTGGTTTCCTTTGGGCTCAACCAATCTCGGCTCACATGATATCCATGGTCACTAGCGAAGGATATCCATTTCTTCTTATTATCAAAGAGTTCATCTACTGTGATGCTTTCTGCAATGAGGCCATGGTGTGCTAGGAATTGTGCGCCAGTATTGGTAGCTTCACGAGGGTCATGAGCAGGAGAAAAAGGTAACTCCAACAGTGAGTATTTCTGAAACGCTTCAAGGATGACCCTTCCAACTCGATGCATACAAGAACACTTGCTGCTGCTGCTGCTGGTGGTCATGCATGGCAGGAGTATGGCCCACTGGTGGATGAGATCGTCAGAGGTAACAGCCGGCCCTTGCGAATGGCCGGCAAAGATGGCCATGGCATAGTGGAAGCAATCGAGGGCTATGTCATGCCAGTACTCTATGCTTTCTTGACAGACTGTGTTGAATATGTGCTCAGCCGACTGACGTAGTGCAAAGATGGTCAGAGACCCAACCTTTTCATCATATTCAATGTATATGGATCCATCATCTTTCGACTTTGTATTGTCGTAGGCATCGCGAGAGCTGGGTGAGATGAGCCAATTAGAACCTGCCCAAAAATGCGGAGGAAGCCCGCAATCCCGTGTAAGAGTGCTAAGATCAATTGGCCACTGGAGATTATCGACCACTAGTAAGTACTTCTTGGCTGACAACTGCTTGGCAACAAGAGAACTGATAGCCGTCCGCACGTAAAACTCCAAATCTGGAACCTCGTGTTTATTAATCCCATAGGTGTAGTACTGTAGCTGGTCGTTCTTTTCCTTTATCCTGTTGTATTCTTGGTTGAGCAGACCGAGCTCCTTAGCCACAGCAAGGGTCAGCTGGTACTTGATGCTTGTGATGCCTCTTCCTTGGGCTTCGGCTGCTGTTTGTGTGGGCTTCAGATCCACTTTTATCACATGTTCAAAAGGTCCATGTGCCTTATTGATGTTGTCCGAACCGATCCTTGATGTTGCTCGTGTGAAAGAGAATGAAGCCATGGCCCCCACCCTAACAATCCAAGACACACCAGAATAATAGTTTGGCCATTCATAAACATATTGCCCCCCTTTATTGTATTCTTTTAACCTGCAAATGAACTAGTATTATTATCACTTATATATGTAATCGAAATGATCAACATACGGATACGCGGCCTGATAGCCAACACATGTCTACCTCGATCATTTGAGCAAAAAAACTATATGACCAACTGACCCATAACCAGTGTGCTGCATTCTGTTTAATATGTCAACACAAACACTAGAAAACACACAATGCAGACGCATGACTCAATCACTTTCTTCACGTATGAGTTTTCTAGCCGGGTTTTTTCGCAAAAAAAGGACGAGTGTTTGAGATAATTGTATATCACTTCGGAAAGAATGCACATGATACACAAAGCAATTGTCATACCAATATAGAAAAAAAACACATAATCTATAAAGCAGCAATTAATCATGGTCATTAAGAGCTGCTACTTGTACAACCCTAAGACATGCCCTTCTAGCTTCTATTCCTCGGGTGACCTCTCATGTAGCTCTTCTTAACCATAACCATTGAGGTTAGTCCATTTTGTACGGGTTAAGTCTTCCACGGTTTCTAAACATAAGACGCGGATGAATGTTGAGATGAAGAACAAGGAGCTCTTTTTTTATCAAGAGACTATGTTGCTACTTGCTCTTGTTAAACTTATACTACTTTCTTAGTTGTGCAATGTTTGTTTAATCATTCAGGTATTTTTTCCCTATGAGGACCCTTTTTTTTTTGTCTTATTTGTCATTGAGAGACCGACTTATTAATTGGACACCTATTCTTAATTTGCTTTTTTCTTCAATGAGCATAGTACGTTTTGGGGGAAGTTATATATTGATACAATACTTACATTGAATTGAATTGAATTGTAATGATCAAATAAAGTTAATTGTTTAGCCGCCCACATAAAAAACAATGCGACCCTGATACACTATCGGCAACTCACAAACGTTGAATGGAAGTTTGTGGAGGAGAGATTACACTTAAGATTAAGTAGTTGGAAGGGTAAACTGTTATCCCTAGGGGAAAGATTGGTTCTCATTAGTTCAGTCCTAAGGAATATGGTAATGTATATGATATCTTTCTTCCAACTAACAAAAGAAGTTGTAAACAATTGGATTACTTCCAATCAAGATTCTTTTGGTAGATGATCTAATTAGGTAGAATTTGCAAGGGAGTAAGAAATGTGTTTTTGGTCATCATGATGACAATTTAAGCACCATTTTTTCCACTGCAATTTCACACGTTATATATGGTTAGTTATCCAAGCAGCTTCACACTTGTATCAGTGTTGCCAATGTTTTTGGAAATTGGCTACCATGGCATGTATCAGAAGTACAAAATTCTACTCCCTCGGTCCCAAAATGTAAGGAGCCTAAGCTTTAGTCAAAATTCAACATATTTTAAGTTTGACAAAATGTATATATAAAAATATAAACATTCACAATAGCAAATCAATATCAATAGATTCACCAGAAAGTATAGTTTCTCAAAATGTCCATTTAATATTGAAGATATTCATATTTTTCGTATAAACTTGGTCAAACCTAGAAGATGTTGACTTTTGGCTAAATCTTAGACGCCTTACATTTTGGGACGGAGGGAGTACTTACGATGGGAGCGATTGTCATTATTTGGTTACTATGGCTATGTAGAAATGATAAAAGTGTTCAATGATAAACACTCTTCTATCTTAAATGTTACCTACCGGTGTAGCAGTACTCTCTGTTTATGGTTGTTTCTATATCGTGTGGATTTTAGTGACCTATTTAAGGATGTATGTACACGGCTGGAGAACACAGAGAGACTTTTTATTCGACATGGATGGCAGTGTAATCTTCGGATAGGCCCTCCACCACCTTAGGCATTTTGCAAATTATTATTCTGATATGCAATTCACTTTTTTATTTATTTTTGAGATTGTTGTGTCTGTTGTGTGCATCTTTGTTATGAAGAGGCCGAGTGTGCTATTTCGGTTGTACTTGCATGGTAGGAGGTTATACTCATTCAATGAATGTGAGTCCCCGGCGTTGGTTATCCTTGATCGAATGTTCCGTAGTGTGGGTTGGGAGGATATCTATCCTAGTTGCACCCTCGGATGCCGCTCGTCTATAACATATGATCATTGTCCACTACTCATGGACTATATGCCTCGCCCGCTTTGTAAGCGATGTTTCAGGTTCGAGAAGTAATGGACTAAGATGGATGACTTCAGAAACATGGTATTGGACGCCTGTGTGTTGGTTGCAGCGGCTTGCGACCCGCCTTATGCTGACGGCATGCGGCTTGATGAGCTGGAGTCTTCGGCGGGTGGGGCGTGTTCACTTACAACTTATAGTGGCCTATGAGGTTATCATCAGGGTTTGACTTGGCCATCGTGCTGATAAACTATGATTGCTTCATAGTTAGGGTTATTGGTTTTAATTGGTTTAGGTTATTGTCATCATTGCATTTAGTTTTTTTAGTATCAGTTTACGTTATTCTTCTAAGGTATTTATGAATGTTGTTCTAGATTTCATGTGTACATAATTCGGTTTATGTTATTGTGAATGTGTTGTTTGTCTTATGTTAATGTTTTTTAAAATCTAGTTCTCTTTTGTTAATTTTTCATGCTATTGTTTTGGTATAATTATCAATCTGATCAAGTAGTTTGTGGGATTTAATATAGGAGTCCACTTTAACAAATGTTGTTTATCCACAATGGATATCTGGAGGAGCTAGAGCAATTATCGACGCAGTTGTTGCAAGTGAAGTATCCGGTGGTTGTTGTAATGGTTTTACTTTCTAAGATTTGAATATCTTGTTAACACAAACAGAGTAAATAATAGAGCATAAAAGTTTCGCTCGATTCTGCTATCCATATCACCCTGATTCTTTCTGGTAATTGGATGGACGCCGGGGAGGGCGCTTATCGACATCACGGCAGTGCCCCTCTCCTGGGAGATGGGTCCACCGCCCGACATTCCCTACCACGGATGTCTTGCACGCGCCCTGTCTTGCCCCACATCACTGGACGGTGGGTCGCGCGTCATCCCCTGGGCCACGCATCAGCAGTTGTGGGCGACAACGCTCCTGGTGAGAGGCGTTTAGTGTGCAGAAGAGCTCCGCACCCACCGGGTCAAGGGTCCGTCGACAATTGAGTGGGAGCGGAAACCCTCATGGTGGGTCTCGTTTGTGCAGGAGAAGTTCTCTCACATACAATGAACGTGCATGAGGATCCAGCAAACTAACACGCTGCCTATCACCGTTGTTTGACATCCAACATTAGAGAGGCTATGTGGTGCCGTGAGAAGCCAGGACTTGCGTGCCGCTTCTTCCAAGGTTTAGTGCCAACACTTTGGATATTGAAAACGCATAGCGAACCCTTCTCTCCCCAATGCGATATCCTATACTCTCTCCTCCTCCCATGTTCATTGTGTTTCCTCTCGCTCGCGTGGTCTATCGCATGCATTGCTCCGATTATCAGACACGGAGCTGGCGCTGCCGCTGCCCACGGGCGTGAGCGGAAACATCACGGAGTTTGTTGGTGTCCTCTCTCCTCTCACCTAACATAAAGCAGTGTGCTAGTCATGATCGTCGGCATCTGCTCCTCGCTCACTTTTTCGGAGCAGGGCGGCACGGAATGATGATCGACCTGGGCAGACACACCATAGTGTTTTTCTGTGTGCGCTCTTGCAAACGCACGGGCATGCTCAAGAAAATGGAACGGTGTTTTTCTGTGCATCGTGCGGGAGTTTGCCCGTATGTACCAATAGGAGGACAGGTTGTCAGGAATCGGCGAGCTTTTTTTCTTTTTTTAGGCATGGATATGTGTTTTCATATTTTCTATATGCATTATGTTCATGTTTCGCTTCTGCTTAGCATGTTTATCTCCTTCTTCTTTTGTAGTGTTGTTTGCCATCTCTTCTCTTTGCTCTTTGTTTGCCCTTTTCATAACCTTTCCTTGATGTATAGGTGATGGAGCGGAATTCCTTGGTGGAGCGCCTTTTTCATGCAAGGAGAACGAGCGGACGGTGCACTAGGATGCATACACTGGATGACGCACTACTAGGAAAAGCCTTATAATAGATAAACTATCCGGGGCGTACAGGCACGTGCCCGCGCCGCTGTTACAAATTACGGCGCGCAGAAAAATGCAACGCCCTCGATAATGTGCCATTGGCGACATGTCGGTGCCTCGTACAACGCCACAACACACGAGGGTGCCATGGTCATGCTTGTCCCTCCATGTTGAGGGTGTTGCAAATTAACTACATGCCACCTATGAAGAATACCGGGGTGATGGGTACATGTGTCGCTGGTCTGGCGCACGCGCAAAGCGGCGTGGCCATGTGTACCCACACCATTATTTGAATGTGCGCAGATCAGCGACGCGTGTACACGTACTGACAGCGTCATCGGCCCATGCTTGTCCCGTCCGATCAAGGGCAGTAAACAAAGATGACCTCTCCCATGGCTCGAAGGCACCGTGGTGGGCCACACCTTGCAACATCTGAAAGCACTCACGCGGACAGCTTTAATTAATATGGCGTTCTCCCCGGCAACGAGTCAGAGTGTCCTTCCACTACTTATCCCTTTGCTGTCGTGCGGAGCGCAATAGCGCACCACCAACATTCTACCCTCCCACCCCGAAATCCACCCGCGCCTCCGCATTCCTCGGAGATGTCGAACGGAAACGGCTACCGCATCCAAGACTGGCCATGCACCCTCAGCATGGAAGTGGCGGCGGCGGTGGCGAAGTACGGCCAGCTCGTCCCGCCGGACACCCATCTACCGGGTGGGTGGAAGATGTCGGCCAGCGGGCTCGCCGTACCGTCCATACCTACAGGTAAGGATCTAGCAATCGAGATCCTTGGCTAGTGTGACGCGCCTACTGCGGCGGACAAGAACACCAACTTCACGCCAAACAGCCTCCTTTGGCCGAAACTGTTGGAGGACGACAGGCAGCTGCCACGAGAAAAACGACTGGCTCGTCGGCCCACCTCTGAGGTGGAACGCCACGGACCGGGATGCCTTCTAGTACGACCGATCGTTCTACGAGGTGCTCAAAATTCTGCACGATGGGTTGCCGGTAACACAGCCGATCCCTGTGCTACCACAAAGGGTCGTCGTCTTCATCGGGCCCTGGGTCGTCATCTTCATAGGACCAAGGCAGGTCGTCCTCCGGCGCACGTGGCCTTGGCGTCCTATTTCGGATGTCGAAAGAGGTGACTCCGCCACGAGGGACGAGCTTCCCCCAACGCGCGAAGGTGCTCTCCCTCCCCAAGAAGGAGCCAAAGGTGGAGCCGGGTCTGACCATGCCCAAGGAGGAGCCTGGTCTGGCCGTAGCCAAGGAGGAGCCGGGGTTCTTCGTGCTGGAGCCATTGTCGGACGCATAAGTGAGAAACCTGTGCGTGCTCCGCCTCCCTGATGACCCGCAGGAGTTACCCGGCCTGACCGCTTCCAATCTCGCCTCGATGGGGATGGCGAAGCCGGTTCGGTGGCCGGCAAACGATGGTGCGGGACCAATCCGCTAAAAGGCACCGCCCTCCGCGGGCGGTGGTATACGTCTCTTTGATTCCGCACTACTCCCGCTCCCCCCCAGATTGCCTCCGCCTGCCCATTCTCGGGCCGCCGCCGTTCGCGCTGCCCCGTCCCGGTTCAGCCCTGCCGGCGTTGGCCCAGCCCCGCACCGGTTCCGTGGCGACTGATCCACCTCGTCCTCTCCACCCTTGCCTGCGCCTCTCCAACATGCGCCTCCCCCGACCCCCGCCATCACGCCTCTCTGCCCTTGCTCGCACCTCTTTGACCCCGTCCTCTCTGCCCTCTCTATCGCGCCTCCACCGAACCGTGCCTCTCCCGACCTCGCGTCGCCGCCGAACCTTGCCCCCTCTCTTAATTAGTGTATTTAGTTTAGTGATTTTAGGTGATTTTTGTGTAGTGTAGAAAATAGGTGATTTTGGGGATTTTTGTGGTGTATAAATAAGTGATTTTAGGTGATTTTTGTGTAGTGTAGAAAATAGGTGATTTTAGGGATTTTTGTTTAGTGTAGAAAATAGTAAATAGAAGTAGAAAATAGAAAACAATCTAGATAATTTTAGGGATAGATGTAGGAAATTGACATGATTTTAGGTGTAGAAAATATAGGTAATTTTAGATGTTAGGATGCGATCTGGGGATGGTGTTAGTGAGCCTTGTGATTTGCACACAAAAAATCTTGTGCATCCTACTTGGCTCGCTGACACCATCCCTGTATATAACGTTCTATGTAAGTATGAGGCCCAACTTGGCTCGCTATTTCTACATAATGTTTACATGTATATTCATTTCTTATATGTTGACTAATAGTTGTATCAAATATTGTTATTTAACTATTTAAATAGTATCATGTCGGAGCTGGAGATGAAGTTTCGTGGTGTTCACCGAAAACCCACGAAGACCCCGACTTGGGAAGCTCAGATCAGAGTGGATAACGGGAAGATCTAGCTAGGTACTTCCGGGTGCCCGTGGCAGGCGGCCTACGCCCACGACTGCGCTGCGGTCCAGCACTTTGGGGAGATAGCGGTCCTCAACTTCGAGGATGAGCATCGCGTGGCACATCTGTGAGCGCCAGATGGCATGAGGATCGCCACGAGGGCTGAGGAAAGGGAGCACTGATAGGCAGAGAAGTAGCTGGCGCGCCACGGTCGTGAGGAGGATGACCCTTTGGTCAGGGATCTCCTACTTGATCCCCAGGTGATGGCGGTCCAGTGCCAGGTCCTTAGCAAGAGCCGACATCATCTCGGGCAAGGCGAGGCAGGCCCCTCCGGCATGTAGTAGCAGGGCCACCCCGACCCCTCCCCGACACGCAGTAGGACGACTCTTGCTGCCAGTCATCCTCTTTCTGGACGATGACCGCTTGGATGACGACGTCACTGACGCCGGGTCTATTCGAGCTTAGGATATTCTAATGTGGATGTCGTATGCTACCTATCGTACTACTTATATAGACTTATCATGCTACTATTGTACTAATTATATATGCTACTTATGATGCTAATTAAGTTAAAATGGTCTATATAAATAAGCTTTCATGATAATATATAAGTATAATGAATGATGATGGTCGGTGTGAGCATTGTGGTTACCAAGAGTGCAAGAACAAGAAGGTTGTCATAGTGCTCCCTTATGACTGCGAAGTTAGTATGATATGTCCATTCAGAAGCAATCAAACAATATATACGTGAAATTAAATTACGTGCTAATTGTTTATTTCTTAGGATTTTATATGTAGAACATACCCTACAAGTTTAGACTTGATTTCCTGGACCATTTCGATTGGCCCTTGTGGCAACAGGGACAGTTTCAGGTCGATCTACTATCTTTGAAGCAACCTGCACTGACCTACATGGTCCAAGTCACGAACGAGGCGAACTGCACCTTTTTTGGTGGTCCGAGGTGGACTGAGATGGTCGAAGCCTATGAGATGGACGCCCGGGAGAAGTTGATCTTTTATCTCTTTTAAGATCACATGACCTACTTCAAGTACCAAGGCATCGGGGCATCGACAGGCTCTGACGCTTCTTCAGATAATGATGAGATTCGTGCTACTCTCATTAGGTATGGCACCGTCGTGGTCGATAATCCTGTTGTGAACTATTAGTTTTAGTGCTATGTACACTGTGCATAATTCGGTTAATTAGCTAGCTAACTCTACTATATGTAGTTGGTTGTAATGATGTACTACCATTTCTATGAATTTCCATCTGGACCTTTTTACTGTTTCTAAATATATCTTGTTGTGCTGTGAATTTTCAATTGGATGCACCAGATTTTTTTTATTTTTGAAAACTCACCTGTGGCATTCAAAGTAAAATGAACGCCACAATTAGGATATGTAATGGTGGCACTTATAGTAAACGCCACCACTAGAAATCCTACTGGTGGCGTCCGGACAAGACACTACCACTAAGACCTACCAGTGGCGTGAGGTTAGTGGCGTGCTGCTTAAATGCTATGAACCCCCTTTTCCGAACATCGCTACTAGTGAACCAATCGGGAGAGATGTTGAGAACGAGAAGAAATCGATTGAGATTCAGCATGCAGCTGCGACGTGCAGTTTGTTAGTGTCCACCTGGCCCAGTCCAGCACTCGGCTCACGTTTTGGACGTTTATGCGCATACAACATAACATTTGGCAGAGAACCCACTCTATCCCAAAAGCCCGGACTAAAGGGAGGAAGGACTCTCTCCCTTAAAATCAAGGCGTGGACTCCTTTCCGTAGGCGAGGTGGGACTAAACCAAGGAGCCTCCACCGATCAACAGAGGGGTCCTAACATCCCATCCCCCTAAGAATCCCCTCAGGAAGGCATGGCGATGCTAGCTTTGATATCAAATGTTAGCGTCCAGTTGGCCCAGCCTAGCACTCAGCTCACGTTATGGACGTTTATGCGCACACAACCCAACATTCAACAGAGAGCCCACTCTATCCCAAAAGCCTGGGCTGAAGGGAGGAAGGAATCTCTCCCTTATAAGTTGGGTGTGCCCTCCTTCCATAGGCGAGGTGGTACTAAACCAAGCAACCTCCACCGGTCAACAGAGGGGTCCTAACATCCCATCCCATGAGAAGCCCCTCATGAAGGCACGGCGATGCTGGCTTTGATACCAGATGTTAGCATCCACTTGGCCCAGCCCAGCACTCGGCTCACGTTCTAGACATTTATACGCAGACATCCGAACATTCAGTAGAGAGCCCATTCTATCCCAAAAGTTCAGACTGAAGGGAGGAAGGAATCTCTCCTTATAAGCTGGGTGTGGCCTCCTTCCGTAGGCGAGGTGGGTCTAAACCAAGGAGCCTCCACCGGTCAATAGAGGGGTCCTAACATAGTCAAAAGTCAAAATCCTCAGCGGGCTCTAATATAATGGTATAAAAACAACGACTTATGTCTATTGATAGCCCTATAGACAAATATATAGTACATCTGACTCAGGCACAAGAAAGTAAATCTAGACAAATACAGACTCTAGACTAAAACTACTACCCCTTAACAGTGACATTGATGGTGTAATGGCATGGTAAGGTGGGGGAGATAAAGATTACTAAATAGACATGAACTCATGACATCATCAATAGTACTCACCAATAAGTACTTACAACACCAAACTCTAGGACAGGTTGATGCTAAAAATGGAGATTCTCATTTTTGACAGGGGCTTATGGAAGTCAAAAAACTATTCTAGAAATGTTGTAGAGTAGAGGAAGGCAAAGGTGATAGGACTAGGTTCTGACAAGATCATGTGTTGGGGGATTCCAAACTTCCATCCAAATACCATAGACTTATAAATATCTCCATGAACCAAGGGATTACTGTGGAACAATTGGTGGAAAATGTCCTTGGTTCTTTGAGATTTAGAAGAGATGTCGTTGGTGTATATGGAACAATGGACAAAGTTGCAACTAGATATAATGCATGCAGAACTTAGTCAGGAACAGGATATACTTGTTTAGAAACTGATGACTTCTGCAAATTATTGAGTTAAATCCGTGTGCCTTGCCATACAATTTGGCCAGGTTGTCCCATACAAATTAATGTGGAAGATTAAATTTCATTTGTTATTCGTATGTTTGGTCTTAAGGAAAATTATCCTAAGCAGAGACGTTTTGATGAATAGAGGTGGGCATTGTGAGGAGAAATGTTGGTTTTGTGGTCAGAATGAATCCATAAATCACAAGTTGTGCACTGTCCACTTGCTAGACATGTGTGGAATCTGGTGAGTTGCGTTTTGGGTGTAAACTATCGATTCATAGATGCTACCGAATGTATAAACATTTTTTCTTAAAATCTACAGGAAAAAAGGAATCTAATGACAGCGGGTGTGGCTGCAGTATTTTGGGGGATTTGAATAGGAATATGGCTTGTTTTCGAAACAAATGGCCAACTGACCTACACCCTATATCAGTTGTGTATATAATTTGTCATTGGATTCAGCTGTGGAGTTTGTTGCAGGTGACAGAGGACATAAAACGCAATCTCATGATGTACGGTAAATTGCTAGAGAAGATTGCAACCGAGATGTTCAATACAAGGAGGAGCTAGGCGTTATCGATATAGAGGATAGGCTACTGAAGACCTATGAATATACGAATAAAAAAGGAAGAAAAAGGAAGGGGAAAAATGAACTGAGGTTTGGGAGGTGGAAGGGGAACGTAGCTTTTTAGCTATAGTTTTTCCTTAGAAGTTTTTCTGCTTTACCTTTCTCAGTTCCCTTGTTCGGCATATGCGGTTTACCCGTGTTTTAAAAACCTTGATTGTTTGTTTGTTTGTGTTTTGGTGGTGAACCTTGTAGAACTATCGGTTTCGTTAATGAGGTCGGGGGGAACCCTTTTCTCTAAAAACATCAATAGTACTCGACTACTCGGCTGCCCCTGCCCTCATATTGGATCAGACAAGTCAGTTCCTCTCGGTTCTGCCACGTCACCTCTACATCATCCAAAAATCTAGCCGTAAAAATTACTGCCAATTTTTTGAATTTTTTTATGATTTGGAAATAAATTATTTATCTATTTATTGATAAAAAATTATTTGTGAAAATGGTTTGAGAAAAATGTAACCAAAGCTAGGATGACCATCAGTATGCTGCTGATTTCTTGGATGTGCATCATTTTAGATACAGATGTACTCAAAATAAAATGGGTTATGATATTTCGGAAGTTGGAGTTGAGCACAGATGTAACTACACCCCTTACCACCACTCGCCACTTACTCAGGATACCTGCTGGGACGGCAGTTGCATGTCAAGTGATTATCAATGCATATTTGCTAATAGGGGGTTTGATGTTTGGCTTAAAAGGCCGTTGTCATGAAAAACTTATATTGACAACCAATAAAAATGCACTCTGTAAATTAAGAAATGAATGTAAGATAAGAAGTTACGAACAATACCAACGGTCTCTATCTCTCAGATCATCATGCAATTTTTTCCATGAAGCATCAGTCCATTTTTCCAAATGTTCCATGACTTATGATCGAAAGTGTACGCAACTTTCTAATTTTCCCAATCTGGATGAAAAAGGTGATGTGAATCAGTTATTGAAAAGGAACCAAATGATCATTAGCGTAAGTAGGGAAACAAAGTTTCTATATAATGTGTGTAAGCTGGATAGTACTAGTAGAATTAAACACTTGATCAACAAATAACCTTTTCAAGATATGAAAATACAGTTCGTGTCTAAGACATACTCCCTCCGTTTTAAAATATAAGATGTTTTAGGTTTGTGAAAGGAGTGTATCTAGACTCCTTTTAGTATGTAGGTTCACTCCAAACCTATATGAACCTACATATTAAAAATGGTCTAGATACATTTTTTACAAAGCTAAAACATCTTATATTTTAAAACAGAGGGAGTACTATGCTAAGCAAGGATTCAAACAAAAATACTAGTGAGAAACCGCACACTAGTTCTTGAACATTGAGCAGTACTAGTGAGTTACTGCACACTTGTTCCATGGTGGTGGCTGCAATTTTGGGAGGCTAAACGAAGGAGAAGTACAAGATCTTGGTATTCCTGGTTGAGGAGTGTTCCATTTGCTTGGAGCGAGAGGCAGCGAGTGAGAAGAGGATGGGGAACAGTACAGTCTGGAGCACGAGTGTGTGTCGCTGATGGAACTTTTGTTCGTTAAATCATTTCTCAGATGGAAAATCTCTTAATTTGTCGTGTATATTCCTTCAGAAGGTGTTTATTTCAGATATCGTTGATCTATATAAAAATGTCAACCGGTGGCATCACTGTATTCACTTTTGGTAAGGGACAAACAGTTGAGATTAAGAGTAGGTATGAATTGTCTGCTCTGACACAAATGATAGAAAGTTTTAACTAAATATTAATGTCTTTTATTTAGGAATGCATGAATATTTTCAAGTACTAGGATTTTTTATTTTTTCCACATAAATAAACACCTAATTTTTTCCAAGCAATGTGGAAGTCATCCACATTGTTGTACGGTCAAATTTTGTAGAAATAATATTAGCCATGCACTAATGTGCATCAACGTTTATATTTACCTCTCAGCTCTTGCCTCTGAGAAGCCTTGAACAAATTAACAGGGAATAACCTGGCACATGCAGAATCTTAGAGCACCAAGAAAGAATACTCAGCAACACTTAAACTGAAGGCTTCCCAGTAAGTATTAATTCTTTTTGATTGTTTACGACAGCTGCACATAAAGTTCCTTGTACGGTCCTGAGATAGGAGGAGTAGCTGATGTTAGTTGTAATATAGCCAAGATATTAATAAAAAATTACATAATAATTACCTTGTGGTAGAATGTTGTGCTGTCTATTTCTAATATGAATGTCAAGAAATAATCGATCTGATCAACTTGATTTACTTGAAATATCTCAATAGTTGGAGAATGGTCTCTTTTTTTGGTGTTTTTAGTTGAACTGATACCTAGAAAAGCAAGCAGATTAAAAAAGCGTGAAAACAACAAAAGGCACAAGAAATTATTATTATTATTATTTTGGTATTGATCACTAGAAAAAAAATAACTCTATATATGATAAAACACGCAAAGTCGGTGATATTTTTTGCATATGTTTTGAAATGAGGGCTAGAGTAGTTGTAGATCCGAAATAAAAGCAGTAAATAGAAATAAAATTGATGTTTAAATTAATTAGTCGCTATAAAGGGTGATTGTACTATGGATCTGCAAGAGCAATGGTGAAGTGGAACTCGAACATGCAATCATTCATTTTTTTTATTTTTTCTATATTGATCATAAAAACAAAGGCTACTATAGATGTGTGAAGGAACAATAATCAGTAGGGAAAACACAAATGTTTTTTTGTATTCTTTTTGTAATTATTAATAGAAAAAGGAAGTAAATCTTGAAAGTGCAGCACACAATTTTTTTTTGTATTGATCACTAGAAACAAGAGTATATTTTTATATGCAGAAGAGGAACAATCAAGAGTGAAAAACACCAGTGATTTTTTTGTTTTTGTTGATGACTAAAAAATTAATCGCACAAGAAAGCACAATAGCGAGTGTAAACACCAATGAGAGTTCAAACTGAAATGACTCTTCTAGCAACAACAAAACTAAAGGAATTGAAAGAATGAAATTTGTTGAAGGAGAGGAATGAATGGCTTGTAAGGAGAGGGCGAGGGCTCAACAATTGCACTTTGCGACTTATATATAGTAAAAAAGGAAGCCTCAATCATATGCTTGATTACAACCACAAGCAAAGCATATACTTTACTTGTTGTCTAAAAGAACAAAGGGATAACTTGTCATGTGCATCCATGGCAAAAGGACACTACCTAGACTTGCATTCACCTAATGTTTAAAGTTTTGCCTTGAGGATAATTCAGCTACGTGATTCCATGGTCATGGGTTTATATTTTCAAGTCTGAATCGGTCCTATCGATAGCTATAATCGAGGGGGTTGACAATACTCTCGTCTGATACGTCGATTAACTGTATGGATAGCTAGTACTCCTTCTGTTTCATATGGCTCCGCATATTAGCTTCGGTCAAGGTCAAACTTTAAGTTTGACCCATTATATAGAAATATATATTAACAATTACAATATCAAATTAATATTAATAGAAACATGGTGAAATATACTATCATACTATATACATTTGGTATTGTAAATGTTAATAATTTATCATATATAAGTGATCAAACATTATGAAAACGGACTGAGTAGTTTTTTATTAGATATTTGGGAGTTCGTAAATATATACACTGGTATAACATAAGTTGGAGCGATATTAGCCTCAGCAGTCGTTTTTAAGTATAAAATAGGGAAGGTTAGAGAATTCGAAGAGAAGAAATGAAATCTCAAGTCTTGTATGTTGATCCTATTAACCATCCTTGACATAGCATAAAGCATCGTCATAGACAAGGAAACAGAAAAGAAAAGGCAAAATCAAAAGAAGAACATGACAGCCACAAGGTTGTGGATAACAAGATCCTGCCAATGTCCTTTAATCTTGTGCATGTGAGCGTGCCTTTCCATGTTCAAGCTAGCTTTTTGTTGCTCACATACGCATACTGTGTCTGGTCCTCTCTGGATCCGTTAGTTATCTGTTAGCCTGAGGTATAGTCTTTCAACCCGTATCATTGCAGGTCGAGCAAACTACAGCCTGAAATTTAAGCAGGCCAGAGGACATCGCTTGACAATAGCTTTTATTCACAAAACAGAAACTTTTCAGCATTGAAGAAATTCATCTTTGGTATTCACGATAAGTATATATAGTATTCTATTCTATATATAACGGCAATGGTCTCTTTGGTATATATAGTCCACCATAAGTATTCTATTCATCTTTGTTTAAGCTAAGATATTTGATTCACTTCAAATTGATCTAGCTTTTGGAAAAAAATATTCTCTCGATTGTAATGCTAAATAAATATGCAGTAAGAGAACTTGAGCTTAATCGAGAAAAAATATCCTGTATCATACACTTCCTCATAGAACAATACGGTAGCATAATAAGAAGGGAACCATGGTCGCCATCGTTGTTCGTGCTCATCATGCACATGCTAAGTAGGGTGTTGGCAAAAGTCATTGAGCTTGGTGTCCCTTGGCACCGGGAATTGGTGACTTTAGTCTCGCTTTATACAAGCGATGTGGTCATCTTCTGCCACCTGGACGAGGGTGAGGGTGAACTGGCATCCTAGAACTTTTTGGTCATGCTTCAGGATTGCACACTAACTTTGCAAAGTGCTCGGTTTCCCTAATCGTGTGCTTGGAGGAAGAGGCTGATCGAGGGGCGAGGGTGACGGAGTGCCAACTAGAACCCCACCCCGTCAAATACCTTGGTATCCCCCTCACGATTAGATGAGTCCAGGGAGCAGCTTTCCGGCCCGTGGTGGATCGGATTTCCAATAAACCGCACAACTGGAAAGCCTCCATGATGCCTACAGCAGGATGCGTTCTCTCATCCATCGGTGCTCGCTACGATCCCGCTTCACCAGCTTATGGTGCTATCGCTGAGCAAGAATGCTCTTAAGAAGGTGATCATGATCTTGCATGGTTTTCTTTGGATGAGCAGGGCGGATGCGAACAGCGACCACTGCCATTTCAAATGGGTCAAGGTCATTCGACCACTGCATTTCAAAAGCATTGGATCCCCCGACCTCACTCGCACGGTGATCAGCCTTCGGGTCTGTTGGATTTGGAGGATGTGTACTGACCCCATGCGACCTTGGCATGGGCGCGATATGCACTTCTCCAAGAAGGAACTTCAGGTGTTCAACATGTCCACCAGGATGGTGCTGGGTGATGGAACCTCCGCAATTTTTTGGGAAGACAAGTGGCTAGACGGGGAGTCCACCGCGGATAAAGTACCATATCTTTTCACGCTTATCCCGAAGCAACCTAGCTTGTTAATAGGGAACCAAATTGGTTTTAATACCAATGGTTACATGGCTATACTTTCAACATTACTAGTAGTTTACATGTCATCGACTTTACTTTTGTCGATTTCTCCATGTGTTCTAGCCAACAGTTCTCTTTGTCCATGTCTTCGATCTTCACCTGTTCTTAGGTTCTTGACTGATCATAGAGTCCCCCGCAACGAATTCATTTTTGTATCTTCTCGGAATCCCAAGAGAGGAACGATCACAAAGAACATATCTCGTTGTTTGAGAGGATTCATCGGTGCAAGGATCAATAGTATCGGCCGGTGGAGCAGAGGACAAAGGAATGTATAATCAACAGATCTGTACTTTAAGATTTACATGCTGATAGGGGGTTTGCAATGCCTTCAGTCGCAGTGCACTGCGCAGTGTCCTGGCCAAACCCCCTATCAGCACATATGCTCTGAAAATCACCTGACATGCAACTAGCGTCCCAGCACCTCGTATCGTGAGATAAGTTGAAGCAGAGATAGGAGCTGTAGGTACATAGGTGCCCAATTAAAACGTTCCCATGATCACAATCCATTTTATTGAGTAAATGTATATCTAACATGATAACCTATTCCCCCAAACACCTCTACCGTGGAAGCAGCAGCGGATTCACATGATATCCTATCATGAGGTTGTCTGGCCTCTACTACAATTAGATTTCGGTGTTGCCTGCAACATAAGTCGTCTGAACAAAGCTGAATAAGGGTTCCTTTTTTCTAACTAGGACATACTAGTTTACTGGATGTATATTCTTTTAGTTTTCTAAGCTTAACGTGAGCATGTAGCAACAGATTTCTTGATAAAAATATAATCGTCATCTCCAGCTCTGTCTTGGGCAACTCAATAAACCTGATGTTAAGTAACTATAGAAGGCTTGCTAAACCTATATAAACTTGGCTAACCGTAATGTGGTAATGGTTTTGCAGAGGAAATAAATCCTATATATGGGTCCGGGTGTTCAGCTTAATTAAGTTAGGGTGTCTCCAACGTTGCCCCCACTAGCCCTCCGCCCCTCAAAATGGGGCTATTGGGCAGCCGAACGAGAAATCGGATTCTAACCAGACACCCAGTAGAATATCTGACACACCCACGCGAGCCCTGACCAATAGGGAACGACCTAGGAGTGCTCGACAAGCACGGCAAAGTGCTTCGCACCGGCTACCAACAAACAAACTGGTTTTGTTTGGCTCTAGTTCCACGTACGACCATCTTTGAGTTTTTGGTTGTACTTGCTATATTCTTTTAGCACCACATGAGCATACCAAGTTGACTACTCAATATGTTCGGTGTGTTTTCCTTGGATACAATCTTGAGCACAATGGTTATAATTGTTATGACTCTTCTACTCGCCGCATTCAGATTTTTGAGGATGTCACTTTTGTTGAGGGTCAATTTTTATTCTATCCTCTTCCACTCGCTCAACACCCTCGACCTCTTTAGATTCTACCTCTTTTCTTTCACTTCCACCTATATTTTCAGATGAGTCCGTCTCTAATTAGTCTTCACCAGTCTTGACATCAGACCCGCCTTGACCCCATGTTTCATCTCCATCCTCACCATCTCCACCATCTTCTCCACTAGCTTCACCAATGGATTGCCTTCCTTTTTATTATAGTCATCATCCTAGAGTTCCATCTAATTTAGTCGCAGTACACTGCCTTGTTATACTGTGTTGCAATTCTTTCGATCGTGCACTGCGCGGTGTCCTGGCAATGCACCGCCCGTGCACTGCCTTTTTGCACTGCGCTGCACTGCTTTCGGTCGTGCACTACGCGGTGTCCTGGTAGTGCACCTCCCGTGCACTGCCTTGTTGTTTTGTGTTGCACTGCTTTCGGATATGCACTGCGCGGTGTCCTAGCTGTGCACAGGTGGTGCACTTTTATTTTTTAGGTGCATTGTTTTTTATTTTTTTAGTATTGTATTTTCTACGTGAGCTTGACGTGAAAAAATCAGAAAAAGAGCACGCGAGCGAGCAGATAGCTTGCACTGCCTGGCCAGCTAAGCAGATTTGCTCATGTGCTGTGAAGGTAGCCAGCTTAGGGGTAGCGCGGGTCACTCCCGTGGATGAACTTCCACACGCCACGTGTCGAGCTGTCGTGCAGCCAGAAAGTTGTGCACGATGCTGTGCGACCGGAAACTCGCGTGTGGTGTCGTGCGAACGGAAACCGCGCTTCCCCAAGGGCGCGCTTCCCGCTAGTCGTTCCCGTGTGTAAGACATACGCTAGGCAAGGATTCAAACAAAAGTACTAATGGGAAACTACTCACCGGTTCTTGAGGATCGAGAAGTAGGTGTACTACCTCAAAAAAGAGAAGTAGGTGTACTAGTGCGAGGCAATTTTGGGAGGGGAGAAAGGAAAAGGATGGGTGAGGAGAGTTTCTTTTGCTTGGAGCGAGGAGCAGAGAGCACGGCTGTCCCCTATTGGTGCCAAAAAATTGCTTTATTAATTCCTTTCTAGGATGGACATATATCTTACTTCGTCGTCTATATTTTCTTAGAGCAAGTACAATAAGTCCTAGTCAGCTGGCTATAAAGATTAAAATACTATTTTCTTGTCTAGTTGGAAGAGAAAGAAGAGGAGAGAGAAGAGGAGAGAGAAGAAGAGTGGGCTCTCATGCATGAGTCAGCTCTAGCACGTGCTCCTAGGCACTTTGGGAGAGTGAAAGGTGGGCCATATAGTGCTAAAGTAGTATATTTTTTTACCTCGTTATTGTACATGCTAGCTCTAAGTTGGCTATAAATGATATGACACTTGGCTTATAGCCAGCAGCTGGCTATACTATTGTCCTTGCTCTTAGATATACTCTTTACAGGATTTCTTCAGGTACATCTCCCAAACTTTGTACTGGTGCATGTGGCTAGCGATTCTACTACGTCTACTACTTAACGGAATCGGGTGATTCTGCTATGAACGGTTTGCTCACATAGAAATGATGTACTTCCTCCGATCCAAATTAATGTTCTCATATTTGTCTAGATTCGGTTGTATCTAATCATGTTTTACTGCCATATACATCCGAATCTAGGCAAATCTGAGAACGTTAATTTGGATCGGAGGGAGTAATATATTAACCAACTACTATTACGTTTTTATATAGCATTTATATAGCAACACGTGGATTTCTATATCATTTAGATAAACAAAGTCCTAATTTTTTTGAAGCAATGCTTAAGACAACGCTGTTGCATGATCATCAATTAAGTAGAAATAATATTAACCACACACTCCTATGCATCAACGTATATATTTACCTCTCAGCTGATCAGCTCTGGCCTTCTAACAAGCTTTAAACACAGGAACAGGGCATAACGTGGCACATGCAAAATCTTCGAAGATCACCAAGAACAATATATTCAGCAACAATTAAACTCAAGGCTGCCAAATAAATATTAATTCACTTTGATTTGGCTTGACAGCTGTACACTAACTTCCTTGTACGGTCCTGAGATAACATAAGTATTTGATGTTATTTGTTACATAGCCAATAAGTAAATAAAAATTTAACAGAAAAAAGTACCTAGTGGTACAATATTGCACTGTATGTTGGTAATATGAATGTCAGGAGATGACCGGTCTGATCTACTAGATTTACTAATCTCAGTAGTCGGAGAAGTGAATGGCCTTTTCTGGTGTATTCGGTTGAAGGGATAACTAGAAAAGGAAGCAAATTATGAACTTGAGGAAACAACAAACGGAAGAAGCCAATATTTTTTTATATTGATCACTGGAAAAAAGGAAACCAAGTCTAGATATGACAAGAACACAATGGCAAACACGCAAAGCAAGTGATATTTTTTTGGAATATGTTTTGAAATTGAGAGCAGGAGTAGTGGTAGATCTTAAGTAAAACAAAAAAATACTTGCTAGAAAAAAGGATTATACTTAGATGTGGAATAGAAATATTGAAGTGAAATGGAACATGCAATATTTTTTTGTTTTTTCTGTAATTGATTGCTAAGACTATTGTGGATGAGTGAAAGAACAACAATCAACGGGGAAAACACGAATGATTTTTTGTATTCCTTTTGTAAATTTGAATAGAAAAGGAAAGTAAAACTTAAATTTGGATCATGCAAATATTTTTTGGTTTTTTGTTATTAATCACAAGAAACATATACTATTTTTTAGTTGTGAAATAACAAGACTCAAGAGCAAAAAAGAACAGTGTTTTCCTTCATTGACGGCTAAAAAGGATTGATAGGCAATATATGAAAACAGAAAAGTGCGTCTAAACACCGATCTTCTTGCTACGACAGAACTGAAGGAATTTATAGAACGAAATTGGTTGCAGGAGGTATGAATGGCCAGGAAGGAGGGAGAGGGGTTTCAACGGTTGCACCTTGTGACTTATATAGAAAAAATGGAGCATCAATCGTACCAAAGTGGGATGCTTGGTTACAGCAACAAGCAAGGAATACTTTGTTCTGAGATAAAGGTGAAAGGAAGGATACCGAATCAGGAATGACAAAAGAACAAATAGGATAACTTGCCATGTGCATCCATGCAGAAGGACATAATCTAAACTTGAATTTTAGCCTAGCGTTTAAGGTTTTGCCTTCAGGATAAATTCAGCTCTGCCATTCCATGATTATTGGTTTAAAGCTTTAAGTCTGCATGGTCGTACCACTAGGTAAACGTGGGTTGATGATACTCTCGCCTGATACAGCGAATCAGTGTATGGTCAGCTATTAGTTTTTTTCCATATTTGGGTGATGCCAACATATACATGAGGAAAACATAAATTAGCGAGATATTGGCCTTAGTGGCAGTTTTTTGGTATAAAAGCGAAAGAGAAGAGGATTACAAGAGATGTAATTAAGTCTCAAATCTTGTATGTTGATCTTATTCTCCACCTTGTTGTACATAGTACATTTTATTACCATAGACAAAGAATGGAAAAAAGCAAAAGAAGGGCACGACACCACAAGGTTGTTGAAAAGAATATGTCAGTCATCATGGCAATGTACTTTAATCTTGTGTATTACTCATAAGTGAACGTGCTTTAGTGAACACAAGGAACTAGCTAGAATTTTCTTTTCCATGTTCAACCTAATCGCGGTTATATAGATATTTTCTATACTAGAGTGTCTTTATCTTCGGTATAAGAGCATTAACCAAACTAATGGATTTTTTTGATAAAGGTGTCATTGATGGAATTACCAATGGGTCATTGCTATGGCCACATGTACTATTACGGGGGATGTTCAATATGGATTCCTATGGTACTGTTTGGGGAGTTGATAAGTTAATTCACGTGCATGTCTACTTGCCGGACTGCCCACGATAAACCGGAAGCAGTACAATTTTGATGAAATATAATGCTCCTTCAGCAAACCTTGGAAAAATTTGAACCACAAGGTCATGCAGACGCATACTGAGTGTGGACATCTCTAGCGATTAGTTATTAATTAGCCTGACATATAGCCTTTCATCCAGTATGTTATGTGATTGATACCGGTGGAGATTTCAGGCACAAAACAGATTCTGGGGTGATTGATACGCTCTTGTCTTTAGCTTCTTCCGCCCTCTTCTAGTCTTTAGCCTTTTCCATTCTCTCCTCTTGTGGCAATGGCTTTTGAAGTTCCAAGATGATGGCTTCCGGAGAAAGCAGCTGTAATCATGAAAGTCATACCAGGTATAATGATGTCTCGGACACAATTATGTGGTCCAGTGACTAATTTAACTACTTTACTTTGATTATGAAAAGGAAACGCACAAGCTAATTCGTAAAACTATTTACAGACAAGGAAACTATTCCAATGGTGGTCCCGGAAAAGGATTGCAATCCTGGCTTTGTAAGTTGGGTGTCTCTGGCGATTCATTTCTTTTTCTTGTGTTTGACAACTCATAGCTACGTTTCTTGTTACATTACATATCATAAAGAAAAAATGGATAGCTCCTTCCAATGGTAAAAAAATCTACAATTGAGCCCTTTTGTTAGAAGTGACTCGAATTGCAATGGTAAAAAAAAAGGTCATTTAAACTGCCTTCTCATTCTGAGCTGATATTGCAATACCTCTTTGAAGGTACAAGTTGGCCATCCATGGCTTTGCTTGTATATTATCATATATGTGTCTGTTCTGTAACCTTTCCAATTGTCTCTGCTATACAGTTAGACAAGTTGAGCTCAGCCGAGCAAAAAAGTTGACTATTTCATCCGTTCTACAGAACCTCGAATCCAGCTGGGTAACAACAGAGAGAACGTAAAAACCTCTCTTTTCTCCTTTATCTTTTGATTTTTGAGCAATCTTGCTCCCCTTTTCTTGCTTTACTTTATTCGACATATTCAGTATAATTTATTATTTCCGCAGAAAAATCATGCAGAAGACATTGGTAGGCAAAATCCCGATCAATAATTCAGGGTAAAACGGTCCTCCGTCCATGTTACAACAGGAAGGCAACCCTGGACGACATCACATCAGCCGCGCAGAAGATGTTTTCTTCATGCCGAGCTGGGGAGCTGGTTTGCACTTTGCTGCGTAGAAACACAATCTGGTTGTTCAATGACACAATCTTAAATTTCTACTACTACTATCTTTACAGTCAACAAGGTGCCTACGCATGAATATGTCTGCAAGTGGAATGTGGGGGTTTAAAAGATTATTTTGTTAACACCAATGTCCGACAGTTCCATGGTCTGGTGCTACTGTGCTGACTATGCATGCATTGTTTTTATCAGTAATTTTACACCCATAATTTCAGTGGATTTGGTGAATAGTTTTATACCAATGGCCCACACCCAGTTTTATTGTCACCCAAGTTTTCATACGATCTCAAGCAAGGTGCAACTTTAATATCATGTAAAGCTGTTACAAATGCTTGCCCTGATACGCTCGCATGTGTTTTAAAGAAGTGTGTTTGGCATACAATTTTCTCTGAAATCCCTATTTAGCCGGTGCCTGCAATCAATATCATCATAGTGACAAGTGATGTTGACATAAACCCTTGAGAATGAGAAGATCATACTATCTCGCCTGGCCTTGCCCCTTGTATGTTGAAAACAATGAAATGAAGAATCAAACTATGCTCCAACTAGATATTTATATATAAATAAAATTAAGGTATTACCTAAAAAATCACTTCCACTAAATATTAAACATAGGTCTTACCATTTAGTCCCTTATTCTTTATAAACAGGAACAGAAGGCAGAGTAATACCTTATTCTTTATAAAGAGGAACAGGAGGCATAGTAAAATGCGCATCATATGGTAAAATTGAATCTTAAATAACACTTTAATATTCAAGCACACCATCTGAATAAAATACAAATACCACCTAGTGTTTCAAACCACACTTGATAATCGAACATATCTCGCACTCAACACCAACATTACATGGAGCACTACAACTCAACTGCATAGAACAGCTGGCACAACAATACATATGTTTAGAACGAGAAAAGATAACTTTGATTGTTGCACAAGAAACAACGTAATGGATGGACACGAAGGTAAGTAGGTGACATGTATGGTATGGATGTACGACACAAGGGTGGAGGTAATGGATGGATACCATGGTAGTTGACATATACAAGGGTGCATATTTCGTTGGGACACTGTTACCGAGTCAGGTGTTTAGGAACTCATGGTGAATGGTATACACCGGGTGGAATGAACATAACAACTAAGGGAAGCCTCGGTTGATTCATCTGAGGTAGCTGGTGACCTCGGCGCGCTCGTCGAAGGAGGCGAACTTCAAGGGAAGCTTCGGACCGTAGCTATTGCTGTGCAAGGGTGAGCCCCACTCGAGCTTGTTCCACCAGCTCCTTTCCCCATTCACCTGCACCTTCTTCCGACAATCTTGTAAGCGCGGGAGACGTCGGAGGCTCCAGCACCCCCGGATGTGGAGCTCCTTCCACATCGGTGCAGCTATGGTAGAGCCATTCTCGTTGAAGTGCTGGAGAAGTGGCAGCTGCTCAAGACGTATCCTTTGGAGGTTTGGGAGCTGATAAATGTCATCTTGACCGAAGAAGTGATGGAAAATTTTCTTGAGGTTGTAGCAGAACAAGATGTCAATTGTCTTGAGAGACGGTAGTGTTACTTCAACGGGTATTACAGCCTCCAATTTTGGGCAGTCCTCCAAGTGCAGGTGCTCTAATGAACTGAAGTCAGACCAGGACCGTTCACAAAACCAAACCAGTCTTTTGAGATTACTGACATGCACAATTCTCAGATTTTCCAGTTTTGAATTATAATCGAAAACTGTCTCCATTTTATGACACCAACGTATCTCACATTCCTCGAGATCGTGGAAATTGCTACAACAACAAAAATCACGAATGGAAGTATCACATGTCACCGATATAGATTGGGTGACAGATAGAAGACTGTATAAACCAGCAGATGGTTGTTGCATCCCTGTGATCTCTACTTGGCGGTCAGTTCGGCGAAGGGGAACTGTAATTGGCGACATAATAGGGATTTCCTCTGCACAACAACTGCTATATATATCCATATACGTTTGTTGCTTCTGTAACAACTCCTGCAACTTGTTATCAATCATTCCATCTTCATGTTGCAGCCGCCTCTTATTTTTACTGCATGGTGCGACTTGCACATAGAAAGACTGAAAAAATCGTCCATCCCTAACTAAAGCCGCACAAGATTCTCTGAAGCTATAGAAGAACATGGGGTCACTAACACACAATTGTGGAACTTGGTCAGAGTGAATACCATTTCCTTCTATGCACTGATCCAAGTAAAACACCTCTGGAAGTCGCTCTAGCATATGCCAAGGAAATCGCAACAGAGAAGGGACCCCCAATAGGAGCAACCTCTTCAGCTTGGTACCATTAGGGATGTCGGCAGGAAGCTCCTTGATAGATGTACCAGACAAATCAAGCTCCTCCAAAGCACCAAGTTTCGCGAACTCGACAGACTCAAGTTTTCTACATCCGCGCAAAGACAAGCGCTGAACGTGAGGTGCACTGATCAACCAAAAGGATCTAAGGTTAGGATGCCCTTCCAGTTTGATTTCATGGACACTAGCGATTGGGCCAGTGAGTGAAATCAAGTTATTATTGTCAATGAGCTTAAGGGATTGAAGCTTCTGAATTTTTTCAAATACCCTCAAGGGGAAGTATTTTATTTCTGTCCCAGTGACCTCAAGGGTCGTTAGGCTGGATAGTGCAGCCATGGAATGAGGTAGCTCCACAAGGTTGGAGCAGTTGGCAAGGATAAGCTCTTCGAGATTTGACATGTCCTGGAAATAATTTGGAGGAAAAGTAGTTATTTGTGAGTAGGACATGTCAAGGTAAATCAAATTGGTCTTTTGCTCGGCCATGCCTTGTGTCAGATGAGAAAATGGAACTCCATTCATATCGAGAATTTCAATATGGTATAGAGTGGACAGTGACGAGCTAATGTTTTTTGTTGAGTCCATGGCACTACTTGTGGTGGAGCCGAAAAGAGTTTTTAGATCATGGCAGCCTCTAAGTGAGAGCAACCGAAGGTTCTGGAGACAACTGATGGACGAAGGGAGTGATTTTAGTGGAGTGTAGGAGAGATCAAGGACATGAAGAAAGCGAAGTTCAGGCAAGAAATGGTTCAGTTTGGAAAGTATGGGTGATTGTTGTTGGCAGCCTCTTACAATAAATGCAGCAGTGCCCATTTCTTGCTCCTCTTGGGTGAATAACCACTCTCGGCTTACATGCCATCCATGGTCACCGGAGAAGGAGATCCATTTCTTCGTGTTATTGGCAAGTTCATCTACAGTGATTCTTTCAGCAATGAGGCCATGATATGCAAAGAATTGTGCGGAAGTACTGGTGGCTTCATGATCTTCATTAGCAGGAGAAAAAGGTAGCTGCAACAAAGAGTATTTCTGAAATGGTTCAAGTATAACCCTGCCAAATCGAAGCATAGAGGAGCATTTGCTGCTGCTGACAATGGTGTTAGATTCCTCTTCCTTGATGATTATATGTGGCAGGAGGGTGGTCCACTGCTGGATGAGCTCATTCGAGGTAAAAGCCACCACTTGTGATTGTTTAGCAAAGATCGACAAGGCGTAGTGGAAGCAATTGATGGCGATGCCGTGCCAGTACTCTATGCTTCCTTGACGGATCGTGTTGAATATGTGCTCAGCCGACTGGCGCAGTGCAAACATGGTAAGCAAAACAACATATACATTGGTTTCTATGGGTAAGACTCCATAGTCTTCCAGTTTCTTCTCCTTGTGGGCATCCTCATAAGTGGCCGAGATGAGCCATCTAGAATTTGCCCACATGGGCGGAGGAAGCCCGCAATCCCTTGTAAAACTATCAAGCCCAATTGGCCACCGGAGGTTATCGACCACTAGCAAGTACCTCTTGGCTGACAACTTCTTGCCGACTAGAGGAGCTATATTATACCGCACTTTATGCTCCAAACCTGGAGCGGCACCATCACACCCGTAGCTGTAGTACTGTAACTGGTTATGGCGTTCCTTGAGCCCTTTGTATTCTTGGTCGAGGAGATCGAGCTCCTTGGCCGCAGCGAGGGTCAGTTGGTGCTTGATGCTCTTGATGCCATTCCCTTGGGCTTCCTCTGCAGATGTTGTGGGATTCAAGTCCACTTTTATCACGTATTCATAAGGACCCGCTGTACTATTGCTTTTCTCTGAAATGTAGCCTGATATAGCTCGTGTGAATGAAGCCATGGGCCCCACCCCAACAATCCAATATACACCAGACCCCGTGACCTTAACTGAGTGACCGGTGTTTCGACGGTACCCATTTAACCTGCCAATCCACTAGTATTATTAGCACTTATAGAATCACAATGATCAAGAGATGGCTAACCGGCCAACATCTACCAACCTCGATCATGTTCATACGTGAATGATAACTTGTAAACATAAAAAATGATATTATTAGCAACAGAAAGAACCATAATAATCTATGTTCTTCTTAATATGTCAACAAAAAATTAGTAACGAAAACACACAATGCACCACGGCCGGATTACTTCCTTGATTCCTTCCCGTATGAGGAGTTTTTATTTGAGACATTTTTCTCTTGCAAGGCATTATTATACCAAAATGCTAAAAAGTACTCGCGTGCTAGTTTGCTCAATCCAGCCTCCGATTGGTGACCGTCGGATCGAGTAGGATCACAACCATGTCCCGGATCGATTCGGGCATGTTTCCACCTAGAGCTCCACGTGCAAACACATGCATGCCAACCCTACCGCCGCTCGGTGCCACTCCTCGCCGGAGACCACCCAAACCTCGCTGCTCACAGGTGTCGACGCCGGCCACCGCACCCACCACATCTCCCCACGCCGCATCCCCTCTATCACTCACCTGCCACCCCAACTCCACGCGAGATCTCGATTCAGCAAAACCAGCAAAGCCGCCTCAACTCTGCATGTCCTGCCCTACGCCTGCACAAGATTGACCATCCGATGTCGTATGGGCAGCCATGGAGCTCGAACGGTCCTGTTGTGTTGCCCCCCCCCCCCCCCCCCGTTGTCCTACCCGATCAACTAGAGCTGTTGTCGGTGGCATCGTGATGGCGGCAGTGACAGTCATCGTGATTTTGTTTGACTTGCGTCTACCGTGGCAGCGCCAAGTGGAGCAAGCCCAGCTACCAGGATGCCGACTTCGAGCTCTCCAAGGATCTGGTATGTGCCAACTCCCTCGCTCGGTTGGGAGGATTTAGGTTCAGAAAAGAGCAGCCTTTCCGGTTGATATCGCTACCATGGACGGTGGGGTTCCCTAGCTAGTTTGGTCATGTTGAGCAGCAATAAAATCATTTGCTCGTCTCTGTTTTGCGGTTGAGCTGCTGGACGAGTCTTCCCCGACCACGGCCACGAGCTGCCCGAGATACGTTGTGATCTTGCACCAACTTTCCAAGGAGTGGCGCAATGTTGATGTCGTCGATGTCCTGCTGCGAGAGCCATGGATGACAAGGACTTCCTCCACCATGATGATCGACAGGCGCGCTAGCATCACACCTCACTGTCTCCAACCCTGATGTCCAGTTATGGTGAATCCGACTACTCGATTAGTAGAATGATAATGGTTTCCTATGTGTGGTTGCTTGATTTAGTTATGTAGCATGTAGTATATATAAGAGCAGCCGCAACGTGGGGCGTTTAAAATTTGATATCCGAATTTTGCGCAGGCACATGATCTCTAGCAGCCATAATATGTTTATATGTCCTAGTCGGACTCCTCCTCTTGTGTCAATGCCAAAAAAAAGACCTGGGAACGTGGTGGGAATTGCCAGTAGGGCCGGGATTCTATTCCTAGCGCCTGCAAAATTAGCGCCCCTTTGTGGATGCTCTAACATGTACTATGGACTGAATAATGTGAAATGTGCCATGTCTATTGGATGCTAATTTTACAATATGTGCCCAAATGATGCCCAATTTTGTTGAATTTGGAATTAGGACTACTCTTGATTAGTTGAATGATAAAGCATCCGGTCATGAAGAGCTACAGTATTTTCTGTACAACACAATAGGGCAGGGAGGACGTAGTAATTGCTTTCGTCTTCTGATTGGTATTTGTTAGCGGAATTTCGTAAAAGTAAGTCGAAGTGAGACCTTTGGGTGCCTTCACAAAACAATGTGGTTTGATATTAAATTCTATCCTAATTGCAACTTTCCTTTTAATCACACATGCACATGCAACTTAGGAATTTATTGAGAACCAATTTTGTTATCAGCCAAACTGAGAAACTAATTACACACACATTCAACTTAAGGATAGCTAGGAGGCAACTCATTGCACACAAAATGCAACTTATGGACTAAGTTGCTTTTACAACTTAATTAAGTTTGATTGGACCTTAGGTCGTGCATCTTAGGTTGTTCTGTCATAGCTTTTTTACCAATCTGATTGAAGTAAGTTCTTTTGAAGTGTGCTTTTTATACACAAAAGAACTAATTTATTGATTAGATCTTAATTAAGTATGATTTGAAATTCAAAATTTTATCCTTACAAATCTGATTCAAGTAAGTTATTTTGAAGTCCAATCTCCAAAGTGAAAACATAAACAAACATGTGCTAGCTATTACTAATGACGTAATATCCTATGTTGATGCCAAAGATTACCATTTTCATATACGCTTCATTGTACTTAACCGTGGGAGCTTCCGTTTGTGAAGGTTTTGCTTCTTTTTGCATTGTCCTTTCCATACAATTTTTTATTTTTTCGTACATGATCTAAGTTGCTTACACATGTTGATTCGTACAATGTCTTATACTAAGTTTCTTATTGCATGCAATACTTTGTGTTCTTCCCACACGAGCTAAGTTGCTATTGACTAGCGTCAGCTCCAACCAGTGGCGGGTGTCATGGTGCCAAGTGCAAGTTTGAGCTGAGGGCAGCCCCTAACCAGCATTCATCACATTGCTGGCACCTAGATCGAGCTCGAGAAGGTGGCCGTGGCCATGCCACCTAGCACGAGCACAAAGCCCGTCGTGGCCCTAAACTGGTGTCTATCCTGTTGTTGGTGCCTGGAGCGAGCTCAAGCCAGCAACGGCTGTGGCGGCTAGTGTGAGCTAGTCATGCTCCCGACCAGTGTAAGTTGCTTATCCATTTTAATTAAGTTACTCGCCCCTACTTGTTAAGTTGATTATTGAAACTTATTAAGTCATTTGTACATTCATGGACTAGGTGTTTGGTTTGCATGTTCTGATTCTTAAGTGTTTCCCATATGATCCAAGTTTCTTATCCACTTCAATTAAGTTACTTACTGTAACTTGTTCAGTTGTTCAATGAAACTTGTTAAGTTACTGTACATCCATAAGAATAATTATTGGCCATATGATCCAAGTGGCCCTCCATCCCGCTAATTTTCAAGACTTAAATACTAGATGTCCTACTTTCTTACCACTAATCACGCCCCATTTCAATGCTAAGTTACTTTGTGGGTAATGTCTAAGTGCATAGAATTGATCCTAAATTGATTTCTAGTTGCATATCCCCGTAAATTAAGTTGCTTGTACCATTCATTTTTTTCTCTCGAGAAAACTCAAAGGACCTTTGTGCTTTATTTCAATGGACGGGTAGAACAGTTTTACATCCTCCTAGGAGGTCGATTACCAGCAGGGATACAGGTAAATTAGTGAACACACCAAGTGGTTGGGAGCACGACGAGAAGCCCACGCGCGTCGGCTCGAGCCTAGAGCCTTGCTTCCTCTTTGATTGCCTCGGTGAGGGCATAGACCGAGGGTCTCGCTCCCTCGAAGACACACACGTTTCAGTGTTTCCAGATGCATCTGTTTAGGGGTGTTGGGCTTGGCTTGCAGCCACCAATCCATGATTGACGGCTCCTGGTCGGGCAGCCTGGCTGTCATCCGAAACCAGGCAAGGATCTCGTGCCAGGCTTGGCGGGTGATAGGGAAACCAAGGAGTAGGTGTCAGATCATCTCGGGGGGGCTGGTAGCAGAGCGAGCATCTGGGATGGTGTTAGGGATTGTGGCGCGCTAGGCGCTCAGCCGCCCAACATCGGTCCAGCTAGGCCAGCCAATGGAAGAATTTCACCTTAGGTGGCGCCCAACTTTTCCAGATCAGCTTCCATGAATAACAAGATATTGATCCATGGAAGATGGCGAGGTAGCAAGAGCGCGCCGAGTTGGTTCCGTCCGATGTCCACTTCTACTGGAGCTGATCTTGGGCATCTGTGAGTGTTCTTCCTTGCAAGATACTCTAGAGTTGGATGCGTTGTCCGATCTCATGTATACCAATTGTGCCATGAATATCTCGAGAGCCCAGCTGTTGGTGAGCATCCTTGTGCCACTGTCCTGATTTTACGCCTTCCTTTGGGTATGCACTTGTGAAGCTGCTCCTCGTGAGGTGCCAGGATTCTATGTTCATGCGCTTTGTCGAGGCGCCAGAGGAGCTCGCGAGATATAGCCATCTTATCTCGGATGTTGCCCACAGATCGAGCACTCCAGCTCATAAGCCGCCCACCTGTCGCATGCAAATGCAACCAGAGGCAACAGAACGGGTCAGGGTCATCCATCGAGTGCTAGGACGCGGCCACAGTCTTGTGGAAGCCATCTAGGCGTAGCCAGAATTCCTCAAAGCAAAAAAGGTCATGCGCCGCCGGCATCGAGTTGCAATCCAGGAATAGAGGGCTATGATCAGACACGACGGAAGCCAGGCAGTGAAGGTGGCACTCTCCGAGGGCTTCTTCCCAATCAGATGTGCACAACACCCTATTGAGGTGCACTAGAGTTGGTGGTGATTGCTCGTTGGACCACGTATAGCGACATCCGTTGAGGTACACCTCCTTGAGGGGGCACATCTGATGGTGCCAGCTTGGTCGTCGTACGCGCCAAAGAGGAGCATCATGATGTAGTGGGCGGCAACCGGCACGGCCAGCTAGGAGCATCATCATGGAGGAAGGGCAGGACGGCGGGAGGTGGCGCAGGGAGGTTGAAAAGCAGGCAGATGATCGTCCGTGCCCAGGCTGTGTTTGAGAAACCGCCGAACACAGTATAACCCATCTAAACTAAACCGGACGAAACCGCTGATATTTTGCTGGGTTCCAGAAACCGTCCAAACCCAGGTAAACCGGGTATGCCCAGGCTTAATCATGGGAACGTTTTAATTGGGCACCCATGTACCTACAGATCCTATCTCTGTTGGAACAAATCTTGTTATTAGTGTTAAGTAGATGTTTTATTTTGTGTAACTGAGTCACCGTCCGAAGCTGCAGCAGTCTGCACACACAAAGTTGAGATCATGTGTGTAGATAAAGCTAATGGTCTAGTTAAATTAGGAATTAGCGCATGTGGCAGATGTGGCCTATGTGCACTAAGTGTTAGTAGTCATTTAGTTGTTATAGTGTAACTAGCAGGGTGGCCCTTGCAAATGCGAGGGCGTATTTTGTGCCCCTAAATGACGAAGAAATAAACCTATGATTTATTCATGTATTTGATGTTTTTGGAGAGGGCATGCAATTGTTGGCTCCAAAATGAGAATGACGATCACATGTGTCGTTTCTACTTGATAATAGATATGTTGAGATATGTTCACAATTATTGATGAAACATAAATTATTTCCTAGTTATTATGTATGACGGGTAAATACGGAAATGCAGATTTAATCCCATGTGCATGCTCCCTTTATTAAAAAAACATAATTCAAAATGTTTAAAAAATTCCGAAAAAATATATTCGTGTGTAATCTACACATTCTATGGGCACACGTGTGTTTCCACAAAAAACCAATATGTTAGTAGTCATTTAGTTGTTATAGTGTAATAAGGCTGCATGTGGAGTTTCTTGCCGTGTGTGGTCATGAGAGAGATTGTGATAGGTACAAGAGAGAAGAAGATCAGGGGCTGCACGAGCAGATCCATCAATCTCCGCCTCCATTTATCTCGTGATACGAGATGCTCGGATCGCTAGTTGCATGTCAGGTGATTTTCAATTTTTCATAGGATATGTGCTGATACGGGGTTTGAACTTTTCCCTTACAAGGTTCTTGTGAGAGAAATACAGTTATAATATAATCAAACAAAATGCACTTTGTTTGCGACAAAAATGCACTTTGTAAATTAAGACATGAATATAAAATAAGAAGTTATAAACAGTACCAAAAGTCTCCATGTCTCAGATGATCACGCCATTTTTCCTGGGAAGCATCGGTCAATCTTTCCAGCGAAGATGATTCCATGACTTATGTTCAGTAGTTTACCAAACTTTCTAGTTATCCGAACCTGGAAGAAGGTGACGTGGATCGGTTATTTACAAGGGACCATGTGATCGCTAACCTAAGCATGGAAACGAAATTTTATAATGTGCGTGAACTGGATACTGCTAGTAGCAATTCAACACTTGTTAAACAAAGAACCTTGTCAAGATATGAAAATAAAGTCCACGTCTAAGACATACTCTTACTACGCTAGACAAGGATTCAAACAAAAGTACTAATGGGAAACTACTCACCAGTTCTTGAGGATCGACAAGTAGGTGTACTAGTGTGAAGCAATTTTGGGAGGGTTGGAAAGGAGAAGGATGGGTGAGGAGAGTTTATTTTGCTTGGAGCGAGCAGCAGAGAGCACGGGTGGGACATATATCTTAGTTCGTCGTCTATATTTTCTTTAGATATATTTTTTACAGGATTTCTTCAGGTACATCTCCCAAACATTGTACTCGTGCATGTGGCTAGCGATACTGCTGTATCTACTACTTAACGGAATCGGGCGATTCTACTATGAACCGTTTGCTTGCATAGAAATGATGTAATATATTAACCAACTACTATTACGTTTTTATTTAGCAACACATGGATTTCTACATCATTTAGATAAACAAAGACGTATTTTTTTTGAAGCAATGCTTAAGACACAGAGGCTGTTGCATGATCATCAATTAAGTAGAAATAATATTAACCATGCACTGCTATGCATCAACATATATATTTACCTCTTAGCTGATCAGCTCTGGCCTTCTGACAAGCTTTAAACACAGGAACATGGCATAACTTGGCATATGCAGAATCTTCGAAGATCACCAAGAACAATATTCAGCAACACTTAAACTCAAGGCTGCTAAATAAATAATAATTCACTCTGATTTGGCTTGACAGATGTACACTAACTTCCTTGTACGGTCCTGAGATAACGCAAGTATTTGATGTTATTTGTTACATAGCCAATGAGTAAATAATAAAAATAACGGAAAAAAAGTACCTGGTGGTAGAATATTGCATTGTATGTCGGTAATATGAATGTCAGGAGATGATCGATCTGATCCAATCTCAGTAGTGGGAAAAGTGAATGGCCTTTTCTAGTGTATTCGGTCGAAGGGATAACTAGAAAAGGAAGCAAATTATGAACTTGAGGAAACAACAAATGGGAGAAGCCAATTTTTTTTATTGATCAGTGGAAAAAGGAAACTAAGTCTGGATATGACAAGAACTCAATGGAAAATACGCAAAGCAGGTCTTTTTTTTGGAATATGTTTTGAAATTGAGAGCAAAATTAGTGGTGGAACTGAAGTAAAACAAAAAAATTAAAAATAGTTGCTAGAAAAAAGGATTATACTTAGATGTGGAATGGAAATATTGAAGTGAACTGGAACATGCAACAACAAAATTTGTTTTTCTGTAATTGATTACCAAGAACTATTGTGGATGAGTGAAAGAACAACAATCAAAAGGGAAAACACCAATGATTTTTTGTATTCCTTTTGTGATTTTGAATAGAAAATGAAACTAAAACTTAAATTTGGATCATGGAAATATTTTTAGATTTTTCTTATTTATCACAAGAAACATAGATTATTTATTAGTTGTGAAAGAACGAGAGGCAAGAGCAAAAAAGAATAGTGTTTTCCTTCATTGATGGCTAAAAAAGGACTGATCATAGGCACTATTGGAAAGCACAAAAGCAAGTTTAAACACCGGTCTTATACCTACGATAGAACTAAAGGAATTTATAGAACGAAATTGGTTGCAGGAGGTATGAATGGCCAGGAAGGAGGGAGAGGGGTTTCAAAGGTTGCAGTTTGTGACTCATATACAAAAAATGGAGCATCAATCATACCAAAGTGGGATGCTTGGTTACAGCAACAAGCAAAGAATACGTTGCTCTGAGATAAAGATGAAAGGAAGGAAACCGGAATGACCAAAGAACAAAGAGGAGAACTTGCCATGTGCATCCATGCAAAAGGACATAATGTAAACTTGACTTTTAGGCTAGCGTTTAAGGTTTAAATTCAGCTATGTCATTCCATGGTGTGGGTTCAAATTTTTAGTCTGCACAGTCCTACAGCTAGGTAACCACGGGTTGATGATACTCTTGACTTATGTTCCCTCTGTTTTAAAATATAAGATGTTTTACCTAGAAAGAATCGCAATAAATGCAAAGACGGAACGTCTTGTATACGGTATTGAAGGAGTTGCACCAAGATTTCTAAAACATCTTATATTTTAAAATGGAGGGAGTACATCGAAACAATGTATGGTCAACTATTAGTTTTTTATTCTATATTTGGGTGTTCCCAACATATACATTAGGATAACATAAGTTGGCGAGATATTGGCCTTAGTGGCAGTTTTTACGTATAAAGGGGAAAGAGAAGAGGATTACAAGAGATGAAATGAAGTCTCAAATCTTGTATGTTGATCTTATTCTCCACCTTGTTGTACATAGTACATTTTATTACCATAGAAAAAGAAAAGAAAATAAGCAAAAGAAGGGCACGACACCACAAGGCTACCGAAAAGAATATGTCGGTCATCATGGCAATGTTCCTTAATCTTGTGTATTACTCATAAGTGAACATGCTTTAGTGAACAGAAGGAACCAGCACTAGTAGGAAAAGAGCAAGTGCTGGCGTTTGGAATGTGAGGTTGGTGGCGTTCATCCCACACGCCACCAACCTCACGCCACTGGTATGTGCTAGTGGTGGCGTTTGGGGTTAAACGCCTGTAGTACTTTTTTACAGTTATGGCGTGCACAATTTTAAACGCCACCAGTCCAAATTTTGAGAAAAAAAATGGCATCGATGCCTAGCGTCGCCGGCGAGATCATCATCACGTACGCCGGCGAGCTCCTCGAACCCATCGATCTCCTCGTCACCGACATGTTCGCTCATGGGGCGGTGGACCTTCAAGCGGCGGAGCACGCAGACCAGAAGACGGAGGCAGCGGAGAGCCGCGTGCGGCCGGAGCCGAGCAGGGATGCGCGGCTGGAGGACTGATGGCGGCTGCTCACAGTGCGAAGACATGGTTCGACGCTTGCTGTTCAGGCGAGGTCGAGGAGGAAGCAGCGACAGAGGCGAGCGCACGCTAGGCTGGAGATATGTGCTCGGGAGAAGGAGGAGAGGCGGCGGCGCTCACGCGAGGAGCGACGGGGAAGAAGGAGCTAGCAGCTGAGATGCGTTCGGGAGAGAGAGATAGGATAAGGTTTGGTGCGTGAGCATGTTCAATTTTTCTAAGTCATGATGACACGTTCTTTTCAAATGCCATGGCATGTACACATGGCGTTTCACTTAGGTCACGCGCTGCCGCTGAGTTTGTTCTGTTTTTGTTTTGCCACGAACATATCGGTCAATTATTAATGGTGCATCTTAAAAATCAGACGCCGCCATTAATAACATAGTAGTGGGGTTCCACTATATTTGAACGCCACTACTAGTTTTGTTCCGTCAGACTGCCAGGTCATATTTACTAGTGACGTTCATTTTGGTTTAAACGCCACCGGTGACTACATAGTGGTGGCGTTTGAATTTATTGGACGCCAGTAGTATTTTAAACGCCGCTGGTAGCATTACTAGTGGCGCTCAATTATTTTTTCATTTAGCACACAACTAGTGTTGTGTCTGCTATAAGGATTTTCCTACTAGTAAAGATAGCTTTGCGTTTCCATGTTCAGTCTTGCCTTTTGTTGCCCATATACGCATACCTAGTCTGGACATCACTAGATCAAATTGCTAGACCTGACCATACATGTCACCATGAGGATGCATATCGTTCTTTTCAAATGCCATGGCATGTACTGATGGCGTTTCATATCGGTCAATTATTAATGGCGCTTCTTAAAAATCAGACGCAGTCATTGATAATTTAGTAGTGGGGTTCCACTATATTTGAACGTCACTACTAGTTTTGTTCTGTCTGCCAAGTCCTATCTACTGGTGGCCTTCATTTTGGTTTAAACCCACCGGTAACTACATAGTGGTGGCGTTTGACTTTTATGGAACGCCACTAGTATTTTAAACACCACTCGTAGCATTACTAGTGTCGCTCGATTATTTTGTCATTTAGCACGCCATTTGTGGTGTGTCTGCTAAGGATTTTTCTACTAGTGAAGATAGCTTTGCATTTCCATGTTCAATATTGCCTTTTGTTGCCCACATACGCATACTTAGTCTGGACATCACTAGATCAAATTGCTAGACCTGACCATACCTGTCACCATGAGGATGCATGTATACTATAGATCTAACTGTTGTACATAGTACATTTTATTACCATAGAAAAAGAAAAGCAAAAAAGCAAAAGAAAGGAACGACACCACAAGGTTACCTAAAAGAATGTGCCGGTGATCATGGCAATGTCCTTTAATCTTGTGTATTACTCATAAGTGAACGTGCTTTAGTGAACAGAAGGAACCAGATAGCTTTGCCTTTCCATGTTCAACCTTGCCTTTTGTTGCCCACATACGCATACCTAGTCTGGACATCACTAAATCAAATTGCTAGACCTGATCATACCTGTCACCATGAGGATGCATGTATTCTATCCTATCTGCCTCTTCTCAAGTGTGCAGTTTGCATCTGCATGTGCAGTAACAGAGTTGAGCTTAATCGGGGGAGAACATTGTGCAACAAGCACCTTCTCAACAAATTACCGGACCTTTGCTCAATGGTTCCTATATAATTCACATCCTCAGAGAAAAAACAGTAGCATAATAAGAAGGGAAGTCTTACAGATGTTGCTAGCCATTTTTCCAGTCATTTACACGTGCCTGCTCCTGTCCTTTGAGCTAAACCTTGAAACTTCTAAATGGACTAGATGAAGAAGGAGGATCCTCCATTATCGAACTTCAAGATGTGCAGCGAAGCTGTAGACAAATCGAGTTAAGGCGATTAGTGGCAAAGTGAAGAGAAGATGATGATAAACTACTAGTTCTTGGAAGAAATCAAAGGGAAGCATGCAGTTCCATGTAAATACACTCAACAACAACATCAAATCCTTTTGTCCCAAGCAAGTTGGAATAGGATACCATGTAAATATAATCATTATCTTTTTATTTTCTATGAGAAATCATACGGTCGACCGACAATAACATTGATCATTTAAAAAATAATCCTTAACAAACTTGTACAATAGCTTGCCATCATATCATGCTAAATAAATTTCGATCAAATAACAAACCAAAACATTAAATCGAAGGCGCAGACTAAAAATACCATGGAAAAGGCACGCACACACGAAAAAACAAACACAACATATTATATTACTGTACATTCAAGTAATAATCAAGATCTCATTTCAGAACAAGTCTACAGCCGCCACCTTGGTATTGTTTTTCCATTTCGTATATCTTCCTACCTTGTGCTATTCCATGTCAAGACATCGCATGTTCAGATATTAAACAACATAAACTACAAGTACATTACAGGTTACCGCAGCATGGTCTACAAGTTCATTACCTAGCAGAATCTGGGGTGAGAGGATCTGCGGTTGACAAAGTGGCAGGATCCAACTACCCAGAGGAAGCTCATGACATTAAGGAACCTCCTGCTGTGGCTCATCTGGTATGTGTCCACACCCTTGTCCAGATCCAACATCCAGTCATTCTCACAGGCTTATTGACAACATATTTCAGAGAAGCTTGGAAAACTGAACTCGAGCATATGGTACATAATAAGAGACCTGGTTAGAGAGAGTTAATGCTTCCAGACATGGTTAGAGAATATGATAAATTACCTTGTCCACAAGCGGGGTGAATACGTCAAAGTCCCCATTTTACTTGACGTCGAAAAATGAACACCTTATAATTTACTATGCGCAGGGAGGAAATTAAATGCCTCTTCTAAATTAATATGGGACAAGTTATGAACGAGTAGCACCAAAAGGCAGCTGATACATTAGGGATTGGCAATCCCCAAAAGTAGGGGAAGACAGATGATGGCAGCTCGAGGAGGAAGAGGCTATTTCTTTTCCGTAGATTGCACTTTTGGTTACTGCCATGATCTGAAAGAGGACATATATGACAGTGAAAAATTGTACTATCAATCAGAAGAAGTGATATTTGCCAATGAGAAACAAGACCTAGATATACGATAGTCAAAAAAATTATGACATGGAAGACAGTCAAGAAAATTAGATAGAAACATAAAGTGTGATTTCCCTCTCGAATCCAGCGTCCCCATTGACTGAAAACTAGGGAGATGGTATACTGCTACCAAGAATATATCCAGCTAATATACCCGCATTAAGAAACGCCACATGGAACCACTGCATTTTGCTTTAAATAGAATCATCTTTTCACAGTCTCCAAAGGTTGCTTGTTCGAGTATTCCTAGTACACACGTTGATGATGAGGAATAGAAGAAACCAATTAGAGAAGTATACACGGACTACTAGTTAGGATTCTCTCGTCCAATCTCATTATAATCTAACAACACAGACTATTATAATCTAACAACACAGACTACTCCCTCTGTTTGGGAATACTAGTCTGGAGGACCAAAACTCGCGGATTAAGACGCTTATTAATTCTCCCTCAAATATCTCACATCTACCTATTTAACTGCTATGATTTTATTTGTGATGCGCATGCATTGGTTCATTAGACTCTGACTCATTAATCACAATAGAAAACCGAGAATAATGGGGCGCATGCATAGGGTGGGAGGGAATTGAAGAGGGTGCATGCATAGAGATTTAGAGGTAATTAATGCTCCGGTCTAATAAACCCGAAAAATCTAAAAAAGCTCTCCGGCCTAGTATTCCGAACAGAGGGAGTACTAGCAGTGGGTTACCCTCTAATTCTACTCAATCTTACCTGATGCTTTGCTAACCCACTGCTTGCTACAGCCGGAGTTTATAAACAAAGCAATGCAAATCCCAGTCCATGAGTAGTGTGGCCTTACATGGAGTGGACTGCCTCCGGCGCCTCCTCCCACTCACGCGCGTGTTCCCCTCTCACTACAGGACGCGCGCGCTACGCCGAGGGCTAAAAGCCATCGGCGTAGACCATACTGCCCTCGGCGTATGGTACGCCGACGGCTGTCCTCGGCGTAGCCTCCTCGCACAAAGGTCTTCCTCGGCGGAGCACATACAGGCCGTCGGCGTACGCTACGTAGATGGCTTTGCCCTCGGCGTAGCGGCCGTCGGCATAGCCTGTCAGCCGGTTGCAAAAAAAAAAATTAAATTAGTTTTTTATTTTTTTCTCAATTTTTTTAATCTTTGAATTGTTAGAATTGTTAATCTCTCACTTTGAGCATTTTTAACACTAATTACACTTAATATTTGTTTAAATTGCAGTCTTGTCAAACTTCCCAGCCGATCACCCATCCTAATACTACTCCAGCTCGAGCACGCTTAACTTTCTTGTTCCTTCAGAATCAGTTTCCGCAAAGTAATTCATACATTGTTGTCAATACTATGATATCAATCTTGTTAACTCTTATATCATCATGTCACATGTTTGTATTTTTTGAAGTTAGAAATAATTATTTAAGTAAACATTAATGAATAAGTAAAAGTATTATTGAATTCAAATAAAAATATAACAATTTTAATTTTTTGTATTTTTCTATTTAATATGGAATAATGAATATCTTTAAACTCGTAAATCGGAATTCGACAAATAATATGTCTAAATTGATCAGAAAAATGAGAGGAATCCAAATATGATATCCATATAAACTAAACACTAACCCTCCGTTTTTGAATTAGCTATTTGGTGGTTGCTTTAGAAAATCCCCCTTTTTGCGCTTGGAAAATAAAAAATGTCTTTTTGGTGCAATGAAAAGGAAAAATTTCATTGGATCTTTGATATATAGCATATTATGAACCTAAAAATGATTTTTCTAAAAAAACATGAGCATCGGATCATGTACCTATAGTTCATATATGACCCACTTCATGCCGATTTAGTAGGAATTTGTCTTTTTCACCAGATGTGGACGAAAAGGTTTTGGATCCCTCTGTTGGGACATTGTACATATAGGTTGGTCTAGTATTTTTGTAAAATATGGTGGTAGTATTTTGAATTATCCATTTGGTGGTTGCTTCACAAAACCGTCTGTTTTTTGTGCTCGGAAAATGGAAAATTGCTTTTTAGTGCGACGAAAAGGAAAACTTTCTAATGCAATATTGTTCGCCATCCCATGATGCACATGTATACACAATATGGGCATATTATCATAAACTATACCTCGATTCTAGCCATAACATTGGTCATTTGACCCAAAAGCCAAGAAACCTTGAATGAGATAGGTCATTTTGTGAAGGTGTTTTTCAGACATAATCAATATACCAGGTTTGATATTTTTCCTTGTAACTATGTCACATAATATGACACCACGGGAAGGTTTCGCATTGTTTCGATCCTTTTTGAATTTTTTATGCCCGTTTTAAACTATCGTCAAACTTTGTCGAACGACGGGCATGAAGATTCTTAGCTCGGAGCCGAGCCTCGCTAAACTTGCATTGGATCTTTGATAAAATAGCATATTTTGAACCTAAAAATGATTTTTGTAAAAAAACATGAGCATCGGATCATGTACCTGCAGTTAATATCTGACCCACTTCCTACCGATTCGGCAGGAATTTGTCTTTTTCACCCGGGATGGACGGAAAGGTTTAAGATCCCCTTGTTGGGACATTGTCCATATAAGGCGCTCTAGTATTTTTGTAAAATATGGTGGTAGCATTTTGAATTAGCAATTTGGTGGTTGCTTCACAAAACCATCTGTTTTTGTGCTCGGAATATGGAAAATGGCTTTTTGGTGCGACGAAAAGAAAAAATTTATCCTGCAACATTGTTCGTCATCCTATGATGCACATGCATGCATAATATGGACACATTATCACAAACTATGCCTCGATTCTAGCCATATTATTGGTCATTTGACCCGAAAGCCAAGAAACCTCGAATCAGATAGGTCATTTTGTGAAGGGTTTTTTCAGACATAATCAATATACCAAGTTTAATATTTTTTCTTGTAACTATGTCATATAATATGACACCATGTGAAGGTTTCGCATTGCTTCGATCGTTTTTGAATTTTTTATGCCCGTTTTAAACTATCGTCAAACTTTTTCGAACGACGGGCATGGAGATTCTTAGCTCGGGGCCGAGCCTCGCTAAACTTGCATTGGATCATTGATAAAATAGCATATTGTGATCCTAAAATGATTTTTGTAAAAAACATGAGCATCGAATCATGTGCCTGTAGTTCATATCTGACCCACTTTCTATCGATTTGGCAGGAATTTGTCTTTTCACCAGGGGTGTACGGAAAGGTTTAAGATATCCCTGTTGGGTAATTGTCCATATAAGGTGGTCTAGTATTTTTGTAAAATGTGGTAGTAGCATTTTGAATTAGGAATTTGGTGGCTGCTTTACAAAACCGTCCTTTTTTTGTGCTCGAAAAATGGAAAATGGCTTTTTGGTGCGACGAAAAGAAAACTTCCTCCTGCAACATTGTTCGCCATCCCATGATGCAAATGTATGCATAATAGGGGCAGATTATCACAAGCTATACCTCAATTCTAGCCACAACATTGGTCATTTGACCCGAAAGCCAAGAAACCTCGAATGAGATAGGTCATTTTGTGAAGGTTTTTTTCACACATAATCAATATACCAAGTTTGATATTTTTCTTTGTAACTATGTCACATAATATGACATCACGCGAAGTTTTCGCATTGTTTCGATCGTTTTTGAATTTTTTATGCCCGTTTTAAACTATCGTCAAACTTTGTCGAACGACGGGCATGAAGATTCTTATCTCAGAGCCGAGCCTCGCTAAACTTGTATTGGATATTTGATAAAATAACATATTGTGAACCTAAAAATGATTTTTATAAAAAAAATGAGCACCGGATCATGTACCTGTAGTTCATATCTGATCCACTTCCTACCGATTCAGCAAGAATTTGTCTTTTTCACCAGGGGTGGACGGAAAGGTTCAAGATCCCCCTGTTGGGACATTGTCCATAGAAGGTGGTCTAGTATTTTTGTAAAATGTGGTGGTAGCATTTTGAATTAGCCATTTGGTGGTTGCTTCACAAAAACGTCCGTTTTTTGTGCTTGGAAAATAGAAAATGGCTTTTTGGTGTGACGAAAAGGAAAACTTCCTCCTGCAACATTGTTCGCCATCCCATAATGCACATGTATGCATAATATGGGCACATTATCACAAACTATGCCTCGATTCTAGCCATAGCATTGGTCATTTGACCCGAAAGCCAACAAACCTCCAATGAGATAGGTCATTTTGTGAAGGTTTTTTCATACATAATCAATATACCAAGTTTGATATTTTTCCTTATAACTATGTTATATAATATGACACCACGTGATGGTTTCGCATTGTTTCGATCGTTTTTAAATTTTTTATGCCCGTTTTAAACTATATATAATATTTTATGTTTCACTTAATTTTTATTTACAATGTATAATATTTGTGTGTATATAGATAGGTCTTATTTTTCTACAAATTTTGATATATTATTTGTATTTTTCTAAATTAGAATGATTTAGTTATGTTTTTTCAAAGTTTAATGAGGTAAAAGAAAAAATAGCTACGTCGAGGGCAGCCGTGAGAGTAGCATAGGATACGCCGAGGGCAATTATACGCCGACGGCTGCTTGGCGGGGCTGGTCTAGACGATGGCTACGTCGACGGCCCCGACGTTTGGCCGTCAGCGTAGCGACCGGCCGTCGGCATAGCTTCCTATTCCTGTAGTGTCTGGACCTCCATTGATCCGTCTGCACGTCTCCAGCGCGGCCGGGTAGGAAGGCGACGTCTCCGCCGTTGCTCACTCTCTACCCTATGCTCGTCGTGCCGCCGCCGCCGACCAAACCTCCAGCGCAACGCTAGAATCATGTGCGGGACTATGGATTTGGTAGGGGATGCCTGGCGGTGGACGAGGATTTCCTCCAAGGAGAATTTCCTTTCCTTTTTGGTACTAATATATTACAGAATTACTCACTTTCGGGGCAAACCTGGCCAACAGTCCCAGCCCAGCCTTTCACGGGTCTGGCATGGCCCGGCACGTTGGGGCCCGCTACCTGGCGGGCTGACATGCAGGCCTCACCTCACAGCCTAAGCACGGCCCTAGACGCAGATGGGCTGGCCCATGGCCCGCTAGGCATGTGGGGCCCGACTTTGGCCCATGTGCAGGTTTTTTCTTGGTGGTTGTTTTCTTGCGTATCTGCAACAAAACTTTAATTAGGTTCGAGTTCCTACTACAGTAACAATGGTGGATTGCAGGTCAGACCCTCGGAGATAATATTTATTTTTGCGAATATTGTTATATTTTCTTGCGGGCTTGATGTGATAACTGTGTGCTCTACATGCCGCATGCTTTAACTGGTCGCGTTGGGCTTGCACGAGTGTTCTTGCGGCCTAGGAACAGACCCACTCATTCACGGCGCGACACGTGATAGTCCATGCATGTACCAGCCAATTTCACATGCCACAGGATGGCCCACCCTAATCTCGGCCTGATGGCGAGGTTTGTTCTGAGGGTATGGCATACCTTGCTCGACCCATTGGCTGGTGTTGTCGTGGACTGGGCTATCAGAAACACGTAGAGCCCACCATTTCGCTTAGCACTTTCCTTTTGTGGGCTCGGCCCAGCTTCTCTTCTGATTTCCTTTCATACCAGCGAGGAGAGGCAATAACTAGAGTAAAAATTCATACTCCCTCCGATCCATATTAATTGACTTTGATTTGTCAAAATTTAGATGAACTTATATACTAAATAGTGTCCAGGTTCATTCAAATCTAGATAAATTTGAGCCAATTAATATGCTGGAGGGAGTATAGAAGTTGACCCTATGAAGGTACTATTAGGAAAGAGTCATACACACACTTCTTGAAGCACTATAACATTAGGGAAGAATTTATGAAATTTATGGAACAAGTAAAGTGTGGAAGTTCACATTTCCAAATGCTCTGAACTGCATAGACTGGATAGGTTGACGCGGCTTAGACTTGGCCCCTCAAAATATATATAAGAGCAGGTACAATAAGCTCCAGTCAACATGCTATAAAAATTGAGGTGGTATATTTATGTTTAGTTGGATGAGAGAGAAAAATGAGAGATAATAGAAATGGGCTCTTAGGCCTTTTCTAATTGACGTTTCTTAAAACGATGTCATATGCAAATTGTTTATGTGGCATCATACTTAATGAAGAGAGAAGATGTTGTATCTTAGCTTAGGCCTTTTTCAATGGATGTATCTTAGTACGATATCATAGACAAATTGCTTATGTGGCACCATCCTTAATAAAGAGAGAAGGTGTTATTGTATCTTAGCTTAGATACAAGCCTTGCATGATATTATAAGCAAAATACATGTTTAGCCCAATCACATGCATGCATGTTCCCAAATTCACTAAATGTAGATATAACTCTTAAGATACAATCCATTGTCCTAGTTGTCTCTTAAGATAAACCACTACCTAGGATATCGAGTTAAGAGACACCCCATTGTGAAAAGCATTAGATATAACCCTTTCGCCGACACGACTAGCTCTTCAACGTGCTGCACCCCCACAGTCCTAGCCACGTCCATGGCATCCTCGCTGGATATCCCTCTTCTTTGCCTTCAGCAAGGTTTGCCTCCTCGCATTTGCTCTGATCACCGCACTCGCGCTTAGCCTTGCAGCATTCACACGGCTAGTGACCCTCGATGTCACAGTAGATGCATTTTCCATTGCGGCGCGGCGACTTGCCATTAGCACCGTCATTCTTGCCACCACCGCCAGCCATTGCTTAACGGACGGCCTTGTGGCTTCTTGTTCTTGTCGTTCTTCTTGCCACCGCCCCACCTGACTGTAACATCTCAGCATTAGAGATTAGAAATAAGCTGAACCCCGATGTGTGCATTGCATTCATGCATAGAAAATCTGAATAATTTTCGCGCTTTTGAACAAAACTTGTCAAAGTGATTGAAGCTTCTCTTAACTTGATGGAAGTGAAGTAGATCATCAAGTTTACTACGATAAGTTTTAAGATGACCTTTGTTAAAACTTTATTTTGGGTAAAGGATATTTGATCTAAGGGTAGATCAAATATAAAAACATTAAACCATAATACATTACTTAATGATTTATAATTGATCCTTAAGTGATCATAACATAGTATTCATCACACAATTCATGAATACCAAATTGTGAGTATAACTTAAGTAATGGGGGTGTAACAACTAAATCTTGATCTATATTAATCATGTCTACTTATACTATGAGTATCATGGTAACACCTAACCTTAACTTTTAAGTGAGGTTGAGTAGGAAAGAAACTAAGACAATATCATTCATTATATGTTTTATTTTCCACCTCAATCCTTATCATCTCTGTTGAACCTTATGCTAATATCTTCTATTCATCAATGTTTAATAATCAACTATTGATTTCCCAATTCTTAACCTATCAAATCTTGATCCATTAACCCTGTCCTTCTCTTATCATTCACTAAGGCTTATCAAGAAACAAGAAAGATTAGGTTAATAGTAATGCTAGTTTTAGAGGTCATCTAAAGGATGGGAGAGTTTGGAAAAAGTGAAATCAATATGATAGTTGGTGGAGTTAACTCATTTCTAAATGGATAGAAGAGTTATTCTGGTTATTTATTTTTATGGTGACAAAGAAGATTATAAGTATGAAAATTAAAGATAGATATAAGGAGTAATCCTATTGAATTAAGAAGGTATAGTCAATAAATAAAATCGTCTACTCAGTAAAAATGTACTGAGAAGATAATTACAATACCACCATAATATGAAGAGAAGTTTGAATATAAGTTATTGGAGTCTAGTAGACATAAGATAATGTGGATAAGCTGAAGCTAGTGCAGCAGGGAGTTGTTGAAGTAGTGTTATTATCCTTACAAGATAGTAAACCTTGAGGAAAGTAGGTTTTGGTAGATACACCTAATGGAGTAATGTTAGTTATGAAGGGTAAAGGAATTAAATAATGGGAATGAGAAGCAACTACTAAATGAATTAGAGGATGATCATTTAAGTGGAATTAGATTTATAAGAAACACTTTAGAAGGAGAAGGTGATGGTAATAATGTTCTGGTGAAGCAAAGCTTCTCATGTGAGCACATAGTGAAGGATATGAAGAAGTAGAATATCTAGGTAAGGAATTCCTTAAATAGGAGTACAAACTTATGAATAATGGAATATAGGAATTCTTGGTAAACACCCAATTTTAAATCTTTAACCACACTTATTATCCATCTTATCTAATTGATTTAACATCCTATTTCCATAATGCTTTATAGGGATATTTTCCTATAACAAATCCCTAAAATATGTTTTGTCACTTTCTAAACATTGAACCATACAGCCTAGGAACTTGAATTATTAAACCTTACTTTCAAGCCATCTTAAAAGAATAATTCCATTACTTGACCTTAAATAATGGTATCAATTCTAATCATGAGCATAAAGTCAATAAGTCCTAAACCTAAAATGGTATCCATAAATCTAAGATCTCATATATAATTAAAGTCTTATAAAATAGATAATAAATAATGATAATCTTAAAATCCTAAATTCTATGCAAGGTAAAACTCACCAAATATCTTAATATCATTTAAGTCTATAGGGATAGCACTAGTCACTTTAGTTCTCAAGAATTAGATGTGACTTATGATGAGATGGATCATTATGTAAAAATTTCTTTAATGATAAGTTGATAACAAACAAATCTCATGAATTAATGGTAATGCATCCTCTAATAAATCATGGTTTACTATGGAAAGAAAATTAATAATAATGCCGTTGCAAAATATTAAAAGGATATATATAGAAAATAAAGAAGTATAACATTATATAATACCAAGCTCACAAAATGACTTTAAATATCATTCATTATTGCTGCAACTATTTAACAAATAAATTCTATAAAGGAAATTTCCAACAAATGTGTAATGTAAAAATTGGAAAACAAAACAGAAAAGAGAAAAGGATAATAGTAAGAAAAAACTGCAACCAGGCCGCAACCCATCTCTCCTCTCCACTATGTACCGCCCACGTGCAGGCCGCTTCGGCCCATTAGCAAGCCCAGCTTGTCCCCATAGTGACTAACGTGTGGGGCGCCGTCAGGGACCGCAGGTTGAGACATGAAGTTTTCCAGGGGGTTTTCCGAAAAGAACACGTCATTCTCTTCCTCGCCTACTGGAAGCAACTCGCTGGCTAGAGCTCCAACGTTGATCGTCCGTCGCGCTGCGATGCGTGCTGCCACTTCTGGAGGAGGGGATAAGAACGCCACTGCGATATATGCTCGTCCTCATCCTCTCATTCGCTCGCTCGCACTTCCTCTTCTCCTCTCGTTCCTACAAAGAGCTGAAACCCTAGCCGGCCAGAGTAGACCACCGTCGTCGGTAGAGGTTGTTCTGGAGGCCATGGGGTAGTCGAGGAGAAGAGCCTCGTCGTCCTTGTCGTTTGAGTGGTAGCAGTGAAGCAAGGGGCGCTCGGAATCGTGCTGATTTCGCTGTTCCCTTTCGTCGGTGATCGTCGGAGTTCATGAAAATCAAGCTGTATCAGAGCACCATCGTCATCGTCAACCACCTCAACAGCATCAGGGTGAGCTCCTGGATCTTCCAAGATTTCCAATCGCTTTATCTCACAAGAATCGCCGCGACGCGCAAGCACCGTCGGCCGCCACAGTAGGAGATCGCCGGAGTAGCTCCGGTGACCAAAAGTGGGCAGCGCCACCACTATTAGGCTCGTCTCGACCTCCTCTTTCCAACAAAACCCACCATAGCCTCGCGTGAGCACCCTAGCGAAAGATCGAACTTCGTTCTGAGAAATTGCTCTCTGATGACGTCACCGTGAGGTCATGCTCACGTCATCCCTCGCCACATCGACATGTTGACCGGGTTCAGTGTTGACTAGTCTTCTGCTTAGGTGACATATAACGTGGAACTGACTCCACTGGTTAGTGACCGAGTGTAACTCTAGCTATGGTATAAAAAGTAATTTCTGTTTAGAAACAAATAAAATGTTATAAGTCTAAATTCAAATATTCCAGAAATTAAATAAAATCATTAAATCTTATTAAATCAGTAACTTTTATTTTATAATTTAGAAAATATGTGTCATATATGAAAATGTTTAGAAAAATAATATCTATAACTCAAAACTATTATCAAACATTATTATGTTAGTTATTTAAATCATTATTATTTAATAAAGGTTTTATAAGTAATAATACTTTGATAATTCATATTTTAATATTGGCAAATGATAAAAATATAAATAATATACCAAAATTCTTAGAAAAATAAGAACTATAACTTAATACTATAATCATGTAATATTATTTCACCCAATTAAATAATTATCATTTATTAAGTGTTTATAAAGTAGTAAATCTTATAAAAATCATATCTTATTATTTATAAATCACAAAAATAAAGTAATATACCAAAACACAAAAAACAATACCTACATGTTAAATATTTAACATTCCACTTTTGAAGTAAAGAAAAACTTAATACCCTAATAACTTGAATTTAAATCTAATTCCCTTAGTTAATAATTCATATAAGGTTAAATAAAATTTGCTGATATTTCTAAAATTAACCAAACAAAGTATGATAAATAGTATTAGTCTTAAATATTGATAATAATAAGTCAAAATGGTTAAACACATCTTAAATATAATTTTATTGAATTATCATTCAACCATAAGTGTAGATTATTTTCTAAAAAGATCATTATCCAATATAAAATCTTCAAGAGTAATTTGTGACTAAATAAAGCCTTTTTCCTTACTCCAACCACAAGTTTATACACATCCCAAAACACTATAATGAATCCATAAGTAGTTAAGTAATATTATTTCCTTGTTTACAAACTATAACCACTCATTTATAAAAAGATAAATTATTATGTCTCCTCTCTCGCCTGGCTCGCTGTCGGCTGCAGCTGATTCTTCGGGATCTTTGTGGCCACAGTTGCTGGGGGAATGGCCCAGAAGATGAAAAAAAAATTTATGAAAATATTGAAGTACCGCCTTCTTCTCCAGAGCCTGAACCTGCTGTAGTTCAGACTATTGGAGTCAGCACACGTCTTCAGAAAGGTATACGACATTCAAAGAAATATATTGATGGTACTATTAGATATGGCATGTTTTGTTCTACAGGAGAACCAAGTACACTTGTAGAAGCTCTAAATGATTATAAGTGGCATCAAGCAATGCAAGAAGATTATGAACCATTGATTGAAAATAAGACATGGCATCTTGTTCCTCCTAGCAGTAATAAAAATTTAATTGACTGCAAGTGGGTTTATCGTGTGAAGAAGAAAGCATATGGCTCCATTGACAGGTATAAGGCAAGACTTGTTGCAAAAGGGTTTAAACAAAGATATGGCATTGATATGAAGATACTTTCAGCCCTGTTGTTAAAATTGCTACTATCAGAATTGTCTTGTCTATTTCTGTCTCTCGTGGATGGAGTTTACGGCAGCTAGATGTCAAGAACGCATTTTTATATGGTGTTCTGGAAGAGTAGGTATATATGAAACAACCTCCAGGTTTTTAAAATCCTCACGCTCCGCATTATATTTGCAAACTTGACAAGGCTCTGTATGGATTGAAACAAGCACCTCGAGCATGGTACTACAGGCTAAGTTCTAAGTTGAGTGATCTTGGTTTTACTCCCTCCAAGGCTGATACATCATTATTCCTTTATGACAGAGCAGGTGTTACTATTTATGTGTTAATATATGTTAATGAAATTATAGTAACAAGCTCCTCTGATGATGCAATTAACATTCTTCTTAAAGATGTCAATACAAATTTTTCCATTAAAGATCTTGGTGATCTCCATTATTTTCTTGGTATTGAGGTTAAGAAGGTGAAAGATGGACTGATTTTAACCCAGGAAAGTATGCCACAGACTTGATTGCAAACGTTGGTATGCATGGTTGCAAGGCTGCACCTACACCCTTGTCCTCCACAGAACAGCTATCTCTTACTGATGGTACTCCTCTGGGTCCTGATGATAGTACTCAGTATCGCAGCATTGTTGGAGGGTTACAGTATTTGCATTAACACGTCCAGATTTGTCATACTTTGTGAATAAAGTTTGTCAGTTTCTCCATGTTCCTACCACAGAACATTGGTCAGCTGTAAAATGTATTCTCAGATACATACATGATACTTCTAAGATTGGAATTACATTTGTTAGATCTTTATCTATTTTTTTAGTGCCTTTTCTAATGCAGACTAGGCAGGATCTATTGATGATAGAAGATCTCCTGGAGGATTTGCTATATTTGTTGGATCAAACTTGGTCTCTTGGTGCTAGAAAACAAGCTACAGTATCCAGGTCCAGTACTGAGGCTGAATATAAAGCCTTGGCAAATGCTACAGCTAAATTAATTTGGGTTGAAGCTCTTCTTGGTGAACTTGGTGTGAAGCTGAAAGAAAAGTCATGTCTTTGGTGTGACAATTTGGGTGGTACCTATATGTCTGCAAATCCAGTATTTCATGCTCGTACTAAACATATTGAGATAGACTTTCACTTTGTTAGAGAGAGAGTTGCTAACAACCTTCTGGACATCAGGTTTATCTCTAGTAAAGATCAAGTTGCATATGGCTTTACAAAGGCACTTCCTGTAAAACAGTTAGATGAATTTAAGCGTAATCTAAATCTTTCAAAAGGTTCAGATTAAGAGGGAGTGTTAGTTATAATAGGCTTTTCGGTTTTAGTATTTATTGTTTCCTGTTATGTACGGTACATGAGTCCACCTCTTGTAAGACTCGGCTTCGGCCTCATATATATTAACACGAAACCAGCGTGGACTCTAGCGCTGTTCCGATCTCTAGTCATTGTATTTGACGGTCTCTTCGGATAAACCACTAGCTAGGATATCGAGTTAAGAGACACCCCATTATGAAAAGCATTATATACAACCCTTGCGCGGGCACGACTCACTCTTCAACCGTGCTACACCCCCACAGTCCTGGCCATGTCCATGGCATCCTCGCTGGATATCTCCATCAGAAGCACACTAGCGTCCTCTTCTTTGCCTTCAGCAAGGTTTGCCTCCTCGCATTTGCTCTGATCACCGCACTCGCACTTAGCCTTGCAGCATTCACACGGCTAGTGACCCTCGATGTCACAGTAGATGCATTTTCCATTGTGGCGCGACGACTTGCCATTACCACCGTCATTCTTGCCACCATCGCCAGCCATTGCCTGACGAGCGGCCTTGCGGCTTCTTGTTCTTGTCGTTGTTCTTGCCACCGCCCCATCTGACGTCCCTCCCCTACACTCGCGGCTCTTCTGAGGGGAGTGCTACTCCTCTTCAGTGAGGAGCAGCTTTCCCCTAGCGTCGTGCTCCGGCTCGCCACGTCCTTCCGACGGAGCAAGGCTTCCAAAGAGCTCTTCGGTCGATAGAGTGTTCAAATCGAGGAGTGTATCAATGGAGCAAACCATCTGGGAATACCTGGACAAAGCAATGGGCAATAGCTTCTTCACATCATCGAGCTCTGACTTGTTGTTCCCCATGGATTAAGGCTCGGCAAAGAGACTTGACATGTGCCGCTTTGGCTCGACAGATTGCCAAACACATTGCGGAGCTTCTGCCAGCGTGGCTTGCGAACATGGTCCATGCCGATGCACATCATCTTGATGGTGTTTAGGCGGCCTTGGCGTTGTCCTTGGGGGCGAGCGACGGCACCATTTCTGGCGAAACTGGCCTCAGGATCTCTCCCAAGGCATGTCGCTCCTGTCGCTCCGACGCCATGTCTAACTCAACGGCCTCCTAGAGAACATAGCCCTGGAGATCCACCCGCATCAGGATGACCCAATCATTGTAGTTCGTCATGGTCACTTGGCCAGCGGAGGGTAGGTGATGGCTCCACCGCCACTGCTTCTGCCCTCACACACGATCTCCCAAACCATGAACTCCCTGCCCGAGCACCTCCTTGCCCTACTCCGCCCATGGCTTGGGGAGCGCACGCGCATCAGGGTGCCCGGGGTGACTTGGAGGCGGACACAGATTTGGAGCCGGAGGCCGGTGCTTTCGGTGGTGGAGTCCCAACCATCTCGATCGGGCAATGATAGCACTTGTTGCCAGAGACTGACCAAACTGAAACACTACATGACGCGCACGCTACGCCGAGGGAAAAAAGCCGTTGGCGTAGGCCAAAATACCCTCGGCGTATGGTACGCCGATAGCGGCCTTCGGCCGGTTGCAAAAACATTTTTCTAAAAAATATATTATTTTTTCTTAATTTTTTTAATCTTTAAATTGTTTGACTCATTAATCTCTCACTTTGAACATTTCTAACACTAATTACACGTAATATTTGATTAAATTGTAGTCTTGGTCAAACTTCCCGGCCGGTAACCCATCCTAATAATACTCTAGCTCCAGCACGCTTAACTTTCTCGTTCCTTCAGAATCTGTTTCCGCAATGTAATTCATACATTGTTATCAATACTATGATATCAATCCTATTAACTCTTATATCATCATGTTACATGTTTGTATTTTTTTAAATTACAAACAATTATTTAAGTAAACATTAATGAATAAGTAAAAATATTATTGAATTCAAATAAGAATATAATAATTTTACTTTTTTGTATTTTTCTATTTAATATGGAATAATTAATATCTTTAAATCCGTAAATCGGAATTTGACAAATAATATGTCTAAATTGATCAGAAAAATGAGACGAATCCAAATATGATATCCATATCAACTAATCACAAACCCTCCGTTCTTGAATTAGCTATTGGTGGGTGCTTCAGAAAATCCCTTTTTTGCGCTCGGAAAATGAAAAATGGCTTTTTGGTGCGATGAAAAGGAAAAACTTGCATCGGATATATGATAAAATAGCATATTGTGAACCTAAAAATGATTTTTGTAAAAAAATGAGCATCGGATCATGCACGTGTAGTTCATATCCGACCCACTTCCTACCGATTCGGTAGGAATTTATCTTTTTTACCAGAGGTGGACGAAAAAGTTTCGGATCCACCCGTTGGGACATTGTTCATATAAGGTGGTCTAGTATTTTTCAAAAATATGGTGGTAGCATTTTGAATTAGCCATTTGGTGGTTGCTTCACAAAACCGTCCGTTTTTTGTGCTCGAAAAATGAAAAATGGCCTTTTGGTAAGACGAAAAGGAAAACTTGCTCCTACAACATTGTTCGCCATCCAATGATACACATGAATATGGACAACTTATCACAAACTATGCCTTGATTCTAGTCATAACGTTGGTCATTTGACCCGAAAGCCAACAAACCTCGAATGAGATAGGTCATTTTGTGAAGGTTTTTTGAGACATAATCAATATACTAAGTTTGATATTTTCCTTATAACTATGTCACATAATATGACACCACGCGTACGTTTCGCATTGTTTCGATTGTTTTTGAATTTTTTATGCCCGTTTTAAACTATCGTCAAACTTTGTCGAACGACGGGCTTGAATATTCTTAGCTCGGGGCCGAGCCTCGCTAAACTTGCATTAGATCTTTGATAAAATAGCATATTGTGAACCTAAAAATGATTTTTGTAAAAGAACATGAGCATCGGATCATGTACCTGTAGTTCATATCTGACCCACTTCCTACCGATTCGGCACGAATTTATCTTTTTTATCAGAGGTGGACGGAAAGGTTTCAGATCCCCCTATCGGGACATTGTCCATATAAGGTGGTCTAGTATTTTTGTAAAATGTGGTGGTATAATTTTGAATTATCCTTTTGGTGGTTGCTTCACAAAACCATCAGTTTTCTGTGCTCGGAAAATAAAAAATGGCTTTTTGGTACGACGAAAAGGAAAACTTCCTCCTACAAAATTGTTCGCCATCCCATGATACACATGTATGCACAATATGGTCACATTATCACAAACTATGCCTTGATTTTAGCCATAACATTGGTCATTTGACCCAAAAGGCAAAAAACCTCGAATGAGATAGGTCATTTTGTGAAGGTTTTTTTAAGACATAATCAATATACCAAGTTTGATACTTTTCTTTATAACTATGTCACATAATATGACACCACGCGAAGGTTTCGCATTGTTTCGATCGTTTTTAAATTTTTTATGCCTGTTTTAAACTATCGTCAAACTTTGTCGAACGACGGGCATGAAGATTCTTAGCTCGGGGCCGAGCCTCGCTAAACTTGCATTGAATCTTTGATAAAATAGCATATTGTGAACCTAAAAATGATTTTTATAAAAAAACATGAGCATTGTATCATGTACCTGTAGTTCATATCTGACCCACTTCCTACCGATTCGGCAGGAATTTGTCTTTTTTACCAGAGGTGGACGGAAAGGTTTCGGATCACCCTGTTGGTACATTGTCTATATAAGGTGGTCTAGTATTTTTGTAAAATGCGGTGGTAGCATTTTGAATTAGCCATTTGGTGGTTACTTCACAAAACCGTCCATTTTTTGTGCTCGGAAAATGGGAAATAGTTTTTTGGTGCGATGAAAAGAAAAACTTCCTCCTGTAATATTGTTCGCCATCCCATGATGCACGTGTATGCATAATATGGGCACATTATCACAAACTATGCCTTGATTCTAGCCATAACATTGGTCATTTGACCCGAAAGCCAAAAAACCTCGAATGAGATAGGTCATTTTGTGAAGGTTTTTTGAGACATAATCAATATACCAAGTTTGATATTTTTCCTTCTAACTATGTCACATAATATAACACCACGCGAAGATTTCACATTGTTTCGATCGTTTTTGAATTTTTGTGCCCGCTTTAAACTATCGTCAAACTTTGTCGAACGACGGGCATAAAGATTCTTAGCTCAGGGCCGAGGCTCGCTAAACTTGCATTGGATCTTTGATAAAATAGCATATTGTGAACCTAAAAATGATTATTGTAAAAAAAATGAGCATCGGATGATGTACCTGTAGTTCATATTTGACCCACTTCCTACCGATTCGGCAGGAATTTATCTTTTTTACCAGAGGTGGACAGAAAGGTTTCGGATCCCCCTGTTGGGACATTGTCCATATAAGGTGGTCTAATATTTTTGTAAAATGTGGTGGTAGCATTTTGAATTAGCCATTTGGTGGTTGCTTCACAAAACCGTCTGTTTTTTGTGCTCGGAAAATGGAAAATGGCTTTTTGGTGCGACAAAAAGGAAAACTTCCTCTTGCAACATTGTTCGTGATTCCATGATGCACATGTATGCATAATATGAACACATTATCACAAACTATGCCTTGATTCTAGCCATAATATTGGTCATTTTACCCGAAAGCCAAGAAACCTTGAATGAGATTGGTCATTTTGTGAAGGTTTTTATGAGACATAATCAATATACCAAGTTTGATATTTTTCCTTCTAACTATGTCACATAATATAACACCACGCGAAGGTTTCACATTGTTTCGATCATTTTTGAATTTTTTATGTCCGTTTTAAACTATATATAATGTTTTATGTTTCACTTAATTTTATTTACAAATGTGTAATATTTGAGTGTAGATAGGTAGATCTTATTTTTCTGCAAATTTTGATATATTATTTGTATTTTTCCGAATTAGAATGATTTAGTTACGATTTTTCAAAGTTTAATGAGGTAAAATAAAAATAGCTACGCCGAGGGTAGCCGTCGGTATATGCTACGCCGAGGGCAGCCGTCGGCATAGCATAGGATATGCCGAGGGCAATTCTACGCCGACGGCTGCTTGGCGGGGCTGGCCTGGATGTTGGCTACGCCGACGACCCCGACGTTTGGCCGTCGGTGTAGCAACCGGTCATCGGCGTAGCTTTCTATTCCTGTAGTGAAAGTGTAAAGTGACCTGGACAAAGACACAGTATTTTGCGTGGATTCTACTTCTCCACTTTTCTCTACAAACTGACGGCCCATCACACTGCCCGTTGGTGTCCCATTACCTCTACAAACTCGCAAGTTTATCATGTTCCATCCCACAAGTCTGATACATGGTGATCTAGACTAAGTCTAAGTCTAAAACGGTGACATCCAAACTGATGGTCATGTTGTTACAATTGCGACAAGAAGATAATGAAGAACGAAAACCAAAAACACAGCAAGGGGACACAGATTTAACGTGAAAAAACCTCTCCAACAAAGAGAGGAAAAAACCACGGGCGCCAGCCAGCGAAACTTCACTATATCGAGGAGTGTTTACAAACGCCGGGATTTCACAGATACAACTCATCCCAACCGGCGGCTTACAAGGGGTTTATATATCGGTGGAAACCTAGGTCTTCGACGATCCATACCGGCGGCTTACACTCGGCCCAAGCCTCCCGGCGACGGGCCTCGCTCCACTCGTCAGAAGTTGGCCTATACTTTGTAGAATTTGGATCAACATATAACACATGTCGTGTACACGCAAACGCTCATGCAAATTTAGTCAGAGAACATAAAGTAAACTAAAATGGTGACATGCTTAACTGAAAGCTAACAACTGTCGTGTGATCAAAGAAGCATCTATGCTTTGCATACATTTCTCTCTCAAAACTCTCTTTTAGCCCGTGGCTGCAATCGATCTCATCGTTGTGGCAAGTGATGTTCACATAAACCTTTCAGGATGAGAAGCTCATCATGCTTGCTTTCTTATATGTAGAAAATTTGAAATAAAATGATCAGACTGTTATCCAATTGATAAGTAGTAAAATAAAAATCAAAGTATTATCTCAAATTATTTCCACTAAAGCTTAAACATAATTCTTAATCTTTATAAATACGGAAGAAAGGAATAAAGAAAAATGCCCACAGTTCTTCCATCATATAGTAAAACACAGTAAAATGGCCATAGTTCATCCATTATATAGTAACACACCATCTGAATCAAATACAAATGCCACTTAAGAGCTTCAGACCACACTTCATAATTAAACGTATTCACACCAACACAGACATTACATAGCTTATTTCAACTCAAGTTGAAGACATATATAACATAACATAGAACAGCTGACACTCCAATAATATATAGTTTTGGAGCAAGAAAAAATAACCCTGCTTTCACAAGAAAGAAACTGGTTGGTCAACAATAGCCAGGGATACTAGCCTTTTATTTGGATTGGAAACTCTACATGCAGAAACACACAATCACTCACTATGAACTGGTATGGGTGGCATGCATGTATAGAGGGGGGGATGGACATTGTGGATCTATGACACAAGCGTGGAGGCAATGGATGGCCATATACATTGTGGATGTATATATATTTTTTTAATTGAATATGTATGTATGTATGGTGAATGGTATACGATGGGTGGAATGAACGTACTAACCGAGGGATACACCTGATGTGTTGATGTTCCTGGGTTGATTCATCTGAGATAGCTAGTCACCTCAACACGCTTGTCGAAGGAGGCGAACGCTGGGGGAAGCTTGGGCTCATAGCTCTTGCAGTGCGAGGGTGAGTCCCACTGGAGCTTGTTACACCAGCTCCTCTCCCCGCTCACCTTAACCATCTTCAGCTGATCTTGTAGGCGTGGGAGGCTCCAACACCCCCGGATGTGGAGCTCCTTCCACATTGGTGCCACTATGGTGGTGTTGTTGTAGTCGAAGTGCTGGAGTAGTGGAAGCTCTTGGAGACGTATCCTTTGGAGGCATGGGAGCTGATAACTAATAATATCTTTGGAATCTTCAGAGTTGAAAATTGTCTTGAGGTTGTAGCAGAACATGATGTCAATTGTCTTGAGGCATGGCAGTTTTGTTCCAAGTGGTACCATGTGCTCCAGTCTTGGGCAGTACTCCAAGTGCATGCGCTCAAGTGAGCTAAAGGCAGAAGTAGATAATCTTGTACAGAACATAACTAGCCTTTTGAGGTTGCAAGCATGTACATTTCGTAGATTTTTTATGTCTTCGGCATAAACTGAGAAAACTATTTCCATTTTATGGCACTCATGAAGCTCACATTCTTCCAGATCGCTGCTGTCACCGGGATTATAGTGCATTGAGTAAAGATGTAATATAGAATTATCACATGTCACTAGTATTGATCTGGTGACGTTTAGAAGATAGTCCAAACCATCGGGTGTCTGTTGCATCCCAAAGATCTCAAGATGTCTATCAGTTTGTCGAAGGAGCTGTCAACGGTGAAGTAACTGAGTTCACCTCTGCATTACAACTGCTATATACATCCAAATAAGTTGATTTCTTTTGCACCATCTCTTGCAACTTGTTATGTAGCATCAGTTCTACATCTTGTGGCTTCCTGCAATTTGTAATGCATGGCGCAATTTGAACATAGAAATGTTGGAAAAACATTCTATTCCTTATAAAATCCACAACAGTCTGATCAAAGCTATAGAAGAACCTGAAATCATTAACCCACACTTGGGTAACTTGATCAAACTGATTGTTTTTTCTATCTGCACATTGATCCAAGCAAAATACATCAGGGAGTCGTTTTAGCTTATGCCAAGGAAATCTCCTCAAGGAAGGAACACCGACCATGACCAATTGGCTAAGGCGGGGAAGATTAGGGATGTCAGCAGAGAGCTCCTTGATAGCTGTAGCAGATAAATCAAGCTCCTCCAACAAACCAAGATTCTTGAGCTCAACAGACTCGAGGTTTCTACATCCGCGCAAGGACAAGCGCCTTATATAAGGTGCATGAATCAACATGAAAGATACTAGTGTAGGATGTTTCTCCAATCTTATTTCTTCCACCATAATCGACTCATATCCTTTAATATGTAAATCGATCAATCCATGGGCCCTCGAGATCGACTCTGCGAATGAAATCAGTTTCTTATTGTTGATGAGCTTGAGCGACTGAAGCTTCTGCATTTCTTCAAATATATTTTGGGGTAAGTATATTATTTGAGTCCCTGTGACCTCAAGGTTTGTTAGGCTAGACAGTTCAGCAACGGAATGAGGTAGGTCCGTAAGTCTGGAGCAATTGACAAGAATAAGCTCTTCAAGATTTGACATGTCCTGGAAAAAATTGGAAGGAAAAGTAGTTATTTCTGAATGGGACATGTCAAGGTGTAGCAAATTGCCTTTTTGGTTGGCCACGTCTTGCGTCAGATGAGATAAAGGAACTCCATTCATATCAAGGATTTCAAGGTGGCATAAAGTGGACACAGGTGAATATGAACTAATGTTCATTGTTGAGTCTGTGGTCCTAGTTTTGGTGGAACTGAAAAGAGTTCTGAGATGACGACAGCCTCTTAGTGAAAGCAACCGAAGGTTCAGAAGATAACCGATTGAAGAAGGAAGTGATTCTAGTGGAGTATAGGAGAGATCAAGAGCACGAAGGAAACATAGTTTTTCCAACAAATTGTCAATCTTGGAAAGTACGAGTGAATGTTGTGAACAACCTCTTAGGATAAGTGCTGTCGGTCCGTTGTTGGTTTCCTGCTCTGAGGTCAACCACTGTCGACTTACATGCCATCCACAGTCACCGGCAAAGGAAATCCAATTCTTCTTGTTTTCAAAGAGTTCTTGTACTGTGGTGCCTTCTGCAATGAGGTCATGGTATGCAAGAAATTGTGCTGCAGTAGCGGTGGCTTCATCAGAATCATTAGCGGGCAAGAAGGGTAGCTGCAACAAAGAGTATTTCTGAAATGCCTCAAGGATGACCCTCCCAACTCGGTGCACATAGGAACACTTGCTGCTGCAGGTGCCAGTTTCTTCATTGCTCGTACGAGCTAGGATGCCTTGAGCAGCCCACTGGTAGATGAGCTCATCCGGTGTAACAAGCACTCCATTTGAATGTCTGGAAAACACCGCCATGGCATAGTGGAAGCAATCGATGACTATGTGATGCCATTGGTCTTCATTTCCTTGACAAATAACTTTGACCATGTGCTCGGCCGACAGACGGAGTGCAAAGAGGACAAGGATCACGACATGTTCTTCATACCGAACATTAAAAATCCTGTCATTTTCGGACTTGCTCTCGTTGTAGGCTTCATGAGAAGTGGTCGAGATGAACCACTGAGAATTTGCCCACCTTGGCGGAGGTAGCCCCACATCCAGTGTAAAACTGCCTGTCTCAATTGGCCACTGGAGGTTCTCGACCACTAACAAGTACTGCTCGGTTGATAACTTCTTGATGATCTGGGGAACTATTTTAAACCGAACGTGATCCTCCAACACTCCAGAAGTAGCACCTTGATTGCACCCATAGGTGTAGTACTCAAACTCTTCCGTGCTTTGCTTCAACATATTGTGCTGTTTGTCGAGCAGCCCGAGCTCTTTCGCCACAGCCACGGCCAGCTGATACTTGATGCTCGTTGTGCCACTTCCTATGGCTTCATCTGCGGTGGAAGAGGGTTTCAAATCTACTTTTATCATGTGCTTAAAGAGAAAAACATTTTCATCATATCCCTTCATAGAGAGTCTTGATAAGGCCCGTGTGAATGAAGCCTTGGGCCCCACACCAATATTCCAACACACACATCCAGGGGACACCGCTCTAAGGGGCAAGTGAAAATATTGTGATGTTTGACGATATCCATTAAACCTGGAAAGATAAGGAAACATATTATGTCCGGTTAGGCCGCGAGGAAAGAAGCTTAAACAATAGAATCAAATCCGGAGGATCTATTTATCTATATATTTATACCTAAGATAATAATAAAGGAATGGCCATTTCTCATCGTTCCTACATTTTTTTGGACGGTTTTATCCCTATCAGTTCGATGCATTATACCATTTGCCACGCCGAAGTGATAGTCCAAACCAGCTTACGTACGTGAGCATCATGTCGTTGCCCCGCTCGCTGCTGCTTTCGGTCGGAGAGATGCATCATCCATGAACAACCGCCAGGCCTTTCCTTCTTCCCGCAAGGGCGTCACATCCCCTACTCAAATACATGCGCGCAACTCGCCTCCATCAGGCGTCTTGTGCCCAAGTGCCACTACGTCCTCCACTTGGATATCGCGGCCACCCCGGCCGCTGCATGCCGGCATGGCACCGCTCGACCTCCCTGCTTCAAGGCCGTCTCCTGTCCGACCTGCTCAGTCCCCACCTTCACTTGGACTTCCGCCGTTGTCGGTCGTGCTTCCGCAGAAAAGAAGACGCCCATGGCGTGGAAGATACTAGAGCGGAGGCATGGAGTCGGGCGGCATCCATTTCCTCCGCATATTCAAGTTTGAGATAAGGTGACGGGGATGTTCAAGGAGAGACGGGTTTCAGAATTCAGTACTTGGGCACTTGGGCACAAGTCCCGCTATAGAGAATGGTTCTTCAAAGCAATGACACTAACACCATCAGAACAACACCAGTAGTCCAACCACTCCAATAGCAACGCCTTTAAAAAGGAAACAGTGCACAAACGTCGTCGTCGCCCGATCAAACATCATGGGTTTTCACTATCGAGAAAGTCCTCACTCGCAAAACAATGTCTTCAACAAGGCCAACCCGGTCTAGCTCAGAAAATTGGCGCTGATAAGTGGGTCCCACTAGTCAGAAACGGTGTCAAATCGCTGACAATTGAGTTTTAGTGCGAATTGGAAAAAATTTGCAGGAAAGTTGGTCACATTTTGCGATTTTTTCAAAAAGTAGTGGTTATTCGAACATTTCGTAGATATGCAGTGGTTTTATGCTAATAACTCTACTAAAAGCAACACAAGGAACTGTTTGTAGGCGCCACGTTAATCCACATAAGATATATCCGTTGATCTAATTTATAATGGCTGAGATTCAAAGGCCCAACTAAAGTTATGTAACTATTGTCACGTCCAACCAACATGGACGTGCCCAAAAGTTACAACCGTACGTGTATATAGATGCATATGTACAACACATGGAAGTTTTTTTTTCCACGTCAACTGAACTGTTTTGGCTATTAGATGTGAAATCAGAAATACACACCTAAGATTTTATTAGTACTAAAAAAAACTCCAAGCTCAACAGATGGAAGTTGTTGTTTTTTTTTTCCATGTTTTGGCTATTAGATGTGAAATCAGAAATATACAGCTAAGATTTTATTAAAAAAAGTCCAAGCTGCACAGATTTTGCCAGAGATTGTAGTATCAAAAAGAGAAAAGTCTTGATTTTGCCAGAGATTGTAGTATCATGTGGGAAGTCGATCTGCCATATATATTCTCGTCCAGGGGTTGTATCTGAGCAGTAGTGGGCATGCGTATCGTAAGTGCAATCCACAAATATGTTATAGGGAAGCCAAGAGAATTAGCATGGCGGATCTCTGGGCAAAATTAACTTGCAGGACTGGAGGTTCTTCCGAACAGCTACAGAATTTCATTCACCTCCACGACTGTTAGGAATAAGAACTCCGTCTCTCCGGTCTCTCCGGCACCGGCACGGCGTCGCGCATACGAGTGGTAAACGAACTTCGATTCGGTTCAGCTGAATCCCAGTATATATGCATGTATCTAGGTCCTTGTACTTGACACCATGAGTTGAATAAAAGAACACCAGGTGCGACAAGCGCGTAATCCACGCAGCGACGGTCATGGGGTGCCAGGTGGCGATGTTCCCCATCAGGTACCTAGGGATCCCCCTGTCGCTGCGACGGGTGTCCGCGGCTGCCCTCCAACCCCTGGTGGATAGCATCGCGAATAGATTTCCTACCTGGAAGGCTGGGATGATGGCGAAAGCCGGGCGCCTTGCGCTGATTAAGTCGGTGCTCATGGCGATCCCGCTCCACCAGGTCATAGTGCTGGGGCTCAACAAGCGGACGCTCAAGCAGATCCAGTGGATAGCGAGAAGCTTCCTATGGGCTGGGAGGGCAAATGCGAATGGCGGCCACTGCCACGTGAACTGGGACAGGGTGAGCAGGCCGAAATGCTTTGGAGGCTTGGGGCATGGCGATCAGTCCGAGGATTCGCTGGATCTGGAGGAGGCGCACACCCGCTGCACCTGGCGCGGTTTGGACATGCACTTCTCCAAGACGGAAAACCAAGTGTTCGATGCCTCTACCAGGATGCAGGTGGGTGATGGAGCCACGACTCTATTCTGGATGGACAGATGGCTTGAGGGGAAGACCATCGGTGATTTGGCGCCCGGGCTACTCGCGCTGGTCCCCAAGCACGCTAGGGAGCGCCGCACTGTTCGGGAGGCTCTGGTAGGGCGCCACTGGATTGCCGACATACAGGGCGCGCTCAGCCCGTTTGCCCTGTGGCAATACGTCCAACTCTGGACCCAGCTACGATATTACGCGCTGGTGGACGAACCAGACTCGTTGCTGTGGAGATGGACCAGCGATGCCCAGTACTCGGCCAAATCTTGCTACGAGTTTCTCTTCCAGGGATCCATCGCCTCACGTTCCTTGAAGCTGAACTGGCAAGCCTAGGCGCCCCCGCGGGTGAAGTTCTTCATCTGGTTGGCATGCCAGGACCGCTGTTGGACAGCTGAGCGGCTAGCGAGACGGGGCCTCGCCCACCCCCCGCGCTGTCCCCTGTGTGACCAATCGGCTGAAACCATGACCCATCTCCTCGTCGGATGTCCCTTCTCCAAGGCGACCTGGCATGAGGTGCTCTCATGGACCCGATCCACGGCCCTCCCCCCGGATGGGGAAGACGACTTCATGGACCGGTGGCTGCAGGTGTCAAGATCTACCTCCCGTGCTCTTCGCAAGGGCACTTCCTCACTCATCATGCTGACGGCGTGGTGGATTTGGAAGCTGAGAAATGCGGTAGTGTTCGACAATGCGGCACCTAACCTGGGTGGTCTTCTGAATACAATTCGGTCTGAGGCTAGGGCTTGGGTGGCTGCTGGGGCAGATGGCCTGCGAGCCTTGATCCCCACGGCCCCGTAGATCTAGTGGGTAGAGTTGTATGGGGTGCTGGCTCTTAGTGAGCCTTTGTATATGTTGTATAATACTCTCTCTTTTTCTATCAATGAATCGGAACGCAAGGCTTTTGCGTTTTCGCAAAAAAAAAGGTTGCCCCTAGTGTCACGCCCCAATAGGATTTTCCAAAATAAAACTTTGAATTGAAGGAAAGAACCGAATTTCATTCAAACTTTTAGAAAATTTTACAAGATTTGAAAGAATTTTGATTAAAAGCTAACTAAATCTTAGATCTAGTCACACAAGCTCATCACCGCCATCATCATCGGAGACGTTGATGATGCCGCTTCCATGGCGACCACCACCAAGTGCTCCTACATGGATTCCAACACAAGGTCGACAGACACGCCAGGACGCACGTTGAGCCCGCTCATCCTCATGGCCAACGGGTTGGCGAGCGTGATGGAAACCAAAGTTCTCCCACATACGTCGGCTCCTCCTTCACCTTCTTTGGTGTCGGTGCTAGCACCTTCTTCTTGGGATGGTGGAAGGATAGCATTGCCTAAGGTGACGACGGTGGCACCTTCGTCTTTGGCTTGTGAAAGACTATACTGCCTGGTGTGATGCCCGACATGGCAGATTTGTCCTCAGCTTGCGGAAGACAGTGCCACCGCCGTAGTTCCTCGGTGGCATATGTGTGGGCCCTCCTGCACCTTTGGGACGAGGAAGGGCTATGGCGGAGCAGGACGATGAGCATGAGGACGACAAGTCCAGCGAGTCCTTCAGGTGGCGTTGCAAGACAGTGAGTTGAGCCATGATGTTTTCCATGGACGACTCAACAGCAACATGGCTTCATTAGACAACTTACACAAAAGTAATAATAACTTGCCTAGTAATTAGCATCATTACAATAAATAATCTAGAAATTGCCACACGTGTGAGTTCAATGGATGTACTTTCTTGTGGGTTTATGCAAGGAAGATTTCATGGCGTAATGTTTAACGTGGGACTAGATGGTTCTTATGCGATCTCGCGGAGTCCCTTCCTTTGTTTTTTCATTTTTACCCGGACCCTCGTGTTCCTTTGGATGCAGGTTTGTTGATAGACGTTATTATTTATCCCTCTGTCTTGGCCTAGGTAGGGTTATGGATATCACTTGGTTATCTTTAGGTCTCTTAGGCCCATTTGTACTCTTATGCTAACTCACATGTTAGTTTGTTTTTGTTGTGCATTATATGTTTGTCTTGTATCCATTTTTATTCTTGGCTCTTTTTTCTTTAGAATGGGGAGCAAAGCCCCATCGCTGCATCAAGTGTTGCACACAGCCTTTACTTATTATTAGAGCATTACAAAGATCATACAAACTGGAACCGCCAAACTAAAACTCCGAGCAAAACGATAACCATATTGCCACCTCCCCGACAAGATCTAGCAAACACCTAGCTGCCTCATGCACTCCAGGAGCCCACGAAACGGTGCCCATGCACACGCTCCGGCTGTCGCCGCCTCCACTATCTTTCGCCAAACCGTCATCAACATGTATATCGATGTGCAGACTCTCTCCACACCAGCCACCGACACCACCACGGTGCAAAGTAGCACCACCTCCCTGCGCACTATCTCCAAGGCACGTCGCGGTTGTCACCGGTACCCCGGAGCACCATGCCTCCAAGTACCACTAGCAAACACAACTTTAAGTCTCCGGAGGATCTGTCATCGGTATTCTTGGCTCGTTGGAGTCGTTATTGTATAAATACATATTGTGGATTCCGTCGTAAATTATTTTCATGTAACTACTTTTCCACATGCATTGTGTATGTTACGACATGCACTTTGTGCCTGGTGGGCATCCAAGGATGTTTATTATGCAGATTATGGTGAGAACGCTAAAATTGCATTGTGCCGATACGGGGGTGTTACACGCGGCGCCGAGGGAGGGCCTAATAGTGAGACAGCTCCGCCGCGTGCTCGCGCAGGAAGAGGTCCAAGTGGTCGGTGGCAGGGTCCTACCGTGGGTTCTCTGTTCCTCGAGCGTCAGCTCCCAAAAATGACAGTTTATTGTTGCCGCCATATGGCTGATAAGGGCACAGGGTATCAAGATACCATTGACGCCAGGTTCAACCTGCCAAGGCACCACAAGTTCGGCGGTGCCATTAGCGGGGGTTGTAGAAATCCTATGCCTCGTCCGCGGCATGAAGCCTTCTTGGTGGTGGCACGACAAATTTGATGGTGTCGACTTTTTCATTATATGCCATTGGTGGTCAGAGGCGTGTGAGGGGTGCAACCGAAAAGGAGTATAAGAGAAGGAAGGTGTGGAGTGTGGAGAGAGGCCACGAGAGAGAAGGGCTTAAAATATTATATGGCCGTGGTAGGTGATAGGGCCGATGGCGGGCATTAACTTTGGCATGGGGAGCTGCAGCGTTGCCCGTCAGGAAGGCGCGGCAGCAACGTGTCTATGCATGTCTAGCAAACCATCACAACAGTAACCTAAGTTTACCTAAGTCAATGCTCGCATTAAATTAGCTGACCGGCTTATGTGTCAATGACAGGAGTGGCCTGCCTGTCAGAGTCCGATGTGGCGCCATTTGGCGGTTTGTCAAGCACTCCTAGGTCGTTCCCTGTGGGTTGGGGCCAGCGTGGGAGTGTCGGGCATCCTATTGGGCCGTGAGGACACAGTTTCCGCTATTGGGAGGACGGCTATTGGAAGGGACAGAGGGCTAGTGGTGGCAACGTTGAGAGCCTAGGAAGCCCATATGGGACACCATGGTGCCCGGACACCATACATGTATTTCATTCAAATTCTTATGGTGTATGCAAATTTCACATACCTATTATGTACATACCTAAGTTATATATATTCTAGTTACATATGCCCAAGGTATCACATACCTAAAGCGTATGTACCCAAGTTACATATATATTCACGTATGCAGGGTATGTATATCTTAGGTATGTGATACCTTAGGTATATGTAAATTAGGTATGCATATATTAGGTATGTGATACCTAGGTAGGTATATATATATATATATATATATATATATATATATATATATATATATATATATATATATATATATAGCTACACTAGCTTAACATAAGATTTGGAGGAATATTGAGTTGCTCAAGACATAAGTGGAGATGACGATTATATTTTTATCAAGAGATCTGTTGCTACATGCTTGGCGTTAAGCTTAGACAGGTAAAAGAATATACATGTTTGTATGGGACTTGACTTCATTCGGGGTATTTACAGTTAAATCCATGTATGAAGACCTTATAAATGATCATACGGTTTTTCTTCGGCAATAACTTTGGAAGTTAAAAATCCCACTCAAGATCAAGATTTTTATGTGGTTTTTTAATAATAAGATGCTTCTCACAAAGGATAACCTGGTTAAAAGAAATTGGGTAGGGTGTACTAAGTGTTGTTACTGTGGGGCACATGAAACCATAGACCATTTATTTATATATTGTCCTTTTGCTCGCGTTTTGTGGCGCATTACTCATTTTGCTTATGGTCTACCCCCTCCTACTAATATCACCAATATGTTTAGAAATTGGTTGAATGTGTTGATAAATCATCTAAGACTCGAATTCGAATTGGTGTTTCAGTCTTATGTTGATCTATTTAGAGATGCAGAAATGATATTATCTTTAATAAAACAAAAACTTTTAATCTTTTGCAGGTTATCCAAATGGTCGCACACTGGGTGCAGCTTTGGGCGCTCCTATCGCTCCAATACCAGCGGGATATCATGGCTACTGGATGCAGCCGTCTCTTGATGATCGCTGGGCACATTTTTGGCCAGTCTAAATTTGCGCGCTTCTGTCCCCGCAAGACCAGCAGGATATCATGGCTGTTGCATCCATGGTGGAGGTGTTTGGTGTTGGAATTATGCCCTAGAGGCAATAGTAAAGATGTTATTATTATAATTCTTGTTCATGATAAAGTTTATATTCCATGCTAGAATTGTATTAAGCGGAAACTTTGATACTTGTGTGGTTTATGAAAAACACCGTGTCCCTAGTACGCCTCTATGGACTAGCTCATTGATTAATGATGGTTAAGGTTTCCTAACCATAGACATGAGTTGTCGATTAATAATGAGATCATGTCATCGGGAGAATGATATGATGGACATACCCAAATCAAGCAGAGCAATTAGATCATGTCATCGTGTTCATCTTTGCGAAGCTTTTTCTTATGTCAAATATTGTATTCCTTAGACCATGAGATAATGTAACTCCCTGGTATCGGAAGAAAGCTTTGAGGTCATCAAACGTCATCCTATGAGAGGGTGATCATAAAGGTGTCTCTCAGGTGATCGGAAAGTACTTGTTGGGTTGTATGTATCGAGATGGGATTTGTCCCTCCCAAGTCGGAGAGATATACTTCAGGCCCACTCGGTAATCGATATCAACACCGCTTGCAAGCACGTGGTTAAGGAGTTAATCACAAAGTGATATCGGATTACGGAACGAGTAAAGTACTTGCTGTGAACGAGATTGAACTAGGTATGCTGATACCAACGATCGAATCTCGGACAAGTAAAATATCGCGTGAGGAAGGGAATATATATGGGATTAATTGAATCCTGGCATCGTGGTTCATCCGATATGATCATCGATGAATATGTGGGAGTCAATATGAGTTTCCAGATCCCGTTGTTGATTATTGATAGAAGATCATGTCTGCATATTCTCGAACCCGTAGGGTCACACACTTAACGTGTCTCGACGCTAGGATAGAATGGATAATTGGTTTATGAGTTTTTGTTCGGAGTCTCGGATGAGATCCAGGACATCACGAGAGGTTCCGGAATGGTCCGGAGAATAAGATTCATATAAAGGAAAGCAGTTTTTGGATTTCGGAATTGTTTTGGAATGTTCGGTATTGTACTGGAAGGTTCTAGAAGATTCCGAAGTGGGACCAACGTGGCCCCACTTGTCGGAGGGGGCGTGGGCCTACGAGGGAGTGCCCTGGCCGCATTTGGCCAGGGGCACAAGGCCCCATAGGCCCAACCGGCCAAACCCTAGGGGATCTTCTAAAAGGGGGGGAGACTTGCCCCCCACTCCACCCTTATGGCCGCCGGCCCTAGGGCTTGGAGGAGGGGCAAGGGCAGCTGGCCAGCCCTCTATATAAAGAGGGCAGGGGCGCACCCTCCTCCCACACCCCAAAAACCCTAGCCGCCATACTGCTGCCCTCTCCTCTCTCTCTCTCTCTCCCGACTGCGCGTAGGCGAAGCCCTGCCGCAGAAACTCTCCACCTTTGCACCACGCCGTCGTGTTGTAGATCCAATCTATCTCTCCACCCCACTTGCTGGACCGAGGAAGGAGGAGACGTCGAGGTGCCGTGCGTGTGCATCTTCGGGGCCGCCACTTGCGACGTTGGATCGGATCGGATCGCGAGGAGGAGAAGGCTAGTACGACTACATCAACCATGTTCTGTTAAACGTTCCGCTGTGCGATTTCTTCAGGGGTATGAAGATCTCATCTATCCCTCTTGTTGATTGCATCTCCTAGATTAGATCTTGACTTTCCCGTTCGCATCCGTAGAAATTTTTTGATTTACTATGCTGCGAAACCCTTCATTTGGGGGTAGGTTATCATGTTAGATATAGATTTACTCAATAAATGAATTATGATCATGGGAGCGTTTTAATTGGGCACCCATGGACCTACAGCTCCTATCTGTGCGTCAACTTATCTCGTGATACGAGGTGCTGGGACGCTAGTTGCATGTCGGGTGATTTTCAGAGCATATGTGCTGATAGGGGGGTTTGAACTCATGTATAATGGGAGGTGCTTAGAGAAGTGCTTACAAAAATAAAGCAACCATTTTGTTAAGCATTGGTGCTTATCTCTATAGAAGAGGTGCTTAGTTAGGCATCTACCTAGTATAAATAAGCATCGGTGCTTAAAGAAAAACCGGTTTATTTTTGTAAGCACCATCCTAAGGATCTTGGATTGTACATGCTCTTACAAGGTTGTTGTGAGAGAAATACAGTTATAATCAATCAAAATACACTTTGTTTGCGTAAAAAATGCACTTTGTAAATTAAGGCATGAATATAAAATAAGAAGTTACAAACAGTACCAAAAGTCTCTATGTCTCAGATCATCACGCCATTTTTCCCGGGAAGCATCAGTAAATCTTCCCCACCAAGATGATTCCATGACTTATGTTCAGTAGTTTACCAAACTTTCTAGTTTTCCCAACCTGGAAGAACAAGGTGACATGGATATGTTATTGATAAGGAACCAGGTGATCGCTAGCCCGGCACGGAAATGAAATTTTATAAAGTGCGTGAACTGGATTTTTTTTAGAAAGGAGCATATATTAATATCGTAAGATACCAATTACACCCAGCCTCTGCAAAGAACTGGAGAGTACTAGTAGAAACTCAACACTTTTTAAACAAAGAACCTTTTTAAGATATGAAAAATAAAATTGTCATCTAAGACACTCCTACTACGCTAGGCAAGGATTCAAACTGAAGTACTAATGAGAAACTACTCACCGGTTCTTGAGCATCGAGCAAGCAATTTTGCGTGGGGAAGAAAGGAGTTTCTTTTGCTTTTTGCGAGCAGTAGAGCACGGGTGTCCCCTATTGCTGAAAAAAAAATTGGTTTATTAATTCCTTTCTCGGACAGACATATATCTTAGTTTGTCTATATTTCTTTAGCATAGGAAAAGAGCAAGTATGAACCGTTTGCTCGCGTAGAAATGATGTAATACATTAACCAACTACTATTATGTTTTTATTTAGCAACACGCCTAGTTTTATATTATTAGATAAAAAAACTATTTTTTTTAAGCCACTTCTGTGCATCAACGTATATATTTACCTCTCAGCCGATCAGCTCTGGCCTTCTGACAAGCTTTAAACAGAGGAACAAGGCATAACTTGGCACATGCATAATATTGGAAGATCACCAAGAACAATATTCGGCAACACTAAAAATCAAGGCTGCCAAATAAATATTAATTCACTTTGATTTGGCTTGACAGCTGTACACTAACTTCCTTGTACGGTCCTGAGATAAAGTAAGTATTTGATGTTATTTAGCCAAAAAGTAAATAAAAAATAACGGAAAAAAGTACCTGGTGGTAGAATATTGCACTGTATGTCGGTAATATGAATGTGAGGAGATGAACGATCTAATCTACTAGATTTACTAATCTCAATAATGGGAAAAGTGAATGGCCTTTTCTGGTGTATTCGGTTGAAGGGATAACTAGAAAAGGAAGCAAATTATGAACTTGAGGAAACAACAAATGGGAGAAGCCAAAAAAAAAAAATTATATTGATCAGTGGAAAAAGGAAACTAATTCTAGATATGACAAGAACACAATGGCAAATACGCAAAGCGAGTGATTTTTTTCGAATATGTTTTGAAATTGAGAGCAAGAATAGTGGTAGATCTGAAGTAAAACAAATTAAAAAAATAGTTTCTATAGAAAAGGATTATGCTTAGATGTGGAATAGAAATATTGAAGTGAACTGGAACATGCAACAATTTTTTGTTTTTCTGTAATTGATTACTAAGAACAATTGTGGATGAGTGAAAGAACAACAATCAACAAGGAAAACAGCAATGATTTTTTGTATTTCCTTTGTAATTTTGAATAGAAAATGAAACTAAAACTTAAATTTGAATCATGCAAATATTTTTGGATTTTTCTTATTGATCACAAGAAACATAGACTATTTATTAGTTGTGAAAGAACAAGAGGCGAGAGCAAAAAAGAATAGTGTTTTCCTTTATTGATGGCTAAAAAGGATTGATCATAGGCACTATAGGAAAACACAAAAGTAAGTTTAAACACCGATCTTCTACCTACGACACAGAACTAAAGGAATTTATAGAACGAAATTGGTTGCAGGAAGGAGGGAGAGGGGTTTCAACGGTTGCAGTTTGTGACTTATATACAAAAAATGGAGCATCAATCGTACCAAAGTGGGATGCTTGGTTACAGCAACAAGCAAAGAATACTTTTCTCTGAGATAAAGGTGAAAGGAAGGAAACCGGAATGACCAAAGAACAAAGAGGATAACTTGCCATGTGCATCCATGCAAAATGACATAATCTAAACTTGACTTTTTAGCCTAGCGTTTAAGGTTTTGCCTTCAGGATAAATTCAGCTCTGTCATTCCATGGCTGTGGGTTTAAATTTTTAAGTCTGCAGAGTCCTACAGCTAGGTAACCACGGGTTGATGATACTCTTGATTTATACATCGAATCATTCTAAGGTCAGCTATTAGTTTTATATTCCACATTTGGGTGTTCCCAACATATACATGAGGATAACATAAGTTGGCGAGATATTGGCCTCAGTGGCAGTTTTTACGTATAAAAGGGGAAAGAGAAGAGGATTACAAGAGATGAAATGAAGTCTCAAATCTTGTATGTTGATCTTATTCTCCATCTTGTTGTACATAGTACATTTTATTACCATAGACAAAGAAAAGCAAAAGAAGGGCACGACACCACAAGGTTGCCCAAAAGAATATGTCGGTCATTATGGCAATGTCCTTTAATCTTGTTTTTTACTCATAAGTGAATGTGCTTGAGTGAACAGAAGGAACCAAATAGCTTTGCCTTTCCATGTTCAACCTTGCTTTTTGTTGCCCACATATACGCATACCTAGTCTGGACATCACTAGATCAAATTGCTCGACCTGACCATACCTGTCACCACATGTATGGTTTTCCTATATGCCTCTTCTCAAGTGTGTAGTTTGCATCTGCATGTGCAGTAACAGAAGTTGAGCTTAAAAGGGCAATAAAATCGTACAACAAGCACCTTCTCAAGAAATTACCGGACCTTTGCTCAATGATTCCTATATAATTCACATCCTCAGAGAACGAAACAGGAGCATATTAAGAAGGGAACTCTTACAGATGTTGCTAGCCAGTTTTCCAGCCATTTACACGTGCCTTCCCCTATCCTGTGAGCTAAAGATTCCAATTTCTAAATGGACTAGATGAAGAAGAAGATCCTCCAGTATCGAACTTCATGATGTGCAGCGAAGCTGTATATAAATCTAGTTAAGGAGATTAGTGGCAAAGTGAAGGGAAGATGATTACAAACTACTAGTTAGAGGAAGAAATCAAAGGGAAACATGCAGTTCCATGTAAATACACTCACCAAAAACATCAAATCCTTTTGTGCCAAGCAAGTTGGAATAGGATACCATGTAAATACAATCATTCTATTTTTATTTTCTATGAGCAATCGTATAGTCGACCGACATAACATTGATCACTTAAAAATAATCCTTAACAAACTTGTACGATAGATTGCCATCACATCACAATATGTCCTATAAGCAATGCAGATTGTGCAAATGCAAAATAAATTTCCATCAAATCACAATCCAAATCATCAAATCAAAGGCAAAGACAAAAAAGCATGAAAAAAGGCACCCACACACACGAAGAAACAAACACAACATATTATATTACTGTACATTCAAGTACTAATCAAGGTCTCATTTTAGAACAAATCTACAGCAGCCACCTTGGTATTGGTTTTCCATTTCGTATATCTTCCTACCTTGTGCTATGCCATGTCAAGACATCGCATGTTCAGATATTAAACAACATAAACTAGAAAGTACATTACAGGTTACAGCAGCATGGTCTACAAGTTCATTACCTAGCAGAATCTGGGGTGAGAGGATCTGCAGTTGACAAAGTGGCAGGATCCAACCACCCAGAGGCAGCTCATGACATTAAGGAACCTCCTGCTGTGGCTCATCTGGTATGTCTCCACACCCTTGTCCAGATCCAACATCCAGTCATTCTCACAGGCTTATTGACAACATATTTCAGAGAAGCTTGGAAAACTGAACTGGAGCATATGGTACATAATAAGAGTATACCTGGTTAGAGAGAGTTAATGCTTCCAGACATGGTTAGAGGACATGATAAATTACCTTATCCACAAGCCTGGTGAATACGTCAAAGTCCCCATTTTACTTGACATCGAAAAATGAACACCTTATAATTTACTATGTGCAGGGAGGAAATTAAATGCGTCTTCTGAATGAATATGGAACAAGTTATGAACGAGTAGCACCAAAAGCTGCTAATACATTAGGGATTGGCAATCCCCAAAAGTTCGAAGACCTAGATATACCATAGTCAAAAAAATATGACATGGAAGACAATCAAGAAAATTAGGTAGAAACATAAAGTGTGATTTCCTCTCGAATCCAACGTCCCCATTGACTGAAAACTAGGGAGATGGTATACTGCTACCAAGAATATATCCAGCTAATATACCCACATTAAGAAACGTCCACATGGAACCACAGCATCTTGCTTTAAATAGAATCATCTTTTCACAATCTCCAAAGCTTGCTTGATCGAGTATTCCTAGTACACGATTGATGATGAGGAATAGAAGAAACCAATTAGAGAAGTATACACGGATTACTAGTTAGGATTCTCGTCCAATCTCATTATACCCTCTAATTCTACTCAATCTTACCTGATGCTTTGCTAACCCACTGCTTTGCTACCGCCCTCCTCCGGCACCACCTCCAGCTCGTCTCCCGCCTCCTTCTTCCTCTTGCAAGAAGAAGAGCCCCCCACATCCTCCTCCCTCGCCCGCTTCCGCTCCAGATCAGCAGCGGGCGCCATCACCTCCACCCCCGCCTCCTTCTCCTCCGCAACCGCCATGGCCACCTCCACCTCATGCACCACGGCCTCGCCCTTCTCCTCCCTCTGCTGCAGATCCGCGGCGGACACGGCACGGCCGCGGCCTTCCATCGTCGTCCTAGTTGGAGAGAAGCTGATGCGGTGAGGCGACCCCGGTGGCTAGTGCTGGGTGTGGGCGGTGGGAGTGGGTTGGTGAGATATTTTGCCAAATCCAGGTGGGGAATGAAACGTCGAAAGGGGGCGGACGACTTGGCTGTTGCTTATATACGAAGGGGAGGATGACGTCTCAACCGTACCGTACATGGATACACTCGTGCGTACACGTGACCGTATACCCACACCCTGGCTAATACGACTTACACCGGTCCGTGCCGAACCAGCAGCCACCCTGAACCCCACCCAGACCCGGTTTTTCTCTTCGATTTCCCTCAGGGGGGATACCGAAGCACAGGTGTTACTAGTTAGGATTCTCGTCCAATCTCATTATACCCTCTAATTATACTCAATCTTACCTGATGCTTTGCTAACCCACTGCTTGCTACAGCCGGAGTTTATAAACAAAGCATAGCAAATCCCAGTCTGTGAGTAGTGTGGCCTTACCTGGAGACTGGAGTGGCCTGCTGCCGGCGCCTCCTCGCGCTCAGGCGCGTGTTCCCCTCTGGACCTCCATTGATCCGCCTGCGCGTCTCCGGCACGGCCGGGAAGGAAGGCGACGTCTCCGCCGTTGCTTACTCTCTCCCCTCTGCTCGCCGCACCGCCGCCGTTGCCGACCAAACTTTCGGCGCGACGCTGGAATCATGTGTAGGACTATGGATTTGGTTTGGGATGCCTGGCGGTGGAGGAGGATTTCCTCCAAGGAGAATTTCCTTTTCTCTTTGTATACTCTCTCCGACCCATATTAGTTGACTTGAATTTTTCAAAATTTAAATGAACCTATATTTAAATAGTGTCTAGATTCATCCAAATCTAGAAAATTCGAGTCAACTAATATGAGTCGAAGGGAGTACTAATATATTATATTACAGAATTACTCACTTCCGAGCCAAACCTGGCCAACGGGCCCAGCCCGGCCTTTCATGGGTCTGGCACGGCTTGATATGTTAACCTCGCGGACAATATTTATTTTTGCGAATATTGTTATATTTTCTTGCGGGCTTGATATGATGACCGTGTGCTCTACAGGCCACATGCTTTAACTTGTCGTGTCGGGCTAGCACGAGTATTTGAGACTGCAGCCTAGGCACGGGCCCGCTCATTCACGGCCCAACACGTGATGGTCCAGGCATGTACCAGCCAATTTCGCGTGCCATGGGCTGGCCCGCCCTAATCTCGGCCTGATGGCGAGGTTTGTTCCGAGGGTATGGCTATCTTGCTCCCGTCGGTTTCTGTTGTCATGGACTGGGCTGTCAAAAATGCGTAGAGACCACCATTTCGCTTATCACCTTCCTTTCATGGGCTCGGCTCAGCTTCTCTTCTAATTTTCTTTGATACCAGTGAGGAGAGGCAATAACTAGAGTAAAAATTCATGTAGAAGTTGACCCTATGAATGTACTATTAGGAAAGAGTCATAACCAACACTTCTTGAAGCACTATAACATTAGGATATAATTTATGAATTTTATGGAATAGATAAAGTGTGGAAGTTAACATTTCCAAATGCTCTGAACTGCATGTAGACTGCAAAGGTTGACGCGGCTTTGACATGGCCCCTCAAAATATATATAAGAGCAGGTATAATAAGGTCCATTCAACAGGCTATAAAAATTAAGGTGGTATATTTATGCTTAGTTGGATGAGAGAGAAAAATGAGAGAGAATAGAAGTGGGCACTTAGGCCTTTTCTAATGGGCATTTCTTAAAACGATATCATATGCAAATTGTTTATGTGGCACCATACTTAATGAAGAGAGAAGATGTTGTTGTATCTTAGCTTAGGCCTTTTCCAGTGGATGTATCTTAGCACGATATCATAGACAAATTGCTTATGTGGCACCATTCTTAATAAAAAGAGAAGGTGTTATTGTATTTTAGCTTAGATACAAGCCTTGCATGATATTATAAGAAAAATACATGTTTAGCCCAATGACATGCATGCATGTACCCAAATTCACTAAATATAGATATAAATCTTAAGATACAATCCATTGTACTAGTTGTCTCTTCAGATAAACCACTACCTAGGATATCGAGTTAAGAGACACCCCATTATGAAAAGCATTAGATACAACCCTTGCGTGGGCACGACTCGCTCTTCAACCATGCTACACCCCCACAGTCTTGGCCACGTCCATCGCATCCTCGCTGGATATCGCCATCATAAGCACACTAGCGTCCTCTTCTTTGCCTTCAGCAAGGTTTGCCTCCTCGCATTTGCTCTGATCACCGCACTCGCGCTTAGCCTTGCGGCATTCACACGGCTAGTGACCCTCGATGTCACAGTAGATGCATTTTCCATTGCGGCGTGGCGACTTGCCATTACCACCGTCATTCTTGCCACCACCGCCAGCCATTGCCTGACGGGCGGCCTTGCGGCTTCTTGTTCTTGTCGTTGTTCTTGCCACCGCCCACCTTATGGCCCTCCCCTAGACTTGCGGATCTTCTAAAGGGAGTGCTACTCCTCTTTAGTGAGGAGCAGCTTTCCCCCAACATCGTGCTCTGGCTCGCCGCATCCTTCCGACGGAGCAAGGCGTCCAAAGAGCTCTTCAGTCGATTGAGTGTTCAAATCGAGGAGCGTATCAATGGAGAAAACCATCTGGGCATACCTGGACAAAGCAATGCGCAACATCTTCTTCACAGCATCGAGCTCCGTCTTGTTGTTCCCCATGGATTGCGGCTCGGCAAAGAGACTTGACGTGTGCAGCGCCAGTCGACTTGCCGCTTTGGCTCGACAGATTGCCGAACACCTTGCGGAACTTCTGACGGCGTGTCTTGCGAACATGGTCCATGACGCACATCACCTTGATGGTGTTCAGGCGGCCTTGGCGTTGTCCTTGGGGGCGAGCGACGGCACCATTTCCGGTGAAACCGACCTCGGGATCTCTCCCAAGGCATGCCGCTCCTGCCACCCGCATTAGGATGACCCAATCATTGTAGTTCGTCATGGTCATTGGTCAGCGGCAGGTAGGTGACGACACCACCGCCACTGCTTCCGCCTTCACGCACGATCTCCCAAACCATGAACTCCCTGCCCGAGCACCTCCTTGCCCTGCTCCGCCCATGGCTTGCGGAGCGCAGGCGCGTCAGGGTGCCCGGGGTGACTTGGAGGCGGACACTGATTTGGAGCCGGAGGCCGGCGCTTTTGGTGGAGTCCCAACCATCTCGATCGGGCAATGATAGCACTTGTTGTTGCCAGAGACTAACCAAACTGATAGTGTAAAGCGACAGTATTTTCCGTGGATTCTACTTCTCCACTTTTCTGTACAAACTGACGGCGCCATCACACTGCCCGTTCGTGTCCATCCCACAAGTCTGATACATGGTGATCTAGACTAAGTCTAAGTCTAAAACGGTGACATCCAAACTGATGGTCATGTCGTGTACACGACAAACGCTCATGCAAATTTAGTCAGAGAACATGAAGTAAACTAAAATGGTGACAGGCTTAACTGAAAGCTAACAACACTGCCGTGTGATAAAAGAAGCATCTATGCTTTGCATACATTTTTCTCTCAAAACTCTCTTTAGCCCGTGGCTGCAGTCGATCTCATCGTTGTGACAAGTGATGTTCACATAAACCTTTCAGGATGAGAAGCTCATCATGCTCGCTTTCTTATATGCAGAAAAATTGAAATAAAATGATCAGACTGTTTTCCAACTCTGTTAAGTAGTAAAATAAAAATCAAAGTATTATCTCAAATTATTTCCACTAAAGCTTAAACATAATTCTTAAACTTTATAAATACGGCAGAAAGGCATAAATAAAAATGCCCACAGTTCTTCCATCATATAGTAAAACACAGTAAAATGGCCATAGTTCATCCATTATATAGTAACACACCATCTGAATCAAATACAAATGCCACTTAAGAGCTTCAGAGGGCTGTGTGCATCCTAGGATGCAGAGGCCGGGGTACATCCCCATTTCGAAAAAAAACTTAAGAGCTTCAGACCACACTTCATAATTAAACGTATTCACACCAACACAGACATTACATAGCTTATTTCAACTCAAGTGGAAGACATATATAACATAACATAGAACAGCTGACACTCCAATAATATATAGTTTTGGAGCAAGAAAAAATAACCCTGCTTTCACAAGAAAGAAACTGGTTGGTCAACAATAGCCAGGGATACTAGCCTTTTATTTGAATTGGAAACTCTACATGCAGAAACACACAATCACTCACTATGAACTGGTATGGGTGGCATGCATGTATAGAGGGGGGATGGACATTGTGGATCTATGACACAAGCGTGGAGGCAATGGATGGCCATATACATTGTGGATGTATATATATATTTTTAATTGAATATGGATGTATGTATGGTGAATGGTATACGATGGGTGGAATGAACGTACTAACCGAGGGATACACCTGATGTGTTGATGTGCCTGGGTTGATTCATCTGAGGTAGCTAGTCACCTCAACACGCTTGTCGAAGGAGGCGAACGCTGGGGGAAGCTTGGGCTCATAGCTCTCGCAGTGCGAGGGTGAGTCCCACTGGAGCTTGTTCCACCAGCTCCTCTCCCCGCTCACCTTAACCAGCTTCAGCTGATCTTGTAGGCGTGGGAGGCGTCGGAGGCTCCAACACCCCCGGATGTGGAGCTCCTTCCACATTGGTGCCACTATGGTGGTGTTGTTGTTGTCGAAGTGCTGGAGTAGTGGAAGCTCTTGGAGACGTATCCTTTGGAGGCATGGGAGCTGATAACTAATAATATCTTTGGAATCTTCAGAGTTGAAAATTGTCTTGAGGTTGTAGCAGAACATGATGTCAATTGTCTTGAGGCATGGCAGTTTTGTTCCAAGTGGTACCATGTGCTCCAGTCTTGGGCAGTACTCCAAGTGCATGCGCTCAAGTGAGCTAAAGGCAGAAGTAGATAATCTTGTACAGAACATAACTAGCCTTTTGAGGTTGCAAGCATGTACATTTCGTAGATTTTTTATGTCTTCGGCATAAACTGAGAAAACTATTTCCATTTTATGGCACTCATGAAGCTCACATTCTTCCAGATCGCTGCTGTCACCGGGATTATAGTGCATTGAGTAAAGATGTAATATAGAATTATCACATGTCACTAGTATTGATCTGGTGACGTTTAGAAGATAGTCCAAACCATCGGGTGTCTGTTGCATCCCAAAGATCTCAAGATGTCTATCAGTTTGTCGAAGGGGAGCTGTCAACGGTGAAGTAACTGAGTTCACCTCTGCATTACAACTGCTATATACATCCAAATAAGTTGATTTCTTTTGCACCATCTCTTGCAACTTGTTATGTAGCATCAGTTCTACATCTTGTGGCTTCCTGCAATTTGTAATGCATGGCGCAATTTGAACATAGAAATGTTGGAAAAACATTCTATTCCTTATAAAATCCACAACAGTCTGATCAAAGCTATAGAAGAACCTGAAATCATTAACCCACACTTGGGTAACTTGATCAAACTGATTGTTTTTTCTATCTGCACATTGATCCAAGCAAAATACATCAGGGAGTCGTTTTAGCTTATGCCAAGGAAATCTCCTCAAGGAAGGAACACCGACCATGACCAATTGGCTAAGGCGGGGAAGATTAGGGATGTCAGCAGAGAGCTCCTTGATAGCTGTAGCAGATAAATCAAGCTCCTCCAACAAACCAAGATTCTTGAGCTCAACAGACTCGAGGTTTCTACATCCGCGCAAGGACAAGCGCCTTATATAAGGTGCATGAATCAACATGAAAGATACTAGTGTAGGATGTTTCTCCAATCTTATTTCTTCCACCATAATCGACTCATATCCTTTAATATGTAAATCGATCAATCCATGGGCCCTCGAGATCGACTCTGCGAATGAAATCAGTTTCTTATTGTTGATGAGCTTGAGCGACTGAAGCTTCTGCATTTCTTCAAATATATTTTGGGGTAAGTATATTATTTGAGTCCCTGTGACCTCAAGGTTTGTTAGGCTAGACAGTTCAGCAACGGAATGAGGTAGGTCCGTAAGTCTGGAGCAATTGACAAGAATAAGCTCTTCAAGATTTGACATGTCCTGGAAAAAATTGGAAGGAAAAGTAGTTATTTCTGAATGGGACATGTCAAGGTGTAGCAAATTGCCTTTTTGGTTGGCCACGTCTTGCGTCAGATGAGATAAAGGAACTCCATTCATATCAAGGATTTCAAGGTGGCATAAAGTGGACACAGGTGAATATGAACTAATGTTCATTGTTGAGTCTGTGGTCCTAGTTTTGGTGGAACTGAAAAGAGTTCTGAGATGACGACAGCCTCTTAGTGAAAGCAACCGAAGGTTCAGAAGATAACCGATTGAAGAAGGAAGTGATTCTAGTGGAGTATAGGAGAGATCAAGAGCACGAAGGAAACATAGTTTTTCCAACAAATTGTCAATCTTGGAAAGTACGAGTGAATGTTGTGAACAACCTCTTAGGATAAGTGCTGTCGGTCCGTTGTTGGTTTCCTGCTCTGAGGTCAACCACTGTCGACTTACATGCCATCCACAGTCACCGGCAAAGGAAATCCAATTCTTCTTGTTTTCAAAGAGTTCTTGTACTGTGGTGCCTTCTGCAATGAGGTCATGGTATGCAAGAAATTGTGCTGCAGTAGCGGTGGCTTCATCAGAATCATTAGCGGGCAAGAAGGGTAGCTGCAACAAAGAGTATTTCTGAAATGCCTCAAGGATGACCCTCCCAACTCGGTGCACATAGGAACACTTGCTGCTGCAGGTGCCAGTTTCTTCATTGCTCGTACGAGCTAGGATGCCTTGAGCAGCCCACTGGTAGATGAGCTCATCCGGTGTAACAAGCACTCCATTTGAATGTCTGGAAAACACCGCCATGGCATAGTGGAAGCAATCGATGACTATGTGATGCCATTGGTCTTCATTTCCTTGACAAATAACTTTGACCATGTGCTCGGCCGACAGGAGTGCAAAGAGGACAAGGATCACGACATGTTCTTCATACCGAACATTAAAAATCCTGTCATTTTCGGACTTGCTCTCGTTGTAGGCTTCATGAGAAGTGGTCGAGATGAACCACTGAGAATTTGCCCACCTTGGCGGAGGTAGCCCCACATCCAGTGTAAAACTGCCTGTCTCAATTGGCCACTGGAGGTTCTCGACCACTAACAAGTACTGCTCGGTTGATAACTTCTTGATGATCTGGGGAACTATTTTAAACCGAACGTGATCCTCCAACACTCCAGAAGTAGCACCTTGATTGCACCCATAGGTGTAGTACTCAAACTCTTCCGTGCTTTGCTTCAACATATTGTGCTGTTTGTCGAGCAGCCCGAGCTCTTTCGCCACAGCCACGGCCAGCTGATACTTGATGCTCGTTGTGCCACTTCCTATGGCTTCATCTGCGGTGGAAGAGGGTTTCAAATCTACTTTTATCATGTGCTTAAAGAGAAAAACATTTTCATCATATCCCTTCATAGAGAGTCTTGATAAGGCCCGTGTGAATGAAGCCTTGGGCCCCACACCAATATTCCAACACACACATCCAGGGGACACCGCTCTAAGGGGCAAGTGAAAATATTGTGATGTTTGACGATATCCATTAAACCTGGAAAGATAAGGAAACATATTATGTCCGGTTAGGCCGCGAGGAAAGAAGCTTAAACAATAGAATCAAATCCGGAGGATCTATTTATCTATATATTTATACCTAAGATAATAATAAAGGAATGGCCATTTCTCATCGTTCCTACATTTTTTTGGACGGTTTTATCCCTATCAGTTCGATGCATTATACCATTTGCCACGCCGAAGTGATAGTCCAAACCAGCTTACGTACGTGAGCATCATGTCGTTGCCCCGCTCGCTGCTGCTTTCGGTCGGAGAGATGCATCATCCATGAACAACCGCCAGGCCTTTCCTTCTTCCCGCAAGGGCGTCACATCCCCTACTCAAATACATGCGCGCAACTCGCCTCCATCAGGCGTCTTGTGCCCAAGTGCCACTACGTCCTCCACTTGGATATCGCGGCCACCCCGGCCGCTGCATGCCGGCATGGCACCGGCTCGACCTCCCTGCTTCAAGGCCGTCTCCTGTCCGACCTGCTCAGTCCCCACCTTCACTTGGACTTCCCGGCCGTTGTCGGTCGTGCTTCCGTGCAGAAAAGAAGACGTCCATGGCGTGGGAAGATACTAGAGCGGAGGCATGGAGTCGGGCGTGCATCCATTTCCCTCCGCATATTCAAGTTTGAGATAAGGTGACGGGGATGTTCAAGGAGAGACGGGTTTCAGAATTCAGTACTTGGGCACTTGGGCACAAGTCCCGCTATAGAGAATGGTTCTTCAAAGCAATGACACTAACACCATCAGAACAACACCAGTAGTCCAACCACTCCAATAGCAACGCCTTTAAAAAGGAAACAGTGCACAAACGTCGTCGTCGCCCGATCAAACATCATGGGTTTTCACTATCGAGAAAGTCCTCACTCGCAAAACAATGTCTTCAACAAGGCCAACCCGGTCTAGCTCAGAAAATTGGCCCTGATAAGTGGGTCCCACTAGTCAGAAACGGTGTCAAATCGCTGACAATTGAGTTTTAGTGCGAATTGGAAAAAATTTGCAGGAAAGTTGGTCACATTTTGCGATTTTTTCAAAAAGTAGTGGTTATTCGAACATTTCGTAGATATGCAGTGGTTTTATGCTAATAACTCTACTAAAAGCAACACAAGGAACTGTTTGTAGGCGCCACGTTAATCCACATAAGATATATCCGTTGATCTAATTTATAATGGCTGAGATTCAAAGGCCCAACTAAAGTTATGTAACTATTGTCACGTCCAACCAACATGGACGTGCCCAAAAGTTACAACCGTACGTGTATATAGATGCATATGTACAACACATGGAAGTTTTTTTTTCCACGTCAACTGAACTGTTTTGGCTATTAGATGTGAAATCAGAAATACACACCTAAGATTTTATTAGTACTAAAAAAAACTCCAAGCTCAACAGATGGAAGTTGTTGTTTTTTTTTTCCATGTTTTGGCTATTAGATGTGAAATCAGAAATATACAGCTAAGATTTTATTAAAAAAAGTCCAAGCTGCACAGATTTTGCCAGAGATTGTAGTATCAAAAAGAGAAAAGTCTTGATTTTGCCAGAGATTGTAGTATCATGTGGGAAGTCGATCTGCCATATATATTCTCGTCCAGGGGTTGTATCTGAGCAGTAGTGGGCATGCGTATCGTAAGTGCAATCCACAAATATGTTATAGGGAAGCCAAGAGAATTAGCATGGCGGATCTCTGGGCAAAATTAACTTGCAGGACTGGAGGTTCTTCCGAACAGCTACAGAATTTCATTCACCTCCACGACTGTTAGGAATAAGAACTCCGTCTCTCCGGTCTCTCCGGCACCGGCACGGCGTCGCGCATACGAGTGGTAAACGAACTTCGATTCGGTTCAGCTGAATCCCAGTATATATGCATGTATCTAGGTCCTTGTACTTGACACCATGAGTTGAATAAAAGAACACCAGGTGCGACAAGCGCGTAATCCACGCAGCGACGGTCATGGGGTGCCAGGTGGCGATGTTCCCCATCAGGTACCTAGGGATCCCCCTGTCGCTGCGACGGGTGTCCGCGGCTGCCCTCCAACCCCTGGTGGATAGCATCGCGAATAGATTTCCTACCTGGAAGGCTGGGATGATGGCGAAAGCCGGGCGCCTTGCGCTGATTAAGTCGGTGCTCATGGCGATCCCGCTCCACCAGGTCATAGTGCTGGGGCTCAACAAGCGGACGCTCAAGCAGATCCAGTGGATAGCGAGAAGCTTCCTATGGGCTGGGAGGGCAAATGCGAATGGCGGCCACTGCCACGTGAATTGGGACAGGGTGAGCAGGCTGAAATGCTTTGGAGGCCTGGGGGCATGGCGATCAGTCTGAGGATTCGTTGGATCTGGAGGAGGCGCACACCCGCTGCGACCCTGGCGCGGTTTGGACATGCACTTCTCCAAGACGGAAAACCAAGTGTTCGATGCCTCTACCAGGATGCAGGTGGGTGATGGAGCCACAATCTGGATGGACAGATGGCTTGAGGGGAAGACCATCGGTGATTTGGCGCCCGGGCTACTCGCGCTGGTCCCCAAGCGCGCTAGGGAGCGCCGCACCGTATGGGAGGCTCTGGTAGGGTGCCACTGGATTGCCGACATATAGGGCGCGCTCAGCCCGCTTGCCCTGTGGCAATACGTCCAGCTCTGGACCCAGCTGCGATATTACGCGCTGGTGGACGAACCAGACTCCTTGCTGTTGAGATGGACCAGCGATGCCCAGTACTCGGCCAAATCTTGCTACGAGTTTCTCTTCCAGGGATCCATCGCCTCACGTTCCTGGAAGCTGAACTGGCAAGCCTGGGCGCCCCGCGGGTGAAGTTCTTCATCTGGTTGGCATGCCAGGACCGCTATTGGACAGCTGAGCGGCTTGCGAGACGGGGCATCGCCCACCCCCCCGAGTTGTCCCCTGTGTGACCAATCGGCTGAAACCATGACCCATCTCCTCGTCGGATGTCCCTTCTCCAAGGCGACCTGGCATGAGGTGCTCTCATGGACCCGATCCACGGCCCTCCCCCCGGATGGGGAAGACGACTTCGTGGACTGGTGGCTGCAGGTGTCAAGATCTACCTCCTGAGCTCTTCGCAAGGGCACTTCCTCACTCATCATGCTGACGGCGTGGTGGATTTGGAAGCTGAGAAATGCGGTAGTGTTCGACAATGCGGCACCTAACCTGGGTGGTCTTCTGGATACAGTTCGGTCTGAGGCTAGGGCTTGGGTGGCTGTTGGGGCAAATGGCATGCGAGCCTTGATCCCCACGGCCCGTAGATCTAGTGGATAGAGTTGTATGGGGTGCTGGCTCCCAGTGAGCCTTTGTATATGTTGTACAGTACTCTCTCTTTTTCTATCAATGAATCGGAACGCAAGGCTTTTGCGTTTTCGCAAAAAAAAAGGTTGCCCCTAGTGTCACGCCCCAATAGGATTTTCCAAAATAAAACTTTGAATTGAAGGAAAGAACCGAATTTCATTCAAACTTTTAGAAAATTTTACAAGATTTGAAAGAATTTTGATTAAAAGCTAACTAAATCTTAGATCTAGTCACACAAGCTCATCACCGCCATCATCATCGGAGACGTTGATGATGCCGCTTTCCATGGCGACCACCACTCGAAGTGCTCCTACATGGATTCCAACACAAGGTCGACAGACACGCGTAGGACGACGTTGAGCCCCGGCTCATCCTCATGGCCAACGGGGTTGGCGCAGCGGTGATGGAAACCAAAGTTCTCCCACATACGTCGGCTCCTCCTTCACCTTCTTTGGTGTCGGTGCTAGCACCTTCTTCTTGGGATGGTGGAAGGATAGCATTGCCTAAGGTGACGACGGTGGCACCTTCGTCTTTGGCTTGTGAAAGACTATACTGCCTGGTGTGATGCCCGACATGGCAGATTTGTCCTCAGCTTGCGGAAGACAGTGCCACCGCCGTAGTTCCTCGGTGGCATATGTGTGGGCCCTCCTGCACCTTTGGGACGAGGAAGGGGCTATGGCGCGGAGCAGGACGATGAGCATGAGGACGACAAGTCCAGCGAGTCCTTCAGGTGGCGTTGCAAGACAGTGAGTTGAGCCATGATGTTTTCCATGGACGACTCAACAGCAACATGGCTTCATTAGACAACTTACACAAAAGTAATAATAACTTGCCTAGTAATTAGCATCATTACAATAAATAATCTAGAAATTGCCACACGTGTGAGTTCAATGGATGTACTTTCTTGTGGGTTTATGCAAGGAAGATTTCATGGCGTAATGTTTAACGTGGGACTAGATGGTTCTTATGCGATCTCGCGGAGTACCTTCCTTTGTTTTTTCATTTTTACCCGGACCCTCGTGTTCCTTTGGATGCAGGTTTGTTGATAGACGTTATTATTTATCCCTCTGTCTTGGCCTAGGTAGGGTTATGGATATCACTTGGTTATCTTTAGGTCTCTTAGGCCCATTTGTACTCTTATGCTAACTCACATGTTAGTTTGTTTTTGTTGTGCATTATATGTTTGTCTTGTATCCATTTTTATTCTTGGCTCTTTTTTCTTTAGAATGGGGAGCAAAGCCCCATCGCTGCATCAAGTGTTGCACACAGCCTTTACTTATTATTAGAGCATTACAAAGATCATACAAACTGGAACCGCCAAACTAAAACTCCGAGCAAAACGATAACCATATTGCCACCTCCCCGACAAGATCTAGCAAACACCTAGCTGCCTCATGCACTCCAGGAGCCCACGAAACGGTGCCCATGCACACGCTCCGGCTGTCGCCGCCTCCACTATCTTTCGCCAAACCGTCATCAACATGTATATCGATGTGCAGACTCTCTCCACACCAGCCACCGACACCACCACGGTGCAAAGTAGCACCACCTCCCTGCGCACTATCTCCAAGGCACGTCGCGGTTGTCACCGGTACCCCGGAGCACCATGCCTCCAAGTACCACTAGCAAACACAACTTTAAGTCTCCGGAGGATCTGTCATCGGTATTCTTGGCTCGTTGGAGTCGTTATTGTATAAATACATATTGTGGATTCCGTCGTAAATTATTTTCATGTAACTACTTTTCCACATGCATTGTGTGTATGTTACGACATGCACTTTGTGCCTGGTGGGCATCCAAGGATGTTTATTATGCAGATTATGGTGAGAACGCTAAAATTGCATTGTGCCGATACGGGGGTGTTACACGCGGCGCCGAGGGAGGGCCTAATAGTGAGACAGCTCCGCCGCGTGCTCGCGCAGGAAGAGGTCCAAGTGGTCGGTGGCAGGGTCCTACCGTGGGTTCTCTGTTCCTCGAGCGTCAGCTCCCAAAAATGACAGTTTATTGTTGCCGTCATATGGCTGACAGTGGGCACATGCGGTATCAAGATACCATTGACGCTCAGGTTCAACCTGCCAAGGCACCACAAGTTCGGCGGTGCCATTAGCGGGGGTTGTAGAAATCCTATGCCTCGTCCGCGGCATGAAGCCTTCTTGGTGGTGGCACGACAAATTTGATGGTGTCGACTTTTTCATTATATGCCATTGGTGGTCAGAGGCGTGTGAGGGGTGCAACCGAAAAGGAGTATAAGAGAAGGAAGGTGTGGAGTGTGGAGAGAGGCCACGTCGAGAGAAGGGCTTAAAATATTATATGGCGTCGTGGTAGGTGATAGGGCCGATGGCGGGCATTAACTTTGGCATGGGGAGCTGCAGCGTTGCCCGTCAGGAAGGCGCGGCAGCAACGTGTCTATGCATGTCTAGCAAACCATCACAACAGTAACCTAAGTTTACCTAAGTCAATGCTCGCATTAAATTAGCTGACCGGCGCTATGTGTCAATGACAGGAGTGGCCCGTCTGTCTGTAGCCGATGTGGCGCCATTTGGCGGGTTTGTCAAGCACTCCTAGGTCGTTCCCTGTGGGTTGGGGCCAGCGTGGGAGTGTCGGGCATCCTATTGGGCCGTGAGGACACAGTTTCCGCTATTGGGAGGACGGCTATTGGAAGGGACAGAGGGCTAGTGGTGGCAACGTTGGAGAGCCTAGGAAGCCCATATGGGACACCATGGTGCCCGGACACCATACATGTATTTCATTCAAATTCTTATGGTGTATGCAAATTTCACATACCTATTATGTACATACCTAAGTTATATATATTCTAGTTACATATGCCCAAGGTATCACATACCTAAAGCGTATGTACCCAAGTTACATATATATTCACGTATGCAGGGTATGTATATCTTAGGTATGTGATACCTTAGGTATATGTAAATTAGGTATGCATATATTAGGTATGTGATACCTAGGTAGGTATATATATATATATATATATATATATATATATATATATATATATATATATATATATATATATATATATATATAGCTACACTAGCTTAACATAAGATTTGGAGGAATATTGAGTTGCTCAAGACATAAGTGGAGATGACGATTATATTTTTATCAAGAGATCTGTTGCTACATGCTTGGCGTTAAGCTTAGACAGGTAAAAGAATATACATGTTTGTATGGGACTTGACTTCATTCGGGGTATTTACAGTTAAATCCATGTATGAAGACCTTATAAATGATCATACGGTTTTTCTTCGGCAATAACTTTGGAAGTTAAAAATCCCACTCAAGATCAAGATTTTTATGTGGTTTTTTAATAATAAGATGCTTCTCACAAAGGATAACCTGGTTAAAAGAAATTGGGTAGGGTGTACTAAGTGTTGTTACTGTGGGGCACATGAAACCATAGACCATTTATTTATATATTGTCCTTTTGCTCGCGTTTTGTGGCGCATTACTCATTTTGCTTATGGTCTACCCCCTCCTACTAATATCACCAATATGTTTAGAAATTGGTTGAATGTGTTGATAAATCATCTAAGACTCGAATTCGAATTGGTGTTTCAGTCTTATGTTGATCTATTTAGAGATGCAGAAATGATATTATCTTTAATAAAACAAAAACTTTTAATCTTTTGCAGGTTATCCAAATGGTCGCACACTGGGTGCAGCTTTGGGCGCTCCTATCGCTCCAATACCAGCGGGATATCATGGCTACTGGATGCAGCCGTCTCTTGATGATCGCTGGGCACATTTTTGGCCAGTCTAAATTTGCGCGCTTCTGTCCCCGCAAGACCAGCAGGATATCATGGCTGTTGCATCCATGGTGGAGGTGTTTGGTGTTGGAATTATGCCCTAGAGGCAATAGTAAAGATGTTATTATTATAATTCTTGTTCATGATAAAGTTTATATTCCATGCTAGAATTGTATTAAGCGGAAACTTTGATACTTGTGTGGTTTATGAAAAACACCGTGTCCCTAGTACGCCTCTATGGACTAGCTCATTGATTAATGATGGTTAAGGTTTCCTAACCATAGACATGAGTTGTCGATTAATAATGAGATCATGTCATCGGGAGAATGATATGATGGACATACCCAAATCAAGCAGAGCAATTAGATCATGTCATCGTGTTCATCTTTTGAGCTTTTCTTATGTCAAATATTGTATTCCTTAGACCATGAGATAATGTAACTCCCTGGTATCGGAAGAAAGCTTTGAGGTCATCAAACGTCATCCTATGAGAGGGTGATCATAAAGGTGTCTCTCAGGTGATCGGAAAGTACTTGTTGGGTTGTATGTATCGAGATGGGATTTGTCCCTCCCAAGTCGGAGAGATATACTTCAGGCCCACTCGGTAATCGATATCAACACCGCTTGCAAGCACGTGGTTAAGGAGTTAATCACAAAGTGATATCGGATTACGGAACGAGTAAAGTACTTGCTGTGAACGAGATTGAACTAGGTATGCTGATACCAACGATCGAATCTCGGACAAGTAAAATATCGCGTGAGGAAGGGAATATATATGGGATTAATTGAATCCTGGCATCGTGGTTCATCCGATATGATCATCGATGAATATGTGGGAGTCAATATGAGTTTCGGATCCGTTGTTGATTATTGATAGAAGATCATGTCTGCATATTCTCGAACCCGTAGGGTCACACACTTAACGTGTCTCGACGCTAGGATAGAATGGATAATTGGTTTATGAGTTTTTGTTTGGAGTCTCCGATGAGATCCAGGACATCACGAGAGGTTCCGGAATGGTCCGTAGAATAAGATTCATATAAAGGAAAGCAGTTTTTGGATTTCGGAATTGTTTTGGAATGTTCGGTATTGTACTGGAAGGTTCTAGAAGATTCCGAAGTGGGACCAACGTGGCCCCACTTGTCGGAGGGGGCGTGGGCCTACGAGGGAGTGCCCTGGCCGCATTTGGCCAGGGGCACAAGGCCCCATAGGCCCAACCGGCCAAACCCTAGGGGATCTTCTAAAAGGGGGGGAGACTTGCCCCCCACTCCACCCTTATGGCCGCCGGCCCTAGGGCTTGGAGGAGGGGCAAGGGCAGCTGGCCAGCCCTCTATATAAAGAGGGCAGGGGCGCACCCTCCTCCCACACCCCAAAAACCCTAGCCGCCATACTGCTGCCCTCCTCTCTCTCTCTCTCTCTCCCAACTGCGCGTAGGCGAAGCCCTGCCGCAGAAACTCTCCACCTTTGCACCACGCCGTCGTGCTGTAGATCCAATCTATCTCTCTACCCCACTTGCTGGACCGAGGAAGGAGGAGACGCCGCGGTGCCGTACGTGTGCATCTCTCGGAGGCGTCGCCACTTGCGACGTTGGATCGGATCGGATCGCGAGGAGGAGAAGGCTAGTACGACTACATCAACCATGTTCTGTTAAACGTTCCGCTGTGCGATTTCTTCAGGGGTATGAAGATCTCATCTATCCCTCTTGTTGATTGCATCTCCTAGATTAGATCTTGACTTTCCCGTTCGCATCCGTAGAAATTTTTTGATTTACTATGCTGCGAAACCCTTCATTTGGGGGTAGGTTATCATGTTAGATATAGATTTACTCAATAAATGAATTATGATCATGGGAGCGTTTTAATTGGGCACCCATGGACCTACAGCTCCTATCTGTGCGTCAACTTATCTCGTGATACGAGGTGCTGGGACGCTAGTTGCATGTCGGGTGATTTTCAGAGCATATGTGCTGATAGGGGGGTTTGAACTCATGTATAATGGGAGGTGCTTAGAGAAGTGCTTACAAAAATAAAGCAACCATTTTGTTAAGCATTGGTGCTTATCTCTATAGAAGAGGTGCTTAGTTAGGCATCTACCTAGTATAAATAAGCATCGGTGCTTAAAGAAAAACCGGTTTATTTTTGTAAGCACCATCCTAAGGATCTTGGATTGTACATGCTCTTACAAGGTTGTTGTGAGAGAAATACAGTTATAATCAATCAAAATACACTTTGTTTGCGTAAAAAATGCACTTTATAAATTAAGGCATGAATATAAAATAAGAAGTTACAAACAGTACCAAAAGTCTCTATGTCTCAGATCATCACGCCATTTTTCCCGGGAAGCATCAGTAAATCTTCCCCACCAAGATGATTCCATGACTTATGTTCAGTAGTTTACCAAACTTTCTAGTTTTCCCAACCTGGAAGAACAAGGTGACATGGATATGTTATTGATAAGGAACCAGGTGATCGCTAGCCCGGCACGGAAATGAAATTTTATAAAGTGCGTGAACTGGATTTTTTTTAGAAAGGAGCATATATTAATATCGTAAGATACCAATTACACCCAGCCTCTGCAAAGAACTGGAGTACTAGTAGAAACTCAACACTTTTTAAACAAAGAACCTTTTTAAGATATGAAAAATAAAATTGTCATCTAAGACACTCCTACTACGCTAGGCAAGGATTCAAACTGAAGTACTAATGAGAAACTACTCACCGGTTCTTGAGCATCGAGCAAGCAATTTTGCGTGGGGAAGAAAGGAGTTTCTTTTGCTTTTTGCGAGCAGTAGAGCACGGGTGTCCCCTATTGCTGAAAAAAAAATTGGTTTATTAATTCCTTTCTCGGACAGACATATATCTTAGTTTGTCTATATTTCTTTAGCATAGGAAAAGAGCAAGTATGAACCGTTTGCTCGCGTAGAAATGATGTAATACATTAACCAACTACTATTATGTTTTTATTTAGCAACACGCCTAGTTTTATATTATTAGATAAAAAAACTATTTTTTTTAAGCCACTTCTGTGCATCAACGTATATATTTACCTCTCAGCCGATCAGCTCTGGCCTTCTGACAAGCTTTAAACAGAGGAACAAGGCATAACTTGGCACATGCATAATATTGGAAGATCACCAAGAACAATATTCGGCAACACTAAAAATCAAGGCTGCCAAATAAATATTAATTCACTTTGATTTGGCTTGACAGCTGTACACTAACTTCCTTGTACGGTCCTGAGATAAAGTAAGTATTTGATGTTATTTAGCCAAAAAGTAAATAAAAAATAACGGAAAAAAGTACCTGGTGGTAGAATATTGCACTGTATGTCGGTAATATGAATGTGAGGAGATGAACGATCTAATCTACTAGATTTACTAATCTCAATAATGGGAAAAGTGAATGGCCTTTTCTGGTGTATTCGGTTGAAGGGATAACTAGAAAAGGAAGCAAATTATGAACTTGAGGAAACAACAAATGGGAGAAGCCAAAAAAAAAAAATTATATTGATCAGTGGAAAAAGGAAACTAATTCTAGATATGACAAGAACACAATGGCAAATCATAAGCGAGTGATTTTTTCAATATGTTTTGAAATTGAGAGCAAGAATAGTGGTAGATCTGAAGTAAAACAAATTAAAAAAATAGTTTCTATAGAAAAGGATTATGCTTAGATGTGGAATAGAAATATTGAAGTGAACTGGAACATGCAACAATTTTTTGTTTTTCTGTAATTGATTACTAAGAACAATTGTGGATGAGTGAAAGAACAACAATCAACAAGGAAAACAGCAATGATTTTTTGTATTTCCTTTGTAATTTTGAATAGAAAATGAAACTAAAACTTAAATTTGAATCATGCAAATATTTTTGGATTTTTCTTATTGATCACAAGAAACATAGACTATTTATTAGTTGTGAAAGAACAAGAGGCGAGAGCAAAAAAGAATAGTGTTTTCCTTTATTGATGGCTAAAAAGGATTGATCATAGGCACTATAGGAAAACACAAAAGTAAGTTTAAACACCGATCTTCTACCTACGACACAGAACTAAAGGAATTTATAGAACGAAATTGGTTGCAGGAAGGAGGGAGAGGGGTTTCAACGGTTGCAGTTTGTGACTTATATACAAAAAATGGAGCATCAATCGTACCAAAGTGGGATGCTTGGTTACAGCAACAAGCAAAGAATACTTTTCTCTGAGATAAAGGTGAAAGGAAGGAAACCGGAATGACCAAAGAACAAAGAGGATAACTTGCCATGTGCATCCATGCAAAATGACATAATCTAAACTTGACTTTTTAGCCTAGCGTTTAAGGTTTTGCCTTCAGGATAAATTCAGCTCTGTCATTCCATGGCTGTGGGTTTAAATTTTTAAGTCTGCAGAGTCCTACAGCTAGGTAACCACGGGTTGATGATACTCTTGATTTATACATCGAATCATTCTAAGGTCAGCTATTAGTTTTATATTCCACATTTGGGTGTTCCCAACATATACATGAGGATAACATAAGTTGGCGAGATATTGGCCTCAGTGGCAGTTTTTACGTATAAAAGGGGAAAGAGAAGAGGATTACAAGAGATGAAATGAAGTCTCAAATCTTGTATGTTGATCTTATTCTCCATCTTGTTGTACATAGTACATTTTATTACCATAGACAAAGAAAAGCAAAAGAAGGGCACGACACCACAAGGTTGCCCAAAAGAATATGTCGGTCATTATGGCAATGTCCTTTAATCTTGTTTTTTACTCATAAGTGAATGTGCTTGAGTGAACAGAAGGAACCAAATAGCTTTGCCTTTCCATGTTCAACCTTGCTTTTTGTTGCCCACATATACGCATACCTAGTCTGGACATCACTAGATCAAATTGCTCGACCTGACCATACCTGTCACCACATGTATGGTTTTCCTATATGCCTCTTCTCAAGTGTGTAGTTTGCATCTGCATGTGCAGTAACAGAAGTTGAGCTTAAAAGGGCAATAAAATCGTACAACAAGCACCTTCTCAAGAAATTACCGGACCTTTGCTCAATGATTCCTATATAATTCACATCCTCAGAGAACGAAACAGGAGCATATTAAGAAGGGAACTCTTACAGATGTTGCTAGCCAGTTTTCCAGCCATTTACACGTGCCTTCCCCTATCCTGTGAGCTAAAGATTCCAATTTCTAAATGGACTAGATGAAGAAGAAGATCCTCCAGTATCGAACTTCATGATGTGCAGCGAAGCTGTATATAAATCTAGTTAAGGAGATTAGTGGCAAAGTGAAGGGAAGATGATTACAAACTACTAGTTAGAGGAAGAAATCAAAGGGAAACATGCAGTTCCATGTAAATACACTCACCAAAAACATCAAATCCTTTTGTGCCAAGCAAGTTGGAATAGGATACCATGTAAATACAATCATTCTATTTTTATTTTCTATGAGCAATCGTATAGTCGACCGACATAACATTGATCACTTAAAAATAATCCTTAACAAACTTGTACGATAGATTGCCATCACATCACAATATGTCCTATAAGAAATGCAGATTGTGCAAATGCAAAATAAATTTCCATCAAATCACAATCCAAATCATCAAATCAAAGGCAAAGACAAAAAAGCATGAAAAAAGGCACCCACACACACGAAGAAACAAACACAACATATTATATTACTGTACATTCAAGTACTAATCAAGGTCTCATTTTAGAACAAATCTACAGCAGCCACCTTGGTATTGGTTTTCCATTTCGTATATCTTCCTACCTTGTGCTATGCCATGTCAAGACATCGCATGTTCAGATATTAAACAACATAAACTAGAAAGTACATTACAGGTTACAGCAGCATGGTCTACAAGTTCATTACCTAGCAGAATCTGGGGTGAGAGGATCTGCAGTTGACAAAGTGGCAGGATCCAACCACCCAGAGGCAGCTCATGACATTAAGGAACCTCCTGCTGTGGCTCATCTGGTATGTCTCCACACCCTTGTCCAGATCCAACATCCAGTCATTCTCACAGGCTTATTGACAACATATTTCAGAGAAGCTTGGAAAACTGAACTGGAGCATATGGTACATAATAAGAGTATACCTGGTTAGAGAGAGTTAATGCTTCCAGACATGGTTAGAGGACATGATAAATTACCTTATCCACAAGCCTGGTGAATACGTCAAAGTCCCCATTTTACTTGACATCGAAAAATGAACACCTTATAATTTACTATGTGCAGGGAGGAAATTAAATGCGTCTTCTGAATGAATATGGAACAAGTTATGAACGAGTAGCACCAAAAGCTGCTAATACATTAGGGATTGGCAATCCCCAAAAGTTCGGGAAGACCTAGATATACCATAGTCAAAAAAAATATGACATGGAAGACAATCAAGAAAATTAGGTAGAAACATAAAGTGTGATTTCCCTCTCGAATCCAACGTCCCCATTGACTGAAAACTAGGGAGATGGTATACTGCTACCAAGAATATATCCAGCTAATATACCCACATTAAGAAACGTCCACATGGAACCACAGCATCTTGCTTTAAATAGAATCATCTTTTCACAATCTCCAAAGCTTGCTTGATCGAGTATTCCTAGTACACGATTGATGATGAGGAATAGAAGAAACCAATTAGAGAAGTATACACGGATTACTAGTTAGGATTCTCGTCCAATCTCATTATACCCTCTAATTCTACTCAATCTTACCTGATGCTTTGCTAACCCACTGCTTTGCTACCGCCCTCCTCCGGCACCACCTCCAGCTCGTCTCCCGCCTCCTTCTTCCTCTTGCAAGAAGAAGAGCCCCCCACATCCTCCTCCCTCGCCCGCTTCCGCTCCAGATCAGCAGCGGGCGCCATCACCTCCACCCCCGCCTCCTTCTCCTCCGCAACCGCCATGGCCACCTCCACCTCATGCACCACGGCCTCGCCCTTCTCCTCCCTCTGCTGCAGATCCGCGGCGGACACGGCACGGCCGCGGCCTTCCATCGTCGTCCTAGTTGGAGAGAAGCTGATGCGGTGAGGCGACCCCGGTGGCTAGTGCTGGGTGTGGGCGGTGGGAGTGGGTTGGTGAGATATTTTGCCAAATCCAGGTGGGGAATGAAACGTCGAAAGGGGGCGGACGACTTGGCTGTTGCTTATATACGAAGGGGAGGATGACGTCTCAACCGTACCGTACATGGATACACTCGTGCGTACACGTGACCGTATACCCACACCCTGGCTAATACGACTTACACCGGTCCGTGCCGAACCAGCAGCCACCCTGAACCCCACCCAGACCCGGTTTTTCTCTTCGATTTCCCTCAGGGGGGATACCGAAGCACAGGTGTTACTAGTTAGGATTCTCGTCCAATCTCATTATACCCTCTAATTATACTCAATCTTACCTGATGCTTTGCTAACCCACTGCTTGCTACAGCCGGAGTTTATAAACAAAGCATAGCAAATCCCAGTCTGTGAGTAGTGTGGCCTTACCTGGAGACTGGAGTGGCCTGCTGCCGGCGCCTCCTCGCGCTCAGGCGCGTGTTCCCCTCTGGACCTCCATTGATCCGCCTGCGCGTCTCCGGCACGGCCGGGAAGGAAGGCGACGTCTCCGCCGTTGCTTACTCTCCCCTCTGCCGTTGCCGACCAAACTTTCGGCGCGACGCTGGAATCATGTGTAGGACTATGGATTTGGTTTGGGATGCCTGGCGGTGGAGGAGGATTTCCTCCAAGGAGAATTTCCTTTTCTCTTTGTATACTCTCTCCGACCCATATTAGTTGACTTGAATTTTTCAAAATTTAAATGAACCTATATTTAAATAGTGTCTAGATTCATCCAAATCTAGAAAATTGAGTCAACTAATATGAGTCGAAGAATACTAATATATTATATTACAGAATTACTCACTTCCGAGCCAAACCTGGCCAACGGGCCCAGCCCGGCCTTTCATGGGTCTGGCACGGCTTGATATGTTAACCTCGCGGACAATATTTATTTTTGCGAATATTGTTATATTTTCTTGCGGGCTTGATATGATGACCGTGTGCTCTACAGGCCACATGCTTTAACTTGTCGTGTCGGGCTAGCACGAGTATTTGAGACTGCAGCCTAGGCACGGGCCCGCTCATTCACGGCCCAACACGTGATGGTCCAGGCATGTACCAGCCAATTTCGCGTGCCATGGGCTGGCCCGCCCTAATCTCGGCCTGATGGCGAGGTTTGTTCCGAGGGTATGGCTATCTTGCTCCCGTCGGTTTCTGTTGTCATGGACTGGGCTGTCAAAAATGCGTAGAGACCACCATTTCGCTTATCACCTTCCTTTCATGGGCTCGGCTCAGCTTCTCTTCTAATTTTCTTTGATACCAGTGAGGAGAGGCAATAACTAGAGTAAAAATTCATGTAGAAGTTGACCCTATGAATGTACTATTAGGAAAGAGTCATAACCAACACTTCTTGAAGCACTATAACATTAGGATATAATTTATGAATTTTATGGAATAGATAAAGTGTGGAAGTTAACATTTCCAAATGCTCTGAACTGCATGTAGACTGCAAAGGTTGACGCGGCTTTGACATGGCCCCTCAAAATATATATAAGAGCAGGTATAATAAGGTCCATTCAACAGGCTATAAAAATTAAGGTGGTATATTTATGCTTAGTTGGATGAGAGAGAAAAATGAGAGAGAATAGAAGTGGGCACTTAGGCCTTTTCTAATGGGCATTTCTTAAAACGATATCATATGCAAATTGTTTATGTGGCACCATACTTAATGAAGAGAGAAGATGTTGTTGTATCTTAGCTTAGGCCTTTTCCAGTGGATGTATCTTAGCACGATATCATAGACAAATTGCTTATGTGGCACCATTCTTAATAAAAAGAGAAGGTGTTATTGTATTTTAGCTTAGATACAAGCCTTGCATGATATTATAAGAAAAATACATGTTTAGCCCAATGACATGCATGCATGTACCCAAATTCACTAAATATAGATATAAATCTTAAGATACAATCCATTGTACTAGTTGTCTCTTCAGATAAACCACTACCTAGGATATCGAGTTAAGAGACACCCCATTATGAAAAGCATTAGATACAACCCTTGCGCACGACTCGCTCTTCAACCATGCTACACCCCCACAGTCTTGGCCACGTCCATCGCATCCTCGCTGGATATCGCCATCATAAGCACACTAGCGTCCTCTTCTTTGCCTTCAGCAAGGTTTGCCTCCTCGCATTTGCTCTGATCACCGCACTCGCGCTTAGCCTTGCGGCATTCACACGGCTAGTGACCCTCGATGTCACAGTAGATGCATTTTCCATTGCGGCGTGGCGACTTGCCATTACCACCGTCATTCTTGCCACCACCGCCAGCCATTGCCTGACGGGCGGCCTTGCGGCTTCTTGTTCTTGTCGTTGTTCTTGCCACCGCCCACCTTATGGCCCTCCCCTAGACTTGCGGATCTTCTAAAGGGAGTGCTACTCCTCTTTAGTGAGGAGCAGCTTTCCCCCAACATCGTGCTCCGGCTCGCCGCATCCTTCCGACGGAGCAAGGCGTCCAAAGAGCTCTTCAGTCGATTGAGTGTTCAAATCGAGGAGCGTATCAATGGAGAAAACCATCTGGGCATACCTGGACAAAGCAATGCGCAACATCTTCTTCACAGCATCGAGCTCCGTCTTGTTGTTCCCCATGGATTGCGGCTCGGCAAAGAGACTTGACGTGTGCAGCGCCAGTCGACTTGCCGCTTTGGCTCGACAGATTGCCGAACACCTTGCGGAACTTCTGACGGCGTGTCTTGCGAACATGGTCCATGACGCACATCACCTTGATGGTGTTCAGGCGGCCTTGGCGTTGTCCTTGGGGGCGAGCGACGGCACCATTTCCGGTGAAACCGACCTCGGGATCTCTCCCAAGGCATGCCGCTCCTGCCACCCGCATTAGGATGACCCAATCATTGTAGTTCGTCATGGTCATTGGTCAGCGGCAGGTAGGTGACGACACCACCGCCACTGCTTCCGCCTTCACGCACGATCTCCCAAACCATGAACTCCCTGCCCGAGCACCTCCTTGCCCTGCTCCGCCCATGGCTTGCGGAGCGCAGGCGCGTCAGGGTGCCCGGGGTGACTTGGAGGCGGACACTGATTTGGAGCCGGAGGCCGGCGCTTTTGGTGGAGTCCCAACCATCTCGATCGGGCAATGATAGCACTTGTTGTTGCCAGAGACTAACCAAACTGATAGTGTAAAGCGACAGTATTTTCCGTGGATTCTACTTCTCCACTTTTCTGTACAAACTGACGGCGCCATCACACTGCCCGTTCGTGTCCATCCCACAAGTCTGATACATGGTGATCTAGACTAAGTCTAAGTCTAAAACGGTGACATCCAAACTGATGGTCATGTCGTGTACACGACAAACGCTCATGCAAATTTAGTCAGAGAACATGAAGTAAACTAAAATGGTGACAGGCTTAACTGAAAGCTAACAACACTGCCGTGTGATAAAAGAAGCATCTATGCTTTGCATACATTTTTCTCTCAAAACTCTCTTTAGCCCGTGGCTGCAGTCGATCTCATCGTTGTGACAAGTGATGTTCACATAAACCTTTCAGGATGAGAAGCTCATCATGCTCGCTTTCTTATATGCAGAAAAATTGAAATAAAATGATCAGACTGTTTTCCAACTCTGTTAAGTAGTAAAATAAAAATCAAAGTATTATCTCAAATTATTTCCACTAAAGCTTAAACATAATTCTTAAACTTTATAAATACGGCAGAAAGGCATAAATAAAAATGCCCACAGTTCTTCCATCATATAGTAAAACACAGTAAAATGGCCATAGTTCATCCATTATATAGTAACACACCATCTGAATCAAATACAAATGCCACTTAAGAGCTTCAGAGGGCTGTGTGCATCCTAGGATGCAGAGGCCGGGGTACATCCCCATTTCGAAAAAAAACTTAAGAGCTTCAGACCACACTTCATAATTAAACGTATTCACACCAACACAGACATTACATAGCTTATTTCAACTCAAGTGGAAGACATATATAACATAACATAGAACAGCTGACACTCCAATAATATATAGTTTTGGAGCAAGAAAAAATAACCCTGCTTTCACAAGAAAGAAACTGGTTGGTCAACAATAGCCAGGGATACTAGCCTTTTATTTGAATTGGAAACTCTACATGCAGAAACACACAATCACTCACTATGAACTGGTATGGGTGGCATGCATGTATAGAGGGGGGATGGACATTGTGGATCTATGACACAAGCGTGGAGGCAATGGATGGCCATATACATTGTGGATGTATATATATATTTTTAATTGAATATGGATGTATGTATGGTGAATGGTATACGATGGGTGGAATGAACGTACTAACCGAGGGATACACCTGATGTGTTGATGTGCCTGGGTTGATTCATCTGAGGTAGCTAGTCACCTCAACACGCTTGTCGAAGGAGGCGAACGCTGGGGGAAGCTTGGGCTCATAGCTCTCGCAGTGCGAGGGTGAGTCCCACTGGAGCTTGTTCCACCAGCTCCTCTCCCCGCTCACCTTAACCAGCTTCAGCTGATCTTGTAGGCGTGGGAGGCGTCGGAGGCTCCAACACCCCCGGATGTGGAGCTCCTTCCACATTGGTGCCACTATGGTGGTGTTGTTGTTGTCGAAGTGCTGGAGTAGTGGAAGCTCTTGGAGACGTATCCTTTGGAGGCATGGGAGCTGATAACTAATAATATCTTTGGAATCTTCAGAGTTGAAAATTGTCTTGAGGTTGTAGCAGAACATGATGTCAATTGTCTTGAGGCATGGCAGTTTTGTTCCAAGTGGTACCATGTGCTCCAGTCTTGGGCAGTACTCCAAGTGCATGCGCTCAAGTGAGCTAAAGGCAGAAGTAGATAATCTTGTACAGAACATAACTAGCCTTTTGAGGTTGCAAGCATGTACATTTCGTAGATTTTTTATGTCTTCGGCATAAACTGAGAAAACTATTTCCATTTTATGGCACTCATGAAGCTCACATTCTTCCAGATCGCTGCTGTCACCGGGATTATAGTGCATTGAGTAAAGATGTAATATAGAATTATCACATGTCACTAGTATTGATCTGGTGACGTTTAGAAGATAGTCCAAACCATCGGGTGTCTGTTGCATCCCAAAGATCTCAAGATGTCTATCAGTTTGTCGAAGGGGAGCTGTCAACGGTGAAGTAACTGAGTTCACCTCTGCATTACAACTGCTATATACATCCAAATAAGTTGATTTCTTTTGCACCATCTCTTGCAACTTGTTATGTAGCATCAGTTCTACATCTTGTGGCTTCCTGCAATTTGTAATGCATGGCGCAATTTGAACATAGAAATGTTGGAAAAACATTCTATTCCTTATAAAATCCACAACAGTCTGATCAAAGCTATAGAAGAACCTGAAATCATTAACCCACACTTGGGTAACTTGATCAAACTGATTGTTTTTTCTATCTGCACATTGATCCAAGCAAAATACATCAGGGAGTCGTTTTAGCTTATGCCAAGGAAATCTCCTCAAGGAAGGAACACCGACCATGACCAATTGGCTAAGGCGGGGAAGATTAGGGATGTCAGCAGAGAGCTCCTTGATAGCTGTAGCAGATAAATCAAGCTCCTCCAACAAACCAAGATTCTTGAGCTCAACAGACTCGAGGTTTCTACATCCGCGCAAGGACAAGCGCCTTATATAAGGTGCATGAATCAACATGAAAGATACTAGTGTAGGATGTTTCTCCAATCTTATTTCTTCCACCATAATCGACTCATATCCTTTAATATGTAAATCGATCAATCCATGGGCCCTCGAGATCGACTCTGCGAATGAAATCAGTTTCTTATTGTTGATGAGCTTGAGCGACTGAAGCTTCTGCATTTCTTCAAATATATTTTGGGGTAAGTATATTATTTGAGTCCCTGTGACCTCAAGGTTTGTTAGGCTAGACAGTTCAGCAACGGAATGAGGTAGGTCCGTAAGTCTGGAGCAATTGACAAGAATAAGCTCTTCAAGATTTGACATGTCCTGGAAAAAATTGGAAGGAAAAGTAGTTATTTCTGAATGGGACATGTCAAGGTGTAGCAAATTGCCTTTTTGGTTGGCCACGTCTTGCGTCAGATGAGATAAAGGAACTCCATTCATATCAAGGATTTCAAGGTGGCATAAAGTGGACACAGGTGAATATGAACTAATGTTCATTGTTGAGTCTGTGGTCCTAGTTTTGGTGGAACTGAAAAGAGTTCTGAGATGACGACAGCCTCTTAGTGAAAGCAACCGAAGGTTCAGAAGATAACCGATTGAAGAAGGAAGTGATTCTAGTGGAGTATAGGAGAGATCAAGAGCACGAAGGAAACATAGTTTTTCCAACAAATTGTCAATCTTGGAAAGTACGAGTGAATGTTGTGAACAACCTCTTAGGATAAGTGCTGTCGGTCCGTTGTTGGTTTCCTGCTCTGAGGTCAACCACTGTCGACTTACATGCCATCCACAGTCACCGGCAAAGGAAATCCAATTCTTCTTGTTTTCAAAGAGTTCTTGTACTGTGGTGCCTTCTGCAATGAGGTCATGGTATGCAAGAAATTGTGCTGCAGTAGCGGTGGCTTCATCAGAATCATTAGCGGGCAAGAAGGGTAGCTGCAACAAAGAGTATTTCTGAAATGCCTCAAGGATGACCCTCCCAACTCGGTGCACATAGGAACACTTGCTGCTGCAGGTGCCAGTTTCTTCATTGCTCGTACGAGCTAGGATGCCTTGAGCAGCCCACTGGTAGATGAGCTCATCCGGTGTAACAAGCACTCCATTTGAATGTCTGGAAAACACCGCCATGGCATAGTGGAAGCAATCGATGACTATGTGATGCCATTGGTCTTCATTTCCTTGACAAATAACTTTGACCATGTGCTCGGCCGACAGACGGAGTGCAAAGAGGACAAGGATCACGACATGTTCTTCATACCGAACATTAAAAATCCTGTCATTTTCGGACTTGCTCTCGTTGTAGGCTTCATGAGAAGTGGTCGAGATGAACCACTGAGAATTTGCCCACCTTGGCGGAGGTAGCCCCACATCCAGTGTAAAACTGCCTGTCTCAATTGGCCACTGGAGGTTCTCGACCACTAACAAGTACTGCTCGGTTGATAACTTCTTGATGATCTGGGGAACTATTTTAAACCGAACGTGATCCTCCAACACTCCAGAAGTAGCACCTTGATTGCACCCATAGGTGTAGTACTCAAACTCTTCCGTGCTTTGCTTCAACATATTGTGCTGTTTGTCGAGCAGCCCGAGCTCTTTCGCCACAGCCACGGCCAGCTGATACTTGATGCTCGTTGTGCCACTTCCTATGGCTTCATCTGCGGTGGAAGAGGGTTTCAAATCTACTTTTATCATGTGCTTAAAGAGAAAAACATTTTCATCATATCCCTTCATAGAGAGTCTTGATAAGGCCCGTGTGAATGAAGCCTTGGGCCCCACACCAATATTCCAACACACACATCCAGGGGACACCGCTCTAAGGGGCAAGTGAAAATATTGTGATGTTTGACGATATCCATTAAACCTGGAAAGATAAGGAAACATATTATGTCCGGTTAGGCCGCGAGGAAAGAAGCTTAAACAATAGAATCAAATCCGGAGGATCTATTTATCTATATATTTATACCTAAGATAATAATAAAGGAATGGCCATTTCTCATCGTTCCTACATTTTTTTGGACGGTTTTATCCCTATCAGTTCGATGCATTATACCATTTGCCACGCCGAAGTGATAGTCCAAACCAGCTTACGTACGTGAGCATCATGTCGTTGCCCCGCTCGCTGCTGCTTTCGGTCGGAGAGATGCATCATCCATGAACAACCGCCAGGCCTTTCCTTCTTCCCGCAAGGGCGTCACATCCCCTACTCAAATACATGCGCGCAACTCGCCTCCATCAGGCGTCTTGTGCCCAAGTGCCACTACGTCCTCCACTTGGATATCGCGGCCACCCCGGCCGCTGCATGCCGGCATGGCACCGGCTCGACCTCCCTGCTTCAAGGCCGTCTCCTGTCCGACCTGCTCAGTCCCCACCTTCACTTGGACTTCCCGGCCGTTGTCGGTCGTGCTTCCGTGCAGAAAAGAAGACGTCCATGGCGTGGGAAGATACTAGAGCGGAGGCATGGAGTCGGGCGTGCATCCATTTCCCTCCGCATATTCAAGTTTGAGATAAGGTGACGGGGATGTTCAAGGAGAGACGGGTTTCAGAATTCAGTACTTGGGCACTTGGGCACAAGTCCCGCTATAGAGAATGGTTCTTCAAAGCAACGACACTAACACCATTAGAACAACACCAGTAGTCCAACCACTCCAATAGCAACGCCTTTAAAAAGGAAACAGTGCACAAACGTCGTCGTCGCCCGATCAAACATCATGGGTTTTCACTATCGAGAAAGTCCTCGCTCGCAAAATAATGTCTTCAACAAGGCCAACCTGGTCTAGCTCAGAAAATTGGCCCTGATAAGTAGGTCCCACTAGTCAGAAACGGTGTCAAATCGCTGACAATTGAGTTTTAGTGCGAATTGGAAAAAATTTGCAGGAAAGTGGTCACATTTTGCGATTTTTTCAAAAAGTAGTGGTTATTCGAACATTTCGTAGATATGCAGTGGTTTTATGCTAATAACTCTACTAAAAGCAACACTAGGGACTGTTTGTAGGCGCCACGTTAATCCACATAAGATATATCCGTTGATCTAATTTATAATGGCTGAGATTTAAAGGCCCAACTAAAGTTACGTAACTATTGTCACGTCCAACCAACATGGACGTGCCCAAAAGTTACAACCGTACGTGTATATAGATGCATATGTACAACACATGGAAGTTTTTTTTTCCACGTCAACTGAACTGTTTTGGCTATTAGATGTGAAATCAGAAATACACACCTAAGATTTTATTAGTACTAAAAAAAACTCCAAGCTCAACAGATGGAAGTTGTTGTTTTTTTTCCACGTTAACTGAACTGTTTTGGCTATTAGATGTGAAGTCAGAAATATACAGCTAAGATTTTATTACTAAAAAAATTCCAAGCTGCACAGATTTTGCCAGAGATTGTAGTATCAAAAAGTGAAAAGTCTAGATTTTGCCAGAGATTGTAGTATCATGTGGGAAGTCGATCTGCCATATTCTCGTCCAGGGGCTGTATCTGAGCAGTAGTGGGCATGCGTATCGTAAGTGCAATCCACAAATATGTTATAGGGAAGCCAAGAGATTGTAGCAGCGGCGTGGCGTCCACTGCTTCCCCTTGAATTAGCATGGCGGATCTCTGGGCGAAATTAACTTGCAGGACTGGAGGTTCTTCCGAACAGCTACAGAATTTCATTCACCTCCACGACTGTTAGGAATAAGAACTCCGTCTCTCCGGCACCGGCACCGGCACGGCGTCACGCATACGAATGGTAAACGAACTTGCGTCCTGCCCGTGTACATGCATGTAAACGTATATGTCTAGGAGTCTTTAACCAAGTTAGCTAGCTATTCGATTCGGTTCAGCTGAATCCTAGTATATATGCATGTATCTAGGTCCTTGTACTTGACACCATGAGTTGAATAAAAGAACACCAAGTGCGACACGTGCGTAATCCAATCTATTTTCCCGTGTGCTGCGTGTGAGTAGTACTAGCTAATCCATGTGTGAGTAGTACTAGCTAATTCATGATCGTTCAAGGTCTGGCTAGCAGAACGTGTGCATCTCGGCGGATTGTAGTACTAGCTAATCCATGATATGTTATAGGGAAGCCAAGAGATTGTAGCGCGGCGTCCACTGCGTCATGTGGCGGAAAAGAATCGCATCGTCCACGTAGAGTGAGATCAATGGAATCTGGCATCGAGGGTGTAGCCACTGTAGTATTTGCTGATCGTTAAGGTTGCACACCAACTACGCCAAGTGTTCGGTCTCGCCGATCGCATGCTCCTCTGAGGTCGCACTCCATGTAGCGACGGTCATGGGGTGCCAGGTGGCGATGTTCCCCATCAGGTACCTGGGGATCCCCCTGTCGCTGCGACGGGTGTCTGCGGCTGCCCTCCAACCCCTGGTGGATAGCATCGCGAATAGACTTCCTACCTAGAAGGCTGGGATGATGGCGAAAGCCGGGCGCCTTGCGCTGATTAAGTCGGTGCTCATGGCGATCCCGCTCCACCAGGTCATAGTGCTGGGGCTCAACAAGCGGACGCTCAAGCAGATCCAGCGGATAGCGAGAAGCTTCCTATGGGCTGGGAGGGCAAATGCGAATGGCGGCCACTGCCACGTGAACTGGGACAGGGTGAGCAGGCCGAAATGCTTTGGAGGCTTGGGGGTCCCCGACCTCTCTCGCATGGCGATCAGTCTGAGGATTCGTTGGATCTGGAGGAGGCGCACCGACCCGCTGTGACCCTAGCGCGGTTTGGACATGCACTTCTCCAAGACGGAAAACCAAGTGTCTGATGCCTCTACCAGGATGCAGGTGGGTGATGGAGCCACGGCTCTATTCTGGATGGACAGATGGCTTGAGGGGAAGACCATCGGTGATTTGGCGCCCGGGCTACTCGCGCTGGTCCCCAAGCGCGCGAGGGAGCGCCGCACTGTACGGGAGGCTCTGGTAGGGTGCCACTAGATTGCCGACATACAGGGCGCGCTCAGCCCGCTTGCCCTGTGGCAATACGTCCAGCTCTGACGCGCTGGTGGACGAACCAGACTCCTTGCTGTGGATATGGACCAGCGATGCCCAGTACTCGGCCAAATCTTGCTACGAGTTTCTCTTCCAGGGATCCATCGCCTCACGTTCCTGGAAGCTGAACTGGCAAGCCTGGACGCCCCCGCGGGTGAAGTTCTTCATCTGGTTGGCATGCCAGGACCGCTGTTGGACAGCTGAGCGGCTTGCGAGACGGGGCCTCGCCCACCCCCCGCGCTGTCCCCTATGTGACCAATCGGCTGAAACCATGACCCATCTCCTCGTCGGATGTCCCTTCTCCAAGGCGACCTGGCATGAGGTGCTCTCATGGACCTGATCCACGGCCCTCCCCTGGATGGGGAAGACGACTTCGTGGACTGGTGGCTCCAGGTGTCAAGATCTACCTCCCGAGCTCTTCGCACGGGCACTTCCTCACTCATCATGCTGACGGCGTGGTGGATTTGGAAGCTGAGAAATGCGGTAGTGTTCGACAATGCGGCACCTAACCTGGGTGGTCTTCTGGATACAATTCGGTCTGAGGCTAGGGCTTGGGTGGCTGCTGGGGCAAATGGCCTGCGAGCCTTGATCCCCACGGCCCCGTAGATCTAGTGGGTAGAGTTGTATGGGGTGCTGGCTCCCAGTGAGCCTTTGTATATTGTAACACCCTCAGAATCGGCCCTATGCAAGTTTTAGCGAATCCCGCCAAACCCGCATAGAAACGATTCAAAGGTGCCCACCAGGCACTTTCGTGCGGGTGGAAAACGAAGTAATAACATTACACAACAGTCCTCGATGGGACCCTGACAGCGAATATATACAACAACGACTCAAAGAGTCAAGAATACAGATATAAAATACAAAGATCCAAATCACCTTAAAAACGATATAGCGCCCGACTACGGACAAGATGCAAATGGGGCTAAGAGCCCTGAAGAATAACCAATGGCGTCCATAACCCTGCCCAGGCCAAGCCGGAAGGGTAACCCTGCTAACGACGTCGATCTCAAAACCTGCTTAAACAAAAGGGGTGCCGACAAAGGGCAAAGGAAAAGAGAAGCGGTCGATCTTGAGGCCAGTACACGGCGAGGCTAGAATTCGGCGGTCCTCGCCTACATAGGTATGGTGGACTGAAGCGGCAGCGCAGCATGCACTAAACAACCTATAGAGACTCGATATAACTGGCGGCTATCAGAGAGGGGTAAGAAAAGACCTATCCGGAACCAGACTGATACTAACACCAAACAATCCCATCCTGGTATTCCCCCTCGAGACCAAACGAGGAAGTCAGCCGAGGAACTCACACCGTTGGCAGTTTTATTTATTCGGTTATCGTTGCAGCAATTACTAGTCAGGTGTAGATAATCATCCTGATAAAATAAGCAGTGGGCCGTTTTAGTTAATCATTCCGTTGTAGTTGCAGCACTTACTAATCAGATACAATTAGCATGAGATAACCCCAAAACCCAGCAGTTGTTGGTACTTTTACTTAGCCATTCCGTTGTAGTGAAGCTGGTTACTAGTCATATCGGATACAAGTCAATTTATAACAAATAAACTTTAGTTATAGTTGTCTATGATCAAGCACTGTGCTCCAAGTCGTCCATAACCGCGGACACGGCTTCTCGAAAAGATTTAACCCTGCAGGGGTGCACCAAAGTATCCACAAGCACTTCGACCCTTTTTGCCAGATCAGTTAACATACACCCATCGGTATGTCGGCGGGGCCTAAGTCATGACGCGTTCCCGGACCCAAAGCAAGCACGGGGCCACCCACTAAGTCTACCATAGCGAAGTCGGCCGGTCTCCGAGACGGACTTAGGGTTTGCGTCAGTGGCTGTAAACGACAGCAAATCCCAAAACTGGGACTGTCGATACCGCGAAAACACTCCGCTTCCTAAACAGTACAGTGTGCTATCCATCGCACAATCGTAAATAAAGCAGTAAAGCATGGCATAAGTACAGGATAGTAAATAAAACCTCAAACTAGTTTGTGGCCCCCAGTACAATACTTTGAAATCAGGTAATAATCAATGGGGGGCCCATATCTCCCCACACTGGTTAGCGCTCGATCTCGGAATAGGTGTCAAAACTCGGGGTCCTACGGGACACAAGTGGGCGGTCGGAAACCAACATTATCTATCACCCACCGATGCCTCTGCTTACTTACTTCAATTTTAGTTGTTTTACAGTAATTAAAGTGAACGAAAAGTAAAGCCATGATCATCTCCAACATCAACATGCGGCAATTACTCCAACACTGTGGTTCTTGGCGACACGCAACAGCGCTTGAGCAAGCGACTACGACGCGCAAGTCCAACTATCTACCAAACAACAGGTAATAGGATGTGTCCAAGGCAATATGAGGCTGCAAGGGATATCACGGGTACGAAAACTAGAGCAACACAACACAGATAGCAATAGATCAACAGGAGGGAATAAATACTATAAAAGTAAGATAGGTAGAAAGGGGGAGATGCTCGCCTGAAAACATGGTCGAAGGTTCATCCGAAGATCGGGGCGAAGCTCACATCAACTCAACGGCCTTATCCGCGAAGAAGCAAAACACTAGAATAAACACCGGATGCAATATTTAAGATTATGGCAGAAGATCGGGCATGATGCATGTATGATGCATGACATGGCAAAAGTGCGATGCAATTAGGTCAGATTAAGCGGAACCGGGGTCCCGACAATTAATTATATGGTTCATGTTATTTAGAACCCCCGCAATTTAAATGTTGTCTTAACATGGCAAAAGATCGCACCGGTTCGCTACACAAATTTAAATGGGACCAATATACGACTGGATTTGCCCGCACATGGGCCCCATATTTAATTATATGGTGAATCGGCATAATGCCCCCAAACCACATGACAATATGCATGCGAGTACGACAATTTAATATGCAACAACTTTATATATAGCATTTATAAAATAGGGGCTCGGGAAAGGTTCACACATTAGGGTTCGGCGATCTTGGTCTCCGAGGGGTTCGGGGTTCGGTCTCGGGGTTCAGGGTTCGACGGGATCGGTCTCGCATCCGGAAAGAAGGTCTTGGCGGTCTTCGGATCCGGGGCTCGCATCCGGGAAGGAGATCTTGTCGCATCCGTGGTCTTCGGGTCCGTGTAGACGGTCATGGCGTTCCGAGGAGAAGATCTTGGCGTATCCGTGTCGACGACCTTGGGGGGGTTCGACGGGGTTCGGTCTTCGGATCTTTGATCGGACTCCGGCGTCTGTCGATGGTCTTGTCGTACCGATGGATCGGTCTCCGTGTGGGCGATCTTGGCGTTTGGGGGCGAACTTGGTCGATGGTCTTCGGGTCACACCAAAACAGGGTCGGTCTTGTCAACGAGGAGATCTTGTCGGGGTGTCGGAACCGAAGAACTTGGCGGTCGATGAAGTCGGTGGCCTTTGGAAGATCCAGACGTTAGGACGGTTTCCGGCATCAGACGCTCTGGCATTGGTCTTTCTAGCAAACCCCTTTGCAGCCACATATCTTGTCGAGGTGGGTCATGCGTGTACACGAATGAGTACAGGAGCAGCCCACGTCGGTTCCAGCGGACACGGGGAAGGACGGCGGGCTCAGGGCCGAAGCGGAGGAAGAGGGCACGCAGGAGGTTGGTCACGGCGGCCTGCAGAGCACACGGTCGACTCGCGGCGAGATGGTTGGCCAGAGGCGGCGGCAGCGCAGGGAGGCCGCGAGGTGCTCGGGGCGGCGGGACAAGCACGACAGGGAGGGGGAGGTGCCGAGGACGGCGGCGGCCGGGGAAGAGCCCACAAGGCGGCGGCGGCCGGAGGTGGTGAGCGGGGCCGACGGGGAGGCGCCATGAGCGGTCGGCGAGGATCGCGAGAAGAGGCGAAGCGGTGAGGAGAGAGGGAGGGAGGCGGGCCAGCCAGGCGCTCGGAGGGCTGGCAGCGTGGGTGAGGGAAGGAAGGCCAGCCCGGCGGCAGGTGGTGGAAGACGCGAGCAGGGGAGGAGGGCGGTTGGTGGCGGCTCGAGATCCGGCCGGCGGCGGCAAAGAGCAGAGAGGAGGGCGGTGGCTGCAGCGGGAGGAGGAAGACGCGGCGAGGGAGAGAGCGGGGGTGCGGGAGGCTAGGCGACGAAGAGGTGGGACCGAGGTGGGCCAGGGGAGCGGGTGGCGTGCGTGGCGTGTGTTGGGTGAGTGCGGCTGCAGGGGAGGGAGGCAGGAGTGGCGCTGGTGGGGTCGGGCGGTGGGCCACGCGGGGTGGGACCGGGGAGGTGGTGGTGGCTGGAGGATTGGTGAGGTGGCGGGGTTGGGTAGGAAATTGGGTGAGGGGTGAGGTGGCGAGCTGTGAGTGGTGGGTAGGATAGGTTTGGGTGGTTTAGGATTTAGAGTCTAGGTTTTATTAGTTTTTGTAAATATGTGTTTGTTTGGTGTTGTTTATTTTAAAACAAGGCTACTTTGCAAATAGTTTATAGGTAAATAAAATATCCGATACGATCGGGGTTTGCATTTGAAATAGAGAGGGGTATTTGTACAAAGCAAAACTAGGTTTTCGAAATAGTTCAGACAAACAATGCATGATGATGACGATGCAATGCACAAAAACAACGCGATTTTCTAGTAGTGGTTTTGCGGGATGCCACATATATGTTGTACAGTACTCTCTCTTTTTCTATCAATGAATCGGAACGCAAGGCTTTTGCGTTTTCTTGAAAAAAAAGGTTGCCCCTAGTGTCACGCCCCGATAGGATTTTCCAAAATAAAACTTTGAATTGAAGGAAAGAACCTTATTTCATTCAAACTTTTAGAAAATTTTACAAGATTTAAAAGAATTTTGATTAAAAGCTAACTAAATCTTAGATCTAGTCACACAAGCTCATCACCGCCATCATCATCGGAGACGTTGATGATGCCGCTTTCCATGGCGACCACCACTCGAAGTGCTCCTACATGGATTCCAACACAAGGTCAACAGACACGCGTAGGACGACGTTGAGCCCCGGCTCATCCTCATGGCCAACGGGGTTGGCGCAGCGGTGATGGAAACCAAAGTTCTCCCACATACGTCGGCTCCTCCTTCGCCTTCTTTGGTGTCGGTGCTAGCACCTTCTTCTTGGGATGGTGGAAGGATAGCATTGCCTGAGGTGACGACGGTGACACCTTCGTCTTTGGCTTGCGAAAGACTATACTGCCTGGTGCGATGCCCGGCATGGCAGATTTGTCCTTAGCTTGCGGAAGACAGTGCCACCGCCGTAGTTCCTCGGTGGCATATGTGTGGGCCCTCCTACACCTTTGGGACGAGGAAGGGGCTATGGCGCGGAGCAGGACGATGAGGAGCATGAGGACGACAAGTCCAGCGAGTCCTTCAGGTGGCGTTGCAAGACAGTGAGTTGAGCCATGATGTTTTCCATGGACGACTCAAGAGCAACATGGCTTCATTAGACAACTTACACAAAACTAATAATAACTTGCCTAGTAATTAGCATCATTACAATAAATAATCTAGAAATTGCCAAACGTGTGAGTTCAATGGATGTACTTTCTTGTGGGTTTATGCAAGGAAGATTTCATGGCGTAATGTTTAACGTGGGACTAGATGGTTCTTATGCGATCTTGCGGAGTACCTTCCTTTGTTTTTTCATTTTTACCAGGACCCTCGCGTTCCTTTGGATGCAGGTTTGTTGATAGACGTTATTAGCAAGATTTATCCCTCTGTCTTGGCCTAGGTAGGGTTATGGATATCACTTGGTTATCTTTAGGTCTCTTAGGCCCATTTGTACTCTTATGCTTACTCACATGTTAGTTTGTTTTTGTTGTGCATTATATGTTTGTCTTGTATCCATTTTTATTCTTGGCTCTTTTTTCTTTAGAATGGGGAGCAAAGCCCCATCGCTGCCTCAAGCGATGCACACAGCCTTTACTTATTATTAGAGCATTACAAAGATCATACAAACCGGAACCGCCAAACTAAAACTCCGAGCAAAACGATAACCATATTGCCACCTCCCCGACAAGATCTAGCAAACACCTAGCTGCCTCATGCACTCCAGGAGCCCAGATCCCCCAATCCTATCCACGAAACGGCGCCCATGCACACGCTCCGGCTGTCGCCGCCTCCACTATCTTTCGCCAAACCGTCATCAACATGTATATCGATGTGCAGATTCTCTCCACACCAGCCACCGACACCACCACGGTGCGAAGTAGCACCACCTCCCTGCGCACTATCTCCAAGGCACGCCGCGGTTGTCACCGGTACCCCGGAGCACCATGCCTCCAAGTACCACTAGCAAACACAACTTGAAGTCTCCGGAGGATATGTCATCGGTATTCTTGGCTCGTTGGAGTCGTTATTGTATAAATACATATTATGGATTCCGTCGTAAATTATTTTCATGTAACTACTTTTCCACATGCATTGTGTGTATGTTGCGACATGCACTTTGTGCCTGGTGGGCATCCAAGGATGTTTATTATGCAGATTATGGTGAGAACGCTAAAATTGCATTGTGCCGATACGGGGGTATTACACGCGGCGCTGAGGGAGGACCTAATAGTGAGATAGCTCCGCCGCGTGCTCGCGCAGGAAGAGGTCCAAGTGGTCGGTGGCAGGGTCCTACCATGGGTTCTCTGTTCCTCGAGCGTCAGCTCCCAAAAATGACAGTTTATTGTTGCCGTCATATGGCTGCCAGTGGGCACATGCGGTATCAAGATACCATTGACGCTCAGGTTCAACCTGCTAGGGCACCACAAGTTCGGCGGTGCCATTAGCGGGGGTTGTAGAAATCCCATGCCTCATTCGCGGCATGAAGCCTTCTTGGCGGTGGCATGACAAATCTGATGGATATCGACTTTTTCATTATATGCCATTGGTGGTCAGAGGCGTGTGAGGGGTGCAACCGAAGAGGAGTATGAGAGAAGGTGTGGAGTGTGGGGAGAGGCCGCGTCGAGAGAAGGGCTTAAAATATTATAGGGCGTCGTGGTAGGTGATAGGGCCAATGACGGGCAATAACTCTAGTGTGGGGAGCTACAGCGTCGCCCGTCAGGAAGGTGCACAAACGACGTGTCTATGCCTTCCTAGCAAACCATCATGGCATTAACCTAAGTTTACCTAAGTCAGTGCTCGCATTAAATTAGCTGACCGTCGGTATGCGTCAATTATAGGAGTGGTTCGTCTGTCGGTAGCCGTTGTGGCGCTGTTTGTCAGGTTTGTCAAGCACTCCTAGGTCGTTCCCTATAGGTCGGGGCAGCATGGGAGTGTCGGGCAATCTATTGGGCCGTGCCGACACATTTTTCGCTATTGGGAGGCCGGCTATTGGGAGGGGCGGAGGGCTAGTGGTGGAAACATTGGAGAGTGAGTCCCATATATAGGATTTATTTCCTCCGCAAATTACCACATTAAGGTTAGCCAAGTTTATAAATATAGGCTTAGCTAGCCTTCTACACTTACTTAACATAAGATTTGAAGCAATATTGAGTTGCCCAAGACAGAAATGGAGATGACGATTATATTTTTATCAAGAGATCTGTTGCTACATGCTTGCGTTAAGATTAGACAGCTAAAAGAATATACATTCAGTAAACTAGTTTGTCCCAGTTAGAAAAAAGGAACCCTTAAAAGAATATACACCAAAATCTAATTGTAGGATATCATGTGAATCCTCTCCTGCTTCCACGGCAGAGGTGTTTGGAGGAGAGGTTATCATGTTAGATATAGATTTACTCAATAAAATGGATTATGATCATGGGAGCGTTTTAATGGGTACCTACGGCTCCTATCTCTGCGTCAACTTATCTCGTGATACGAGGTGCTGGGACGCTAGTTGCATGTCAGGTGATTTTCAGAGCATATGTGCTGATAGGGGGTTTGGCCTTTTCCCATACAATGTTCTTGTGTGAGAAATACAGTTATAATCAATCAAAATGCACTTTCTTTGCGTAAAAAAATGCACTTTGTAAATTAAGGCATGAATATAAAATAAGAAGTTACAAACAGTACCAAAAGTCTCTATGTCTCAGATCATCACGCCATTTTTTCCGGGAAGCATCAGTAAATCTTTTCCGCGAAGATGATTCCATCACTTATGTTCAGTAGTGTACCAAACTTTCTAGTTTTCCCAACCTAGAAGAACAAGGTGACATGGATCTGTTATTGACAAGGAACCACATGATTGCTAGCCTTGCATGGAAACGAAATTTTATAATGTGCGTGAACTGGATAGTATTAGTAGAAACTCAATACTTTAGAAACAAAGAAACTCAATAATTTTATAATCAGTAAATTTTATATATCGCGTTAAGATATGAAAAATAAAGTCCGCATCTAAGACACTCCTACTACGCTAGGCAAGGATTCAAACAGAAGTACTTAATGAGAAACTACTCACCAGTTCTTGAGCATCGAACAAGCAATTTTGGGAGGGGAAGAAAGGAGAAGCACGGATGAGGAGAGTTTCTTTTGCTTGGAGCGAGCAGAAGAGCACGGCTGTCCCCTATTGCTGCAAAAAAAATTGGTTTATTAATTCCTTTCTCGGATAGACATATATCTTAGTTTGTCGTCTATATTATTTTAGATATATTTTTTACAGGATTTCTTCAGGTACATCTCCCAAAATTTGTACCGGTGCATGTGGCTACTGATTCTGCTATGTCTACTACTTAACGGAATCGGGAGATTCTGCTATGAACCGTTTGCTCGCATAGAAATGATGTAATATATTAACCAACTACTATTATGTTTTTATTTAGCAAGACATGTATTCTTATATCATTTAGATAAACAAAAACCTAATTTGTTAAGCAATGCTTAAGACACCGAGACTATTGCATGATCATCGTCAATTAAGTAGAAATAATATTAACCATGAACTGCTATGCATCAACGTATATATTTACCTCTCAACTGATCAGCTCTGGCCTTCTGACAAGCTTTAAACACAGGAACAGGGCATAACTTGGCACATGCAGAATCTTCGAAGATCACCAAGAACAATATTCAGCAACACTTAAACTCAAGGCTGCCAAATAAATAATAATTCACTTTGATTTGGCTTGACAGCTGTACACTAACTTCCTTGTACGGTCCTGAGATAACCTAAGTATTTGATGTTATTTGTTACATAGCCAATAAGTAAATAAAAAAATAACAGAAAAAAGTACCTGGTGGTAAAATATTGAACTGTATGTCAGTAATATGAATGTCAGGAGATGATCGATCTGATCTACTAGATTTACTAATCTCAGTAGTGGGAAAACTGAATGGCCTTTTCTGGTGTATTCGGTCGAAGGGATAACTAGAAAAGGAAGCAAATTATGAACTTGAGGAAACAACAAATGGGAGAAGCCAATTTTTTTTTATATTCATCAGTGGGAAAAGGAAACTAAAACTAGATATGACAAGAACACAATGGCAAATACGCAAAGCAAGTGATTTTTTTTGGAATATGTTTTGAAATTGAGAGCAATAGTAGTGGTAGATCTGAAGTAAAACAAATTTTAAAAAAAATAGTTGCTAGAAGAAAAGGATTATACTTAGGTGTGGAATAGAAATATTGAAATGAACTGGAACATGCAACAATTTTTGAGTTTTCTGTAATTGATGAGTGAAAGAACAACAATCAACAGGGAAAACACCAATGATTTTTTGTATTCCTTTTGTAATTTTGAATAGAAAATGAAACTAAAACTTAAATTTGGATGATGCAAATATTTTTGGATTTTTCTTATTGATCACAAGAAACATAGAATGTTTATTAGTTGTGAAAGAACAAGAGGCAAGAGCAAAAAAAGAATAGTGTTTTCCTTCATTGATGGCTAAAAAAGGACTGATCATAGGCAATATAGGAAAGCACAAAAGTGTGTTTAAACACTGATCTTCTACCAACGACAGAACTAAAGGAATTTATAGAACGAAATTGATTGCATGAGGTATGAATGGTCAGGAAGGAGGGAGAGGGATTTCAATGGTTGCAGTTTGTGACTTATATACAAAAAATGGAGCATCAATCATACCGAAGTGGGATGCTTGGTTATAGCAACAAGCAAAGAATACTTTGCTTTGAGATAAAGGTGAAAGGAAGGAAACCGGAATGACCAAAGAACAAAGAGGATAACTTGCCATGTGCATCCATGCAAAAGGACATAATCTAAACTTGACTTTTGGCCTAGCGTTTAAGGTTTTGCCTTCGGGATAAATTCAACTCTGTCATTCCATGGCTATGGGTTTAAATTTTTAAGTCTGCACAGTCCTACAGCTAGGTAACCATGGGTTCATGATACTCTTGACTTATACATCGAATTAGTGTATGGTCAACTATTAGTTTTTTATTCGATATTTGTGTGTTCCCATATATACATGAGGATAACATAAGTTGGCAAGATATTGGCTTTAGTGGCAGTTTTTACATATAAAGGAGAAAGAGAAGAGGATTACAAGAGATGAAATGAAGTCTCAAATCTTGTATGTTGATCTTTTTTTTTCACCTGATTGTATGTTGATCTTATTCTCCACCTTGTAGTACATAGTAAAGAAAAGCAAAAAAGCAAAAGAAGGGCACGACACCACAAGGTTACCGAAAAGAATATGTCGGTCATCATGGCAATGTCCTTTAATCTTGTGTATTACTCATAAGTGAGCGTGCTTTAGTGAACAGAAGGAACCAGATAGCTTTGCCTTTCCATGTTCAATCTTGCCTTTTGTTGCCCACATAGCATACCTAGTCTGAACATCACTAGATCAAATTGCTAGACCTGACCATACCTGTCACCATGAGGATGCATGTATACTATCCTATTCCTATCTGCCTCTTCTCAAGTGTGCAGTTTGCATCTGCATGTGCAGTAACAGAAGTTGAGCTTAATCGGGCGAGAAAATTGTGCAACAAGCACCTTTTGAAGAAATTACTAGACCTTTGCTCAATGATTCCTATATAATTCACATCCTCAGAGAACAAAGCAGTAGCATAATAAGAAGGGAAGTCTTACAGATGTTGCTAGCCAGTTTTCCAGTCATTTACACGTCCCTGCTCCTGTCCTGTTAGCTAAACCTTGAAACTTCTAAATGGACTAGATGAAGAAGAAGGATCCTCCATTATTGAACTTCAAGATGTGCAGCAAAGCTATATACAAATCGAGTTAAGGTGATTAGTGGCAAAGTGAAGAGAAGATGATGATAAACTACTAGTTCTAGAAAGTAATCAAAGAGAAACATGCAGTTCCATGTGTTGAATAATCCAGCTGATCTGAATCCGTCACAACTTAGTTATGTTTCAGTTTTTTCTAATGTAATAACAGTGGGCCAGAAATGTGCTGCGTACACGTTGCGGCCCCTCCTAGTCTTCAGGTAGAATTAGTCTAGCAGTAGCTGAAAACGTGCGAGACATCGCTCACGATTGCAGTCCGTGGGATGGCGCGGGAGATACGGATCGTGAGCGGGATACTCGGACGGAGTGGTTGATCCTCTGAATAAAAAGGAAAACGGGAAAAGACGCCGATGTTGAACGCGTCGCAAAACCTCTGTCTCTCTCTGTTGTGCGTTTCTTCGTCAGTAGTGGCGATAGGAGAAGGTTCAGTGCGTCGTGTGTTCTTAGAGTCCAAAGAAACCTCGTGATCGCGTTGAGTTAGATCATAGTAGGACCTGTCAATTTGGTATCAGAGCCTGCGGGTTCGTGGAGGCGATCAGGTGGCTGTGTTGCGGCAGTGACGAGCGATGGGCGACACTTCTCCGAAGAAGGACGGCGGCAAGGGAAAGCCGCTGGCCAAGAAGGTCGACGACGCAAGTGCGAGCGGCGCCGTCGTGATCAGACCTACGGCGCGCGGCGGGGTGCCGGTCCACTACCCACAGCTCACCGACACGAACTACGGGGTGTGGGCTGTGAAAATGCGCATCATTATGCGCACCCTTGGCTGCTGGGCGGCGATCGAAGGGAAGACGGACTATGACCAGGCCAGGGACGAGGACGCGTTCACCGCGCTCTCGCAGTCCCTCCCTAATGCCATGGTCATGGCCATCGCGGAGTTCGAGACCGCGGCAGAGGCGTGGGAAGCGATCCGCCAGATGCGTGTCGGCGAGGACCGCGTCAAGAAGTCGCGGGTGAAGCAGCTGAAGCGCGAGCTCGACCGGCTGCAGATGAGCGACGGCGAAACCGTCGCTGCTTTCGGGCAGAGACTGTCAACGCTCGTCTCCGAGATCAGATCCCTAGGTGAGAAAATTGACGATGAATCTGTCATTAAGGTCCTTTTCAATGTTGTTCCAGACAGGTTCTCAGACGTAGTCAATACGATCGAGCAATGGGGAGATTTGTCAGTGATGCCAGTGTCAGAGGCAATCGGCAGACTTGTAGCGTACGAGAACAGCCAGCGCGGTCGTCGTCGTGCCAGCCCTGGCAAAGACGACCAGCTGGTTCTGATGACTCGTGCGCTCGAGCAGCTGCTACAGATCAAAAAAACAAATGGTGGCGGTAGCAGCTCTGGAGGCTCATCGAGCAAGAAACCATGGAAAACTGACAACACAAAGTCTGGGAAAGATTTTGGAAGTGACAAGCAGAAGAAGAAAAGCAAATTTGACATCACCAAAGTGAGATGCTACAACTGCAATGAAAAGGGTCATTTCCAGTCAGATTGCCCAGAGCCGAGGCGAGAAAAAGCAAATCTTGCCGAGAAGGAGGATGATGATCCCGCACTGTTGATGCTGGAAGCAAGTGAACTGATCCAAGGTTCAGAAACACTGACATAAAATGTGTTTCTGAATGAGGAGAAGGTAGTGCCTAAACTAAAAGGCAACCACGAGTCCTCATGGTACTTGGATTCAGGAGCTAGCAATCATATGACAGGCAGTCCTGAAAAATTTGCTGATCTGGACCGCACGGTGCAAGGAAAAGTGAGGTTTGGTGATGGGTCAGCAGTTGAAATCTGTGGTCGGGGAGCCGTGTTGATGCAATGCCTGACAGGGGAACACAGGGTACTCACTGATGTGTACTTTATACCCAAGTTGAAGAACAACATTATCAGCCTCGGTCAACTGGAAGAGAATGGCTGCAAGTATACAGGAGAGGATGGCATCCTGACAATATGGGACAGACAGAGGAAAGTACTGGCACGAGTGCCAAGAACTCGCAACAGAATGTATATTCTTGACATTCAGCAGTCAGAACCTATCTGTCTCCTGGCTCGTGCTGATGAGGATGCCTGGCTTTGGCACATGAGGTTTGGGCATGTAACTTCAAATCTCTGAAATCCCTGGCATCTGAGGGTCTGGTGAAGGGAATGCCAAAAATTGACCATATAGATCAAATATGTGATGGTTGTATGATTGCAAAGTAGAAATGCCTGCCCTTTCCCACCCACTCTCTGTATCGTGCTACAATACCACTAGAACTGTGGCATGGGGATCTCTGTGGGCCTATCACACCAGCCACGTATGGAAACAAGAAATATTTCTTGCTATTGGTTGATGACTTCTCACGATACATGTGGATCTCCTTACTGCACAGTAAGGATGAGGCACTGGATGCTCTCAAAAGAGTACAGGTTGCATCAGAAGTTGAGAAGGGAATGAAGCTCAAGGCAGTGAGAACAGATAGAGGGGGTGAATTCACCTCTGAAGCGTTTGCAAGTCACTGTGACCATCTGGGCATGAAGCATTTTCTCACTGCCCCCTACACTCCGCAGCATAATGGAGTAGTAGAAAGAAGGAATCAAACCGTGGTTGGGATGGCTAGGAGCCTGCTAAAAAGCATGGGAGTCCCCAACAAGTTTTGGGGTGAGGCGGTCACTACAGCAGTGTACCTGTTGAACAGATCTCCCACTAAGAGTGTCACAGGTATGACACCCTATGAAGCTTGGCATGGCAAGAAACCCAGTGTCTATCACTTGAGAACTTTCGGCTGTGTAGCTCATGTGAAAAAGGTTGGGACTGGGATACCTCTGGCTCAGATGCAACGGATGTGGAGGAGCCTCTGACTGTCCGATACTCAGTCGTTCCAAAACACACAGAAGCAGAGGTCACGTCAGAGAATCCTGCCGCGACAGAGAAAACTCCAGAATCTTCTGCGACGGCAGAGAACTCTGAAATCTGCTCCACACCCTCATCTGACAGGGAAACGAAGCAGACAGGAGCTGTCTCTGCGATTCCGTTTGTCTTGCCCAGCACCCCGACACTTCCAAGTGGTGCATCTACATCTGCATCAACACCATACTCAGAGCCGTCACAGGGGCCTCAAGGCAAGCGATTACTCACTGACATCTATGCAGATGCCGATGAACCAGATGATTTACACTCAGGTTTATGCTTGCTTGGTATGGAGGAACCATCCTCACCTATAGAGGCTATGAAGGAGCTGAGTTGGAAGAAGGCCATAACATAGGAGATAAAGTCCATTGAAGAGAATGGCACCTGGAATCTGTGTGCCCTGCCAAAAGGACACAAGCCCATCGGTCTAAAATGGGTGTTCAAACTGAAGAAAAGCCCTGATGGCACAGTTGTCAGGCACAAAGCCAGGCTAGTTGCAAAGGGCTATGCTCAGAGGCAAGGAGTTGACTTTGAGGAAGTTTTTGCCCCAGTTGCAAGACTTGAATCTGTAAGACTCTTGGTGGCATTGGCAGCACAGTTCAGTTGGCAGATACATCAGATGGATGTGAAGTCAGCCTTCTTGAATGGAGACCTGATGGAAGAGGTGTATGTAAGCCAGCCACCCTGTTTTGAGAACTCAGAGGAAAGTGGCAAAGTGTACAGATTACACAAGGCCTTGTATGGACTCAAGCAGGCACCAAGGGCCTGGAACTGCAAACTAGATGCAACACTGACTGATCTGGGTTTTGAGAAATGTCCATATGAATCAGGGTTGTACAGAAAAGGGACACAAGGCTCAGTTCTGATTGTAGGAGTGTATGTGGATGATCTTGTGATCACAGGAAATTGCAAGCAAGACATTGACAAGTTCAAGAAGCAAATGCAGTCTAAGTTCAGTATGACAGACTTAGGACTACTAAGCTACTATCTTGGCATAGAAGTGAAGCAGGAGCAAGCTCAGATCACTACATGCGGTCCAGGATATGCAGCCAGAATTCTTGAGAAAATGGGTATGTCTGAATGCAATCCCACACATGTTCCTATGGAAGTAAAGCTGAAACTCAGAAAGTCCAGTCAAGCTGAGGAAATTGATCCCACTCTATATAGAAGTGTTGTTGGTAGTCTCATATACCTGCTTCACACCAGACCTGATCTGAGTTTCTCAGTTGGGTATGTGAGTAGATTCATGGAAAGGCCAACAAAAGATCATTTCAGTGCTGTGAAACAGATTTTGAGGTACATCAAAGGCACCATGACTCAGGGCTGCATTTATGGCAGAATGTCTGGTGAGCCACACCTACAAGGATATTGTGATAGTGACCTTGCTGGTGATGTGGATGACAGGAAAAGCACTACAGGGGTTCTGTATTTCTTTGGGAATTGCCCTGTATCCTGGGTATCTCAGAAACAGAGAATTGTTGCACAATCATCATGTGAGGCAGAGTATGTAGCAGCTGCATCGGCAACCTGCAAGGCAATTTGGCTAAGTAGATTGATAGAAGAACTGCTTGGACAGAAATCTGGCAAGACAGTGCTCAAGATTGACAACCAGTCTACTATATCACTATGCAAGAATCCTGTCTTTCATGAAAGAAGCAAGCACATAGATGTGCGGTATCACCTAGTAAGGAACTGTGTGGAAGAAGGAAGCCTCATAGTGGAATATGTGAAAACAGAAGAACAACTTGCTGATCTGCTCACAAAGCCTCTGGCCAGGTTTCGGTTCCAGACTCTAAAGGAGAAGATCAGCATCAAGAAGGTGGATTCAGATATCAAGATTAAGGGGGTGAAATGTTGAATAATCCAGATGATCTGAGTCCGTCACAACTTAGTTATGTTTTAGTTTTTTCTAATGTAATAACAGTGGGCCAGAAATGTGCTGCGTACACGTTGCGGCCCCTCCTAGTCTTCAGGTAGAATTAGTCTAGCAGTAGCTGAAAACGTGCGAGACATCGCTCACGATTGCAGTCCGTGGGATGGCGCGGGAGATACGGATCGTGAACGGGATACTCGGACGAAGTGGTTAATCCTCTGAATAAAAAGGAAAACGGGAAAAGACGCCGATGTTGAACGCGTCGCAAAACCTCTGTCTCTCTCTGTTGTGCGTTTCTTCGTCAGTAGTGGCGATAGGAGAAGGTTCAGTGCGTCGTGTGTTCTTAGAGTCCAAAGAAACCTCGTGATCGCGTTGAGTTAGATCATAGTAGGACCTGTCAATTTGGTATCAGAGCCTGCGGGTTCGTGGAGGCGATCAGGTGGCTGTGTTGCGGCAGTGACGAGCGATGGGCGACACTTCTCCGAAGAAGGACGGCGGCAAGGGAAAGCCGCTGGCCAAGAAGGTCGACGACGCAAGTACGAGGGGCGCCGTCGTGATCAGACCTACGGCGCGCGGCGGGGTGCCGGTCCACTACCCACAGCTCACCGACACGAACTACGGGGTGTGGGCTGTGAAAATGCGCATCATTATGCGCATCCTTGGCTGCTGGGCGGCGATCGAAGGGAAGACGGACTATGACCAGGCCAGGGACGAGGACGCATTCACCGCCCTCTCGCAGTCCCTCCCTGATGCCATGGTCATGGCCATCACGGAGTTCGAGACCGCGGCAAGGCGTGGGAAGCGATCCGCCAGATGCGTGTCGGCGAGGACCGCGTCAAGAAGTCGCGGGTGAAGCAGCTGAAGCGCGAGCTCGACCGGCTGCAGATGAGCGACGGCGAAACCGTCGCTGCTTTCGGGCGAGATCACAACGCCGTCTCCGAGATCAGATCCCTAGGTGAGAAAATTGACGATGAATCATCATTAAGGTCCTTTTCAATGTTGTTCCAGACAGGTTCTCGACGTAGTCAATACGATCGAGCAATGGGGAGATTTGTCGATGATGCCAGGTCGAGGCAATGGATGAGGTAAACAGTCTGAGAACAGCGGTCGCGATGCGTGCCAGCCCTGGCAAAGACGACCAGCTGGTTCTGATGACTCGTGCGCTCGAGCAGCTGCTACAGATCAAAAAAACAAATGGTGGTGGTAGCAGCTCTGGAGGCTCATCGAGCAAGAAACCATGGAAAACTGACAACACAAAGTCTGGGAAAGATTTTGGAAGTGACAAGCAGAAGAAGAAAAGCAAATTTGACATCACCAAAGTGAGATGCTACAACTGCAATGAAAAGGGTCATTTCCAGATTGCCCAGCCGAGGCGAGAAAAAGCAAATCTTGCCGAGAAGGAGGATGATGATCCTGCACTGTTGAAGCTGGAAGCAAGTGAACTGATCCAAGGTTCAGAAACACTGACATAAAATGTGTTTCTGAATGAGGAGAAGGTAGTGCCTAAACTAAAAGGCAACCACGAGTCCTCATGGTACTTGGATTCAGGAGCTAGCAATCATATGACAGGCAGTCCTGAAAAATTTGCTGATCTGGACCGCACGGTGCAAGGAAAAGTGAGGTTTGGTGATGGGTCAGCAGTTGAAATCTGTGGTCGGGGAGCCGTGTTGATGCAATGCCTGACAGGGGAACACAGGGTACTCACTGATGTGTACTTTATACCCAAGTTGAAGAACAACATTATCAGCCTCGGTCAACTGGAAGAGAATGGCTGCAAGTATACAGGAGAGGATGGCATCCTGACAATATGGGACAGACAGAGGAAAGTACTGGCACGAGTGCCAAGAACTCGCAACAGAATGTATATTCTTGACATTCAGCAGTCAGAACCTATCTGTCTCCTGGCTCATGCTGATGAGGATGCCTGGCTCTGGCACATGAGGTTTGGGCATGTAAACTTCAAATCTCTGAAATCCCTGGCATCTGAGGGTCTGGTGAAGGGAATGCCAAAAATTGACCATATAGATTAAACAACATAAACTAGAAAGTACATTGCAGGTTACAGCAGCATGGTCTACAAGTTCATTACCTTGCAGAATTTGGGGTGAGAGGATTTGTGGTTGACAAAGTGGCAGGATCCAACCACCCAGAGGCAGCTCATAACATCAAGGAACCTCCTGCTGTGGCTCATCTGGAATATCTCGACAGCCTTGTCCAGATCCAACATCCAGTCATTATCACAGGCATATTGACAACATATGTCAGAGAAGCTTAGAAAACTGAACTCGAGCATATGGTACATAATAAGAGTAGACCTGGTTAGAGAGATTTAATGCTTCCAGACATGGTTAGAGAACATGATGAATTACCTTGTCCACAACCGGGGTGAATGCCTCAAAGTCCCCATTTAATTCTACTAGCAGTGGGTTACCCTCTAATTCTACTCAATCTTACCTGATGCTTTGCTAACCCACTGCTTGCTACAGCCGGAGTCTATAAACAAAGCAGAGCAAATCCCAGTCCGTGAGTAGTGTGGCCTTACCTGGACTCCTGGAGTGGCCTGCCGCCGGCGCCTCCTCCCGCTCAGGCGCGCGTTCCCCTCTCGACCTCCATTGATCCGCCCGCGCGTCTCCGGCGTGGCCGGGAAGGAAGGCGACGTCTCCGCCTACCAGACCTCCGGCGCGACGCTGGAATCATGTGCGGGACTGTGGATTTGGTGGGGATGCCTGGCGGTGGAGGAGGAGGATTTCCACCAAGGAGAATTTCTTTTTCTTTTTGGTAGTACTAATATATTACAGAATTACTCACTTCTGAGCCAAATCTGGCCAATGGGCCCAGCCCGGCCTTTCACGGGCCTGACATGGCCCGGCATATTGGGGCCCGCTACCTGGCGGGCTAACAAGCGGGCCTCATCTCACAGCCTAAGCACGGCCATAGACTCATACGGGCCGGCCTGTGGCCAGCTAGGCACGTGAGGGCCAGGTTTGGTCCATGTGCAGGTTTTTTCTTGGTGGATGTTTTCTTGCATATCTGCATAAAATCTTTAATTAGGCCCAAGTTTCCATTACGGTAACAATGGTGGATGTAATCCTGTGCATAATTTGGTTTCAAATCGTGTAAACCGTCGAACCAACTCACTCAAAACCGTCTTTCCGGTTTCGACGTGTTCCGGTTTCTGTCCGGGTTCAAAGTGTCGAAATTGTTTCCAATCTTCTTCGGATCTATGATGGCCGACACGGCAGGCCCGGACACTGGGAAAGGGACATCCGTATATAGCTCTCCTCGAGGGCGCCTACCAGGCGCACGCAAGCAAAACAACCAGCAGCAACCTATGCAGATGATGGGGCCTGGTCTTGCATCTCACGGTCACAGCGTTTTTGCTACTCAGCTAAACCACACGCAACAGCCTCTCCTTGACAACGATTTCCGCGGCGGCGAGGCGCGCTGCGCACCACAACGCCGGGAACGCCACAGCGGACTGTACCAAGAGCACAGCCTAGAGGCCCTAGAACTTGGCGAGAAACATGCACGCAGCTAGGGCCATGATGTAGATGTAGTGGGCGGCGACCTGTACGGCTGGCTAGGAGCATCACGGAGGAAGGGCAAGACGGCGGGTGGCGCAGGGCAGTGAAAAGCAGGCAGACAAAACCGTCGAACACCGTACAACCAGTCTAAACCAAACCGAACGAAACTGCTAATTTTTCGGTGGGTTCCAGAAACCGTCCGAACCCAGCTAAACCGGGTATGCCCAGGCTTAGGTGGATGGCATGGCAAGAGGCGGTGGATGCATGGCAAAAGGAGGTCGTGCTTCAAACCCCCGTGGACAATATTTATTTTTGCGAATATTATTATATTTTTCTGTAGTCTTGAGGGAATAACCGTGTGCCTCTACATGCCGCATGCTTTAACGGTCGTGTCGGGCTAGCACGAGTGTTTAATCCTGCAATCTAGGCACATGCCCGCTCATTCACAGCCCAACATGTGATGGTCCAGGCCTGTACCAGCCAATTTCGCGTGCCATGGGCTGGCCGCCCTAATCCCGACCGGATGGCGAGGTTTGTTCTGAGGGTATGGCGTAACTTTCTTGACCCGTCAGCTGTTGTTGTCGTGGACCGGGCTGTCAAAAATGCGTAGAGCCCACCATTTCACTTATCACTTTCCTTTCGTGGGCTCGGCCCAGCTTCTCTTTTAATTTCCTTCGATACCAGCGAGGAGAGGCAATAACTAGAGTAAAAATTCATGTAAAATACATGAAACTAGCCCGACTAGGCGAAAGGAGTTTTTCTGGCCCTATCAACCTTCCACTGCTCTTCTCCAATCTACTCTCTGCTCTAGATGATAAGGGCACGTCTACCCGGCCTTGCCGAGGTGTCTAGGGGGATCAGAAAAGTGGGATCGGGATCCAATCAAGGGTGAAGCTCTAGACATGGCGGTCAAGATCCTAAGGGAGGACGGCTCTTCGAGCCCAATGCCCTCGTCGGATCCGTAGGAGCTGCAAGGAAGTGGATGACCCGCCATGTATCAGATAATCTCTTTGTTTCCACATACATTTTTGCTTCGATCCCCCCCCCCTCTTTCAAATTTTGACAAACAAAAACTCGATTCCGATTGTTTAGAGGATCGTACAAACCCACCCAAACTCTATATGGTCCTCTTAGACGTATACCATGTACGTATGCTCATGTGTCTGCGGAAGGCGAAAATCAGAAGTTATATAACAATAACAAAATAAAAATAAAAATATGACATACAAAGACGTAGATCACGATAATAGGAGGTGAGATCAGCCAATCGGAACATGGATTATACCCAGTTCGACCGAGTACACATATACAGAGATAGACGTGATCTCGATATGGGTTTCGACCGGTCAAAAAAATAACAAGGCCCATGTAGCTTAAGTTTAGGGGTGGGGGACCGAAGCACACCTCACATATCTTTCTTTGGTGATTGGAATAGGTTCGTGAAGGAGGGGCCATGGATCTTCAGGCATCATGGAGTGATGTTGTAACCCTATGATGGGATCATAGATCCTAAGTCGGTGATTCTGAATCGCACCCATGCATTGGTGCAGGTACAGGGTATTCCTCCGATGTTGTCAAAGGAGGAGACAATACGAAACATGGAGGCTCTCATAGGCAAAGTGTTGAGCGTTGGTCTGTATGCTTTGAGAGCCAGCATAAATAGTTTTGTGCGTGTGCGAGCGATGTGAACAATAAAACCACTGACAAGGGTGGTTGGCTTGCATCCGGAGGGCAATGGGTTGTCCTTCCAGGTTATGTGAAAAGCTCCAAAAAATTGTGCGAAGTTTGCGGGCTTCTCGGACAACGCGAGCTGGTGTGCGACATGTAATCTACGAGGATGAGGCTACAGAGTACGGGTTGTGGAAGATTGTGCCAATGGAGGACTGGCACCGTCCAACTTCTGGGTGCAGAACAAGACACCTGCACGCATGTGATAATGCCCACACGGGCCTTGGCAGAGGTCGAGGCTAGGGCTGGAATGCAGAGTCTCGTAAGATACCACTGAGAGAATCACAATCGAGTGTGGTTAATAAAGCTGGTAGAGGCAAAGGAGCATGCCTCATGCATATCACAGATGGGTCTGGACAGGAGCCTCTAGCACCCCAAATGCGAGGAATAACCTATCGTAATTGCTATGTCACAGCTAGCTGTGACATAAGCTATGTCACAGCTAGGTTTATTGCCGTTGGATTGTTGCTTCAAGATTCGCGCTCGTGTTAGCTGGAGTAGGTTCGCTGGTAGCTGAAAGTTCGCTCGTCACGCGTGGTAGCTCGTCTAGGAGAAAGGATTTTTTCTGGCCCTATCAACCTTCCACTGCTCTCATAGGCGTGGATCCTAAGTCGGTGATTCTGAATCGCACCCATGCGTGGATGCAAGTACGGGGTATCCCTCCGATGTTGTCGAAGGAGGAGACAATACGAAACATGGAGGCTCTCATAGGCGAAGTGCTGAGCGTTGGTCTGTATGCTTTGAGAGCCAGCATAAATAGTTTTGTGCGTGTGCGAGCGAAGTTCGATGTGAACAAAACCACTGACAAGGGTGGTTGGCCTACATCCGGAGGGCAATGGGTTGTCCTTCCATGTTACGTAAAAGGCTTCCAAAATTCTGCGAAGTTTGTGGGCTTCTTGGACAAGGCGAGATGGAGTGCGGCGATGTAATCTATGAGGATGAGACTACACAGTACGGGTTGTGGATGATTGCGCCAATGGAAGATTGGCACCCTCTAACTTATGAGGTGCGAAACAGCAGGGGCCATGCATGCGGGCCTTAGCTTGGTGGAGGCCGAGGACAGGGCTGGAATGCAGAGTCTTGTAAGATCCCATCGAGAGAGTCACTATCGAGTGTGGTTAATGAAGCAGCTGGTAGAGGAAAAGGAACATGCCTCATGCATATCACAGATGGGTATGGGCAGGAGCGTAGCACCCCAAATGCGTGGAATAACCTATACCATGCTTTTGAGGAGGATGCAATGAATGACGGTGCAATGATTCCCCGTCACCTGTAAAACATGACTTGAAGAGGCCGAGGAAGAATGCCTGCAACCCGTAGAGAGGTTGGATCCAACCTGGAGTGCTGCCAGGACCAATGAGTTGTATGGGTTGGAACTGTTAGGGTCTAGGGAGCGACCGATAGTTTTGAACTTCACAAACTTTTGAAGTGTTTCAAACCAGTCGTTCTTTTTTAGTGGAAACTCGGATACATAAGTTAGGGTTGAGGGACTAACTAGGAAGCTAGGGCACAGCAATGGTTTTGTTGTAATAAGCTGCTCGAGGCGTAGTGGAGGCCTCGATACATTCTAGAATAGTGAAATAAAGTTCAATTTTTTTTCCATATTCTCGGTATCATATAGATGCAAATAACCAAGAGGCATAGCAATCCCTGGAGGGTGACTTATGTCTATGGTGAGGCTCAAACGGTGAGGAAAATTACGTGCAAATGAAATAGGAGAAGTTTAAGAAAGGGCATGGATCACAAATGTGTTATCTTTATTTCCATTGGAAGGATTAAGGAGAGACAAGCGTTATCATTACAACACGTGCATCTTCGTGATTCATAAATAAGACATTTAATATCATATCGCATCTGCCTCGGTAGGTAAGGACTGTTTCACTTTCATTTATTATTCAGACATAGAATACATTGTTATTTCTTAAGTTTAGAAAAGTTGGATACATGATGGTAAGTCAAGATGACAAACTTTTTAGACGATGACGATATCGATGAAAAGGTTAAAAAAGATAACCGAAGGGGAAGATGGGGGAAAAGTTGCTTTATCTTGTTGCAGATGATGGTTAAGAAGACATAGCGACTAAAGGAAGCAATAGAGAGAGTTAGCATTTGATCAATATACATTTATTTCTACATTAAAAAATGTGTCTACGCGGACCGCTTCCTTTTTCCATAATCCAGAGAGCTCCATGAGTTGGCTCTGCAGGAGGAGGAGCTACGCGGACCGCTTCCTTTTTCTTCCTGCCCGCTGCTAGGCCTCTGCCTTCCTCCCGCCCTCCACGACGAGCATCATCAGTCCTCCGTCAGCATCGTCTGCTGAAGGTCCTGTGAAATTTGGGGGTTTGTCCAGGTTCGGATGTGCTGCATCGGCTTGACATATAGCGCGCTATAGCGTATTTGAAGACTCCATGCTATTTTTTCACGATTTTTCTCGCTATTACGCTATTTTCCAAATATCTTGTTATATCGCGCTAAAATATCACGGCGTTAGCGCTATTTCAAGTATAGCACGTTATTTTTTTGTGGGTGTGGAGTAAGCGAGCATATGACGAGGATATGGAGTAAGCAAACATAAGATAAAAATTTTGATTGTTAAACTTAAGTGATCACGTCAAGCCGCCGTTACCTCCTGCCGCAGCACACGATGCTACACCTAGCTTTAGCCCTGCCGGTTCTGTTCCAACTTGGATAGCGTCGAAATTGGTTATGCATGTACACGTATTACTCTGGACAATTCATTAGATGATGAAATTCTTGGTATTCATGAAATACCTATTAGACCTGGGACTCTGGCTATTTTCGTCGGCAGTTTTAGAATTTAGACTAATGATCCCAATCCCAGCTTTATTCTTGCCCAACTCTTTTTAGGCATGCAAAAGCTGCGACAAATGCTTGCCGTGGAACACTGGCATATATATTGAGCAGCTGGCTGCATTCAGTATCATCGAAGTCGAGAATAAGGGGATCATACTGTCTTACCTTCCTCTCTGTAGCTAGGCTATATCTTCAGATTTCATAATTATGCTCATGTCTCATATAGCACATACACCAAATGGAGATTTCGAAATGGAGAATCAAATTGTTTTCCAACTTGATAAATGTATGTAGAATAAAAATCAAGTCACTGAAAGATCAAACATAATTACTCACATGTTTTCTTCAGCCTCTTTTTCTCTATAGAGAGGGGCAGAGTAAAATACATGCAGTAAATTTATAGTAAAATTGAATGCTGACACTACATTATATATACTAGTCAAACACAACGTCTGAATTAAATGCTCAGGCAACTTGGAGTTTCAGACCACACTTGATAATTAGACATGTCTCAGTCTCACACCCAACACCAACATTACATTAGATTGTTACAACTCAAGTGGCACGCATACATCAAAAAACATAGAATAACTGACATTCAAACAATATACATATATGTCTTGGAACAAGAATTAACAAGCCTAATTTCACAAGAACACGTATTGGATGGCATGCATGTATAGATGGGGTGGTCACTACGAATGTATGACACATGCGTGGAGATAATGGATAGACATATACAATATGGATCTATATTTTCTTGAACCGAATATGGATGTATGTATGTTGGAACACCGTTAACAAGGCAGGTGTTTATGAACTCATGCTGAATGGTATTCACTGGGTGGAATGAACATACCAACTGAGGGATGCATTATCATGTTGTTGGGTCTCGGTTGATTCATCTGAGGTAGCTGGTCACCTCGGTGCGCTCATTGAAGGAGGCGAACTTCGGGGGAAGCTTAGGCTCGTAGCTGTAGCAGTCCCCGGGGGAGCCCCACTGGAGCTTGCTCCACCAGCGTCTCTCCCCGTTCACCTTCACCATCTGTTGTGGACCACATAGGCGCAGGAGATGTCGAAGGCTCCAGCAACCACGGACGTGGAGCTCCTTCCACATGGGTGCTCCTATGGTGGCATTGTTGTATCTGAAGTGTTGGAGCAGTGGAAGCTCCTGGAGACGTATCCTTTCGAGGTTTGGGAGGAGCCGGTATCTCCAACCTGGATGATCACCCTCATAGAAAATTTTCTTGAGGTTGTAGCAGAACAGAATGTCAAGTGTCTTCAGACGTGGTAGTGTTACTGCATTTGGCACCATGACCTCTAATCTTGGACAGTACTCCAAGTGCAGGTGCTCTAGTAAACTGAACTCAGATACATGGCGTGCTGAAGAGAACCAAACTAGACTTCTGAGATTATAGACATGCAGATTTCGTAAATTTTGCATGTCATAATTAAAGTAGAAAAGTACGACCATTTTATCGCACGAACGTAGCTCACATTCTTCCAGATCCTGATATTGGCTCAAGTAAGAAAAAAAAACGATGGAAGTATCACATGTCACTGATATTGATTTGGTGACATTCAGAAGATTGCGTAAACCATCAAAAGGTGCCACTTGCATCCATGTGATCTGTACATGGCGCTCGGTTCGGCGAACAGGGATTGTAATTGGGGATGCAATCGCAGTTTCCTCTGCATAACAGCTGTTATATATATCCGTATATGTTGATTGCTTCTGCACAAAATTCAGCAACTTGTTATCAAATGTTTCTTCTTCATGCTGCAGTCGCATGTAATTTGTGCTGCATGGTGTAACTTGGACACTGAATGATTGGAAAAACCGTCCATTCCTTACTAAATCCACACAAGATTTTCCGAAGCTATAGAAGAACTTGGGGTCACTAACACACAGTTGTGAAACTTGACTAGAGTGAGTACCATTTCCTTCTGGACACTGATCAAAGTAAAACACCTCTGGAAGTCGCTGTACCATGTGCCAAGGAAATCGCAACATAGAAGGAACCCCCAATAGGATCAATCTTCTGAGTTGGGTACCATTAGGGATCTCGACAGGCAGCTCCTTGATAGATGTACTAGACAAATCAAGCTCCTCCAAAGCATCAAGATTCTTCAATTCAACAGACTCAAGCATTCCACATCTGCGCAAAGACAGCCGCTTAATATGAGGTGCGCCGATCAGCGAGAAGGATTTAAGGTTAGGATGCCCTTCCAATTTGATTTCATGGAACCTAGAGACTGGCCTCGTGAGTGAAATCAAGTTATTGTTGTCAGTGAGCTTGAGGGACTTAAGCTTCTGCATTTCTTCAAATATCTTATGTGGGAAGTATTTAATTTGAGTCCCGGTGATCTCAAGGACCATTAGGCTGGATAGCGCAACCATGGAAGGAGGTAGCTCCACAAGGTTGGAGCAGTTGACAAGGATAAGCTCCTCGAGATTTGACATATCTTGAAAAAAAGAGAGCGGGAAAGCAGTTATTTCTGAATATGACATGTTGAGGTATACCAAATTGCTCTTTTGGTTGGCTACATCTTGGATCAGATGAGACAAAGGGACTCCATTCATATCAAGTATTTCAAGCTGGTATAGTGTAGACAATGGTGAACTAGTACATTTTATCGAGTCTGTGGCACTAGTTGTGGAGGAACTGGAAAGAGTTTTTAGACCATGACAGCCTCGAAGTGAGAGCAACCGAAGGTTCCTGAGACAGCCCATGGAAGAAGGGAGTGATTTTAGTGGAGTGAAGGAGAGATCGAGAACACGAAGAAAGAGGAGTTTAGGCAACAAATGGTTCAGTTTGGACAATATGGGTGATTGTTGTGAGTGTTGGCCCAGCCCCAAACGCCGAGTGCAGTCCGGCGCGACGACGGCGAAGTATTCCGGCGAGTTGCGCGCACGTATAAGAACCAGCTAACAACGATCAGCAAGCTAGCTATCTAGCCTGATCAAAAGAACTAGCTCTCTCAACTCACACGAGTACGTACCAGGAAAAACAATGTTGATGGCTACAGGGCCCTCTCGGTCCTGTTGTTTGTATTGAATTTCACGGTTGTCTTACAAGGCTACTATATGGGTGTATATATACCCGGCAAGACGCAGCATCAATACGAATAGGTGTTGGACTACTAGTCCTACTCGAAACACACACACGCACACGACACCGTTCCGTGTCCTATTGGGATTACTATTCCTAACAATCACCCCCCTAAGCATGATGTGCCCATCTTCACAGCTTGGATGCCGATCCTTCCTCGCATCTCCGCAAACTTCACTCGTCCCAAAGATTTAGTTAGGATATCCGCAAGCTGATCATTGGTGCAAACATAGTTGACTTCAATCTTGCTCTCCTCTACACACTGCCGTATGTAGTGATACTTCGTATCAATGTGCTTACTCTGTCATGATGCAGGATTCTTGCACAATGAAATTGCAGACTTGTTGTCAATATTGAGCACCACTTGTTCCGCCTCGATTGGTGAGATCACCAAGTAGACTCCTTAGCCACACACCTTGACACGCCGCAGTTGCACCGCAATATACTCGGCTTCACAGGATGACTGTGCCACCACTTTTGCTTTTGTGATAGCCAACTTACTATGCTTCTTCCCAAGAAATATGCCACGCCGAGGTACTCTTACGATCGTCAATATCTCCTGCCATGTCACTATCCTTTGTAGCCAAGTAGCTTCACCTCCTCCTTCTCTTTCGAGTAGACAATACCAAAGTTTGTAGTACCTTTCATATACATGAGTATATGCTTCACTGTCCAATGCTCCATTGTGGGTGCTTCCATGAAGCGACTCACATAATATGAATAGGCCAAGTCGGGTCTTGTGTTAATGAGATACCTCAAACTTCCGACCACACTCCTATACTCTGTTGCATCAACCGCAGGTGCTTCACTCCTTTTGCTCAGTTTAAGACGAGGTTCCATCGGAAAATGAGTTGGATTGCACTCTTCCATGCCACATTTCGAGTATCTTCTTTGCATATGCCTCTTGGCATAGCGTGATCTCACCGACTTTTGATGTACCTCGATCCCAAGGTAGTAGCTCAACAAGCCTAGATCACTCATCTTGAATAACTCCTTCATCGTAGCTTGAACTTTGCAATCTCCTTCTCATCCGCTCAGTTATCAATAGATCATCAACATAGATGCCAACTAGTAGATGATCCCTTCCTTTACCTATACATCGCATGCTCCGGTGGGCTCTTCTCGAATCGAGAGAGATCAATGTACGATCAAGCTTGATGTTCCACGCTGAGGGGCTTGCCGTTAGCATAACGCCTTGTGTAGCTTCAAAACCTTGTGTTCTTCTCCTCTTTGATGTATCCGGTGGTTGCTTCACATAAACTTCTTCTTCTAACTCCCCATTCAAAAGCTGGATTTCACATCCATGTGATGCAATTTCAAGATTCTTGAGTTGCGAGCAATAAGTAATCTCACCGATTCCATCCTTGCAACAGGGAGCGAACACTTCTTGAAATCCACACCTTGCTCTTGCACATACCCCTTGGCAACTAAGCCGAGCTTTGTGTTTCACCAACTTCCCTTGCATCCTTCTTGATCTTGTACACCCACTTGAGCCCTATGGCCTTGTGATTGTTGGGTAGATCGACAAGCTCCCATGTATCGTTGTCTTTGATCGATCCCAACTCCTCATCCATAACCGACGCCAACACTCCTCCGTATTAGCGTCCTCGAATTTTCGGCTCCTCGGTGAGTAAACACCGACCTTGTCCTCTCCTCGGCAGCGCCTTGTCTGAAGGGTCTCCGGCGGATACAACTCCGTACACTTTGGAATTTTTGGAGTAGGTGGTCGTCTCCTTTATTCCCGTGCACTTGGAGGCGTGGAAGCGGACGTAGTACTTGTTTGGCGTCTCTTGAATTTCCAGTTTACGTCGATTGTCTTGCATGTTGGCGGCGTGACATCGTCGCCGCGTCCACTTCTAGAATGCCGCTAGTCCCTCACGGGCGGGAGTGTGCGGTGATGGGCCACTTGCGCGAGCTCTCGTCCGGCGTGGATGGATGGCGACGTCGAGCCTCCAGTGCGTAGCGTGAGTGCCTTTCGTCTTAAGGACTCCCACGCGGAGATACCTCTCAGCGTGGCCTTCTTCCGCCACTTCCGGACTTCCATCTTGAACGGCGCTAAATCCGTAACGCCACGGACGCCGTTTCTTGATCATACGCATGCGAATCACTTGTAGACTACGATAAATATTTCATCGAAATTGATTGTACCGGTTCCACGAGCCCCAATTCCATGATTTCTCCTCCTCGACAACGTCACGTGTCACCACCAACTTTTGTTCCTTTGGATTGTACGCGCGATACGCCTTGAACCGTATTCATAGCCGATCATGACCATTGAGTACTTGATCCGCCAACTTGCTAGTATGCGGTCACCGTCTTCACATCGCCACGCACCGAAAGTGCGAAGATGATCAACCGAGGGCTTCCGCCCGTACCATGCTTGCGGCGTCATACCAACTACACTCTTAGTTGGCGCCTGTTCGACAAATAAGCGTTGTACTAACGCCTCACCCCAAAACACGCCTGGCATGCCTTTGCTCTTCATCATCTTTGCGTGCCATGGCCCACGGTTTGGTTCCTTCTTTCCACAACACCGTTTTCTGCGGTGAATATGGTGCGGTGAGATCGCCGGATCCCATGAGCTTCACAAAACTCCTTGAATTCATTGGATTTGAACTCCCCACCCGATCAGTGCGGAGGGCCTTCAACTTTGCTCGGACTCCACCTACCGCCATCTTCACAATCCTAAACGCTTGCAAAGCTTGATCCTTACTCTTGACAACACAACCCACATGTATCTCTTGAAGTCGTCGACGATGAACAAAAGTACTTGTTCGGCGAAGTCGCCGGCGTGATTGGTCCGCATAAGTCTCCATGCACCAACTCAAGAACCTTACTTGCTCGATATTGTCCCTCCCTTGGAAACGGGGCTCGCCTTTGCTTCCCAATGAGACAACCGTCGCATACCTGCTCAACATGATCAACACACGGTAAGCCACATACCATCTCCTTGAGTCCAAGTTGTCGTAGAGCTTGGAAATTTAGATGTCCGTAGCGTGCATGCCACTTCCACGCCGAGTCTTCCATGCTTGTCATCAAACATCTTGGATCCGCTTTGATTGAGATTGAGGATGTAGAGTCTATTCTTCGACCTCTCCACCTTCATGATGAGCTGCCTTTGGTCATATCCCCACAGAACTCGTCCTCCAACACGATCTTGCATCCACGCTCATGGCGACCAAGGCCGACAATGTTGGTCTTAAGCTTGGGAATATAGTACGCGTCGGTGAGTACCTTGTGACCTCCATCCTTCAACTCAAGCAGATGGTGCCTCGTCCGCAATCTCCACCTTCGACCCATCGCCCGAATCGAGCGGAGCCTCCAACCGTGAGGTTCAACTCGAAACCGAGCCTTGTCGCCGGTCATGTGGTTGCTGGCGCTGTGTCGAGGTACCAAGCGTCGTGAGTCGTCTGCATCCTCCGCGGAAGACCTTCTCTTCCACGAGCATGACGATCTCCGTAGCGGACTCCTGAGGAGTTGATTCCTTGGTGGTCATTAACTCGCAAGCTTCGAGCATGAGCATCATCGGTCCATCATTTCCTTCCTTCGCCATGAGAGTCTTCTCCTTTTGAACGGTTAGGACACTCCGATTTGAAGTGCCCGAGCTGATTGCACTTATGGCAACGAAGATTCTTCTTGTCGAATTTCTTCTTTGGCTTCTTCGGCTTGTTGTCCGACTTTTTCGCCGGGACTGAACCATCGCCACTACCAGATGCTTTATCGCTCCTCTCCTTGGCGACCATTGCCTGCCACTAGGCACGTGTAAGCATGAGGTGCTCATCTTGATTCGCGTCGCCGTAGGTGATCTTCATCCGCTCGTCATGCGCCTTGAACCGTCCAACCAGGTCATCCATCGTGAGGGTGGTGAGATCAACGCATTGCTCGATTGCCGACACCACAGATATGTATCGAGGCGGCGCCGCGCGAAGAAGCATTCTGGCCGAGATATCTTCCAGCTTCTCACCTTGCGCGCGAATCCCGTTGACAATTGTGGCTACCCTCGAGGCAAAAGCGTCCAGCGTCTCATCTCCTCCCATCTCCAGGTTCTCGTACTTCTTCTGCAAGATTTGTAGGGTCTCCCTGCGAACGCGCTCGTGCCCAAGATTCAACGTCTTGAGTGTCTCCCACGCCTCCTTTGCAGAAACCTTCGAGATCAGGTGCTGCATTACGTCCGCCGGCACCACGGAGCCGATGGCCGTGAGTGCCTGTCGATCCTTGCGGTACTTCGACGCGCCCTTCTTGAACTCGTCGCCGCCGGGATCGACAGCCTCCCAAATGTCGTTGCCCTTCATGGCCCACTCCATCCGTTTACCCGTCGTGTAGTTGCCGCGATCATACGCGAATGCTGCGGCGACACCGATCACCCGCAACCGGAGTACTCGCCTTGCTCCTTGCCGTCATGACCTCCGTTACTAGGAGATCCTCCGAGGCTCGATACCAATTGTTGGCCCAGCCCCAAGCGCCGAGTGCGGTCCGGCGTGGCGTATCCGGCGATATTCGCGGCGCGATAAGAACCAGCTAACAACGATCAGCAAGCTAGCTATCTAGCCTGATCAAAAGAACTAGCTCTCTCAACTCACACGAGTACGTACCAGGAAAAACAATGCTGATGACTACAGGGCCCTCTCGGTCCTGTTGTTTGTATTGAATCTCACGGTTGTCTTACAAGACTACTATATGGGTGTATATATACCCGGCAAGACGCAGCGTCAATACGAATAGGTGTTGGACTACTAGTCCTACTCAGAACACACACACGCACACGACACCGTTCCGTGTCCTATCGGGATTACTATTCCTAACAGTGAGCAAGCTTTTAGAATAAATGCAGTAGTGCCTGTGGTTTCTTCCTCTTGGCTCAACAACCATTCTCGGCTTACATGGCATCCATGGTCACCTACAAAGGAGATTCATTTCTTGTTATCAGAGAGTTCATCTACTGTGATGCTTTCTGCAATGAGGCCATGGTATGCGAAGAATTGTGCGCCGGTATTGGTGGCTTCACGAGCTTCATTAGCAGGAGAGAAGGGCAGCTGCAACAAAGAGTATTTCTCAAACGCTTCAAGGACGACCCTTCCAACCCGACGCATATCAGAACACTTGTTGCTGCTGCTGATGGTGCTGGTCATACGTGGCAGGAGGGTGGCCCACTGGTGGATGAGCTCGTCCGAGGTAACAGCCACCACTTGTGAATGGTTGGCAAAGATCGTCACAGCATAGTGAAAGCAGTTGATGGCTATGACATGCCAATACTCTATGCTTTCCTGACAGATCGTGTTGAGCATGTGCTCAGCCGACTGACGCAGTGCAAAGATGGTGAGAAACACATGTTCATCTTCATAAAGGGATTTGAACACTCCATTGTCTTCTGACTTGCTCTCGTTGTAGACATCCTGAGATGTGGGCGAGATGAGCCATTGAGACCTTGTCCAGGGGAGCAAAGGAAGCCCGCATCCGGTGTAAAACTGAGAGGCTCAATTGGCCATTGGAGGTTATTGAGCACTAGCATGTACTTCTTGGATGCCAACAGCTTGCCGACTAGAGGAGATATATTTTGCACGTGATTTGCCAACTCTTTAGAGGCACCATCACGCCCATAGGTGTAGTACTGTAGCTGGTCATGCTTTTCCTTGAGCCTGTTGTATTCTTGGTCGAGCAGGCCGAGCTCCTTTGCCGCAGCAAGAGTCAGCTGGTACTTGATGCTCGTGATACCTTTTCCTCGGGCTTCCTTCCCCGTTGGCGTGGGCTTTAGATCCACTTCTATCACGTGTTCATAAGGTCCATATATATTATTGATTTTCTCTGAAATGATGCCTGATATGGCTCGTGCGAATGAAAACATGGGGCCCGCCCCAACAATCCAAAAGACACCAAAGTCATCATCTTTATTACAACAGTAACCAGGATGTTCTACCGCTTTATGGTACCCATTTAACCTGCAAATCAACTAGTATCATTATCACATGTATTCGGAAAGATCAACACATAATGCACGTGCATGGCCGAATTGTTAGTCGCTGAATTCTAACTCTCATCGAGGGAGAGGATGACACAAGGAGTTGGGGCAATTTTCTGGTTTCTATTTCTCACACAAACTCACACAAATGCCATGCCAACCTGAGGGGTTGGGGATACATACTTATAGGCTGCTAACCAGCCAAGAATATGCTAGATGCTAGTCTAAAGGCAGCAGTCAAGGATGCTCTATCTAACAACCAGTCCTTGATGCTCTATCTCTAACTGCTAGTCCTTGACACAAGGACCATGTGTGCTGTCCCACAAAGACCATAGGACAGAGACTTATCCATCATTCTCCCCCTAAGTCTTGTGCGTCGTCTTGTGGGAAGGCTGGACCATCCCAATCCTAGAGCAGAGTCCGACGAACGCGATCCGCCCAAGAGGCTTGGTGAGCAGATCTGCAAGCTGATCCTTGGTGTTGATGTAGCTCGCCGTGATGCTCCCCTCATCCAAACAGCTTCGGATGAAGTGGTACCTCGCCCGGATGTGTTTGCTCCGCTCGTGGAACACGGGGTTCCTCGCCAGGGCCAGAGCGGACTTGTTGTCCACCCTGAGCTCCACCACTCTAGTGTCTCGACCGAGGAGATCACCAAGCAGTCGAGCGAGCCAGAGCGCCTGAGTGGAAGCGGTGGAGGCCGCTATGTACTCGGCCTCGCAGCTAGACATGGCCACCACCTGTTGCTTGTTGTTGCCCGACTCACGAGGCACTTGCCAAGGAAGAAGAGGATCCGCTTGTGCTCTTCTTTGGTGTCGATGTCGCCGGCGTGGTGTTGTCATGCATTCGAAGTGTGCCCCAGGCACCTAGGGTAGTAGAGACCGTGGTCGAGAGTCCCGCAATGTAGCGGACGATCCTCTTCACGGCTCTTTGGTGCTCCATCGTCGATGTGCATGAACCGACTAACGTGGCCGACGGAGAATGCCAAGTCCGTGTGTGGGCGAGGTAGCTCCCCACAAGACGCCCCTGCGTGGCGTCCGCCTCCTCCGTCGTCTTTGTCGTCGGCTAAGCTTGACCTCTCCTCCATCGAATTGAGGGCTGGGTTGCGATCGGTGAGCCCAGCTAGCTCAACGATGCGTTTGGCGTGGCGTGTCAAGCGTGATCCGAGTCGCCCTGGTGCACCTCGATTCCCAGTAGAAGGAGAGGGCCCCAAGTCACTCATCGGAAGGTAGCCTTCATCTCTTCCTTGAACGCCGCCACCTCGCATCCTTGGTGCGGTGATCAACAAGTCATCGACGAGGCGCCACGGCGGGCATTTCCTCCATTGCCCGCTTGATGAGCGCCGCCTCGTGCGGGCTTTGCTCGAAGCCATCCTTTAGCGTGGAATCCAACTTGGCATTCCGCCCTCGATACTGCGTGAAGCCGTAAGGGCCTTACGCAGCGAGCACCTTGCCCTCCAGCGGGGATCGCAAATCCGGTGGTGCCGAGACCTCCTCCTTCAAGTCGCGTTAAGGAACGCCGACTTGACATCCATGTGATGGACACGCCCGACCTCCCGGCGGCCCATTGCAAGGAGTCGACGGACTCCATCCGCGTGCTGAGGCGAAAGGCGTCGTCAAAGTCGACCCCTCTGCTGCCGCGAAACCTCGTGCCAAAGCGAGCCTTGTGGCAGACGATGGCGCCGGCTTCATCCTCTTGACTTGAACACCCACTTAAGGGTGATCGCGCGGTGACCATGAGGGAGGTCAAGAAGCTCCAGTGCGGTTACGCTCAACCGCATCCGTCTCCAGCTGCATCGCGGCGCGCCATGCCGCGTCTCTCTCGGCCTCCGTAAAAGACTGAGGCTCGCCTTCATCACACGCAAGGTGCAACTCCGCCTGTGTCGTGTGGCACGATCCGCACCGGTGGTCGCCGAAGGTTCTCCATCGTGCGGTACCCTTGGCTCGCCGTCGTGAAATGCGTCGTCGACGCTCCTCGTCGTGAGGGCGGGGAAGCGAACTCCGGGTTGTGCTCGACGTGAGTGGTGGTGGAGTAGACGTGCGGAGGGTGGTGTCGATCTTTGAGTCTGGCGTCGTATCTTTGAGTCGACGAAGGACTCGTCCGTTGAAGTCGTGGTCGGAGGCGTGGTCTGCCGGGTCGATGAAGACTCGAAATGAGGTAGGCATCTTTGGGCGAAGAGCTACCTACTCCCCAACTCCCTCGAAGTGAGCGTGCTCGGCAATGAAGTCGTCATACGTCGGTCAGTCGTCATCCACCGCCTTTGTCCCATGCCCATCTCGCCTTCGTTGAACACAACGTCTCGCTGCGTGCACACCGCTGTGTCTTGGTCGAGGATGCGGTGAGCCTTGAGCCCTCCTTAGCCGATGAACACTCGGGAATGCTCTGCCGTCGAGCTTGCCGATGTGGCCAAGCTCCTTGGCGAACGCGAGCGAAGACCCGCAAGTGGGAGACCGCCGGGCTTGCGCCCATGCAAGCCTCGTCTGGCGTCGCCATCGGCGCCTTGGTAGCGGCGGTTGAGGATGTGACGGCCGTCACCGCCTCTCCCGAAGATGCGGCATCCCTCTGCTGAGGAGGGACCGGGCCATCCCCACAACCGTCTGGTTGCATCGCTCGACGACGCCATTCTGCTGTGGACTGTACGGCGCGGAGTGGTGACGCTGAATGCCCTCATCAACGCAGTACGACGCGAATTCAACCGCTATGAGTTCGCCCGTTGTCGGTCCGCGACGCGCGACTGCGACCGCGCTCCTCTGCGACCTGCACGTGCACGATGGCGTCCGCCTCTCCCTTGCCGCCGAGGACCATCACCCACATGTAGCGGGAGAGGTCGTCGACGGCGGCAAAAGTAGCGTCATCCTCCGGTGTGTCGGTGTCACGCCACATAGTCCCGATGCGAGCTCGAGCCTCTCCTTGGCTCTAAGCTCCCTCTGGGAAAAGGGTCGCATTTGCCGTCATCACATAGACGCGCGAAGCGCTCCACATGGTCAAGGCACGGTAGGCCTCGCACCATCTCCGTGGTCTTGAGCCGCGAGCCTCGAAGTGAAGGTGCGGCGCTCGTGCCCTTGCCACGCCTCTTCGTCCCGGCAGGCGGCGAGCAGAGGGTTGTGCCACCGCGTTGAGGACGTAAGTCGATTCGCACCTCTAGTTACCTTGGCAAGAAGGCGACCATGGCGATCCCGGATCGTAGGATCCCATGCTTGATCGACGCTCGAGCCGTTCTCATCCGGTATCCCAAGGCGATGATGGAGTTCCTCAACGCGGAATGTAGTGAACCGGTGAGCACCGATGCTCTCCAATCTTGGCGGTGAAGATGATGGAGCCGACGCCCTTAATCTCCACGGAGGCATCCCCAAACTTGACGGAGCCTCGCGCCGGGTCGAGCTCGGCGAAGAACTCCGTCGACGGTCATGTGATGGGTAGCGCCGGTGTCTAGGCACCACCCGTCAATCTTGTCGCCGCCGGAGCCGTCGCCGAGGAGGGCGTGTGCCTTTGGCTCGTCAAGGTGGAGGAGAGCCGCCGTGGCTTGTGCCGCTAGAGTTAGCTCGATGCTTGCATGTGCCATGAACAGAGTCGGCTCCTCCTCCGCCGTCTTGGTTAGGCAGCGTCGTGGTGTCGGCGATCCTTAGCCCAATAGCCAAGCTGGCGCGATTCGCATTGTCATCTCGTCTTTACGCTTGCTGTGGCGCCGCCTAAGCGTCTTTGCGCTTTATGCGAGGCTTGCCGCGCTTGCGGCCACCTGCCGTGGAAGAAGGCTCCCCCTTCTTCCTATCACCTTGGAAGGCATCCCACTGCTCCCGAGTGAGAAGTAGCTTCCCGCCAGTGGTGATGGACCACGGCGAGGCGTGGCTCGTCGAGTCGGCGACCTTGAGGCGACCTATCGCCTCCTCGATCGACATCGTGGAGAGGTCCAACAGAGACTCGTCGGCGAGCCATCTGCCTGTACTTCTGAGCAGCGAAAAAAGCTTCTCGGCGACTTTCTCCTCGTTGTAGGTGTCCTCGCCAACGCACCATCTTCTGCAGCAGTGTTGAGACGGAGAGCAAAGTCATCAACGCGTCCTCACGGCTTGAAGGCGTGTTCTCCAGCTCCTTGCGAAGTACTTGCGGTGTGGACTTGCGGGCGATCGCCGCCTATGCGTCTCAGGCGATGGCGTCCCAAGCCTCCTTGGCGATCGCTTGTTGGAAGCGAAGCGCATCTCGGCGGGGCTAGGCGAGGAGGCGTCCGGCGCCCGTCGATCTTCATGGTGGTCGACGTTGGCATCTGGATCGCTTCCCACATGTGCCGCGCTTGGGCCGGACCTTCATGACCGCGGCCCACTCGACGAAGTTGGTTTTGGTGAGGTAGCCACCCAACACGGGACCAACGTCCTCGACCTGATCCGGACCTCATGGAGCCGCGGTCTTGGTCGTTTATTGCCGCCGTCGCCGCGCCTCCTCCGGAGCGCCACCGCCGTCGTGCCTCCTCCGGAGCGCCACTGCGCGCAGGCGCTTTCGGCGCTACGCCGCGCCATCCGCTCGCCCGGCTGCGTCGTGGTTTCCGTCAACTCGCCGTCTGAAAGCAGGCCGTTGATGTTGCAGCGAGCACGGACCTCCGCCGCTGCCTCCACGTCTTTGCATCCTCCGCTTCTTCTTTGCTTCCACCTTTGCTTGCCGCTTCAGCGCCCTTCTTTGCCGCGCGGTATTCTTCTGCCGCCACTCGCTCGCTCCTCGCTGCGGCTCGACCCTCTGCCGACGCCGCGTGCTCGAGGTTACCGAGTCCGAGAGTGGCTTGCGGACATGACTTCGCCATTGAGGCTGCTTTGGGTGGAGAGAGGCGCAATCAGCCGCAGTGTTGCTTGCTCGTCTGCCGCAGAGAGAGGAGTGGCCGAGGCGGAGCTCTGAATCGCCGGGAAAGGAGATGAGCAGGAGATGCTCAGGCTACAAACTAACTTGGCCCTGATACCACTTGTTAGTCGCTGAATTCTAACTCGCATCGAGGGAGAGGATGACACAAGGAGTTGGGGCAATTTTCTGGTTTCTATTTCTCACACAAACTCACACAAATGCCATGCCAACCTAAGGGGTTGGGGATACATACTTATAGGCTGCTAACCAGCCAAGAATATGCTAGATGCTAGTCTAAAGACAACAGTCAAGGATGCTCTATCTAACAACCAGTCCTTGATGTTCTATCTCTAACTGCTAGTCCTTGACACAAGGACCATGTGTGCTGTCCCACAAAGACCATAGGACAGAGACTTATCCATCACGAATTACTTCTTTCTGTACGACGAGTTTTTATTTGGGAATTCCATTTTTTGGAAAAAGCAGGAGTGACTGAGATATTATTACTCCTCCGACCCAAATTAGTTAACTTAGATTTGTCTAAATTCGATTGTATCTAGACATGATTAAGTATTAGATACTTAAGAAAGGATGTATATATCATACACAAAGCAATGGTCGTACAAACATCAGAAAAGACAACACATCTAAGCTACAATGCAACAAGCATGGTCAATAAGAGCTACATCTAGAACTCAAAGATAGGCCCTTCTAGTTTCTATTTGTATTGCCATCCAGGTTTCCAGTTTGTACAGGTAAAGCCTTCTGCAATTCTTTAACATAAGACTCAGGAGGATATTGAGATATAGAAAACACAGCTAGGGATAACAACTATTTTTTATTGTGAATTCAATTTCTACCCCTTATTTGTGATTATGTGACACTATTTACCTCATTTAATTTCATGTGCCAACTTTTACCTTGTATTTGTGATAGTGTGAACACACACACACGCGCCATTTAATCACTTCTCCATACTTCTGATAGCTCAGGCCCACCGAGCAGGCTATGTGGACGTTGATTTGATTACCAAATTGGAGACGTATTCCAGTTATATGTTTTCTTCACAAAATCACCCAACATGATGCCCTGTACATACCCGCTAACCCTAGCCATAGCCCGCACCCTTGCCCCAACCTAGCCACAATGATTCAGTTAAGTCTAACGGAATCTCCCTATGAGACTGCATTGCTTCATTTGACGCCACGAAATAGAGAGTGAAAGCAGAGTTTTGCACGGACGCTCAGCTAAGTGGGGGCAGAGGTGCAGGTAGGTCATAGCGATTGCAGATAGGGCTTAGTAGGTCTAGTAATTTGGGAAGAAAATGGGAAAATGAAATACACCTTCGCACGCTGGTTGTTGATTTGACGTCCACATAAGTCAGATAGTGAGCGTTGAGGCCGTCAAAACAAGGGAAATGGTTAAATGGGGTAAATGTTGACACACCCATCACAGACAAGGAGTAAGATGTGGTAGAGAAAATTAAATGGGGTAACTAGTGTCATAAATTTACAAATAGAGGGTAAAAAGTGGAATTATCTCTTATTTTTTATATAGAGAATTTGTTCCTACTTGCTCATGTTCAACTTACTCTTTTATTCATTCTACTATTTATTTTTAATCATTCAGGTCTATTTATCCTCAGAAAACTTCTATTGTGACCACCTTTCTTCCTGGAGACCTTTTTGCGAGGGCTTTCGCCTTATTTGTCACCGAGAGACCGACCCATTAATGAATCACCTATTCTGACTTTGATCCTTGAAAGATCTTAGTCAGTTTTGTGGGACGTTAGATGTTAATAATACTAATTAGAGATGAATCTTTTTAATCATTCCACACCAAAAAGAAAGCGAACAAAAAGAAATCTTTTTAGTCTTTGCATGTTCTCAAATTGCGAATCAGCTTACTTAGGGTTTATCAAATGCTACTCCGTAACTAGGTAGTCATATAGATGGATTTTGGGTTAGTCATGAAACAAGCTGCGAGGCATGGTCAACCCAAGACGGGATTTGCCCCTCCAACTCGGAGAAATATTCTCTAGGCCCTCTCAAGCAATCAGATTCGAAAAGTACGGCCATGCAACTTGGGTTTAAGAGTTAAACCAGTCTGGGAATCTATGTCATCAGATCGAGAAGAGAGGTCAAGCTATCAACAAGGATGACAAGTACTCGACTTGAGCTCGATAATGTATATGGTGAGGGAATAGAAATGTTGCATAAGACATTTTTTAAGGTTCGTCGGAATGAATTTGCGTCACTCAGGTGTTGGCATGTTCTGCTAGGAACTTCTACAGCTATTGACTTAAGTTCGAGAACTCATGGAAGTGAGTAGTGTACGCAGAGATACTCGGGAACTCAGAGAGGAGCTCAGTCATGTCCATATAAACCTGGAAATGGACCAATGTCCAGGTCCAGTATCAAACTACCCAATCGTTATACAAATATACGTGATCCAGTCCACGTCCAGTCCAAACAAAAATTAACAAAGTCCAAATCCTTCCAAATCCACACGTAAGAAGTCCAAATCCATCCAAAACCAAATGGACCCCGTCTCGTGAGCTCGCGCTCTTAAAATCCACATAGCGCGTGCACCCTTTTCCCGGGAGACGTGTCGTGCACCTGTATCTTCTGAGCGTGGGACCCACTATTAATTAAAACAAGACGCTGGGATGGGGAGTCGAGAGGAGCGGAGAAAGTCAGGGTGAAGCTGATTCCATTCGTTTCCATCGCTGCCTCAGCTGCTGCGAATCACGTTACGTGGATGTCCAGGGGACTTTGGACTACCCAATTTTCAGATCCAAAGTCCATCCAATATTGTTGTACATTATGTCCACTCGTATCCATGCCCAGAGAAGTCCAGTCCAAATTAGTCCAACAACTTTTAGGTCCAAAGCCCATTGGACCACCTTGATCCAGTTCCAGATTTATGTCCATGTGGTCGTGAACCTAGAGGGTCACACACTTAAAGGAGTACGGAACCTACTCAGGTTGGACCTGAGTGGAATGGGGATTAGTGTCCTACTCGGATTGTACTCGAGTGGAAATTGGATTAATCTGATAAACCCATAAATGTTGTGCCCCAAGAGAACGTCTAAAAACGTTGGAGACACGGGTGACAAAAGGTTATGCCAAGTTATTCCAAGGGTTTGTGTTAGGGTTTCGATTCCCGATGAGTGAATTTGTATATGTAGAGTATGTGGCCACAATTCAATGGGCTAACTACCTCAGGAACACGGAGATTTATACATGTACATGCCCCAGGATAGATCGTCGGTAATAACCCTACGTCCATGTCAGATATATATCGAGTGTGTGAGGTGCTCAATGTTACAAATGGGGGTGCCCGCTAGCGGGGAGCCCAGCTTGCTCTCTTCTACCTCTAGGGGAGGAAAGGTTGTGCGTGTATGCAGAGTGAACCCCCTTCTCTAGGAGAGGGGTTCGAGTATTTATAGGGTAGGGTGGCTAGCTTCAACCCATGGTCGCCTGATAGGTACGGGCTACGATGTGACTGGGCATTTCCAGTGATACTATGGACGATGCTAGCCGGTATGGTCGTACGCTGTGGCAGGCGTCATCAGGCATTCTTGGAGGTGTCTAGGTTTTGGGCGTCGACCCTGATTGGTCAGGACAAGACCCGACCTCGTCGAGGGTGAAATTCGTATGGGAGCGTCCGGACACGGCAGAAGGGGTCACCATGGTCACTTAGCGTTTTTGCGGTAGAAAATGATTTTTCTGTAGCGGATCATACCATGTGATAAAACATGAAGAAAGGTCATCGTTCCAAGAGTGTCGCTTGTGCTAATGACAAGAGCGTGCACGGCTTCCGTGTACGATGGGGCATGAAGTAGGGAGACATGAGCTATGGCTGCGGTCTCCCTAGTCTTCTCCATAGTCGAGGAGCGAGACCATAAGCTCGTCGGCGCGTACCCAAGTCCCCGCCGAAATCGGTGAGCAACTGTTGTTGTATTAAAACAAACATGAACACATCGAAGGACGGTTTGTCATTTCGTCCACATGTATTTATATGTGATCTTAGGCGGGGTTGCACACATCTCTCATGGTTCCCTCTTGTTTCTGACCTTTTAACCAGATGGGCCATCAGATCGTTTTGGACACACTTTTGGACCCATCTCGGATGATTGTTTGTGTAGTAGTGAAATATACCGCACAATCAGATGGAACTGTCTTCAGCTTCGATTACTGGAACACTAGATATAATCTATTTCAATATGTTCTTCTCAACATTTTTGCAGGTGAAATCAAAATCTATTGACTCCTAGGCCAAGCAACCTTATGACAGGATATCATGTGAATGAGGCCACCTCTATGGAGGTGTTTGGGGGATAGAGTATCATGTTAGATATAGATTCACAAAAAGGATGAATGGATTGTGACTATTAAGTACAATAATCACTATAATGTTATTTATAAAAGAAACATGGACAACCAATTAAAATGCACTTGGTAAATTAAGAAAGGATTGATTGTAAATTAGGAAGTTTCAAATCATACCAACAGTCTATATCTCTTAGATCACGAGGCCAATTTTCCCGCTTATACTCATCCCATTTTTTTGATGAAGATGATGACATGAGTTATGTTCAGTAGAGTACCAAATTAAATAGTTTGCACAAATTTAACCTGGAAGAATTGAAAAGATTGTTTGAATTAGCTATCGATAATGAATCACAAGATCATTTGCATAAGCAGGTAATATCCATACCGGGAATAAGTTGGTTAATGAGGGTCCTCAGATAGCAATACTCAACAACGTACTTAGACTGAAGGCTGCCAAATAAATATTAATTTTCTGATGATTCTGCTTGAAATCTATACACTAGATTTCTTGTCCCGTCCTAAGAAAACAGAATCAATTGACATTGTCAGTTATTATATATCCCAGAAATAGATAAAACAATAAAACAATAAAAAATATATGCAAAGCACCTAGAGGTTGAATTTGGCACCGTAATATATGGATTTCAATAGATGATTGATCTAAGAAATTATATTTACTTGAAAATGTGAGTAGAGAGAAAATGTAATGCTATTTTTGGTGTTTTTGGTACAACTGATAACTAGAGAAGAGAGCAGCTATAAACATGGAGAAATAACAAAGTGATGAAGTTAAAAAAATAGTATTGATATGAAAGAACACAGTAGCATACATAAAGGCAATCATTTTTTGTTTCTTGATTAAAAGCTCGTAAATCTAAAAGAACTTAAACAAAGGGAAACATAAGTTATTTTTAATATCAACACAAGGATAAGGGATTGTACAGAAGAAGTGAAAGAGTGATGGCGAAGTGGGCAATCGAATTCATTTAGTATTTTTATTGATTACGACAAACAAAGACTATTTTTCATATGGAAGAAGAAAAATCAACAGGGAAAACACCATGTTTTTTCTTTATATAAATAGAAAATGTGATTAAAAGTTGTATCCGCAACTATTTTTGTTCTTCTTGATGAATAGAAACAAAGACTATTTTTATATGTAAAAGAACAAGAGAGAATAACACTAGTGACATTTTTTTGTAATGGTGACTATAAAGAGGATTAATCCTATACAAGATATGAATGCACACAAGTGAAATAATAATTATAGCTAAAATTATGGTGACACTTCTATCCAGGACAGAAATGCAAGAATTTTGAAGAATAATATCGAAAGTTTTGGATGTAGGAGGCTGGGAAGTAAAAGAGCGAGGGTTTCAAAGATTGCACCCCTATCTTGTGTACAAACAGGATCACTTGTATCTTGGGAAGTAAAAGGGTGAGGGTTTCAAAGATTGCACTTGTATCTTGTGTAAAAGGGCAGGGGTTTCACGAAGAAAATGGATAAAGATTAAAGGAGGGAAACGAATCATGCATGACCAAAGAAGAAATGGGATAACTTGCCATGTGCATCCATTCGAAGGATATCATCTGTACTTGAATTTGACTACTATTTATGGTTTTGTGTTAAGGATCAATTCAGCTCTCCAATTCATGGTTGTGTGTATATATATGTATGTCCCACAGTTTAGAAACTAGGTATTCACAGCAGATGATAATACTCTCGCCTGATAGGCTGATACATCGAATCATTTTTAGTCATTTAGGTGCATGTATGTCTAACTAGTAGTTCTTGTATTGGGAATCTGGGAGTTCTCTAAACATGCATATACATGAGGACAACATAAGTTGGAGGGATTTGGGGGCCTTAGTGGCAGTTTTTTAGTATAAAAGATGAAAAGTGGAAGAGGAAGATGAAATGAACTCTCAAATCTGTGATATGTATACTCTGTATTTTACATAATACGAGTTATTATCACAGACAAGGAAAAGCAAAAGCTAAACTAAGACAAAGGAAATGTCCTTTAACCCTGCGCATTACTCGTAAGTGAACGTGCTGTAGGAAACTGAAAGAACCAGCTAGCCTTGTCTTCAGCTTGGTATAGTTGTTCAAGCTTGCTTTCTGTTACTCGCATATGAGTAATGCACAAGATCAATACACAAAGCACCTAGGGAAGATCGAATAAAATACAGCTTGGTCTTAGAGATGACACTAAGGACTGAAACAAATACTCGTAAGAATTTATACCCTTGTTCACAATAAATGTTGGTTGCCCACAATTGCTACATCTCTTATTTGTAAGGAAGAGAAGAAAACGAGAGGAAACTGTGGGAAGAGTTTTGGTGCACTAGTACGTGTCCATCTTGATTTTGCCAATGCATATTTGTATCAACCTTTTTCATGTTGACATATATGTCCTATAAGGATAACTCATGCGTAAACACACATCAAAACACGCACACACTGACCCGAATGGGTGCAACACGATTTGATGGAGACTGGGAACAAGTTCACAAATCTCATCGAACATTCTTTTCCAAAAATTATTTGGCATATCTAAAATTTATTTAAATGACGCGCAAAACAAAACATCGAGACCAATGCTTACTACATATAATATTGATTAACTATAGTGATGTGCATGCATCAACATATATGAATATTTACCTGTGATCAGCAGCTCTGGCCTTTGAGAAGCTTGAATAGGGAATGATTTAACTTGTACAATATAATGGCATGCAGCTTATTAGATCTCCAAGAAAACAGCACGACTTAAACCTGAAGCCTTCCAAATAAATATAATTGGCTTTGTTTCCGCTTGAGAGCTAAAACACAAGCTTTCTTGAGCAGTCCTGAGAAAACAGAAAGAGTTGAAATTGTTAGTTGTTATATAGCACAAATAAAAAAAGGAAATAACAAAAAAGCTACCTTGGGTAAAATGTGGCAATTGTAATATGAACGTCAAGAGATGATCGATCTGATCAACTAGATTTACTTCAAAAATCTCAATAGCGGGAAAATATAACGATCTTTTTGGTGTTTTTGGTCAAACTAATTAGTAGAAAAAGCAAGAAAGGTATAAAACACGATGAAATAACAAAGCAGGCAGGGGGAGGAAACCAATGTTTTTTGTTTTATTACAATAGAAAAGATAACAAAGTACAGGTATGACAACAAGACAATACCAAATACACAAAGTAAATGAGCAGTAGTAAATCAAAAAGAACAACAGTGAAAGGAAACACAATGATATTTTCTAAATGTTCATCGCTGGAGAAGAGCAATGTCGAAGTGGAGCATGCAATCAAATTTTTATTTGCATTGGTCACTAGAAACAAAGACTATTTTATATATGTGAAAGAACAACAATCAACAGGGAAAACACCACTATATTTTGAATTCCTTTTGTAATGATAAAGTGAAAAGGTGATTAAAAATGGAACACACAAATATTTTTTTATTTTTTATGGATCACTTGAAACAAAGACAAAAAATAGTTATATGCGTAAGAACAAAAAACAAGAGGGGAAAACACCAAAGTTTTTTTTGTTTCCCTGAGATGACTAGAAAAAGGATTAATCATAACTAGATATGGAAGCACGAAAGTGAGCGAAAGAAACACAAGCGAGAGTTTAAATTGAAGTGATGCTTCTAGGTAGGACAGAACTGAAGGAACTTCAAAGAACAAAATCAGTGGCTGCAGGAGAAACAAATGGCAAAGATAGGAGAATGCCAGGCGTTTCAACAGTTGAACTGGTGACTTATATGCTAGTGCAAACTGAAACATCAATAGGAGCAAAGATGCCATACTTGGTTACAGCAACAAGCAAAGAATACATCTTGCTAAGGGATAAATGTTAATGGAAGGATTGACCAAAGAAGAAAGGAATAACTTGCCATGTGCATCCTTGCCAAAAGGACATTACCTAAACATGAATTCGCGTAATGTTAAACGTTTTGCCTCCAGGAGAAATTCAGCTCTACTATGCATTGTTGTGGGTTTATATTTGTATGAACTCATGGTTGTACCGCTAGTTATTCACGGCGGATGATAATCAAGGGCAGAGCTAGACCAATGCTCATAAGGGTGCACTACTCATGACCTACGTACAATTATGGGCAGATTTAAGCCATAGGAGTGCACTAATCACAGGATACAGGGGTGCATGGACTAATTTTCAGTCTGATTGCAAGGTAAAAAAATGTACCCTTCTGCATGTCCATCCGGCTAGATACAAGTACTCTGCCCCTGATGATGATACTCTCAGTCTAATACATCGAATCAGTTTTAGATATTTGGGTGCATGTATGTCTAGCTAGCTGGAGTAGTTTTTTTATTGGACATCTGGGTGTTTCTAAACATGCATATAACTGTTGACTTTGTAGAATACAAGAACTGGGAGTAATTACAGAACCTGGTCAAGGTGTGAGCTGACCCTACCTGTCTCCAAGACAGGTATACTTTTCCTCTCTTTCTTATTTACTTTCCCAGAGAACACAGTTCTGCAGCAAGAACAGAACTCTTACAGATGATGTTGGTGACCAGTTGGCCAGTCTCCTGCCATCCAGCTGAACTTAACCTTGCAGATCCAAGTGGGCTAGATGAATAAGAATCACTCACTCTTGGACAATGAGAGGCGCAGAAAAGCTGTATGAATCTGCAAAAGGCATTAGTGGCGAAGTAAAGCGGTGATACAAATACTCCTAGTTCTGGAAAGGAGCTTGAACGGAAACATGCAGTTCCATGTATATATGCTTTGTATCTCAAATAACGAATTATTTTTTGTTTCCCATGAGCTATCATTCAGTCAACTGTCATAACATGGATCACTTAAAAAGACAGACCTTAACAAACTCATAGGATAAACTGACATCAGATCACAATATGTCGTACCAAAAAGATTGCTGATTGCGCACATGCAGGACAGATTGCAATCAGACCACAATCTCAAGCATCAAACTGAAGGTGCACACAGCAAAAAAACATCAGAGAGGCGCACACGACAAAAACAAATACGAAATACTACTCCCTCCATTTCAAACTATAGTGCATATAAAGTTCGTTCCGAGTCAAACTTTGTCAAGTTTGACAAGGTTTGTAGAAAAAATATGATCATATACAATACCAAATCAGAATCATTAGTAACATCAAAAAATATATTTTCATCTTTTTCGTAGAAGCTATACATATAATCCATATGATGCAAATCTCATATAAAGCACAAGTATCTGAAGAAGAACAGCAAAAGAATGTACACTTGGTGTCTGTATGCCAAGAAATTTGCAGTTTCGGACCATAGCTAGTAAGCATCGCTGGCTTATTCCTCTGCCATATGAGAAACAACACCGAAATACCAGTCCAAAAAAACATTACATGGCAGACATCAAGATGAGCAAGAGAATTAGAGAGGAAACATACATAGCGATTTAGAAGAAAAATATCCATCCTCAAGCTTGGCTTCATAGTCCTACTTCTGAACTGAAAACCTGATAGACTAACTGACACACATTGATGAAAATTAAGAAATAGTAGACGCCAATTTAAATAGGATACGTGGACCACAGATTAAAATCTGTGTCCCGTTTCATTTTAAGGTTTAGCAACTTAACAGGTGAAATGAAGAAAAACCAGCTAGCAACCAGAGCTATCATGAAATACCTTGAGTTCCGATGCAGGTACAGGTATCTATGAGTCAGAACAGGCCTACCCTCTCCATTTTGAGGGATTCAATCAGACGGCCACAGAGCTGCTTCTATATGGAGCTTCTCATACCCCCTCTTGTACCAGCCAGAGAGGGGACTTCGTCACTAGTAAGATTTTCGGAACTGTGCCCAGATCTGCACAAAGAAACAATTGTGATAATCCAACAGAACATGATAACCCAAGATAGCAGGGAAGAAGACAGCTCAGAAAATTTATGTACGCACGTTAGTAGACATGCCGAACAGAAACATCACACAGTACCGTGAGCACTCATGGAAGAAATCATAAGCTGCAGAGCAAGCGAAAAGGAGGACTGGTAAATAAATTAGAATGTTCTGTTGCTAACCTAGGAGATCAAGCTAATTTATTGGACTCGATTGCTTGAATAAATCCTATGAGATTATTATACGGATATTCACTTCGGCTCGCAGTTGCAAATGCACCCATGGTGAGAAAATATTTTTCGAAACGTCAAAAAATTCGAAAAAAAAATTCTGCATATACATTCGAACATTTTATGTTGGTTCATAAGTTTTCGGGATGAAAGAACATTTTATCTGTCGTGCATAAAAATGACAAAATATATCATAGGAATACGACTATTCACGTGACGTTTTTTGTGTTTTTTATACACGACACATAAAATGTTATTTCATTCCAAAAACTTGTGAACCAACATAAAATGTTCGAATGTATATGTAGAATTTCTTTTCGAATTTTTTGACATTTTGAAAAATATTTCCTCACAATGGGTGCATTTGCACATGGGAGCCAAATTGCCGCCTCCATTATTATATGCATACTGTCTCCGCCCCATGATATCAGATTGTATCTGTACCCTGACCACGTTGGCATGGTACAAATCATCGCACTGGGTCATGTCAATACTCTCACCCTTCCATCTTTACAATTCCATAATGTAATATAACAGTATAGAATGTATTGTGTATTCGTTCTGAAAACAAAGCAGGAAACGAAGGATGTATTGGAGTACATTATTAGAATGTATAATTAGCAAAAATCTGCCCTTAACTCGGCTCGACAATGAAGTATATCCAAGTTCCTTCTAATGCCAGATTCAGAGAGCTAAAGTATACTCTTACTTGATGCTAACCCTGCTACGCCCAAGTTTATAATGCGCAAGAAATCGCAGCCCCAGAGCCGGGTGGGACTAAAAACTTGTGCAGTGTTCCTTACCCAGAATGGCCTGCCGCCGGCGCCTCCTCCCGCTTCGCCGCGCGTTCCCCTCCGCTCCGACCTCCATTGCTCCGCCCGCGCGTCGCCGGCGCCGGAAGGAAAACTGATGTCTCCGCCGATGCTCCCTTCCCTAGTCTCTCCCATCTGCTCACCGCCGGCGCCGACGACACCTCGAGATGGCCGGCGGTGGATGAGGAGGATTCCGCCGAGGGGAAACAAAAAAAATTGGTAGAATCATCCATTTCTGATGGGTTGGGCTAGCTTGCTCGGCTGGGCTGTGTATATGTCTAGTTGTGGCGACGGGCCGGGCTGTCAGCCCACATTTACAAGAAACCCATCTCTCTGCAGCACCCTTCACGATCGGTATAGACTCCTCAGGAAAAAAAATACGCGTACGTACAACCTTGTCCTAGCTAGTTCTAGTGGAGAGTACGAAGAGAAAAAAAAACGAAGAGTGGCTTGATTTTTTTTTAGCAAAGAAAATTTTAAGTTCTCCTTGAATTTTCCTATTTTCATGTTGTTGTAGCTCTTAGTTTGGCAGATTCTCAAAATACAAAACAATATACCATGGAATGGTGAGGAAACAACAATAATCTATACCATTTATAAAGTAGAAGAACATGTCGTGACTATAACTTACCTTTTTTTTACTCGTGTACCCAAAAAAAGAATTACCGAGAAAATAGCAAAAATAATTGAAGAGATAGCGCCAAGTAAAATCGATGATCAATATAAAAAGAAAAAATATTGACAGCTGTGGGATTTGAACCCACGCCCTTTCGGACCAGAGCCTAAATCTGGCGCCTTAGACCACTCGGCCAAACTGTCCTTGTTGTAAATCGATTGTAAACACACAATTAGTATATTTACCTCCCAGACTTCCTTAAACAAGTTCGTGGGCACCTTTTTTTTTAAATAACCATATATTTCATTAAACAAAACGTTTACAAAGATTACACACATAGACATCATATGAAATAAAAATGCGTGTCAAGCAATTTTGCACAAAGATTGCACAAAACGTTTACAAAGATTACACACATAGACATCATATGAAGACACACATAGACATCTCTTTGTATGTCCTTAGTGATATCATCTATCACTAAGTAAAAAATGTTTGGGCCCAAAGCTGAACTTTGATGTAGCCCTATAGTAATTGTGAAAGTATCGGTGGTCTCACTATCTCCTACACGAACACTTATCATAATATTAATGTACATATGTTTGATGAGGGAAATGTACTTTGTTGGGATATTGTGTTTCTCTAGTACCCACCATCCCCTGCCACACAAAGTGTGACTTCCTAGATCATGTTAGGATAGGCATCCGCCACTAGGGAGCATTTCAAGTCAACAACCTCATGATCAGCAAGGCCAGGACCTTCCATGTTGTATCCACCAGATCAAACCTACATCAGTAGTCTTGGTTGGAGAGCGTTTGCAGATGCCTATGGGATGGAACCCGAGAGAAGTTTCTTGTTCTATCTCGACCATGGTGACAACGAGGTAGACATGTTTTACAAGGCTCTTGACACATACACTTCTGAGTTTACTGAAGACGATGGCAAGACCCTAGAGATGATGATGGAATCATTTTCATAAAGCAGGAGAACGTGTCGCCGGAGGATGAGGAGTAGACTGACGAGTACGTAGTTGTGACTATGCAACTTATTCTGGATGATAGGTAGTCTAAGTTAATAATTAGAACTTGCCGAGATTTGTTATATCTCTATTGACTGCTTGTTATATGTTATTACTGCTATATATAGCGATGTGTGAATAAAATATTGCTATGAATTTTAGTAATAGCAGAAATACTTTTCATAAGAAAATTAGTGGCACGCATCCAATACGCCACTAGTATGCAGGTACGATGGTGCGCCTAGACACACCACTAAGTACCGGGTACCGGTGGCGTGTCTGATATTGGTGGCGCGTCAAATACACGCCACTAAGGTGTGTTTTTGGCACGCCACCGGTAGCCTATTCTGCACTAGTGATCGAGTGAAATGCGAAGATTCTTCCTCACTTATCACTACACCCTAGCGAACATGTGGCACATCACTAAGGGACTGGCTACCTGATCCTTGCTCATTTAACACCAGACCTAGGTTCCGATGTGGCATGCCACTAAGGGAGTCATAACCCGACCTTGCTCATTTAAAACCACACCTAGGTTCCGATGTGGCATGCCACTAAGGGAGTCATAACCCAACCCTTGCTCATTTAAAACCACACCTAGGTTCCGATGTAGCGCATCGCTAGGAGGGATACGCCACATCGAGTTTCTAATGAGTTCAGTATCCATAAGAATGGCTAGCTTTTACGTTGGCTCGCCAAGCCTATCACAACCCTCCTTCTTTACCTGGGGTTCGGACAGGCTATGCCTAGAGAGACACAGACGGAGTTTTACACACACATAAAAATACGGCGTTATCTAAAATCAATATCTTGATATATTTATGGTAGCAAACAATACATGGTAGAGATACATAAGTTGTCTCTAGCAATTACAAAATAAATCTGAAAGTAACGAGTAAACCTTCGAGGCCTTCAAGCTCTTTCTTCTTTCATGACATAATCTTTTATTTTTCTGAAGTTAGCCAAAGAAAATGGACATAGTATGAAACCACAAACATGTAGACACCAACGAGTGTTCTACAATAATTTTATTTATGTGATCAAGTTGATATCACTTCATTCGTGTGAAAAAAAAGACATTTTTCACCGCCTCGGTCTTTCATCAAATAAAATCACATAGTTGGACCGAAGTAATAAAATCAAGCATTAGAGTCAAACACGCAATTTACCATGAACTCGCACTCTATCTCGATTAGGATACGGGTCCACTCTCTCTTTTCCTTACTTAAGCTACCACATCACTTTACTCCATAGCTAGGTGGTAGATACAGCTCATCTCACTGGGGCTCCCCTTAGTGCACAAAGAGTGGACTCTGACACCCATTTTTAGACTCTTATTTATTCCTCATTTTTCGTATTTCAATTAATTATCACCAAAATAATAATTATCTCCTTACATATATATACCAATGGACAAATATTCAGTATTATAATCCGCCATGAAACGCTTTACTTAGTACGTGTACATCCCCTAATTAGTGCACAAACAATGGACTCAACAAATATCCAATTGTAGATTTTTTAAATTATTCCTCATTTTTCATTAATTATCACCAAAATAACCATTACATATATACCAACAAACAAATATTCTGGACTATTCATCCATCACGAATAAACACTTTACTTGGTACGTAAATCAGATAGGTAGACCGGCCAGACTCATATCAGGTGGCTTGGTCTACACGTACTTGGCATCAGTGACCATGGCAATGCCGTCGGCACTCGCCCCGCTGCGTCCAAACCTGGCGACGGCACAGTCAGCGGCGAAGAGGCCCGAGGAGACGAAGTCGGCGCCGCCGCCCATGACGGGCATCTTGGCGGCGACATTGAGCTTGCTGACATAGTCAGAGCGGTAGGTCTGCCCGAGCACGCCGTGCACGTCGTCGGAGAGCCCCTGGAACTTGAAGCCGAGGTCGAGGTGCGCGAGGCAGTCGTCGGCGGTGACGCCGTAGTTGTGGACGCTGGACTCCTGGGCCGTGATGGGCACGGCGCTGGCGGCTGGCGACCTTCAGCTCGAACACGTCGTTAGCGACGACGCCGCGTGGGAGGTGCGCGGACGGAGAGCGCGGATGCCGAGGACCAGCGCGCGCCGACGGCGCAGGTCGACGGCAACGGCTCGTCGTCGGCGTTTCCAGGTGGTCGCGGCGGGGTTCCATTTTGAGGAGCGGGCGCCGAGGCTGAGGCGGTGGTCGGGAAGAGCACCCGATGGCCTGGATCCAGGTGAAGTCGCGCCCGTGGCGGGTTGTGGTTGCCGATGAAGTGGGCGTTGATGTGGAGGTCGGCGTCAGCGACGCAGAAGTCCTGGTCCTTCTTGCCGTGGAAGTAGAAGTTGTTGCCGTCGCCGCCCGTGAAGCGTGGGTCGCCGCACGCCACGCCCGGGTAGAAGTCACACACTATAAATGGAAAAGTTGCGAGCAAGGATTAATTACGAGGCCTGCTTGTTTTCGCACTAAATGATCAGAACAAGAATAGAAAGTTGGTCGGCGGTGTACGTACGGCAGAAGGTGATGCAGCCTGGGCAGAGGACGAGGCACTTGGTGGGGCAGCGGTCGTTGCATCTGGCCGTGCAGGGTTTAGGCTTGGGCTTGTTCTTGCCCTTCCTCGTCTTGCCGTCGTCCTTGCACGTCGACTCACTGTTACGCTTCCCGGGCACGAACACAGTCATTCCGCCCGGCGGAGCCTGCGCCGTCGCCGACATCGTCATCGCCCCCGCCAGGACCACCAGCAGGGCCGACACGACGGCCGCCGCCGACCAGCGCGTCGCCATTGTTAGCTAGCAATCAAGGAGCTAGCAACGGCCTCTGGGCGGGGCGGTGTGTGTGTGGTCAATCGATTCGTTTCTTTCTTGGCTAGTTGTGTCGTGTGGTTGATGCTGCTACGGCCTGCCGGGGTGTGGTGTGGTCTTATAGCTCGCTCGCTAGCTGACCAGGCTAAGCTAGTAGTTGACCTAGAGGCTGGAGAGGAGAGTACGTGCCGGGTCGGCAAATGCAACTGGCTTTCCTTGTCAGACAAGCATGCCAACACTTGAGAGTTAGAATTGCAAACACACATCAAATGGCAGTTAATTACTCCCACTAGTTTTGTTTTCGGGTTCTGTGAATTAAGTTAGAACTCAGTTACATCCTATCCATTCAATTTGTATCGCGATTCACATGCTGCCACGGTGGGCCCGTCCTATCAGAAACGGTATCAAATGGGCCTAAGACAGGGGTTACACGAATGTGGTAACTTTTTGCAACCGTGAGTCTGGTCATAGCGAAGAATAACATAGACTAGTAACATCCATAAGAGTGTATGTTATTACCTTCATAGTAGAGAGTAACATACAAGTGGTGTTATGCAAAATATCACTTATTAGGTGATAGACTCATTTCGCCTTGGTATATGTGATAGGGATGGCACCCGCCGGGTTCGGGGCCGGGTCCGCCACCCCCATACCCGCCCCATTTAATTAGTCGGGTCTAATTTTTTACCGGACCCATGACCCGGCCGGGTTCGGAGCCCCAACGGGTACCCGCCAGCGCGTGCGACGGGAGTGACGTTGGCGCATGTGAGAAGAAAACGATGGGATATTGGGATGGGGTTGGTGGAAATGGACGCGTGCATGCGTGTGTTGTCTCTAGGACTCCATATTCCATCGCGTGCATGTGATGTTTGTTGTGTGCGTGCGTGATCACGTGGGACGTGTGGTTAGACATAGCATTATTAGGGATAGGATTAAGGCTTAGAGCGGGTATGCGGGTCTGCGGGTACGGGTTTGCCATCCCCAAACCCGCCCCATTAGACTTGGCAGGTCTAATATTTTACCAAAACCCTCCACGTTTAAGGCGGGTACCCGTCGGATTTGCGGATTTCGAGGCCCATTGCCATCCCTAGATGCTACAGTAACCAAATACGTTACTCTATCTTCCTCTTTCTTTATTAACTCACTGTCACAGAAACAATTTTACTGAGTTGGAGCCTTACTTACTCACGAAGTTACTTGCACTATGACCAGGTTAGGCTCTCATCTGGTAGTTTTCTGCAAAACTCTTAAATTGTGGTAGTTTTTTGAAGCACTAGCGTCACTAGTGGTAGCTCTAAATGCAATTTTCTCGTATAGACGAATTTATTCTTCTTAATTAAGCTAGCTTCCGATACATGCCTAGTGTAAGAATGTGTGCTGGATTGCCTAGTTACCCGATCGGCGTTGCATGAATTATTGTAGCATGGTCAATGGCGTCGCCCGCACATGACATTTCATGAAGAATGTACGTACGTGCTCGCTACCGTCCAAGTTGCCTTTTTGTTCTTCCGTTGCCATCGACCGCGTCGGTCGCCATGACTAATTAACCTTTGCATGTCGTGGAGTTGGAGCTAGGCTACGCGGCCATGAAATAAAGGCGAGATTGTCGTGCACTCGTACGTACATATGGCGTGAAGACCAGGACTTGTGTCACCGCGTCAACGATGTCGATGCGTTGACGCAGGGAGTCCATTATTTTATTAAAACTGATCGACGCAGATTTAGTTTTGAAGATCTTATCGAGACGAGCGCAAGGTGAAAACTGCTCTTAATTTGAACGAACGGTACGGTGGATCAATAAATATTTCAGTTTGAATTTTTGATCAAATAAATGGGTAAAACAAGCCTCCGGTCCATATCGCCACCCGCAAAATCTGGAAATCCCCGTGGTTAGCCTTCTCTCCCACCTACACCTCCCTAATCACGCCATGTGTCACGGAGAGAGCATCCGGTAGGATCCGCAAGGAAGGAGAAGGCGACAATTGACGAGTAGAGAGCGCGCGGGGGAAGGAGAAGGCAACATTTGACGAGCAGAAAGCGAGCGGAGCGGTCCTTATAAAAGGTCGGCCTTTTTTTTTTAGAGTTTTTGATTTGTTAAGGATTAAGAATACTCAGTAATTTCCTCGTGGGCTCGGCGTGCGTAGTAAAGCACGAGTCAGTTCTCATGTTGTTGCGAGTATGAACGAAGTTGTTCTTTTTATAACTGGCATTAATTAAAAGGTTTAAGTACTGCACCTTGTCTCTTTGTAAATAAGATCCACACAACCGCTAGAAATCCAAATACAAAAGTAGATACATAAAAAGGGGATACATGAAATCAAATGGAATCTGCACAACTCCTAAGGTGGTGAAGGACCAATCCGCTAGTCATGCTGCAATGCATGTTCGATAAAAATAACCTTCACTGTGTCCTCCAAGCGTCCACAAACCTCCATAAATAAATCACGACAATCCACATGATTTATGTTGGATTATTAGACATAATTTTCACTATTAATTCCAGAATATAAATCATGATAGCGGCAACTACAATCACGTGAGACTGTAACATACTAGATGATCTAATCAACATGAACAAGTAGCAGTGCATACGCAATAACAACCATAGTATACGTATTGATGGTTGCCAATGACGTTGCTGTTGTTGCAGAGGTTGCAGTGGTAGCTTCTAGAAGGAGACGATGTTGCAGAGGTTGCAGTGGTAGCTTCTAGAAGGACACTGTTGTTGCAGAGGTTGCATGTGGATCAGGAGATCACTCAGGAAGACTCATCGTAATGATGAACTTGATCAGTCGCGTGGAGCGCTTCCCAAAAACCTTATTCGCCCTCTCCCGTACAGGATCGCAAAGATGAGTGGTTCCGGAGACCTGCTCTCCTATCCGCCGGTGAAATCCGGCGCACGGGATGGAGTATACTATACTGGTGGCGCAAGCAGAGAGGAGGCAAAACCCTAAATTGGTTTTCGTTGTTTTTGGTGGAAGCCGCACATGCGCTTATATAGAGCAACTCGAGAAACCCCGCACAAGACACGTTCAGGTCGGTTACAGATAGCCCACGATCCAGTTGCGATCCGAACTCACTAACTGTTGACACGTCTGTCAAAACCGCACCAATTTTCTAAGCAGCAAAATAAAACTCGGCTCAGTGAGATTCCCATAACCCGAGGCGCACAAGCGTCTGACTCACTTACAAAGTGGTGAGACACTCCAACTTATAAGATGGTGCAACTCTCCTCCAACTTTTCACGTGGAACTAAACTTTAGCTCCCACTCTACTCACATGTGAGACGCCACCAAATTAGGCTACATCATATATGCACTTTCAGACACATGAGCTTTGAGATTTAGGGAAAATCTGAAATCTAGCATGAGATCAAAGTATTGGTCCACTATTTCTAACAATCCCTCAATAGATCTCAAATGGCCATTTGAAGATTTGCCAATCTTTGTTGTTCGTTTATATATCAATGTTTCAGTAGAGACTGTTAAGTTAAACTTCACCCTATAATCTTAAGCTACGTCTATCAGCAACTTGAACAATAGATGAACCTTGAATTGCAAGTTTGGTGCCAATAAATTTCACTCAAAATCATAACTAGTACCTGTCTGCTAGTAGCCTACCCCGTGGGTTGGAGCATATGCGTCGTACTCCCTAGTCTCTTCATGAGTTTACTAGAAGTCACCCAAATCTCATAGACTGCGATGTTTACAGTCGTGCTCATCATGAAAGCTTATGACAGGGTCGATTGGAAGTTTCTTGAGGAAGCTATGAGAAAAATAGGCTTTTCAGAACAACGAATAAATTGGATCATGGCATGTGTTAAGACTGTTCGATATGTAGTTCGATTTAATGATAAATTATTGAAAAGATTTAGTCCGACAAGGGAATCCACTATCTCCATACTTAATCCTTTTCGTTGGTGAGAGCCTCTCTGCTTTTCTCAAACATCAGATCATCATGAACTTGATTGTAGTTCCTTTTCTTGTTGTCCTTCACATAGTTCAGAGAACCACCATGTGAGGTTTTAATTCTATCCTCTTCTTGCACACACATGAGTATTGTCTTTTCTATATCCCACCGCTCTGGCTGCATGTTGTAGTTGATAACAAAGGTGTCAAACTCTTTTGGCAGTGAAGCCATGAATAGATAAACAAGGAGTGCATGCTTGAGCTTCAAATTAGCATCCATGAGTTTCAATTTAGCTGCTATGTTGCTCATCCTGAGGATGTGCTCTCTAGTGTACTTTTCCGTCACCAGCTACTTTAGCAGCTGAGTAGCATATCTCTCTAAAGAGCTAGTGAACTGGCTCTTTATCGTTTTAAGATACTCCCCTATGAAAGTACAATTTGCAATTGAACCCATAATGGCGTGTTCAATTGTGTTATTTATGAAAGCCATGTACTTTTTGCTGGCGGTGAGCCACTTTTTTTTATCTAGGGTATATGTCATCTCCAACAAAGAATAGTCCCTCTTCCTTTTGTCCCAAGCAACCTCATCATCTTTATTATCTCTGACTAGCTCTGTCGGCTTTGTGGGCTGTGGAGTGTCAACAACCCAGTCCACCTCAACACAGACGAAAGCCAGTTGACCTTCTTTCTCCATTCAGTGTAGTTGTCATCTCTGGGTGTTGAAACATCTTGGTGCATCCCATAAAGTAGTATCCTCCTTAAAACCATAATGAAGTGAGATCATAACAACAATTGCATGCATTAGTCTAATGTTGGTCAAAACTAACACATAAAATTGTTTGCGCAAATGAATCTATATCACCGTTGGGCAGAAAATATAAATAAATGCACATAAGCAACCATAAATCATGAACATGCTATTAACGACCGTTGGTCAGAAAAATAATAGACCATAATTTCCATAAACACTTTAATCATGCTCTTTTAATTTAATTGTCACGTTAGTTCCATTTAAATTTAAAGAGCACTTTTGAACTATTCGCAACGGAAAATACGAATAAAATTCATGAACTTATACTTTTCAGAAGAATAATTTTATAAATTTCTATTTGCTAAAACAAACATCTCGTTAGTTTCGTTTGAACAGGACAAAACTAGACAAATTTTGTCAATAACTGAACAAAAACCTATCAAAATTGCTTCTGTAAAAAAACTGCGTGTAAAATGACCCTCTGTCTCCTCTGCCGGTGACGAGCTCCCTTCCCCCTACTTTTCTGTCTCTGTCCACCTTCCCCTAATCCCGGCGAGAGCCACCGCGAGGCAGGGAGATTAAAGGCTGTGGCTGTGGCTATGGCGGCATCACCCGGCGTCTTGCCGGCGTTTGCGTGCACCCGAGGGTGGGCGCACCGCCGTCAAGCGGCGCAGCGGCGGCGCCCTTTGCCGGCGTGCCTCGTGGCAACGGCCGGTGGGACTATTCTTTTAGCAGTAGATCTATAAGAACGGGGTCAACCACTCTATTTTCAGTACATCTAGGGTTAGGTTTTGACTATCTCTGTATTCGATTCTAGATGAAGTTTCTTTTTCTTTTTCTTTCTAGCCGAGGTAGATGTACATCCCTAGGCGCTCTGATACCATTGTTCGTTCTCTAGGATCATCTAGGTGTAAATCAACCAGGTAGACTTTGGCTACTGTACATACTAGTATAAATTACTGCTAGTCACAGACAGATATTAGAGATGGGTTGTGTACCTTCTCCTTGCCTCGATGAGCCCGACGAGTTGGCCATGGTTGCGAGCGACGGCGAGAGCGGGGTGTGGGCTAGGCGGTGGCGGAGCTTCCCATTATACCTACGCTCTCTAGATCGGTAGGGTTTGTCGGTGGGGTGTACGACGCCGCGACGAACCTCGTGTGGCGTGCCGCAGGTCCCCACCTCTTTATATAGCGCAGTATAACAGGGGCCCGTCAACCATATTGGGTTGGGCGCCCCTGATCTGGGCGTGGATCAAAGGGCCTGGTGGGCCGTTTGGCCCACTCGGGAGAGATCAATCTAACAGAACCTAGAACGCATGTTTTTCTCCGTATTCTGCTGAGACAGACGACGCACCTAAGGATGAGGATGCAGGCGGTTCAGGATCCATGGGTAACCGGGGGACAATTGGTAAACATCCGGACGCAAAACAGGAAATCGCAATTCAGAATGCGTGAGCGGTTCTCTGCTTTGCAGTCTGCAGCTGAGTATCAATGCAAGCGCAGATAGTACCTCCGTGAGTAGTCTACTAAAAAGGCTTATATTTTGGAAATGGAGGTAGTACCTCATGATTCAATAGTCAGTCTCTAGTTAAAAACATTAATCATGAGTTTTTTTTTCTGGTATGTTGTAATGTACTCCACGTAGTTTTCTTTGTCTATAATAGAATAGGTAGATAGAATCTGATCAAAATTCTGTACGCCCTCGCTTTATTTAAAGAAAAGGGAAGAAAAGAAGAGGAACAAGCAAATAAGCTGGCAAAGAATCAGCCAGCTATGGACAGATGCTTTGGCCAAAGAAACGACAGCAGAACACAATCACTGCACAGCTGCACTAGTCAGCAACAAACTCCCCTCCAGTATCCAGTATACCCCATTCATACTTGTTGGTTCTCCTCCAAGCAGATAACATCATACTTGTTGGTTCTCCTCCAAACTCATCATAGATCAGCACATAAGAGGTGCCACCCTGACAAGGTACATGCTGCTGACTTGCATTTCTAGTTCTGCTGCTACATGTTTGTTCTTGCACAAACATAACTAACTCTTACGCTCTTCCGCCACAATTAGGTGCTTGCAAGACAATCGGAGACCCATCTGGATGTGCAGATGGGTTAGATTTCTGGGCATAATGTCTTTGCTAGGCCTACATTGAGATAGTGGTCAACATGCCACAGGTATTTTTCTATTTTCACTTATGGAATAATTCTTTTTGAAACGGAAGAAAAAGGTTTTCCTTATCCATTAATTAAGAATAAAGTCCGCAGTTAATTAGCCAATATAAATGATCGTGTTTCATTTGGGGACAAACAAGGGACTTTGTCAAGATGATCTCAAATGAAGAAATCGCCAATAAATTAGAATCCAATGTTTATTTTTTGCAAGAACTTTTGTTTTAGAATAGGAACTCACGTATATGCTAGACGATAGCAAGCACATTGCGGAAGAGCTTATCAGATAATTAAATCATTGTATTGAAACAACATAGAATCCACATATTTTATGTTCATTAGTGATACTACAAACAATGTATTTCAACGCTAAGTAAGAAGTATGCATATGTCATCAGATTGAAACTTAATCCATTATAACTTGCCATATTTTCAAATGAGAAAAATACTAAAGAATCATGCCAGTGGATCAATATATATCTAGAAGCTTCAGTAAATATGGTTTCCTAGTCTATATTACAAACCACTATTAAGACATTTGTTAGGTCGTATGCTTTAGAATGTTTTCCGCGAATACATATACACTATATTTTTTTGAATTATTAAAATCAATTCAGAATTTTGTTATAAAATATGGTTTGAAATAAAACACATGTTTACCTATCGATATATGTTACAATTTTATAGTAAGTAGCATTCCTACTAACATTTAGCAATACTTCTAGATGGATAACAATGTAAAATAAGTAATAAACAACTATACTCTTTGATATTATACTATGAAAAGGTAATTAATTTGCTTTTACCATACTCTTTGATACAATTTTAGCTCAATGGACTTTGCTTTTACCACCAAAATTAATGGTAGTCAGCAAATGTAGTTTGGAATACCTAGTTCAGAGTTCAAGAACATGGGGAACACGGGGAACCTAGATGAAATAAAACCCTTCAGCAGATGGGATTTTTTTGATCATTCCTGCATACTCCTTTCCTGTAATATATGGATCCACTGCCAGCACTTGTTTATTACTCATATCAAGAGTAACCACATAAACCTTTTTGATTCCTTTTTCATAGTGAGACACCTGAAAATAAACGATGTTGTCGTCTAGCATGCTCGCGAGCGGTAACATCAACATATCATGCAACAGACTAGATGAAGTGCTGGAATCCCACAAATCTTGAAATGAGAATGCGATGTTGACATGCATGACCCATAAACTAGTTAGATACGATACATATGGTTGATGATTGAATGGTAAAACCAGAGTCTAGCTCAAATGAACCAAAAAATTAATTATCTGAGTGGGCAACATTAACAAATTTAAGTACATCTTTACTCATTAGCTTTGTTTTTTTGTACCTCCCATGGGCCTTGTTTTGATGATCTCCCTAGTGATGCACAAGCTGTGGTTCATCTGGGCTAGACTTAGTTGAAGTAGTATGACGGTTGCGGATCTTCAATCTGAGATACGAGACCGTTGGATTTTCTTTGCATGTATCATGGAACACAATATCACCTCTGTGGTAGTCAACCCAGCAGATGCATTTGTTGAGTGTGACCACATCGTTAGTTGACCAATACCATAGGTCACTGAACTCACCTTCCTTATGCTGAATCTCTATCTTCTCTACCACCCACCTTCCGTCACCATCATAACTGGATAGGCCGGAGCGCAGCACACAAACTTGAGTCTCCATCATGTTGTTTTCAGGATTCTGACTGATCGTAGCAAGCTCTGCCATGACAAATCGATCTTTATCATCACCATTTTAAAGTTGCATGATGAGTCCCACCGTGTTTGGGAAGAACACATGCGGCATAACTATTTCATTTTCATCTTCCTTGCTAGGAGGAATAGTCACTTGCTCGCAGCATAAAAGGAGCTTTTTGAGCTGCATGTGTAGCTTAGGGTTAGATGATGCTATGCATAGAAACTGGTCTTGAGTGTAGAATAGGTAAGGGGACTCCTCTAGATTTTCAATCGACGTGAGCCTAAGGAAAAGGAGATCAAGGTGGGCAATGACTGGTTCAATTACCTCGCTCTCCTCTGGTTTTGTACCTCCGGGACACCGTATGAATAAGATGGAGATGGCGGGGGGATTGGTAGGGAGGGGGGCAACTTCAAAGCTATTTTCGAGGGAGGTGCACAAGCTGTCCCCGAAAGGCACACTGGAATCGTCCGTGAAGGCCTCCTTGTCATCCTTGCGGTAGACAAAACGGTCCAGCATCATCCAGTCTACAGCAGATTGAGCCATGGCGATTGATCAGGACGCGTTTAGCTAGCTTATTGCCTCTAACGTTGCCCACAGGAAACTGCCTCAGTACCATTACTATAGCTTTTTTCACTATAAAAAAGCACTCTACATAATTTTTTTCCATTGCCACAATATCACTATTGGAACAAAAATCATATCTACAGAAATGCGTATATAATAGAAATTAGAGACATGTGCACATAATGCACAATTGAAAAAAATGGTAATGACCACATCATTTGCATGAAAAAAAGAAGAGGTACAGAGAAACTTGGGTTGCAGATTAATTTTACCAAAACAACTATTTAACGAATCAACATCTCATTATTAATATGGCAGTATATGGCCGAATAACTTAAAAAGGAGAGTTGTCAAAAGAAGTCAAGAGACATGCCTTTGTCAGTGGAGACTTTAAACGAATCTAGTTTTCTCCGCAAGTAAAAGAAAAATATCTTTGTTAATCAATGCACAAGACAAACCTATGTGTGTGTTATGAGTTTTGGGATGATGATGGTGAAGCTGACACTACAAATAATTGATTTTCTAAATATTAAATAGTTGATGTCTGATAAAGAAGAAGAAACACTGCAGTTCAGCTTCCCCTCTGATTGTATACGACATGCAGATATGTAGAACAGTAGTGCAGTTCAGCTTACAAGGCCTACGTACCAGACTGACAGGCTTCTATGAGGCGATATGGAACTTGTCTCCTCGGGAGGGTCCGTGGTTGCCATGAGATACCTACTTGTTAGAGTAGGGATCTACTACTACAAAGAGGAGGATGGATGGATGGGGAGAAAAATAAATACTTCCAAGCCAATTACCTATGAATTACCTGCTGCATGTTGCATCGCGACTCACCGCCGGTTGGATGACACCGGTGCCACACCAGATTCTTCCATGGAATCGGCGATGGATGGAGGTTATCCGATCGCCTACGGCTGGCATCTCCCTCCTCTCGTCGTTGGCGCCAAAGTCTAAAGTCACAAGTCAGGCGATACAGCACGCGGCTAGGGCCGGCCCATACTTATACGGGGCCAGGTGCAAAATGATAGCAAGGGCCCTCGGTCAAACAAAAAACTATCAAAACAATATATTTCAAGCAAAAAATCTTCATATTTCATTAACAAAGTAATATCCAGTACATAGCATAGATCCATGAGCTTTTGACTCTCAAATGACAGCACATACTAATCTTTGGACTCTAAAAATAACATTATTTATCACGTTCAAGCGAACTAATCATAGAAGGAATGAACCATAATGGTTCCACAAAAGATCGATTTGCTAGGCTTGAAAAGAGAGAACATCGTAGTTCTTCTGCAAAAGGAATAATGCTTGTCAAAATTGATGATTGTGTGAAGATTTTGTGTTGTGCATATAATATTACTGCATTGACTTACATTTGTTTCGTGTCCTCGCGAATTTCTAACCCATTTTATCCAAATCGAGGTGAGGAAGTCACGACAATCCTACTTCAGAGAGAACCAGAGAGCACAATAAAAAAATATTAGACAATCGCCCAATCGCCACAAACAGACAATAAAAGAAAACCAGCTTGTGATGATCTTGTTGTCCTGATGTTGCCCACCAGGATGAATCTTGCCGGTGAGATGATGCCAAATGTCGTCATGACAATGGTCAAGTACGCCTCCATGATGGTGGCAGTCGCGGTCGTGACCGTACCCGCACCCCTATATCAACATCACCTGCCAAATCTGTAAGATCCATGGGCATCCGGCAAGAAATTGTTGGTGGAGGTATCAAGATGGTTGATGAGTGCATATTTGCATTATGTTTTATATTATTATTTTGCACTATAGATGTAGGATCTTGGTATTTTATGGTGTTTGCGCGCATGTTTTATGTCTATTTTCACCAGGATAAGGACAAATGATGGATACAATGGACACAATTCTTGGAGCAGTTGTATTGGGGAGAAAAGGAGTAAAAAATAACGTAAATCGCTTATTTGGGACATATCAATAACACCAGAAGAAAACCTGAAGCGATCGAGGCTTACAGATGGTTTAGACCAACTATACGGCGGGAATAAAATTCTGGCTGTATAGTTCCCGCCGTATAGTTGGCGCCGTGTCTGCCTCCTCAAATAGTTTCACCGCGTGCAATTGGTTCAGGGAGACGACATACAGAACACCTAGAAATCACAGAAACCTCACCTCCGGAAGGCATCTGGAGGGGGAACTCATCCACCAAGGATCCATCTTCGCCCTGCGTAGATCTGGGAGGCTAAGGCATCGATCTTTATCATCCACCGCTGCATCACCACCATCCCTATCCATCCCATCTACATCTTGTCTAGATCTTGTTGTAATTTCCATAATCGTTGTGGATTTATACAAGTACTATTCATCTATGATAGATTCCATTGGTATTGCCATGATGTTGATTTCCTCCATGTCTGAGTAGATCACTAGATCTTGGGGAGATGGAGAAACCCTAGTATGAGACTGAAATAAGATAAAGTTTATTATGATATTCATCGTTGTGACCATGTGTTAGATTGTCTTCATCTTGATGTTGAGAGAAGTCGACCTCTCAATATTTGCCTCTTATGGGGATTTGATGGAGGGAACTACTTGTTGGTAGACGGAGGTGTGTTAGCACTTACAGTGACTATAAAGCTATTGGCACCCCTTACGTATCAACTTGGGAACCAAGAAAACTCACGGAACACTATCCATGCCATGGGATACGTCCTGCGGGATTATTTAATACCGTGATTATTGTAGATCACTATGGCGCCATGGCATGTAACACAGCGGTGCGTAGCTTCTTGTTGGTATCCTCCAGAGCAGTGATGTGGCTGTATCACCTGCGCAAATCAGATTGCAAAGTGTTCACTTTATCTGCGAGCTTAGTCACCAATGGGAGAAGATCATCCTTCTTCTCTATCTCCTTGAGACAGTGACGGACTTCAACGCCACTCAATATTCGTCTCACTAAGGACTAGATGGAGGGAACTACTTGTTGGTAGATGGAGGGATGATAGCACTTACTATGACTATAAAGTTGTTGTCATTCCTTAAGTATCAACTTGGGAACCGAGGAGAACTCACGGAACATTGTCCATGCCATGGGATACATCCTACGGGATAAAGTCCCTTAATAGCGCAATAATTTGATTCATGTCAATTGCTGTCTACTATGGTTATGATGGATGATGTGTGCAGTGGTTGCTGCCTATTCGTCCATAAATGGAGCTCCTCCCACACATATCATATATGGTCTTATTCATTATAGTAATTTTGATCACTCTTTCTAATTACTAGCGGTGGATCCACTACTCACTGAGAACTCTTTCCATCGTCTTGCAGACTTTCGTAATCAGTTCGTGCCACCTCCGCCTCCTCAAATAGTTTCATCCCGTGCAACTGGATTGGAGAGACGACATACAGAACAACCAGAAATCGCCGAAACCTCACCTCCGGAAGGCATTTAGAGGGGGAACTCATCCACCAGGGATTCATCTTCGCCCTGCGCAGATCTGGGAGGCTAAAGCATCGATCTTCATCATCAACCACTGCATCACCACCATCTCCATCCATCCCATCTACATCTTGTCTAGATGTTGTTGTTATTTCCATACTCTTAGTGGATTTGTACAAGTACTATTCATCTATGATAGATTCCATTGTTATTGCCATGATGTTGATTGCCTCCATATCTGAGTAGATCATTAGTTCTTGGAGAGATGGAGAAACCCTAGTATGAGATTGAAATAAGATAAAGTTTATTATGATATTCATCATTGTGACCATGTGTTAGATTGTCTTCATCTTGATGTTGAGAGAAGTCGACCTCTTAATATTTGCCTCTTATGGGGACTTGATGGAGGGAACTACTTGTTGGTAGACAGAGGTATGTTAGCACTTACAGTGACTATAAAGCTGTTGGCACCCCTTACGTATGAACTTGGGAACCGAGAAAACTGATAGAACACTATCCATGCCATGGGATACGTCCTAGGGATTAAGTCACTTAATAGCGCAGTAATTCGATTGATGTCGATTGCTATCTGTTGTGGCTATGAGGATGATGTGAGGAGTGGTTGCTGCCTATTTATCCAAATACGGAGTTCCTCCCACACATACATAGTTGAGAATGTTCATGATAATAATCTTTACCATAGCTCTTTATATTGCTAGTGGTGTATCCGCTACTTCCTGAGAACGCCTTTTTCCCATTGCAGTTCCGAATCTCTTTCACATACGCGATACTTATTTTCTACATTCAGTTACTTTACTTTACTTATTGTTCTCTTATACCCAAAACACAAAAACACCTTTTTACATGATACTCGCATTTTATCTTGTTACTTAGAACTTTATTTAGCATTTCTATTGTAGTATTTAATTTAAGAGTTATTAGACTTCAGACTTCTGCTCCCTATGGGATGGATATCTTTATTGCAAAACTAGCTACAAACGATCTGTGCACTTGCAGTCATCAATGGTGGCTCCGATAATGATGGTGATCATGATGGCAAGGGTGCTCATGTGGCAGCATATGACGTTGACAGCAACTGGTACCCTAGTACAAGTGCCACACAACACCTGACTAGGGAGTTGAACAAACTCACTACTCATGACATTACAGAGGTCGTGATCACGTCCACACTGTTGATGGTAATGGTATGTCTACTAATCATATTGGCCATTCAATTATGCATACCCCACATGATTCCTTACAACTTAAATATGTCCTACATGTTCCTAGATCTTCTACAAATCTTCTATTAGTTGATACACTAGCACTTGATAATGGTGTGTTTCTTGGGTTTCACCGGTTTTCCTTTCTTGTAAAGGATCGGGTCACAAGGAGAATTCTATTTAAAGGTTCCTACCATGGTGGTCTCTACCCTCTAGTGCCCACGCCCACTAGATCACATGTCTTCATCACAATAAAGCTATCCTCATCCACCTAGCATCGTCGTTTAGGTCATTCTTCATTATTTGTGGTGCAAAAAGTTCTTATGAAGAATAAACTCTCTTATACCCTTATGTATGTGATTCATGGCAATTATCTAAGAGTCATCATTTTTCATATACCATTTCCACCAGTGTTTATACTTTTCCTTTAGAACAAGCGACCTATGGTGTTTAGGGTCCAACACATGTATTATGTTGACAACAATTCATATTATGTAATATTCAACGATGATTATAGTAAATTTACTTGGTTATCTACTCAATAAACACTCTAAGCTTTATCAAGTCTTTCTCAATTTCCAACAACTTATTGAACGCAAAATTGATAGAAAGATTATTAATATGCAAACTGACTGGGATGAAGAATATGAAAAACTTCATAATTTCTTTCAAAAAGTAGGCATTACACATCATATCCCATGTCCCCATGCTCATAAAAAATGGTCCAGCTAACCGTATACACCATCACATTGTTGAAGTTGGTCTCTTCTTACTTGCAGCCTATATGCCACTGAAATTTTGGGACGAAACCTTTCTCGTAGCCACTTTTCTCATAAACTTGCTGCCTATCAAAGTTATTAAACTTGATGCACTTGTTGAAGGGCTTATTAATACGACACCAAATTATGAGTCTCTTAGAACATTTGGTTGTTCTTGTTGGCCCAATCTCTGCCCATACACCAAAATAAAATTATCCTTCCGTTCAAAACGTTATGTGTTTATCGGTTATAGCCCTCGCCACAAAGGAGTCAAGTGCCTAGATGTCAAAACTGGTTGCGTGTATATCTCCAGTGATGTTATTTTTGATGAAAACATTTTTTTCTTTTGTCTCTTTAAAGCCCAACTTCGGTCGCCATCTTAATCGAGACATTCTTCTTTTACCATCCTCATCTTCATCACATGTTGTTGACACACCTATTGATGATCATATGACTATGCCGATTCTACTTGTTGTTACTAATGCTGCTGAGAATGTTACAGAGAATAACAATGCCACCAAAATTCCTGCTGAAAATGCTTCAAATCTTATAGCAAACGATGTTGATTCAACCTTAGAAAATGATGAAAATAACACAAGTTCCAATGCTGATCCTTCTGATGGATCGGATCCTGACACTGATCTCGAGAGCGATCCTGTCCCCCTACCGCGGGCGGGAGAATTCCCGTGTCGCCACCTCCACGTACACGTGGCCTGACCCCTCTTTGGTCCCCTGCCGGGATGCTCCCGTGCTAGGTCCATGTCGATGTGCACGCCTCCTCGGGCCCCGACAAGGTCCCCGTCTCCCGCCTGGACCCCACCCGCGGAGGATGCTCCCGACTCCCCTACTGCCACGTCCTCAGCTGACAGCGGCGGCATGGTTCTTCTGCTAAGGATCCCGCATACGAGCCTAGCTCAAGATCTTCTATGGACACCGAGCCTGCTGCTCCTCCTGTGGTCGTACATGGCCAGAGTCGCCTCTAGACAGGTATACGCAAACCAAAAGTTCGCATTGATGGTACTATTCGATGTCGTGTGGTTGCTGCCACAAGGGAAACATTCTCACTTTAGGAGGCTCTTGAGGATGAAATCTAGCGCAAAGCAATGGAGGAAGAATATAATCCTTTGCTTTAGAATAAAACATGTCATTTAGTACCTTCCTCTCCAAATAAAAATTTGATAGATTGCAAGTGGGTGTATTGCATCAATTGACGTGCTAATGGTACAATTGACAAGTATAAGGCATGCTTAGTTGCCAAGGGATTCAAACAGAGGTATGACATAGACTATGAAGATACTTTTAGTCCACTTGTTAAAGTTTCTACTATTAGAACTGTTTTAGCTGTTTCAGTATCTAGAGGTTGGAGTTTACGACAACTAGATGTCAACAATGTGTTTTTTGCATGGTGTTATGGAAGAGGGGGTTTACTTGAAACAACCCCAAGGTTTCAAAGATCCCAATGCTCCTCATCATATTTGCAAACTAGATAAAGATTTTCAAAGATCCCAATGCTCCTCATCATATTTGCAAACTAGATAAAGCTTTATATGGTATCAAACAAGATCCTAGTGCATGGTATTCTCATCTTAGTTCCAAGCTATATGACCTTTGTTTTATACCTTCAAAGGAAGATAAATCCTTGTTCTTACATGAGAAGTCAGGTATCCCCATTTTTGTCCTACTTTATGTTGATGACATCATAGTAACGCGTTCTTCAGATCAAGCTATTTCTGTCTTACTTTGAGATATCAATGATAACTTTATCATTAAAGATATTGGTGACTTACATTTTTCTTGGGTATTGAAGTCAAAAATGGTTCAGGGTGGTTTACTCTTGACAAAAGAAAAATATGCATCAGATCTCCTTGACAGGATTGGTATGGCAAAGTGCAAGCCTATACCCACACCACTGCTCACTACAAAAAAAATGTCTCTTGATGAAGGCACACCTCTTAGCTCTAAAGATAGTATACAATATCGTAGTATTGTTGGTGCATTGCAATATCTTACTTTGGCACATCCTAATATATCCTTTTCAGCCAACAAGTATGTCAGTATCTTCATGCTGCCACTACAATTAATTGGACAACTGATAAGAGAATTCTGAGATATGTTGAGGATACTATAAATATTGGGATTACATTTGTACGATCATCTTCTAGTCTTCTTAGTGTTTTCTCAGATGCTGACTAGGCAAGATGTATTGATGATGGACACTCCACTGGAGGGTTTGCTATTTTCGTTGGACCAAACTTGATTTCTTGGAATGCCAGAAAACAAGACACATTATCTCGTTCTAGTACAGAAGATGAATATAAGTCTCTAGCAAATGCTACTACTGAACTGATCCGGGTCAAAGCACTTCTCGGTGAGCTTGGTGTTAACCTAAAGGAGAAATCTTGCTTATGGTGTGATAATCTAGGTGCTACATATTTATCTGTAAATCATGTTTGTCATGCATGTACTAAACATATAGAAATTCACTTTCACTTTGTAAGGGAAAGAATAGCATCAAAATGTCTAGAGGTCAGGTTTGTTTCAACAAAGGATCTAGTTGTTGATGACTTCACTAAAGCACTGCCACTCAAGAATCTTCATGAGTTTAGCCAAAATCTTCTTCAAAGTTTAGATTAATGGGGGGGGGGGCTGTTAAACATGTTAATGTATTCTATATGTACATGTATTGGTATGGAGTAGTAATCCACCCAATAACGTATCCCTCTTGTATACATGTTTATGAGAGCTATATCTCATCTATATAAACTTGAAACATGAGCCCTGGAAGGGTATCTTTTTCGCCAGCTCGATAGATACAACCAAGGGAACAACGAGGGCGACGACTCAGGAGCAGCAACGCGTGTTCTTTCCTCACACTATCGGACTCGTTCACCCCGCAAAATATTAAGAAGAAGATTTCACCGTGGTGTGCTAGCCATGATCAGTAAAAATTACTAGAGCCTGCATGATGGAAGCTGAGGTGTGCTTGATCCGCTCTCGCGTGTCAGCCATGATGATGATGATGGCACCTGGGAGGTTAGAAAGATACCCATCCAGCACGAGGGATATGAATACGATGAATTATATGATTGATCCATGAACCTTGCCTTCGGCTTCAACCCGGCTAACGTTGTCATCACCTTCAACAATTCTTTCTGTTGGGTTAACGACTACATATGAGGCATTATATTCTATGAGGTGTTTGAGGAAGAAAGGCCACTTAAGATATCTTACCTCCGTCTGCCTACCCCAAACCATACGTTTGGAAAAAAGGAAGCCAAGATTCCTCAAGGTGAACCACACCTTGTGTTTCATGGCTGGTACTGGTATTAGGGGCGATGTTCTCAAGTACATCACCAATATTCGCACAAATGGCCATCTCTACAACCTGATACACACTGATGAGGCTTTCTACATCCTCACCGATACATTGTGGGCAACAGATACATGTGAATTGAGGTGGGTCCAAGGTTTGCTGGTGACGTCTTGTTCATTGTGGGCTCGCAACGCCTCCCTTGTACCTCCACTCCAACACAATAGCCTAATGTTCCCTCTTGTGAGCGTGGACGACCACACCATCGCACATTTTATGTTGTCCGATGAATCACATGAGAAAAGGGAACATCTGAAGATTTGCAAGGTTTTGGCGGTCACTATTGATTTGTTTACTAAGACGGTGAATTCGGTAGTTCCATATATTAATGGAGATGAAGACCTCCTAGGCGAAGATGCCGACATGGTCAAAGGAAAGTCACACGTTCTCAAGTCATTTCTTCCATCCGAGTTCCCCAAGTTCTTTAATCTCACCGGGTATTGGTATGTGATTTATTGACTATTGTTTATAATTCCATGATAGGCAGATGGCCCAAGTATTTAATATACATGCTTTGTTAAAAAATGGCGGTTGGCAAATGTAATGACCGGTAATATCTATTGATTGCATTGCGGTCCAATTTCTTCCAAGCTATGTTCATGGTTTGCTAGTACCCCTATATGTTTCAACAATGGAAGTATAATCGTGTCATGCCATCTTTTGAAGTTATGAATAGATTCACAGCCCATCAATTGTCCAGTTGTATGGCCTTGGAGCACACATGTGTTTGAAAATTTGGTTCTACTTCATATCTAGCTTTGATTTGACAATTTTCAGTTCATGTAACCATTTGATTTGAAAATAATTAAACACGTTAAATATGACATTACCATCATGCAAGGTTTACATCAGTGAGGAGCGAACTTTAAAATACCTTGTAACCATTTGATTTTAATCGGGTAACCAAGTTCACTCCACCTAGTGACCAAGTGATGTCAACACATATCTACTAATATTGGGAAAAAGGTTGTCAAAAAAGTTTTGCGCAACAAAGCTAACCTTGAAAACGAATTTGAATTTCAACTTAGAAATAAATCATTTTAATGTTTGGACACCAGTCATGCCAATTCTGACAAACTACTTATTCATAGGCTTTTGTATGCAAGAAATCTAGCATACCACCCTACTCCTACCTCTACATAAGCATGAAATGATTGCAACAAAAATGGATACCATAACCAATCATTTTTCCAATAACACTAGAAAATGGTGACACTTCAAAGGTTTTGTTTTCCATGTATGCACTAATTGTTATTCTTAGTATTTTTTCCCTTTTTAGGGTTTTAGGTGTAGTTGATCTCTTATGAGCGCTTACGCATAATCGCCACTAACTCTGAAGCTAAAGAGGAGGAGAAATGATCGTGTTTCATTTTGGGACAAACAAGGGACGTTCTCAAGATGATCTCAAATGAATAAATCACCAATATAAATTATAATCCAATGTTTCTCTTTAACAAGAACTTTTGTTTTAGAAACTGTTAGGAACTCAATATATGCTAAACTATAGCGCATTGCAGAAGAGCTTATCAGATAATTAAATCATTGTATTGAAATACTATAGAATCCACATATTTTATGTACATTAGTGATACTACAAACAATGTTATTTCAACTCTAAGTAAGAAGTATGGACCATGTTATCAAATTGAAACAATTATAACTTGGCATATTTGCCAATGAGAAAAATACTAAAAGAATCATGCCAATGGTTCAATATATAATCTAGAAGCTTCAGTAAATATGGTTACCTAGTCTATATTACACACCACTATTAAGATATTTGTTAGGTCGTATGCTTTAGATTGTTTACCACGAATACATATAGACTATATTTTCTGAATTATTAAAAGCAATTCTAAATTTTGTTATAAAATATAGTTTGAAATAAACACATGTTTATCTATCGATATATGTTACAATTTTAGAATAAATAGAAATCCTACTAACATTTAGCAACACTTCTAGATGGATAACTATGTAAAATAAATAATAGACAACGATACTCTTTGATATTGTACCATGAAAACTTAATTTCTAACATGTATAAAAGTTTAGTACAAATTGCATTGGACAAATATTATACTATCACCATCATCACTAGATAGGCGGGAGCGCAACACACAAACTCCAACCTCCATCATGTTGTTTTCAGGATTCATCGACCTTAGCAAGCTCTGCCACGACAAATCCATTTTCAAGTTGTCCGATGAGTCCCAAAGTGTTTGGAAAGAACACATGCGGCACAACGGATTTGTGAATGGTCACTTGCTTGGAGGAATGGCCACTTGCTCGCAGCATATAGGGATCCATTTGTGATGTATAAGTGTATGTACTATGGTCTTTGTGGGGTTGCAGCACACATGGTCCTTGTGTCAAGGACTGGCAGTTAGGATAGACCATCAAGGACTGGTTGTTATGATAGCATCCTTGGCTGTTATAAATATGTATCCCCAACCCCTCAGGTTGGCATGGCATTTGTGTGAGTTTGTGTGAGAAATAAAACCAGAAAATTGCCCCAACTCCTAGTCTCATCCTCTTCTTTAATTAGAGTAAATTTTGAGATCCTATCAAGAGGTATCAGAGCGAGGCTGTCTTGCAGGCTAAGTGTTTCCTGCTAATGTCTTCAGGTGCACAAATCGTTTGTAGCTAGTTTTGAAGTATAGATATCGATCCCACAGGGAGCCCAAAGGTAAGTGTTTATGGGTGAAGTCTCACACACTCAATGTTGCCACAGGTCTTCGAGTGAATTGACTGCAAGTTTTGAAATGAGAATGGAATTTGGATTAAACTGGGTGTATTTAAATAAAACTTAATGTAAAATTCAGAAATAAAAAGCATAAAAGTAAAGAACGGTTCGGTTGTTTGTTGTTTCCTGCAAATGACAAAGAAGGCGCAGGGAGATACAGTTCATGGTGATAGTGACTGTGCCAGGTGGACGAATTATAAGTGTAACAATTATAATCTTATAAATATATGTGTAGGCGAGCAACCCATAATTAGCAGGAACTCCTCTTGGTAGATTTCGTCCTAACTTCAATAATCCTACTAGTCATTACCAAAACCATGGTCAAACACTAGGCGATTATTAAGACCCTTCGGGTCTCTTAGCGATTAAGCTCCTTGGATCGGACTAATGCAATAAGCTCGGTGGTTCCTTGTTATCCTCAAGTCTACTAGTTTTCCATTGATATCTCTGTGTCACTCGGGGGTCTCCGTTCTGCTAGCGAACAAGATCCTATCCATGTAGAACAAAGTATCATGTTGTCTGGGCCCTTAATTGGACAACAAGCATTAGGCATCCCACAGATAGTCAGGCACACATAATATAGTAATTAAAATTGATCACAAACTAATGGATGATATATGAAGGCACATCACATCTCACCAATCCCTATCATCTCCCACGCCCAAGGAACTTACTCACACATGAGAGAAGAAAGGATCATCGATATAATTAAATAAAAGGAGTTCTTCTCGATATTACCGTGGAGATCCACAATAAGAATATAAAAGTAATCCAACCCAATTCAAGATAGGAAGAAACAATTGTTGGGTCCGCAGCATAGAAAACAAAAAATTTCCTACGATGAGAACTACACGCCAAGATCTATCTACTAGGTACAAAGCAACAGGTGGACATACATCCAACGAGAACTTACCCTCGTAGACAACGAGCTTTGTTAGCAGTAGGAACTCGTGGTTGATGTAGTCGACACTTGCCGATATCAAGATCATGAGGAAGTCTGAGGCCGCAACTCAGCGCATCCGCACTCGCACACACGCGTTCAAGCCACCGGACAACCTCCACCTCCTCGCTCCAGCGATCCAGAAGCAACTCCTTCCATACGAAATGCCACGGAACATGTATCTCGCTAATCCGAGACCATGGGGAATAATTCTAGAGGGGAGAGAGATCCTTCACAAGGAGGTGTGTGGATGAAGGAGGAATGGGTGACCTTTATAGGAGGAGGGGGTGCCCCTCTCTCCATGGTCGGCGCATGGGGGTGACCCCTCACCTCCCCCATTCATGTGGTGGTAACCCCCCACATTAAAATGCCTCTTCACATTCCCTTTTAAAGTCTCCACTTTAAATGCATTAAGTTTCTCCAAATTTAATGCTCTCTCATTTAATAAAACTCTTTTATTAAATTTATTCAGAATTTTGTTAATTACTTTAAATAACAAACATTCACATATAGCCCAGTGAAATATTACAATATCGCATGCAGAACCACTTTCTGCAATTTCACACGAAACAAAATCCTGTTTCTATTTAAACAATTCTTGCTTTGCAATTCTTTTCGTCTGAAACATATGTGCTCCAAAATGGTGTCCAAAGTAACTCTTTATGTGCCACCCTACGGTTCATGAATAATGCAGACATGATCGAGACCCTTCTCGATCAATAATCAGCGGGACACGAGATCCGTCGACTCCTACACATTCAACAACGACTCCTGTGATAGTGAGAACATTTAACACTTTTAACTTAATCCCTTTGTCTCTCGATATATTACATGTCCGAGATTCGATCATCGGTTTCTCCATACCTAGTTTGATCTCGTTACCGACATGCACTCTTTTCTCGTTCTCGTGATATAACATTCTAGTGATCACATCACTTGCTTGCAAGCTATCCCAATGTGATATCACCGAGAGGGCCCAGAGTATATCTATTCGTCATCTGGATTGACAAATTCCACTCTTGATCCATGAGCCTCAACATAACACCTTCGTACTGAACCCATCTTTATAGTCATTCTGTTACGGTGTGACGTTTGATGTTATCAAGATACTCTTCCGGTGTTAGCAATTAACATGATCTCATGGTCTAAGGATAAAGATTACTTCGTATGATGTTATAGCAATATAAACACAATGACTTGATCGTAATGCTATACTTCGGATGAATGTTCATCACATCATTCCACCAATGGTGTGACCTTGTTATTAACAATATCCAATGTCCATGATCAGGAAACCTTGATCATCCTGTTAATCAACAAGCTAGTCTATAAGAGAGGCATGACTAGGAACCCTTTTTGTTTATTAAACACACATGTATTGATGTTTCCGAATCAATACATTTCTAGCATGTAAAATAAACATCTATCATGTATAAGGAATATATAATAACAACTTTATTATTGCCTCTTAGGGCATATTTCCTTCAGTCTCCCACTTGCACTAGAGACAATAATCTAGTTCACATACTGATAAATCTAACACCCATGGAGTTCTGGTGTTGATCATGTTTTGCCCTAGGGAGTACTTTAGTCAATGGATCTGCTACATTCAGGTCCGTGCACTTTACAAATCTTTATATCTCCATCCTTGACATGCTCATGGATGGAGTGAACCGCGCAATATGCTTGGAATTCTTGTGAGACCTTGGTTCCTTTGCGTTGGCTATGGCTCCATTATTGTCACAATAGATCACCATCGGGTCCAACGCACTGGGAACCACACCCAGTTCCGTGATGAACTCCTTCATCCAAACCGCTTCCTGCGCTGCTTCTGAAGCAGCAACATATTCCGCCTCCGTTGTTGATCCAGCTACCACAGGTTGTTTGGAGCTCCTCCAACTAACTGCTGCTCCGTTCAAGAGAAATACGTATCCGGATTGAGACTTAGAGTCATCCGGATCGGTGTCAAAGCTAGCATCAACATAACACTTAGCGACTAGCTCTTCTTCACCTCCGTATATAGGAAACATATCCTTAGTTCTTCTCAAGTACTTGAGGATGTTCTTTACCGCTATCCAGTGTTCCGAAACTGGATCAGATTGGTACCTACTAGTCAAACTAATAGCATGTGCCACATCCGGTCTTGTACATAGCATGGCATACATTATAGAGCTATGGCTGAGGCATAGGGGATCTTATCCATTATCTCTCTTTCTTCCGCCGTAGCCGGACTTTGAGTCTTACTCAATGTCTTGCCTTGCAACTAGGTAAGAACCCCTTCTTACTTCCGTCCATATTAAACTTCTTTAATATATTATCAAGGTATGTACTCTACGATAGCCCAATTAGGCGTCTTGATCTATCTCTATAGATTTTAATGCTTAATATTTATGAAGCTTCACCAAGGTATTTCATCGAAAATTTGCTGTTTAGATAACTTTTAACACTGTTTAAAAGATCTAAATCATTTCCAATCAATAATATGTCATCCACATATAATATCAGAAATGCCACATTGCTCCCACTCACTTTCTTGTAAATACAAGCCTCTCCATAAGTTTGGACAAATCCAAACTCTTTGATCACCTCATCAAAGCGGAGATTCCAACTTCATGATGCTTGCTTCAGTCCATAGATGGATCGCTGAAGTTTGCACACCTTTTTAGCATCCTTAGGATCGACAAAACCCTTAGGTTGACCTTACCATTGAGGAATGCAGTTTTGACATCCATCTGCCATATTTCATAATCGAAATATGCAGCAATTGCTAACATAATCCTAACTAACTTAAGCATCGCTACGGGAGAGAATGTCTCATCGTAGTCAACTCCTTGAATTTGTCGAAACCCCTTTGCGACAAGTCGAGCCTTATAGATGGTCACATTACCATCAGCATCAGTTTTCCTTTTGAAAATCCATTTATTCTCCACGGCCTTTCGGTCATGAGGTAAGTCCACCAAGTTCCAAACTTGGTTCTCGTACATGGATTCCATCTCGGATTTCATGGCTTCTAGCCATTTTTTGGAATCCGGGCTCATCATCGCTTCTTCATATGTCGCAGGGTCATCCATTTCATCAACCGTGAAATTCACAACAGGATTGCCGTCAGATTCAGGAGTTGCACGTGTCTGCTTGACCTGCGAGGTTTGGTAGTGTCCTCTTCGGAGTTTCATGATCATTATGATTAGCTCTCTTCATCGGTGAAGTCAACTCGAAACAACTTCCGTGCGCCACTCGCCATTCCATGAAGAGAAGGTTCAATAACCTCTTCGAGTTCTACCTTCCGACTACTCACACCTTTCACGAGAAACTCCTTCTCAAGAAAGGATCCATTCTTGGCAACAAAAACCTTGCCCTCGGATCTGTGATAGAAGGTATACCCAATTGTTTCCTTAGGGTATCCTATGAAGACGCATTTTTCCGCTTTGGGTTCGAGTTTATCTGGTTGAAGTTTCTTCACATAAACATCGCATCCCCAAACTTTGAGAATGACTTAGGTTTGTTTCCAAACCATAATTCATACGGTGTCTTTTCAACGGATTTAGATGGTGCCCTATTTAAAGTGAATGCAGCTGTTTCCAGTGCATAACCCCAAAATGACAGTGGCAAGTCAGTCAGAGACATCATAGATCGAACCATATCCAATAAGGTACGATTACGACGCTCCGACACACCATTACGTTGTGGTGTTCCGGCAGGCGTGAGTTGTGAAACTATTCCACACTCTTTCATGTGTGTGCTAAACTCGTAACTTAGATACTCTCCTCCACGGTCAGACCGTAGAAATTTGATCTTTCTATTACGATGATTTTCCACTTCATTCTAAAATTCCTTGAACTTTTCAAAAGTTTCAGACTTGTGTTTCATCAAATAGATATACCCATATCTACTCAAATCATCCGTGAAAGTAACAAAATAATGATATCTACCTCGCTCGACACACTCATTGGTCCACACACATCAGTATGTATGATTTTCAATAAATCTGTCGCCCGTTCCATTGAACCGGAAAATGGCATTCTAGTCATGTTGCCCATAAGGCATGGCTCACATGTATCAAATGATTCAAAATCAAGTGATTCCAAAAGTCCATCAGAATGGAGTTTCTTCATGCGTTTAACGCCAATATGACCTAGACGGCAGTGCCACATATATGTAGATATATCATTATCAAGTTTAATTCTTTTAGCATCAACATTATGAATATGCGTAATAATACTATCGAGATGCAATAGAAATAAACCATTCAACATAGGTGCATGACCATAAAAGATATTATTCATATAAATCGAACAACCATTGTTTTCAGATTTAAATGAATAACCACTTTGCATCAAACATGATTCGGATACAATGTTCATGCTCGGTCTGCACCAAATAACAATTATTTAGGTTTATAACTAATCCCGATGGCATATGGAGAGGTAGCGTTACGACGGCGATCACGAACTCTTGATCCATTGCCGACCCGCATCGTGAACTTATCTCTTGCTAGTTGTCGCTTGTTCCGCAGCCCCTGAACCGAGTTACATATATTAGCAACCGATCCGGTATCAAATACCCAGGTGCTACTGCGAGTACTAGTCAAGTACACATCAATAACATGTATATCACATATTCCTTTGTTTGCCTTGCCGGACTTCTTGTCCGCCAAATACTTCCAGGCGCCCAATGGCCACCCCTTGCAATAGTAGCACTCGATTAATCGGACTTAGGGCCAGCTCGGGAGTTTCTTTTCAAAGCGGCAAGAGACTTGCCACCCTTCTTTCCCTTGGCGCTTGCCTTTCTTGTCCTTCTTGAAACCGGTGGTCCTATTGATCATCAACACTTGATGTTCTTACCTAATCTCCACTTCTGCAGTCTTAAGCATTGATAGAAGCTCGAGAAGAGACTTCTTCATGCCCTGCATATTATAGTTCATCACGAAGCTCTTGTAGCTAGGTGGCAGAGATTGGAGAACACGATGTATACCTAAGTCAATGGGAATCGTTATTCCCAAGGACACAAGCTTATCGGCGTACCCAGACATTTTGAGTACGTGCTCACTAACGGAGTTGTTTTCCTCCATCATGCAGCTAAAGAACTTTTCTGTAGCATTATAACTCTCTACAGCGGCATGGGTATCGAAAATCATTTTCAATTCTCCCATGGTATCAAAGGCATTGCCATTTTCGAAACGCTTTCGAAGTTCTGGCTCTAGCCCATACAGTATGCCGCAATGAACTAAGTTGTGGTCCTCCTGACGAGTCACATAGACATTCTTTTTCCTCGTCGGGGCATCGAGGAGATGGTGGGGCCTAGCGCATCTAGCACATATTGCTTTTGTGCAGCAGTGAGGATAATCCTCAAATTCATAGCCCAGTTTCTGAAGTTGCTACCATTCGCAGCAAGTTTCTCTTTCTCCATGAACACATTGAAATTAAAAGCAGGTGGTGCCATCTACAACAGAATTTGTAAAGTATATTTAGACTAAGTTTATGATAGATTGAGTTTAACTAATCCAAATTACTAATGAACTTCCACTCAAAAACGACATCCCTCGTGTCCTTTTGGTGATTACATGAACCAAATCCACTACACCAAGTCCGATTATCACGCAGTCAGTGTAGCTTCAAAGGCGAGCATCTATATGGGCATCATATCAACTATATGACTCATGCTTAACCTTTCAGTCCGTGTTCCGAGGCCATGTCTGTACATGCTAGGCTCGTCAGGTAAGAACCTTAGTATTTGCGTGTGTAAAACTGTCTTACACCCGTTGTATGAAAGCGTAGAGTTGAGAACACCCGATCATCACGTGATGCCTCAAAACACGATCCACAAAACGGTGCATACTTAAGGAAGAACACATTTTATCTTGATATCTAAATGAGGGATCATCTTATAATGCTACCAAACGCGCCAAACTAGCAGTATAAGATGCTAACATCTAATGTGTGAAGTGAGATGATATGGTCCATGCATTTGATCTCTATCACTTGCATCATGGTATGATCCCTATCATTCCTTTGTGTGTAAGGCCAAGGTCTATGGAACTTACACGTTAAGTGAGTTGTAAGAGTATCTATCATACATCTACTTACAACAATACCATATCAAAACACTAGCCCAACAACGATCTAAACTAGACGCCTCTAATTTATCAATTGCAAGTTTTACGTGGCTTAGGGCTTTCGGAGATAGAACCTGTCTAACCTACGAACATGAACCACAACGAGGATAACTAAGTTATTAGCAACTCGTTGTAAATCAGATATTGACTATAGTGGGAGAGACAGACACCCGACCACTTATGCAAAACAAGTTGCATGTCAGTCGTGGAACCGGTCTCATGTACGATGACATGTAAGGTTAGTCCGGGCCGCTTCATCCCACTATGCCACCAATATCCAAAGTACATAGAAGATGCAATAACATGATCATCATCGCCCACATATCAACCATATGTGTACTACCCATGCTAAGCACCTACGCATAGATCAGGCTCTGATACCACTGTTGGGTCCGCAGCATAGAAAACAAAATGTTTCCTACGATGATAACTACACGCCAAGATCTATCTACTAGGTACAAAGCAACGGGTGGACATACATCCAACGAGAACTTACCCTCGTAGACAACGAGCTTTGTTAATGAGTAGGAACTCGTGGTTGATGTAGTCGTACACTTGTCGATCTCAAGATCGTGAGGAAGTCCGAGCGCCGCAACTCAGTGGCGCATCCGCACTCGCACACACGTTCAAGCCACCGGACAACCTCCACCTCCTTGCTCCAGCGATCCAGTGGAAGCAGCAACTCCTTCCAGACGAAATGCCACCGGGAACATGTATCTCGCTAATCCGAGACCATGGGGGAATAATTCTAGAGGGGGAGAGAGATCCTTCACAAGGAGGTGTGTGGATGAAGGAGGAAATGGGTGGCCTTTTATAGGAGGAGAGGGGAACATGTATCTCGCTAATCCGAGACCATGAGGGAATAATTCTAGAGGGGGAGAGAGATCCTTCACAAGGAGGTGTGTGGATGAAGGAGGGAATGGGTGGCCTTTTATAGGAGGAGGGGGTGCCCCCTCTCTCCATGGCAGGCGCATGGGGGGTGACCCCTCACCTCCCCCATTCATGTGGTGGTAACCCCCCACATTAAAATGCCTCTTCACATTCCCTTTTAAAGTCTCCACTTTAAATGCATTAAGTTTCTCCAAATTTAATGCTCTCTCATTTAATAAAACTCTTTTATTAAATTTATTCAGAATTTTGTTAATTACTTTAATTAACAAACATTCACATATAGCCCCTTGCAATATTTCAATATCACATGCAGAACCACTTTCTACAATTTCACCCGAAACAATTTCTGCTTTCTATTGAAACAATTCCTGCGCTTTGCAATTCTTTCGTCTGAAACATATGTGCTCCAAAATGGTGTCCGGTAACTCTTAAGTGTGCCACCCTACGGTTCGCGAATAATGCAGACATGATCGCGACCCTTCTCCGATCAATAATCAGCAGCGGGACCTGGAGATCCGTACTGACTCCTACACATTCAACGATGACTCCTGTGATCGTGAGAACCTTTAACGCTTGTAACTAAATCCTTTGTCTCTCGATATATTACATGTCCGAGATTCGATCATCGGTATCTCCATACCTAGTTTGATCTCGTTACCGACATGCACTCTTTTCTTGTTCCCGTGATATAACATTCTAGTGATCACATCACTTGCTTGCAAGCTATCCCAATGTGATATCACCGAGAGGGTCCAGAGTATATCTATCCGTCATCTGGATTGACAAATTCCACTCTTGATCCATGAGCCTCAACATAACCCCTTCGTAGCACTGAACCCATCTTTATAGTCACCCTGTTACGGTGTGATGTTTGATGTTATCAAGATACTCTTCCGGTGTTAGCAATTAACATGATCTCATGGTCTAAGGATAAAGATTACCTCGTATGATGTTATAGCAATATAAACACAATGACTTGATCGTAATGCTATACTTCGGATGAATGTTCATCACATCATTCCACCAATGGTGTGACCTTGTTATTAACAACATCCAATGTCCATGATCAGGAAACCTTGATCATCCTGTTAATCAACAAGCTAGTCTATAAGAGAGGCATGACTAGAAACCCTTTTTGTTTATTAAACACACATGTATTGATGTTTTCGAATCAATACATTTCTAGCATGTAAAATAAACATCTATCATGTATAAGGAATATATAATAACAACTTTATTATTGCCTCTCAGGGCATATTTCCTTCAACAATCTCAAACCCTAGTCTTGCAAGATGAATATCTCTCTCTCTCAAGTACAAGTAATGGCTATGGAGGTGTGTTGGCTAGGAGGTCGAAGATCGTGGAGCGAGATGAAGAACGTCTTCCCCTTCTTCTCCGGATCTCCCCTTTCTCCTTTCTGGATGGGATGGCGGCTGTTGTGTTGTGTTTTCGCGTTTGGCCTCCTCACGGAAGTTGTCCCTTTTGATAAGACGGGGGTGGCGATAGCTATACGGCGAGAACTATACGACCGAAAAAATGTTCCCACCGTATAGTTGCTCGTTAAAGCCTCTGCATGCTTTCCTCGATTGATTCCAAACAGAGACTTGCTTGTTTTCGCCTGAATATTGTGTTTCTCTAGTTAAAACCTTCTGTTGACGTTCAGAACCAGAAACACACATTAAAAACCAAGTTTTATTTGCTACCGAAGTATTAGCGTTAGGTAAATCTAGAAAATGATTAAATCCATAGGAAAACCATCAAAAATGTGTCGAATCTCACGATATCAACTCCCCAAGCTTGGATGTTGCTGCCCTCGGTGACAAGAAAATAAGGAAGACTAGTGAAGATTCGAGACTAAAATAAAAGAACTTACAAGCTCGAATTGGTGTCAAATTCTTTTTCACAATCCTGCAATCTTAAACATGATCATACAAGTATTCACAAGATTGCACTGAGTCCACTTCCTAACCATGTATGTCTTGCTAGCAAATAAATCATATGCCCGAGCAAGTGTCAGAAGTTTAGCTAGGAAGGTGAAACAAATTCTTTTGGTGTCTCTCTTGTTGAGAGATAAAAACTTTTTGCTCATGTTTATTTAATCAATTAAGAGTACTCAAATTGGCACCAAAACATTCAATTTAAGAACAACTCATCTATTCCCATGTAAAAATTTCAAGACTCTCGGAGCACCTTTTTCCTTTCCTTGCCTTTCAAAAACTTCAGCTCTTTCATAGAGAAATCACACCACTATTTTTAACATGTTAATTGGGACTGTGCTGTGCACTCGTGACCATGCCAATAAATAATTGTTGAGCAATAATGGGTGAGAGGAGTACTACAACTTCACTTGGAACATGAAACCACGAGGAGACTAAAATGTTATCCGTCATAGCATTGCTGCTACATATGTTTACATAACTCAATAGCAAATCAAGTGGTTTCCCACATTTAGATCGTTCGTTGGCCAATGGAGTTAATAGTTCCCCATGGAGCACGACAGTGTTGTAATGACATGTGTAAAGCAATATCTTACAGTAATTATTAGAAAAAGTAGTGGCATAATCTCTACTACTTCGAAGCATCCGTTTTATCAAACAATTTCATTCAATGGTACTATCGAGTCTATTTACATTAAGTTCAAATGGGATGGAGTAGTTCTAAAATCAAATTCTTTGGGCTAAACATGGACTCAAGTCATCTTTTGGATGCTTTTTCTTGTTGTAAAAATGTAGGAAATATTTTTAACCAAATTCATTGCTCATTATCTCAAAGCTAAAAAGGAGACACTTGGCAAAGGAATAGAATTTATAGGATAACAAGCTAAGTGGGGAGTGACTCAAGTGCAAGCGAGTGAATAATTATAGGGTCAAATTAAAGTTGCAGAAAAGATGATGAAAGGAATGTGATACCTCCTCTTGCTTGCTTCGTTGCTGTACTTGAGTCGAATCCCCTCTACATTTCCCTATTGCCAAGTCACCTGAAATTGAGCAATCTCCTAGAGAAACAAAGAAATACATTTGCAAATAAGCCTACAACTATTTTTTGTTTGTTTTTTGTTTGGGGGTGCAAACTGAAAGTAAACATGCAATTTAAAGAAATAAATCAAAAGAAGAAAATAAAATATGAATGCAAAGTTTGGAGGTTTTCAAACCTCCCCCAAGCTTAGGCTGTTGCCAGGCTCAGTTGTTGCCGTCATTCGGCGACTGGTGCGGATACTGCTGGTAGTAGTCGGGGAAGTGGGTCATGAAGAGGCTGAAGTTGTGAGTTAAGTCACTCACATCTTCATTCACTCCTTGAAAAGTGTGGTCAATCTCCCCAACACGTTGGTTGAGCTGCTGAAATTCTTGATAGGGGACGTAGTTGAACCCCTGCTGTGGCTGATTAGGCCATGGGTCCCAAGATCCCCCTTGCTGCTACTAATGTTGTCCCTCCCAAGCAGGGTTGTACTCATGTTCTTGCTGCTGCTCATCCTCATCCTCATCCTGCTGCCCTCCTTCTTTGTCTTCCTCTTGATCAGGCCGGAGTTCAGCCATGATCTCCATCACTTGCTCCTTGGTGAGGATCCAAGTGTCCTTCTCCATAATCGAGAAGGCTTGTGGACAGGGCAACGGAACCTGATCACCATGTGCATCACGAAGATAACCAAATTGGTATGATCCAAGCCTCTTGTTAGTTTGGTAAACACCAAGGAAGCCACAAGCAGTCAAATACTTGACGTCCATAAGTTTGGAGTCGTCAATAGGTTGCATAACAGCTAATGTAATATTTAATACATGTGCAAGGTGGGTTACCAATCCACCAATGCGAATGTCACCTTTTGTCTTGTTGCTTTGGTGGTGAAAGTGCTGGATGAGTAGAGCCGCGGGATTGGGGCTTTGCGGTGCAGTGGGAAAGAGTGCCTTGGTGATAATTGCCATGTGCGCATTGGCCATGGAACCGGTATCTCCTCTTCCCAGTAGTGTGTTGGCGAGGAACAAGGCGTAGTAGCGAATGGTTGGGTTCTGAATGGTGGACAACTTCTTCTGGTAGAATTCCTTGCAAAATTTCCAACAACTTATTGAACGCAAAATTGATAGAAAGATTATTAATATGCAAACTGACTGGGATGAAGAATATGAAAAACTTCATAATTTCTTTCAAAAAGTAGGCATTACACATCATATCCCATGTCCCCATGCTCATAAAAAATGGTCCAGCTAACCGTATACACCATCACATTGTTGAAGTTGGTCTCTTCTTACTTGCAGCCTATATGCCACTGAAATTTTGGGACGAAACCTTTCTCGTAGCCACTTTTCTCATAAACTTGCTGCCTATCAAAGTTATTAAACTTGATGCACTTGTTGAAGGGCTTATTAATACGACACCAAATTATGAGTCTCTTAGAACATTTGGTTGTTCTTGTTGGCCCAATCTCTGCCCATACACCAAAATAAAATTATCCTTCCGTTCAAAACGTTATGTGTTTATCGGTTATAGCCCTCGCCACAAAGGAGTCAAGTGCCTAGATGTCAAAACTGGTTGCGTGTATATCTCCAGTGATGTTATTTTTGATGAAAACATTTTTTTCTTTTGTCTCTTTAAAGCCCAACTTCGGTCGCCATCTTAATCGAGACATTCTTCTTTTACCATCCTCATCTTCATCACATGTTGTTGACACACCTATTGATGATCATATGACTATGCCGATTCTACTTGTTGTTACTAATGCTGCTGAGAATGTTACAGAGAATAACAATGCCACCAAAATTCCTGCTGAAAATGCTTCAAATCTTATAGCAAACGATGTTGATTCAACCTTAGAAAATGATGAAAATAACACAAGTTCCAATGCTGATCCTTCTGATGGATCGGATCGGATCCCGACGACGATCTCGAGAGCGATCCTGTCCCCCTACATGGGCGGAGAATTCCGTCGCCACCTCCACGTACACGTGGCCTGACCCCTCTTTGGTCCCCTGCCGGGATGCTCCCGTGCTAGGTCCATGTCGATGTGCACGCCTCCTCGGGCCCCGACAAGGTCCCCGTCTCCCGCCTGGACCCCACCCGCGGAGGATGCTCCCGACTCCCCTACTGCCACGTCCTCAGCTGACAGCGGCGGCATGGTTCTTCTGCTAAGGATCCCGCATACGAGCCTAGCTCAAGATCTTCTATGGACACCGAGCCTGCTCCTCCTGTGGTCGTACATGGCCAGAGTCGCCTCTAGACAGGTATACGCAAACCAAAAGTTCGCATTGATGGTACTATTCGATGTCGTGTGGTTGCTGCCACAAGGGAAACATTCTCACTTTAGGAGGCTCTTGAGGATGAAATCTAGCGCAAAGCAATGGAGGAAGAATATAATCCTTTGCTTTAGAATAAAACATGTCATTTAGTACCTTCCTCTCCAAATAAAAATTTGATAGATTGCAAGTGGGTGTATTGCATCAATTGACGTGCTAATGGTACAATTGACAAGTATAAGGCATGCTTAGTTGCCAAGGGATTCAAACAGAGGTATGACATAGACTATGAAGATACTTTTAGTCCACTTGTTAAAGTTTCTACTATTAGAACTGTTTTAGCTGTTTCAGTATCTAGAGGTTGGAGTTTACGACAACTAGATGTCAACAATGTGTTTTTTGCATGGTGTTATGGAAGAGGGGGTTTACTTGAAACAACCCCAAGGTTTCAAAGATCCCAATGCTCCTCATCATATTTGCAAACTAGATAAAGATTTTCAAAGATCCCAATGCTCCTCATCATATTTGCAAACTAGATAAAGCTTTATATGGTATCAAACAAGATCCTAGTGCATGGTATTCTCATCTTAGTTCCAAGCTATATGACCTTTGTTTTATACCTTCAAAGGAAGATAAATCCTTGTTCTTACATGAGAAGTCAGGTATCCCCATTTTTGTCCTACTTTATGTTGATGACATCATAGTAACGCGTTCTTCAGATCAAGCTATTTCTGTCTTACTTTGAGATATCAATGATAACTTTATCATTAAAGATATTGGTGACTTACATTTTTCTTGGGTATTGAAGTCAAAAATGGTTCAGGGTGGTTTACTCTTGACAAAAGAAAAATATGCATCAGATCTCCTTGACAGGATTGGTATGGCAAAGTGCAAGCCTATACCCACACCACTGCTCACTACAAAAAAAATGTCTCTTGATGAAGGCACACCTCTTAGCTCTAAAGATAGTATACAATATCGTAGTATTGTTGGTGCATTGCAATATCTTACTTTGGCACATCCTAATATATCCTTTTCAGCCAACAAGTATGTCAGTATCTTCATGCTGCCACTACAATTAATTGGACAACTGATAAGAGAATTCTGAGATATGTTGAGGATACTATAAATATTGGGATTACATTTGTACGATCATCTTCTAGTCTTCTTAGTGTTTTCTCAGATGCTGACTAGGCAAGATGTATTGATGATGGACACTCCACTGGAGGGTTTGCTATTTTCGTTGGACCAAACTTGATTTCTTGGAATGCCAGAAAACAAGACACATTATCTCGTTCTAGTACAGAAGATGAATATAAGTCTCTAGCAAATGCTACTACTGAACTGATCCGGGTCAAAGCACTTCTCGGTGAGCTTGGTGTTAACCTAAAGGAGAAATCTTGCTTATGGTGTGATAATCTAGGTGCTACATATTTATCTGTAAATCATGTTTGTCATGCATGTACTAAACATATAGAAATTCACTTTCACTTTGTAAGGGAAAGAATAGCATCAAAATGTCTAGAGGTCAGGTTTGTTTCAACAAAGGATCTAGTTGTTGATGACTTCACTAAAGCACTGCCACTCAAGAATCTTCATGAGTTTAGCCAAAATCTTCTTCAAAGTTTAGATTAATGGGGGGGGGGGCTGTTAAACATGTTAATGTATTCTATATGTACATGTATTGGTATGGAGTAGTAATCCACCCAATAACGTATCCCTCTTGTATACATGTTTATGAGAGCTATATCTCATCTATATAAACTTGAAACATGAGCCCTGGAAGGGTATCTTTTTCGCCAGCTCGATAGATACAACCAAGGGAACAACGAGGGCGACGACTCAGGAGCAGCAACGCGTGTTCTTTCCTCACACTATCGGACTCGTTCACCCCGCAAAATATTAAGAAGAAGATTTCACCGTGGTGTGCTAGCCATGATCAGTAAAAATTACTAGAGCCTGCATGATGGAAGCTGAGGTGTGCTTGATCCGCTCTCGCGTGTCAGCCATGATGATGATGATGGCACCTGGGAGGTTAGAAAGATACCCATCCAGCACGAGGGATATGAATACGATGAATTATATGATTGATCCATGAACCTTGCCTTCGGCTTCAACCCGGCTAACGTTGTCATCACCTTCAACAATTCTTTCTGTTGGGTTAACGACTACATATGAGGCATTATATTCTATGAGGTGTTTGAGGAAGAAAGGCCACTTAAGATATCTTACCTCCGTCTGCCTACCCCAAACCATACGTTTGGAAAAAAGGAAGCCAAGATTCCTCAAGGTGAACCACACCTTGTGTTTCATGGCTGGTACTGGTATTAGGGGCGATGTTCTCAAGTACATCACCAATATTCGCACAAATGGCCATCTCTACAACCTGATACACACTGATGAGGCTTTCTACATCCTCACCGATACATTGTGGGCAACAGATACATGTGAATTGAGGTGGGTCCAAGGTTTGCTGGTGACGTCTTGTTCATTGTGGGCTCGCAACGCCTCCCTTGTACCTCCACTCCAACACAATAGCCTAATGTTCCCTCTTGTGAGCGTGGACGACCACACCATCGCACATTTTATGTTGTCCGATGAATCACATGAGAAAAGGGAACATCTGAAGATTTGCAAGGTTTTGGCGGTCACTATTGATTTGTTTACTAAGACGGTGAATTCGGTAGTTCCATATATTAATGGAGATGAAGACCTCCTAGGCGAAGATGCCGACATGGTCAAAGGAAAGTCACACGTTCTCAAGTCATTTCTTCCATCCGAGTTCCCCAAGTTCTTTAATCTCACCGGGTATTGGTATGTGATTTATTGACTATTGTTTATAATTCCATGATAGGCAGATGGCCCAAGTATTTAATATACATGCTTTGTTAAAAAATGGCGGTTGGCAAATGTAATGACCGGTAATATCTATTGATTGCATTGCGGTCCAATTTCTTCCAAGCTATGTTCATGGTTTGCTAGTACCCCTATATGTTTCAACAATGGAAGTATAATCGTGTCATGCCATCTTTTGAAGTTATGAATAGATTCACAGCCCATCAATTGTCCAGTTGTATGGCCTTGGAGAGCACACATGTGTTTGAAAATTTGGTTCTACTTCATATCTAGCTTTGATTTGACAATTTTCAGTTCATGTAACCATTTGATTTGAAAATAATTAAACACGTTAAATATGACATTACCATCATGCAAGGTTTACATCAGTGAGGAGCGAACTTTAAAATACCTTGTAACCATTTGATTTTAATCGGGTAACCAAGTTCACTCCACCTAGTGACCAAGTGATGTCAACACATATCTACTAATATTGGGAAAAAGGTTGTCAAAAAAGTTTTGCGCAACAAAGCTAACCTTGAAAACGAATTTGAATTTCAACTTAGAAATAAATCATTTTAATGTTTGGACACCAGTCATGCCAATTCTGACAAACTACTTATTCATAGGCTTTTGTATGCAAGAAATCTAGCATACCACCCTACTCCTACCTCTACATAAGCATGAAATGATTGCAACAAAAATGGATACCATAACCAATCATTTTTCCAATAACACTAGAAAATGGTGACACTTCAAAGGTTTTGTTTTTCCATGTATGCACTAATTGTTATTCTTAGTATTTTTTTCCCTTTTTAGGGTTTTAGGTGTAGTTGATCTCTTATGAGCGCTTACATAATCGCCACTAACTCTGAAGCTAAAGAGGAGGAGAAATGATCGTGTTTCATTTTGGGACAAACAAGGGACGTTCTCAAGATGATCTCAAATGAATAAATCACCAATATAAATTATAATCCAATGTTTCTCTTTAACAAGAACTTTTGTTTTAGAAACTGTTAGGAACTCACGTATATGCTAAACTATAGCAAGCGCATTGCAGAAGAGCTTATCAGATAATTAAATCATTGTATTGAAATACTATAGAATCCACATATTTTATGTACATTAGTGATACTACAAACAATGTTATTTCAACTCTAAGTAAGAAGTATGGACCATGTTATCAAATTGAAACAATTATAACTTGGCATATTTGCCAATGAGAAAAATACTAAAAGAATCATGCCAATGGTTCAATATATAATCTAGAAGCTTCAGTAAATATGGTTACCTAGTCTATATTACACACCACTATTAAGATATTTGTTAGGTCGTATGCTTTAGATTGTTTACCACGAATACATATAGACTATATTTTCTGAATTATTAAAAGCAATTCTAAATTTTGTTATAAAATATAGTTTGAAATAAACACATGTTTATCTATCGATATATGTTACAATTTTAGAATAAATAGAAATCCTACTAACATTTAGCAACACTTCTAGATGGATAACTATGTAAAATAAATAATAGACAACGATACTCTTTGATATTGTACCATGAAAACTTAATTTCTAACATGTATAAAAGTTTAGTACAAATTGCATTGGACAAATATTATACTATCACCATCATCACTAGATAGGCGGAGCGCAACACACAAACTCCAACCTCCATCATGTTGTTTTCAGGATTCTGATCGACCTTAGCAAGCTCTGCCACGACAAATCCATTTTCAAGTTGTCCGATGAGTCCCAAAGTGTTTGGAAAGAACACATGCACAACGGATTTGTGAATGGTCACTTGCTTGGAGGAATGGCCACTTGCTGCAGCATATAGGGATCCATTTGTGATGTATAAGTGTATGTACTATGGTCTTTGTGGGGTTGCAGCACACATGGTCCTTGTGTCAAGGACTGGCAGTTAGGATAGACCATCAAGGACTGGTTGTTATGATAGCATCCTTGGCTGTTATAAATATGTATCCCCAACCCCTCAGGTTGGCATGGCATTTGTGTGAGTTTGTGTGAGAAATAAAACCAGAAAATTGCCCCAACTCCTAGTCTCATCCTCTTCTTTAATTAGAGTAAATTTTGAGATCCTATCAAGAGGTATCAGAGCGAGGCTGTCTTGCAGGCTAAGTGTTTCCTGCTAATGTCTTCAGGTGCACAAATCGTTTGTAGCTAGTTTTGAAGTATAGATATCGATCCCACAGGGAGCCCAAAGGTAAGTGTTTATGGGTGAAGTCTCTGTCACACTCAATGTTGCCACAGGTCTTCGAGTGAATTGACTGCAAGTTTTGAAATGAGAATGGAATTTGGATTAAACTGGGTGTATTTAAATAAAACTTAATGTAAAATTCAGAAATAAAAAGCATAAAAGTAAAGAACGGTTCGGTTGTTTGTTGTTTCCTGCAAATGACAAAGAAGGCGCAGGGAGATACAGTTCATGGTGATAGTGACTGTGCCAGGTGGACGAATTATAAGTGTAACAATTATAATCTTATAAATATATGTGTAGGCGAGCAACCCATAATTAGCAGGAACTCCTCTTGGTAGATTTCGTCCTAACTTCAATAATCCTACTAGTCTGTTACCAAAACCATGGTCAAACACTAGACGATTAAGACCCTTCGGGTCTCTTAGCGATTAAGCTCCTTGGATCGGACTAATGCAATAAGCTCGGTGGTTCCTTGTTATCCTCAAGTCTACTAGTTTTCCATTGATATCTCTGTGTCACTCGGGGGTCTCCGTTCTGCTAGCGAACAAGATCCTATCCATGTAGAACAAAGTATCATGTTGTCTGGGCCCTTAATTGGACAACAAGCATTAGGCATCCCACAGATAGTCAGGCACACATAATATAGTAATTAAAATTGATCACAAACTAATGGATGATATATGAAGGCACATCACATCTCACCAATCCCTATCATCTCCCACGCCCAAGGAACTTACTCACACATGAGAGAAGAAAGGATCATCGATATAATTAAATAAAAGGAGTTCTTCTCGATATTACCGTGGAGATCCACAATAAGAATATAAAAGTAATCCAACCCAATTCAAGATAGGAAGAAACAATTGTTGGGTCCGCAGCATAGAAAACAAAAATTTTCCTACGATGAGAACTACACGCCAAGATCTATCTACTAGGTACAAAGCAACAGGTGGACATACATCCAACGAGAACTTACCCTCGTAGACAACGAGCTTTGTTAACGAGTAGGAACTCGTGGTTGATGTAGTCGTACACTTGCCGATATCAAGATCATGAGGAAGTCTGAGCGCCGCAACTCAGCGGCGCATCCGCACTCGCACACACGTTCAAGCCACCGGACAACCTCCACCTCCTCGCTCCAGCGATCCAGCGGAAGCAGCAACTCCTTCCATACGAAATGCCACCGGGAACATGTATCTCGCTAATCCGAGACCATGGGGGAATAATTCTAGAGGGGGAGAGAGATCCTTCACAAGGAGGTGTGTGGATGAAGGAGGGAATGGGTGACCTTTATAGGAGGAGGGGTGCCCCTCTCTCCATGGCGGCGCATGGGGGTGACCTCACCTCCCCCATTCATGTGGTGGTAACCCCCCACATTAAAATGCCTCTTCACATTCCCTTTTAAAGTCTCCACTTTAAATGCATTAAGTTTCTCCAAATTTAATGCTCTCTCATTTAATAAAACTCTTTTATTAAATTTATTCAGAATTTTGTTAATTACTTTAATTAACAAACATTCACATATAGCCCTGCAATATTTCAATATCACATGCAGAACCAATTTCTGCAATTTCACCGAAACAATTTCCGTTTCTATTGAAACAATTCTTGCGCTTTGCAATTCTTTCGTTCAAACATATGTGCTCCAAAATGGTGTCCAGTAACTCTTATGTGCCACCCTACGGTTCGCGAATAATGCGAACATGATCGAGACCTTCTCCGATCAATAATCAGCTGGACACGAGATCCGTGATCGACTCCTACACATTCAACAACGACTCCTGTGATCGTGAGAACCTTTAACGCTTGTAACTAAATCCCTTTGTCTCTCGATATATTACATGTCCGAGATTCGATCATCGGTTTCTCCATACCTAGTTTGATCTCGTTACCGACATGCACTCTTTTCTCGTTCTCGTGATATAACATTCTAGTGATCACATCACTTGCTTGCAAGCTATCCCAATGTGATATCACCGAGAGGGCCCAGAGTATATCTATTCGTCATCTGGATTGACAAATTCCACTCTTGATCCATGAGCCTCAACATAACACCTTCGTAGCACTGAACCCATCTTTATAGTCACCCTGTTACGGTGTAACGTTTGATGTTATCAAGATACTCTTCCGGTGTTAGCAATTAACATGATCTCATGGTCTAAGGATAAAGATTACTTCGTATGATGTTATAGCAATATAAACACAATGACTTGATCGTAATGCTATACTTCGGATGAATGTTCATCACATCATTCCACCAATGGTGTGACCTTGTTATTAACAATATCCAATGTCCATGATCAGGAAACCTTGATCATCCTGTTAATCAACAAGCTAGTCTATAAGAGAGGCATGACTAGGAACCCTTTTTGTTTATTAAACACACATGTATTGATGTTTCCGAATCAATACATTTCTAGCATGTAAAATAAACATCTATCATGTATAAGGAATATATAATAACAACTTTATTATTGCCTCTTAGGGCATATTTCCTTCTCCCACTTGCACTAGAGACAATAATCTAGTTCACATACTGATAAATCTAACACCCATGGAGTTCTGGTGTTGATCATGTTTTTCCCTAGGGAGTACTTTAGTCAATGGATCTGCTACAATCAGGTCCGTGTGCACTTTACAAATATTTATATCTCCATCCTTGACATGCTCATGGATGGAGTGAACTGCGCTTAATATGCTTGGAATTCTTGTGAGACCTTGGTTCCTTTGCGTTGGCTATGGCTCCATTATTGTCACAATAGATCACCATCGGGTCCAACGCCGGGAACCACACCCAGCCCGTGATGAACTCCTTCATCCAAACCGCTTCGCTACGCTCAAGCAAAGCAACATATTCCGCCTCCGTTGTTGATCCAGCTACCACAGGTTGTTTGGAGCTCCTCCAACTAACTTTGCTGCGTTCAAGAGAAATACGTATCCGGATTGAGACTTAGAGTCATCCGGATCGGTGTCAAAGCTAGCATCAACATAACACTTAGCGACTAGCTCTTCTTCACCTCAGATAGAAACATATCCTTAGTTCTTCTCAAGTACTTGAGGATGTTCTTTACCGCTATCCAGTGTTCCGAAACTGGATCAGATTGGTACCTACTAGTCAAACTAATAGCATGTGCCACATCCGGTCTTGTACATAGCATGGCATACATTATAGAGCTATGGCTGAGGCATAGGGGATCTTATCCATTATCTCTTTCTTCCGCCAGAGTGGACTTTGAGTCTTACTCAATGTCTTGCCTTGCAACTAGGTAAGAACCCCTTCTTCCGTCCATATTAAACTTCTTTAATATATTATCAAGGTATGTACTCTACGATAGCCCAATTAGGCGTCTTGATCTATCTCTATAGATTTTAATGCTTAATATTTATGAAGCTTCACCAAGGTATTTCATCGAAAATTTGCTGTTTAGATAACTTTTAACACTGTTTAAAAGATCTAAATCATTTCCAATCAATAATATGTCATCCACATATAATATCAGAAATGCCACATTGCTCCCACTCACTTTCTTGTAAATACAAGCCTCTCCATAAGTTTGGACAAATCCAAACTCTTTGATCACCTCATCAAAGCGGAGATTCCAACTTCATGATGCTTGCTTCAGTCCATAGATGGATCGCTGAAGTTTGCACACCTTTTTAGCATCCTTAGGATCGACAAAACCCTTAGGTTGACCTTACCATTGAGGAATGCAGTTTTGACATCCATCTGCCATATTTCATAATCGAAATATGCAGCAATTGCTAACATAATCCTAACTAACTTAAGCATCGCTACGGGAGAGAATGTCTCATCGTAGTCAACTCCTTGAATTTGTCGAAACCCCTTTGCGACAAGTCGAGCCTTATAGATGGTCACATTACCATCAGCATCAGTTTTCCTTTTGAAAATCCATTTATTCTCCACGGCCTTTCGGTCATGAGGTAAGTCCACCAAGTTCCAAACTTGGTTCTCGTACATGGATTCCATCTCGGATTTCATGGCTTCTAGCCATTTTTTGGAATCCGGGCTCATCATCGCTTCTTCATATGTCGCAGGGTCATCCATTTCATCAACCGTGAAATTCACAACAGGATTGCCGTACAGTTCAGGAGTTGCACGTGTCCTGCTTGACCTGCGAGGTTTGGTAGTGTCCTCTTTCGGAGTTTCATGATCATTATGATTAGCTCTCTCTTCATCAGGTGAAGTCAACTCCGAAACAACTTCCGGTGCTGCGCCACTCGCCATTCCATGAAGAGAAGGTTCAATAACCTCTTTGAGTTCTACCTTCCGACTACTCACACCTTTCACGAGAAACTCCTTCTCAAGAAAGGATCCATTCTTGGCAACAAAAAACCTTGCCCTCGGATCTGTGATAGAAGGTATACCCAATTGTTTCCTTAGGGTATCCTATGAAGACGCATTTTTCTGCTTTGGGTTCGAGTTTATCTGGTTGAAGTTTCTTCACATAAACATCGTATCCCCAAACTTTAAGAAATGACAGCTTAGGTTTGTTTCCAAACCATAATTCATACGGTGTCTTTTCAACGGATTTAGATGGTGCCCTATTTAAAGTGAATGCAGCTGTTTCTAGTGCATAACCCCAAAATGATAGTGGCAAGTCAGTCAGAGACATCATAGATCGAACCATATCCAATAAGGTACGATTACGACGCTCCGACACACCATTACGTTGTGGTATTCCGGCAGGCGTGAGTTGTGAAACTATTCCACACTCTTTCATGTGTGTGCTAAACTCGTAACTTAGATACTCTCCTCCACGGTCAGACCGTAGAAATTTGATCTTTCTATTACGATGATTTTCCACTTCATTCTAAAATTCCTTGAACTTTTCAAAAGTTTCAGACTTGTGTTTCATCAAATAGATATACCCATATCTACTCAAATCATCCGTGAAAGTAACAAAATAATGATATCTACCTCGCTCCGACACACTCATTGGTCCACACACATCAGTATGTATGATTTCCAATAAATCTGTCGCCCGTTCCATTGAACCGGAAAACGCCGTTCTAGTCATCTTGCCCATAAGGCATGGCTCACATGTATCAAATGATTCAAAATCAAGTGATTCCAAAAGTCCACCAGAATGGAGTTTCTTCATGCGTTTAACGCCAATATGACCTAGACGGCAGTGCCACATATATGTAGATATATCATTATCAAGTTTAATTCTTTTAGCATCAACATTATGAATATGCGTAATAATACTATCGAGATGCAATAGAAATAAACCATTCAACATAGGTGCATGACCATAAAAGATATTATTCATATAAATCGAACAACCATTGTTTTCAGATTTAAATGAATAACCACTTTGCATCAAACATGATTCGGATACAATGTTCATGCTCAGTGCAGGCACCAAATAACAATTATTTAGGTTTATAACTAATCCCGATGGCATATGGAGAGGTAGCGTTCTGACGACGATCACAGCAACTCTTGATCCATTGCCGACCCGCATCGTGAACTTATCTCTTGCTAGTTGTCGCTTGTTCCGCAGCCCCTGAACCGAGTTACATATATTAGCAACCGATCCGGTATCAAATACCCAGGTGCTACTGCGAGTACTAGTCAAGTACACATCAATAACATGTATATCACATATTCCTTTGTTTGCCTTGCCGGACTTCTTGTCCGCCAAATACTTGGGGCGCTTATGCCCAATGGCGATCCCTTGCAATAGTAGCACTCAGTGTCAGACTTAGGGCCAGCTCGGGGTTTCTTTTCAGGCGCGGCAAGAGACTTGCCACCCTTCTTTCCCTTGCGCTTGCCTTTCTTGTCCTTCTTGAAACCGGTGGTCCTATTGATCATCAACACTTGATGTTCTTACCTAATCTCCACTTCTGCAGTCTTAAGCATTGATAGAAGCTCGAGAAGAGACTTCTTCATGCCCTGCATATTATAGTTCATCACGAAGCTCTTGTAGCTAGGTGGCAGAGATTGGAGAACACGATGTATACCTAAGTCAATGGGAATCGTTATTCCCAAGGACACAAGCTTATCGGCGTACCCAGACATTTTGAGTACGTGCTCACTAACGGAGTTGTTTTCCTCCATCATGCAGCTAAAGAACTTTTCTGTAGCATTATAACTCTCTACAGCGGCATGGGTATCGAAAATCATTTTCAATTCTCCCATGGTATCAAAGGCATTGCCATTTTCGAAACGCTTTCGAAGTTCTGGCTCTAGCCCATACAGTATGCCGCAATGAACTAAGTTGTGGTCCTCCTGACGAGTCACATAGACATTCTTTTCCTCGTCAGGGGCATCAGGAGATGGTGGGGGGCCTAGCGGCGCATCTAGCACATATTGCTTTTGTGCAGCAGTGAGGATAATCCTCAAATTCATAGCCCAGTTTCTGAAGTTGCTACCATTCGCAGCAAGTTTCTCTTTCTCCATGAACACATTGAAATTAAAAGCAGGTGGTGCCATCTACAACAGAATTTGTAAAGTATATTTAGACTAAGTTTATGATAGATTGAGTTTAACTAATCCAAATTACTAATGAACTTCCACTCAAAAACGACATCCCTCGTGTCCTTTTGGTGATTACATGAACCAAATCCACTACACCAAGTCCGATTATCACGCAGTCAGTGTAGCTTCAAAGGCGAGCATCTATATGGGCATCATATCAACTATATGACTCATGCTTAACCTTTCAGTCCGTGTTCCGAGGCCATGTCTGTACATGCTAGGCTCGTCAGGTAAGAACCTTAGTATTTGCGTGTGTAAAACTGTCTTACACCCGTTGTATGAAAGCGTAGAGTTGAGAACACCCGATCATCACGTGATGCCTCAAAACACGATCCACAAAACGGTGCATACTTAAGGAAGAACACATTTTATCTTGATATCTAAATGAGGGATCATCTTATAATGCTACCAAACGCATAAACTAGCAGTATAAGATGCTAACATCTAATGTGTGAAGTGAGATGATATGGTCCATGCATTTGATCTCTATCACTTGCATCATGGTATGATCCCTATCATTCCTTTGTGTGTAAGGCCAAGGTCTATGGAACTTACACGTTAAGTGAGTTGTAAGAGTATCTATCATACATCTACTTACAACAATACCATATCAAAACACTAGCCCAACAACGATCTAAACTAGACGCCTCTAATTTATCAATTGCAAGTTTTACGTGGCTTAGGGCTTTCGGAGATAGAACCTGTCTAACCTACGAACATGAACCACAACGAGGATAACTAAGTTATTAGCAACTCGTTGTAAATCAGATATTGACTATAGTGGGAGAGACAGACACCCGCCAGCCACTTATGCAAAACAAGTTGCATGTCAGTCGTGGAACCGGTCTCATGTACGATGACATGTAAGGTTAGTCCGGGCCGCTTCATCCCACTATGCCACCAATATCCAAAGTACATAGAAGATGCAATAACATGATCATCATCGCCCACATATCAACCATATGTGTACTACCCATGCTAAGCACCTACGCATAGATCAGGCTCTGATACCACTGTTGGGTCCGCAGCATAGAAAACAAAATGTTTCCTACGATGATAACTACACGCCAAGATCTATCTACTAGGTACAAAGCAACGGGTGGACATACATCCAACGAGAACTTACCCTCGTAGACAACGAGCTTTGTTAATGAGTAGGAACTCGTGGTTGATGTAGTCGTACACTTGTCGATCTCAAGATCGTGAGGAAGTCCGAGCGCCGCAACTCAGTGGCGCATCCGCACTCGCACACACGTTCAAGCCACCGGACAACCTCCACCTCCTTGCTCCAGCGATCCAGTGGAAGCAGCAACTCCTTCCAGACGAAATTGTTGGAGATATGCCCTAGAGGTAATAATAAATGTAGTTATTATTATATATCTTTGTGTTTATGATAAATGTTTACATTCATGCTATAATAGTATTAACAAGGAAACCATTAATACTTGTGTGATTTGTAAACTTAATTTGAAGTCCCTAGTATAGCCTCTATACTTCACTAGCTTGTTGGTTGATTGATGATGTGGTTTCTTTGTCATGAACATTGAGATGTTATCAACAACAAGATCATATCGTTAGGAGAATGATATGGTGGACATACTCCTATAGACAAGCGTAGCATAAAGATCAAGTCATTTCAATAGTTCAATTGCTATATGCTTTCTGATACATAGTAACCTAATTCCTTCGACCATGAGATCATGCATATTGCCTTTACTGGATGGATGCTTTGATGTCATCAAACACCACACCGTAACAGGGTGGCTATAAAAGTGGCATTGGGTGTTCGGAAAGTATTGGTTGAAACACATGGATCAAGAGTGGGATTTGTCCATCCACATGACGGATAGATATTCTCTGGGCCCTCTCGGTAAAATGTCATCCAATTAGCTTGCAAGCATGTGACTTGGTCACAAGGGATCACATATCACGGAGCGAGAAAAGAGTACTTATCAAGAACGAGGTTGAACTAGGTATGCAGAGATACCGACGATCATGACCTCGGATAAGTAACATATCGTGAGACAAAGGGAAATTGGTATCGTATGTAAGTGGTTCATTCGATCGCAAAGTAATCGTAGAAATATGTGGGAGCCATATGAATTTCCAGATTCCTCTATTGGTTATTGTTCGGAGAAGTGTCTCTATCATGTCCGCATAATTCACGAACCGTAGGGAGACACACTTAAGGATTCGACGTTGTTTGAGTAGTTATGGTATTATGAGAAAGAGACCGAATGTTGTTCGGAGTCTCGGATGGGATCCGGGATATCACGAGCTCATCCGCAATGGTCCGGAGTATAAGATTCATATAAGGAAAGTCCCATTTCGGAGTTGGTGAATGGTTCCGGTGTTTTCATCGGGAACATTCTAGAAGGTCCCGGAATGTCCGGCACTCCGGGGGGGAAGGGTTACATGAATGTGTCATTGCAAGATGGAATGATTGCATCATGTACTAAGTGTTCTCGCTGTCCAAAATAAAGGGTTTATTTAATTCCTAAATTTGAAAAGTCAAACTGCCAGTTTTCGGTCAAACTGCCAGTTTTCGGAAAGAGGAGAAGTTGGAAACCGACTTGGGGGAGGAGTCCTCCTCCCCAAGCCAGCGGCCAGCCCTAGGCCGAGTTGGGGAGGGACTCCCTCCCTCCCCTGGCGCGCCAGCCCTCCCACCTATAAAGGGAGGGCAGGCCTCCCCTCTAGAGACACAAGTTCCTATCCTCTAAACTAGAAACTAGACCTAGACCCCGGTTTAGAGCTGTTTCGGTTTAGAGCCTTCTAATTGGTTTAGAGCCCTCTAATTGGTGTGTCTAATTACTAGACCACTAATAGCCTCTCTCATAAGCTCCACCATACTCGCACCGGCTTAAGGCGAAGCCCTGCGGGATCTCCCTCTACCTCATACCACGCCACAGTCTTTGCCGGAATCGCGAGGAGAGTGCTACAACCTCCGCTGCCTGCTGGAACAAGGAGAGGAAGGTCTTCCGAGTACCGAACGATGTGACCGACTCAAGGAGCGCTCTTGAACGCAGCGTCGAAGGATCGTCTCGCGATCTTGAGATCGGAAAGAACGACTACATCACCCACGAGAATCGGCTCTCGTTAAACACTTTGGAATCTTCGAGGGTGAGTTATTCCATCGACTCGTTGCTACAATCTAGTAGATAGATCTTGGCTTGTTTGTTTGTATGCGATAGAAAATTTTTGTTTTCCATGCTACGAACCCCTACAAGGATATCGAGCCGTGTCTATATGTAGATCTGTTGCTGAGTAGAACACAATGGTCATTGTGGGCGTTGATGCTTTTATTGTAGATTGCTTTTGTGTACTTTGCATCTTGCGGTATGTTGGGATGAAGCGGCCGGCTAACCTTACATGACATCGTTCATGAGACTTGCTCCACGCTTAACATGCAACTTGTATTGCATAAGTGGCTTTATGGTGCCTGTTTCTCCTAGCATAGTTAAGATCCAATTTACAACGGTAATCAACAATGCTAGTATCAATGTTGTGGTTCTTGTTCGTAAGTTAGAACGACACTTATGGAAAGCCCCAAACCACGTAAAATATGCAAAGAAAGTAGAAGCGTCTAACTTTGTTTTGCAGGGTGCGATGATGTGATATGGCCATGATTGTGATTATATTTGATGTATGCAATGTTCCTTATTGTAAGTTGGCAACGGCGTGAGCCATATGGTTGTCTTTAATTTCTGTTAAGACCTGCGTGTCTATTCAAAATAGTTGTAATAGTTGAAGCTGGTGGGCGACAACCATGAAGAAGCGTCATTGACCTTGATGCTATGCCGGAGATGATGGAGATCATGTTCGTGCTTGAAGATGGAGATCGGAAGCACAAAGAAGAAAGGCCATATCATATCACATATTATGAATTGCATGTGATGTTAATCCTTTATGCATCTTGTATTGCTTAGTAGACAGCGGTAGCATTATAAGATGATCCCTCATGCACATAAATTTCAAGTTCTAAAGTGTTCACCCTTAGTATGCACGTTGCCAAAGCTTGTCGCTGAAGCACCACGTGATGATCGGGTGTCTTTGATTCCTTGGTGACTACAACGTAAGCAAGCCAGATTTGCTTATGCGGAAGCTAAGGTTTGTCTTGACGAGCCTAGCATGTACAGACATGGCCTCGGAACACGGATGCGAAAGGCAAAGCATGAATCATATAGTAGATATGATGAACATGATGATTGTTCGCCATTAAAACTATATCAGCTCGTGATGATCGGTGTTGATGTAGTGGATTTGGTTCGTGTGATCACTAAAACAATGTGAGGGATGTTGTTTTGAGTGGGAGTTCACCTAGTTTAATTTCATTAATTAATTTGAACTCAATTTGTCATAAACTTAGTCTAAACTATTGCAAATATGTTGTAGATCAATGGCAGCCCTACCATCAATTTTAATGCGTTCCTAGAGAAAGAAAAGTTGAAAACAATGGAAGCAACTTGGATTGGTTCCAATTTGAGGATTGTCCTCACAGCTGGTAATTTGACCTATGCTGGATGCACCGCTAGGTGACCCACTGCAGCTGATGCTACCGATGAAGTAAAGAATGTTTACCTCGCTCGGAAGAATCAGTACTCCATAGTTCAGTGTGCTATCTTGTATGGTTTAGAATCGGAGCTTCAGAAAAGGTTTGAAGAGTCAGACCCATATGATATTGTCGAGGATCTCAAATTAATCTTTGAGACTCATGCGGCAATTGAAAGTTATGAAGCTTCTGAAAAGTTCTTTAACTGCAAGATGGAAGAGGGTAGCTCCGTCAGTGAGCATGTGCTTAAGATGTGCAGGCACGCAAATAAACTTCAAAGTTTGGGTATAGTGATTCCTAATACTTTGGGGGTTTACATCCTTCAATCACTACCACCAAGTTACAAGAACTTTGTGATGAACTACAACATGCAGAACATGAACAAAGAGTTGCCAGAACTATTTGCTATGTTAAAATCTGCAGAAGTGGAGATCAAGAAAGAGCACCAAGTGTTGATGGTCAATAAGACCACCAAATTCAAGAAAGGCAAGTCTAAGAAGGGACACTTCAAGAAGGGTGGTAAGAAAGTTACCATACCGACGAAGAGGACCAAGGCTGGACCCAAGCCTGAAACTGAGTGCTTTTACTGCAAGGGAGAAGGTCACTGGAAGCGGAATTGCCCAAAGTACTTGGCAGATTTGAAGAACGGCAACATCAAGAAGAAAGGTATATCTGATATACATGTTATTGATGTGTATCTCACTAGTATTCGTAGTAGTGCACAGGTATTTGATACTGGTTCGGTTGCTCATATTTGTAACTCGAAGCAGAGCTACGAGAATAAGCGGAAGCTAGTGAAGAGCGAGGTGACGATGGCGTGGGAAGCGGATCAAAGGTTGATGTGATCGCGTCGGCACACTACCTCTTCATCTACCATCGGGATTAGTTTTATACTTAAATAATTGTTATTTGGTGCTGCGTTGAGCATGAACATTATATCGGGATCTTGTTTATTGCGAGACGGTTACTTGTTTAAATCCGAGAATAATGGTTGTTCGATTTATATGAGTAATATGTTTTATGCACATGCACCTTTGATAGATGGTCTATTCATATTGAATCTCGATAGTGGATATACACATATTAATAACATTGAGGCTAAACGTTTGAAATCAGCGATAATTTGACCTATATGTGGCAATCGCTGTCTTGGTCACATTGGAGTGAAGCGTATGAAGAAACTCCATTCGATGGACTTCTTGAATCACTTGATTTTGAATCACTTGAAAGATGCGAAGCATGTCGATGGGTAAAATGACTAAGACTCCATTTTCGGTATGATGGGCGAGCTACAGACTTATTGGAAATCATACATACCGATGTGTGTGGTCCAATGAGTGTAGCATCGTGATGGTTATCGTTATGTTCTTACCTTCACGGATGATTTGAGTAGATATGGGTATATCTATTTCATGAAACATAAGTCCAAAACTTTCGAGAAGTTTAAGGAGTTTCAAAGTGAGGTAGAGAATCAACGTAACAAGAAGATTAAATTTCTACGTTACGATCGTGGAGGTGAATATCTAAGTTACGAGTTTGGCGAGCATTTGAAGAAATGTGGAATACTTTCATGATTGACACCGCCGGAACACCATGAAATGGTGTGTCTCGAACGTCGTAATCGAACTCTCTTAGATATGGTTCGTTCTATGATGTCACTTACAGATTTGCCACTATCATTTTGGGGTTATGCATTAGAAACAGCCGCATTCACTTTAAATAGGGCACCGTCTAAATCCGTTGAAACGACACCGTATGAATTATGGTTTGGGAAGAAACCTAAATTGTCGTTCCTTAAAGTTTGGGGATGCGAAGCCTATGTAAAGAAGTTACAGGACAAGCTTGAACCCAAAGCGAAAAATGCGTCTTCATAGGATACCGAAGGAAACTGTTGGGTATACCTTCTATCATAGATCCGAAGGCAAAATCTTCGTTAAGAATGGATCCTTTCTAGAGAAGGAATTTCTCTCGAAAGAAGTGACTGGAAGGAAAGTAGAACTCGACGAGGTTGTCGAACCTTCTCTCGAAATTGCGAGTAGCGCAGCACCGGAAGAAATTCCTGTGGTGCCTGCACCAATAAGGGAGGAAGCTAATGATGGTGATCATGAAACTTCGGTTGAAGTTGCTACAGAGCCTCGGAGGTCAACGAGAAATCGTACCACTCCAGATTGGTATGATTCCGTTATGAATGTCATGTTGGTGGACAACACCGATGACCCCGAGACATATGAGGAAGCAATGATGAGCCCAGATTCCAATAAATGGCAAGAAGCCATGAAATCCGAGATTGGATCCATGTACGAAAACCAAGTATGGACTTTGGTGGACTTACGGATGGCGGAAGGTCATCGAGAACAAATGGATTTTCAAGAAGAAAACAGATGCTGATGGTAATGTTATCGTCTATAAAGCTCGACTTGTCGCAAAAGGGTTTCGACAAATTCAAGGAGTTGACTACGATGAGACTTTCTCACCGTAGCTTAAGCTAAAGTCTGTGAGGATTATGTTAGCAATCGCTGCATATTATGATTATGAGATATGGCAGATGGATGTCAAAACAGCATTCCTCAATGGAGACATTGATGAAGAGTTGTATATGATGCAACCCAAAGGTTTTGTCGATCCTAAAGATGCTAACAAGGTATGCAAACTTCAACGGTCCATCTATGGATTGAAGCAAGCATCCCGAAGTTGGAATCAACGTTTTGATAAGGTAATCAAAAGTTTTGGTTTTATACAAACTTATGGAGAAGCTTGTATTTACAAGAAAGTGAGTGGGAGCTCAGAGCATTCTTAATACTATATGTGGATGACATATTGTTGATTGGGAATGATGTAGACCTTCTTAATAGTGTCAAAGAGTATTTGAATAATAGTTTTTCAATGAAGGATCTTGGCGAAGCAGCTTACATATTAGGCATAAAGTTTTATAGAGATAGATCGAACGCCAAATATCATTGTCACAAAGTACATATTTGGACAAAGTTCTAAAGAGGTTTGGAATGGAAGATAGCAAGAAAGGGTTCTTGCCCATGTTGCTAATATGACCTTGAGTAAAACTCAAAGTCCGACATCGGCGGAAGATAGAGAAAAGATGAGTAAGACTCCTATGCCTCAGCCATAGGATCTCTAATGTATGCCATGCTATGTACTAGACCCGACATCGCATATCTGTTAGTCTAACTAGCAGATATCAAAGTGATCCAGAGTGGATCATTGAACGATGATCAAAAACATCCTTAAGTACTTGAGAAGAACTAAGGATATGGTTCTTTCTTATGGAGGTGATGAACAGCTCGTTGTTAATGGTTACACCGATGCTAGTTGGAACACCGATCCGGATGATTCTAAATCACAATCTGGATACGTATTTATTTTGAATGGTGCAGCAGTTAGCTGGAGGAGTGCAAAGCAAAGCGTTGTGGCGAGATCTTCAACTGAATCGGAATACATGGCTGCTTCGGAGGCTTCACAAGAAGCGATATGGATGAAAGAGTTCATTGCAGAGCTGGGTGTGGTTCCTAGTGCGCTGGACCCAATGTCTATCTACTGTGATAACATGGGCGCCATAGCCAATGCGCAAGAACCAAGGTCACACAAAAAGCTGAAGCATATCAAGCTGCGTTTCCACGCTATTCGAGAACATATCCAGGATGGGGATATAAAGATTTGCAAAGTACACACATATCTGAATGTGGCGGATCCGTTGACTAAACCTCTCCCGAGGGCAAAACATGACCAACACCAAACTGCCATGGGTGTTCGGTATATTACCATGTAATCTAGATTGGATGACTCTAGTGCAAGTGGGAGACTGTTGGAGATATGCCCTAGAGGTAATAATAAATGTAGTTATTATTATATATCTTTGTGTTTATGATAAATGTTTACATTCATGCTATAATAGTATTAACAAGGAAACCATTAATACTTGTGTGATTTGTAAACTTAATTTGAAGTCCCTAGTATAGCCTCTATACTTCACTAGCTTGTTGGTTGATTGATGATGTGGTTTCTTTGTCATGAACATTGAGATGTTATCAACAACAAGATCATATCGTTAGGAGAATGATATGGTGGACATACTCCTATAGACAAGCGTAGCATAAAGATCAAGTCATTTCAATAGTTCAATTGCTATATGCTTTCTGATACATAGTAACCTAATTCCTTCGACCATGAGATCATGCATATTGCCTTTACTGGATGGATGCTTTGATGTCATCAAACACCACACCGTAAAAGGGTGGCTATAAAAGTGGCATTGGGTGTTCGGAAAGTATTGGTTGAAACACATGGATCAAGAGGGATTTGTCCATCCACATGACGGATAGATATTCTCTGGCCCTCTCGGAAAATGTCATCCAATTAGCTTGCAAGCATGTGACTTGGTCACAAGGGATCACATATCACGGGAACGAGAAAAGAGTACTTATCAGTAACGAGGTTGAACTAGGTATGCAGAGATACCGACGATCATGACCTCGGATAAGTAACATATCGTGAGACAAAGGGAAATTGGTATCGTATGTAAGTGGTTCATTCGAGCGCAAAGTAATCGTCGAAATATGTGGGAGCCATATGAATTTACAGATTCCTCTATTGGTTATTGTTAGAGAAGTGTCTCGATCATGTCCGCATAATTCACGAACCGTAGGGAGACACACTTAAGGATTCGACGTTGTTTGAGTAGTTATGGTATTATGAGAAAGAGACCGAATGTTGTTCGAGTCTCGGATGGGATCCGGATATCACGAGGTGATCCGGAATGGTCCGGAGAATAAGATTCATATAAGGAAAGTCCCGTTGTGGAGTTGGGGAATGGTTCCGGTGTTTTCATCGGGAACATTCTAGAAGGTCCCGGAATGTCCGGCACTCCGGGGGGGAAGGGGTACATGAATGTGTCATTGCAAGATGGAATGATTGCATCATGTACTAAGTGTTCTCGCTGTCCAAAATAAAGGGTTTATTTAATTCCTAATTGAAAAGTCAAGCTGCAGTTTTGGTCAAACCGCCAGTTTTTGGAAGAGGAGAAGTTGAAACCGACTTGGGGAGGAGTCCTCCTCCCGGGCGGCCAGCCCTAGGCGAGTTGGGGAGGGACTCCCTCCTCCCTGGCGCCAGCCCTCCCACCTATAAAGGGAGGGGCAGGGCCTCCCCTCTAGAGACACACAAGTTCCTATCCTCTAAACTAGAAACTAGACCTAGACCCCGGTTTAGAGCTGTTTCGGTTTAGAGCCTTCTAATTGGTTTAGAGCCCTCTAATTGGTGTGTCTAATTACTAGACCACTAATAGCCTCTCTCATAAGCTCCACCATACTCGCACCGGCTTAAGGCGAAGCCCTGCGGGATCTTCCCTCTACCTCCGGTACCACGCCGTTGTGCTGCCGGAATCGCGAGGAGAGTGCTACAACCTCCGCTGCCTGCTGGAACAAGGGAGAGGAAGGTCTTCGTCGAGTACCGAACGTGTGACCGATCATGGGAGGCGCTCTTGAGGAACGCGGCGTCGGAAGGATCGTCTACGCGATCTTGAGATCGGAAAGAGTACGACTACATCACCCACGAGAATCTGCTCTCGTTAAACACTTTGGAATCTTCGAGGGTGAGTTATTCCATCGACTCGTTGCTACAATCTAGTAGATAGATCTTGGCTTGTTTGTTTGTATGCGATAGAAAATTTTTGTTTTCCATGCTACGAACCCCTACAGAAATGCCACCGGGAACATGTATCTCGCTAATCCGAGACCATGGGGGAATAATTCTAGAGGGGGAGAGAGATCCTTCACAAGGAGGTGTGTGGATGAAGGAGGAAATGGGTGGCCTTTTATAGGAGGAGAGGGGAACATGTATCTCGCTAATCCGAGACCATGAGGGAATAATTCTAGAGGGGGAGAGAGATCCTTCACAAGGAGGTGTGTGGATGAAGGAGGGAATGGGTGGCCTTTTATAGGAGGAGGGGGTGCCCCCTCTCTCCATGGCAGGCGCATGGGGGGTGACCCCTCACCTCCCCCATTCATGTGGTGGTAACCCCCTACATTAAAATGCCTCTTCACATTCCCTTTTAAAGTCTCCACTTTAAATGCATTAAGTTTCTCCAAATTTAATGCTCTCTCATTTAATAAAACTCTTTTATTAAATTTATTCAGAATTTTGTTAATTACTTTAATTAACAAACATTCACATATAGCCTGCAATATTTCAATATCACATGCAGAACCACTTTCTACAATTTCACGAAACAATTTACTTTCTATTGAAACAATTCCTCGCTTTGCAATTCTTCGTCTGAAACATATGTGCTCCAAAATGGTGTCCGTAACTCTTAAGTGTGCCACCCTACGGTTCGCGAATAATGCAGACATGATCGCGACCCTTCTCCGATCAATAATCAGCAGCGGGACCTGGAGATCCGTACTGACTCCTACACATTCAACGATGACTCCTGTGATCGTGAGAACCTTTAACGCTTGTAACTAAATCCCTTTGTCTCTCGATATATTACATGTCCGAGATTCGATCATCGGTATCTCCATACCTAGTTTGATCTAGATTCTGACATGCACTCTTTTCTTGTTCCGTGATATAACATTCTAGTGATCACATCACTTGCTTGCAAGCTATCCCAATGTGATATCACCGAGAGGTCCAGAGTATATCTATCCGTCATCTGGATTGACAAATTCACTCTTGATCCATGAGCCTCAACATAACCCCTTCAGAGTAATCGAACCCATCTTTATAGTCACCTGTTACGGTGTGATGTTTGATGTTATCAAGATACTCTTCCGTGTTAGCAATTAACATGATCTCATGGTCTAAGGATAAAGATTACCTCGTATGATGTTATAGCAATATAAACACAATGACTTGATCGTAATGCTATACTTCGGATGAATGTTCATCACATCATTCCACCAATGGTGTGACCTTGTTATTAACAACATCCAATGTCCATGATCAGGAAACCTTGATCATGCTGTTAATCAACAAGCTAGTCTATAAGAGAGGCATGACTAGAAACCCTTTTTGTTTATTAAACACACATGTATTGATGTTTTCGAATCAATACATTTCTAGCATGTAAAATAAACATCTATCATGTATAAGGAATATATAATAACAACTTTATTATTGCCTCTCAGGGCATATTTCCTTCAACAATCTCAAACCCTAGTCTTGCAAGATGAATATCTCTCTCTCTCAAGTACAAGTAATGGCTATGGAGGTGTGTTGGCTAGGAGGTCGAAGATCGTGGAGCGAGATGAAGAACGTCTTCCCCTTCTTCTCCGGATCTCCCCTTTCTCCTTTCTGGATGGGATGGCGGCTGTTGTGTTGTGTTTTCGCGTTTGGCCTCCTCACGGAAGTTGTCCCTTTTGATAAGACGGGGGTGGCGATAGCTATACGGCGAGAACTATACGACCGAAAAAATGTTCCCACCGTATAGTTGCTCGTTAAAGCCTCTGCATGCTTTCCTCGATTGATTCCAAACAGAGACTTGCTTGTTTTCGCCTGAATATTGTGTTTCTCTAGTTAAAACCTTCTGTTGACGTTCAGAACCAGAAACACACATTAAAAACCAAGTTTTATTTGCTACCGAAGTATTAGCGTTAGGTAAATCTAGAAAATGATTAAATCCATAGGAAAACCATCAAAAATGTGTCGAATCTCACAGATATCAACTCCCCCAAGCTTGGATGTTGCTCGCCCTCGAGTGACAAGAAAATAAGGAAGACTAGTGAAGATTCGAGACTAAAATAAAAGAACTTACAAGCTCGAATTGGTGTCAAATTCTTTTCTTCACAATCCCTGCAATCTTAAACATGATCATACAAGTATTCACAAGATTGCACTGAGTCCACTTCCTAACCATGTATGTCTTGCTAGCAAATAAATCATATGCCCGAGCAAGTGTCAGAAGTTTAGCTAGGAAGGTGAAACAAATTCTTTTGGTGTCTCTCTTGTTGAGAGATAAAAACTTTTTGCTCATGTTTATTTAATCAATTAAGAGTACTCAAATTGGCACCAAAACATTCAATTTAAGAACAACTCATCTATTCCCATGTAAAAATTTCAAGACTCTCGGAGCACCTTTTTCCTTTCCTTGCCTTTCAAAAACTTCAGCTCTTTCATAGAGAAATCACACCACTATTTTTAACATGTTAATTGGGACTGTGCTGTGCACTCGTGACCATGCCAATAAATAATTGTTGAGCAATAATGGGTGAGAGGAGTACTACAACTTCACTTGGAACATGAAACCACGAGGAGACTAAAATGTTATCCGTCATAGCATTGCTGCTACATATGTTTACATAACTCAATAGCCGAAATCAAGTGGTTTCCCACATTTAGATCGTTCGTTGGCCAGCGGAGTTAATAGTTCCCCATGGAGCACGACAGTGTTGTAATGACATGTGTAAAGCAATATCTTACAGTAATTATTAGAAAAAGTAGTGGCATAATCTCTACTACTTCGAAGCATCCGTTTTATCAAACAATTTCATTCAATGGTACTATCGAGTCTATTTACATTAAGTTCAAATGGGATGGAGTAGTTCTAAAATCAAATTCTTTGGGCTAAACATGGACTCAAGTCATCTTTTGGATGCTTTTTCTTGTTGTAAAAATGTAGGAAATATTTTTAACCAAATTCATTGCTCATTATCTCAAAGCTAAAAAGGAGACACTTGGCAAAGGAATAGAATTTATAGGATAACAAGCTAAGTGGGGAGTGACTCAAGTGCAAGCGAGTGAATAATTATAGGGTCAAATTAAAGTTGCAGAAAAGATGATGAAAGGAATGTGATACCTCCTCTTGCTTGCTTCGTTGCTGTACTTGAGTCGAATCCCCTCTACATTTCCCTATTGCCAAGTCACCTGAAATTGAGCAATCTCCTAGAGAAACAAAGAAATACATTTGCAAATAAGCCTACAACTATTTTTTGTTTGTTTTTTGTTTGGGGGTGCAAACTGAAAGTAAACATGCAATTTAAAGAAATAAATCAAAAGAAGAAAATAAAATATGAATGCAAAGTTTGGAGGTTTTCAAACCTCCCCCAAGCTTAGGCTGTTGCTGGCTCATTCGGCATCATGCGTGAGATCTGCTGGTAGTAGTCGGGGAAGTGGGTCATGAAGAGGCTGAAGTTGTGAGTTAAGTCACTCACATCTTCATTCACTCCTTGAAAAGTGTGGTCAATCTCCCCAACACGTTGGTTGAGCTGCTGAAATTCTTGATAGGGGACGTAGTTGAACCCCTGCTGTGGCTGATTGATTAGGCCATGGGTCCCAAGATCCCCCTTGCTGCTACTAATGTTGTCCCTCCCAAGCAGGGTTGTACTCATGTTCTTGCTGCTGCTCATCCTCATCCTCATCCTGCTGCCCTCCTTCTTTGTCTTCCTCTTGATCAGGCCGGAGTTCAGCCATGATCTCCATCACTTGCTCCTTGGTGAGGATCCAAGTGTCCTTCTCCATAATCGAGAAGGCTTGTGGACAGGGCAACGGAACCTGATCACCATGTGCATCACGAAGATAACCAAATTGGTATGATCCAAGCCTCTTGTTAGTTTGGTAAACACCAAGGAAGCCACAAGCAGTCAAATACTTGACGTCCATAAGTTTGGAGTCGTCAATAGGTTGCATAACAGCTAATGTAATATTTAATACATGTGCAAGGTGGGTTACCAATCCACCAATGCGAATGTCACCTTTTGTCTTGTTGCTTTGGTGGTGAAAGTGCTGGATGAGTAGAGCCGCGGGATTGGGGCTTTGCGGTGCAGTGGGAAAGAGTGCCTTGGTGATAATTGCCATGTGCGCATTGGCCATGGAACCGGTATCTCCTCTTCCCAGTAGTGTGTTGGCGAGGAACAAGGCGTAGTAGCGAATGGTTGGGTTCTGAATGGTGGACAACTTCTTCTGGTAGAATTCCTTGCCACCATTGATAGAAATAACCTCCCAAGTTTCTCCACTTGAGACGCTATAGAAGTTAGTAACAGTTGACTCCCCAACGTGAGGGAAGCCGAAAGCATCACAAAATTGTTAAAAAGTTATTTCATAGTGCTGCTGGTTCATGGTGAAGCTTACATGCACGCATCACCTTTCTCCCTGTGGTCGTCGTAGAAGGAGGCAAGGAACTCTTAGGTAAGCTCGGCGTAGGTGTTGTGGCTCGCGTAACCGAGTACTGTTAGCCCTGCCTTATTACACATGAGGTCAAAGTCCACCTTCAACTCCACCGCAGTGAGAAAGCTATGGTCGGCCCAACGTGTGGGCAACACCCTCCTCAATGAAACTATGGCCAACTTGGGGTTGTGCCCAGCTCCAACCCCCGAGCCCTCGCCACGTTGGCGCTCGCTCAAACGAAAGATGTTACCGATTTTGTTCATCTTGATGCACTATAAAATTTAACCATAAAACCTTAGGGATATAGTTCGCACTTGATATACAAATGATTTTACGTGGAAAAATTCAATCATAACATGAGAAATCAATAGAAAAAACGAATTAAGCTTGAGTTCATCCACTAAATCCATGTGAGAGTTTCAACCATGGAATTCTGAAAATAAAGCATGGATAGGGAGAGAAACATACTGGTTTATTGATTCCCCCACACTAACGAACAAAATTCGCGAAGAATCAAGAGTTCTAGGTCGGTTTTGAGAGGTTTGGAGAGAGAATATGAGAAAAAAGTGAGGAGGGAGAAGAAATCTAGCCGGGCGCTAGCGATTATGAGGTCGCGATATATCGACCGCAACTATCTGACGGGATATGTAGTTCCGTCGTAGAAGTTGCGCGGCAACCGCTCAACTACGGTTTCTTTATGCAGAACACAGCTATATGGACGCTATATGGCCGAATCATAATGATCCCTCTGTATAGATGGTCATTAAATCGTCTGTACCCTCAAGATAAATTTTCTAAAACAGGCATCGATATCTATACGACCAGAACTATACGGCCGGAATTTTTATTCCCGCCGTATAGTTGGTCGTTAATCCATCAATACTTTTGAGAAGAAATTGTACGAAGACATCGATATCTATATGACCAGAGCTATACGGCCGGAGATTTTATTCCCGCTGTATAGTTTGTCGTTAAATTCTCTGTTCCTTCGAAAGATAATTTCTTGATGGCAAAGATATCTATATGGCCAAACTATACGGCCAGAATTTTTATTCCCGTCATATAGTTGGTCGTTAAACCATCAATAGTCATCAAAAAAATTCTATTTCTTTGAGAATACCTTCTTATTCTGAAACTTAGCAAAACCCCTTATTTTTGACAGAAAAATGGCAGTAGAAATTGTCGACCAACATTAGCATGTGAAGAGTAGAGTTTTAGTACAACCTAATTTCTTCTCCTCATTTTAGTCTGGACTAAATGATTGTCAACACCCGGATTTTTAATCCCAGATGCCCGTTATGCCATACCTCGCAATCCCAGGATTACCATTTTTGCGAGACATAACGGATTGGATATCAAAGTACACCATCCATTACAAACCATACATAAGGTTTTACACAAATAAGGATCTCATGATCCAGTGTTTAATACAACAAGCAGCGGAAATAAACGATAAGCATAGCGGTTGGGTCCATCTTCAGGGGCACATGTTATGCTAACGAAGGCAGATAGTCCTAGTTATCATAGCCGTCCTACTGACCATCATCTTGATAATCTCCTTCATAGTCTGGCCATGATAATAGCCTGGGACGAAAGCCATGAGTACTCTTTAAGTACTCGCAAACTACTACTAGCAAGGAGTATAATTCTAAGTTAAAGTACTGAATCTAAGTTAAACTATCAAATTAAGTTGGAAACCTAAGCTGAGTTCAGAAGAAAAGAAAGATAAAATAAAGTTCTAGAATCACTTAAGTTGGGAAGCTATCTTCATCAACACAACCCTGTTGTTGTCAAGTCAAAGTTCATTCATTCATTTCAAGTTATTTAGAAAACATCTAACAACGAAACAGTATGGCCATTCCAACTGTCCATAACCGTGGACGCGGCTATTCGAATAGTTTGACACTCTACAGAGGTGGTACACTTTCACCACAAGATTCGATACATCTGTCAGGGATAACCCTGAATCATCATACTTGGTATGCAGATAATCAAACATAACCTTCCCTTTACACACCCTAGTAATAGCACCTCTCCTATGAGCATGGCCTCCCAACCATGACCATCAGTCATCTTGGGCACTGCATAGGTGGACAACATTGAGAGGTAGCCTCGGCTCAAACCTCTCCCGTGAGGGAACTAATACTAACGCATATAAATTTCCAGCTAAGCCTTACCCAATTCAGGTAGTGTGGTTGTACGGTAAATTTGGAATGGTATCGCATCCGAATCCAACCATCAGTTTTATAAAAGGGTTAAGGATCATGCCTCATCATTTTCATCATCATAAACCAGTTGTGTTTCTCAACACATGTCAAAACATCTCAATAGAATGACTCATCATTCCAAGGTTTTCATAATTTATTTTCACCAAGTGTTCCCATCTAAAGTGACTCAAGTTTTTGATCTATTCCAAAATACTAAGTTAAGAGTGTTCACTAAGGTGGAAAGATGGGATCAATCTCATGCCATAGAATGACATCTAAAGGTTTCTAAGTAGGTCAAGTTTTATACTCTTTATGCTACCTTCAAAATTAAGTAAAGAACTTTGTTTAAACTAAGGGAGGTAAAACTTGTCAAAAAGACTTGGGGTACTAATAGTTAAAGGGGGTGTGATCAAAGCATGCTTAAGGCATGTTTGCTAAACCATCTAGTTTGATTCTAGCTTGCTATCAATAGTTGCTAAAGTATGTTTTGCAAGGGTTAGCTTGCCACTAATAGCTTGCCTTGGTTGGTGCAGTGGTTGAAGTTTTCTTCTTCTTCTTCTTCTTGGTAGAACTCCTCCTCCTCGAAAGCTTGGTCGGTACTAGCGTCTATAAATACATAGGGAGTAGACAATCACCAAACAATATGTAACTAGGCTAAGTAGCATTCTACAACACACAATTGATAATCTATTATCATCCAAGCATCACAAGTTTAATTTCAATAGTTTCAACCTTTTTATTTTGGAAAAGTAATTTCTACTCATTGAAATATTAAATAAAATTTAATATTCACCACCAAAATATGGGATCATGTGGACCCATGTCCTCACCACATATTCTAACATGTGGGAATGAGATTTAAAGGTTGGATCAATATTACTTTGGTTTAAGTTTATTATTTAATGATTTAAAGTGACTAGAAATGCCTATATAGCATTATTTTGGTACTAGTCCAAAGTCACTGCATGTAAACCTTAATATTATTACATATTTGGACAGATATGATGAAATGTGATTTTTGTGAGTTGGAATCAACTCAAAAGCTAACTTGGTTGATTTTATAAAAATGTTGCAAGTTGCCAAAGCTTCTGTCTTGTTATTTTTACTAGGAGAGATCTATAACTCTAATTGAATTAAATCCAACGGGCTTGGATAGATCATTTTAATACCTTTCAGACAAAATTGGTTTCATGCAATTTGGATTTCTAAAACTCTCTAAATTGATTTTCAAACTAGTGGTCAGAAACTAGATTCAAACTAAAAGAAAAATCCAGATTTGAATCTGTGGGCTAACGCGGGAAAAGAAATGGGCCGGCCCAGTGGTGCTCCATGGCGGGCTCAGCTGATAGGGGGTCCGCTTGTCGTGCACTTAAAACATTTAAATGGCACTTGGCTGTGGGCCGTGCGATTAGAAGCTAGATCAACGGCTGAGGGTCGTCGTCGACGACGAACAGGTCGCCGGCGAGCTCGAACCCTAGCGGCTCGGTGGGGGTTTACTGGGGGCGTACCAGGGCTCCAGCAGGGTCGGCGAGGCGGGCAAACAAAGTGGAAGACGACAGCGAGGCGAGGTGTGGTCGCGGTTGAGCTTGGGGTGGTCGCAATCAACGGCACCCTTCTCCTCCAGAGGCGGCGGCTCCGGCTCCAATTCCGGCGAATTGCTCCTCCACTTGCTCCGGCGAGAGGTGGGTCAGGTTCAGAGAGGTGAGGGGAGTGGAATGGTGTGGAGAAGAATGGCTGGGGACGGCTCCTTTTATAGGCCCGACGGTGAGACCAAGCGGGATGGGCGGTCGACGGTGGCGACATGGCTACGGCGAGCTAGAGGCATGGCTGGGGATGGCGATCGACGGGCGGTTCCCTGGCGGTGCTCTAGGACTTAAATGCAGCCGTAAGGGTGGTGGTAAGCGGTCTGGGAGAGGTGGCGCTCTGACAGGCAGAGACGGCGGTGTCCACGGCGAGCGGTGGCTGTGGGGCTTTGGGCGGCAAACGTGGGTGTCTGGGGTGTTCTCCAGGTCGAGGCGGAGCAGCAGGCACGGGTTGTGGTCGAGCGGCGGCTTGTGCACGCGGGGACAGTGCGCGCTCTGGGGGCGGCGGTGGCATGGCGCGGTGGCACTGGGCGCGGTTTCTCCTCGGTGGTCCACAACTGCTCTTGGCTCGGGCAAGGGACAGAGAGGGGCGGTGCGGCGTTGGCTACCTCCTAGACATGGCGAGGGAAGGGGGAGTGGTCTGTTGCGGCAGTTGCAAGGTTGGCCGGCAAGGATGGTGCTCGGCATGGCATTGCATTGCCACTAGGGTGTAGGGGATGGGTTGCAATTGGCATGGTTTGATCAATGGGGGACAGAGAGATTAAATGGAGATCAAATGGGGGCAAAACCCTGTTCAAAACAGTGAGCTAGGATTAGAGGTATGATTAAGCCTGCCAAGTGTTTGATGAAATGGCCGCAAGAGAAAAAGTTTTGAATTTTGAGTTCAAAATTTTTGAGTGATCTCCACTAGTGATAGGTAGTCTCTGGTTGCAAGGGTTTTGAAAATGGAGCTCAAATAGATGGTTTTAGAAATAGGGGTGATCTATGCATATGCATTAGATTCAATTTTAAACTGTCATTTAAAATAGTTAACAAAATGTTTTTAGCAGATCAAAAGGTGGGCCTTGGTACCTCATTATGTGTAATAGCAAGGGCTGCAAAGATCAAGAATTGTTTCTATTAAGAATTGAGTACTAGGAATAGCCAAAGTAGGCATGAGAGTTAAATTTGCCAAAATGACCATTCCTTCATTTTAATTCTTTTTGATTTGATTTTCTTTAAGAAAAGTTTGGGAATGATGTAGATGATGTTTAATTCACCTAAGAAACATTTTACAAGCATTGGATCAATCAATCATGGCAATTCAAACAACTCCTATTTTAAATGCACACATATATGAATGCTTTCATTTTAAATTTGGAAAAGTTTTTGTTAACCCCATTTTTGGATGATTTGATCTTGACAAGCTTGGATTAAAGTTTTGGGATGTTACAATGATGGAGCTAGTATTTGTACATAAAACTAAAAAAATTATTTTTATACTTATTCTACACTTTTTGATGTTTCTACTACTTGTTGACATTTCTACTACTTTTTGATAGCTGCATCTACACGGGCGCGCTTCCGCAAGAATGTCTGTGAAAAAGTTGTAGGAATGCGATGAACTTTTTATTCTTTAGTTTATTTTATTAAAGTGATGGGTTGACTCCCATTAAGCATTTTATTAAGAATGGTTGAATAATTCAACCTCTTCTATGTTCTCAAATTCTTACCTTGGGTTGCCCTTTATCGAAGGCACTTACCTCATGAACTCGTTTTGCGGATGGAACATATCTTCCTCCTGCTTCTAGCTTCTTTGGAAAATACCGGATGTTCAGCATATAAACATTGAAGATTATTTTTCCCTCAGCACAATCAACTAACGCTCTGACAGTACCAAAGAAAGGTCTTCCAAGTATTATGGATAATTTTTCATCTTCTGGCATCACAAGAATAATAAAATCAGTGGAAATAACATGCTCATCTATTCTAAGTAGAACATCCTCAATCATACCAATAGGTTGTTTAGTGGACTTATCAGCCATCTGTAAAGTCACACGTTCTCAAGTCATTTCTTCCATCCGAGTTCCCCAAGTTCTTTAATCTCACCGGGTATTGGTATGTGATTTATTGACTATTGTTTATAATTCCATGATAGGCAGATGGCCCAAGTATTTAATATACATGCTTTGTTAAAAAATGGCGGTTGGCAAATGTAATGACCGGTAATATCTATTGATTGCATTGCGGTCCAATTTCTTCCAAGCTATGTTCATGGTTTGCTAGTACCCCTATATGTTTCAACAATGGAAGTATAATCGTGTCATGCCATCTTTTGAAGTTATGAATAGATTCACAGCCCATCAATTGTCCAGTTGTATGGCCTTGGAGAGCACACATGTGTTTGAAAATTTGGTTCTACTTCATATCTAGCTTTGATTTGACAATTTTCAGTTCATGTAACCATTTGATTTGAAAATAATTAAACACGTTAAATATGACATTACCATCATGCAAGGTTTACATCAGTGAGGAGCGAACTTTAAAATACCTTGTAACCATTTGATTTTAATCGGGTAACCAAGTTCACTCCACCTAGTGACCAAGTGATGTCAACACATATCTACTAATATTGGGAAAAAGGTTGTCAAAAAAGTTTTGCGCAACAAAGCTAACCTTGAAAACGAATTTGAATTTCAACTTAGAAATAAATCATTTTAATGTTTGGACACCAGTCATGCCAATTCTGACAAACTACTTATTCATAGGCTTTTGTATGCAAGAAATCTAGCATACCACCCTACTCCTACCTCTACATAAGCATGAAATGATTGCAACAAAAATGGATACCATAACCAATCATTTTTCCAATAACACTAGAAAATGGTGACACTTCAAAGGTTTTGTTTTTCCATGTATGCACTAATTGTTATTCTTAGTATTTTTTTCCCTTTTTAGGGTTTTAGGTGTAGTTGATCTCTTATGAGCGCTTACGCATAATCGCCACTAACTCTGAAGCTAAAGAGGAGGAGAAATGATCGTGTTTCATTTTGGGACAAACAAGGGACGTTCTCAAGATGATCTCAAATGAATAAATCACCAATATAAATTATAATCCAATGTTTCTCTTTAACAAGAACTTTTGTTTTAGAAACTGTTAGGAACTCACGTATATGCTAAACTATAGCAAGCGCATTGCAGAAGAGCTTATCAGATAATTAAATCATTGTATTGAAATACTATAGAATCCACATATTTTATGTACATTAGTGATACTACAAACAATGTTATTTCAACTCTAAGTAAGAAGTATGGACCATGTTATCAAATTGAAACAATTATAACTTGGCATATTTGCCAATGAGAAAAATACTAAAAGAATCATGCCAATGGTTCAATATATAATCTAGAAGCTTCAGTAAATATGGTTACCTAGTCTATATTACACACCACTATTAAGATATTTGTTAGGTCGTATGCTTTAGATTGTTTACCACGAATACATATAGACTATATTTTCTGAATTATTAAAAGCAATTCTAAATTTTGTTATAAAATATAGTTTGAAATAAACACATGTTTATCTATCGATATATGTTACAATTTTAGAATAAATAGAAATCCTACTAACATTTAGCAACACTTCTAGATGGATAACTATGTAAAATAAATAATAGACAACGATACTCTTTGATATTGTACCATGAAAACTTAATTTCTAACATGTATAAAAGTTTAGTACAAATTGCATTGGACAAATATTATACTATCACCATCATCACTAGATAGGCGGGAGCGCAACACACAAACTCCAACCTCCATCATGTTGTTTTCAGGATTCTGACTGACCTTAGCAAGCTCTGCCACGACAAATCCATTTTCAAGTTGTCCGATGAGTCCCAAAGTGTTTGGAAAGAACACATGCGGCACAACGGATTTGTGAATGGTCACTTGCTTGGAGGAATGGCCACTTGCTCGCAGCATATAGGGATCCATTTGTGATGTATAAGTGTATGTACTATGGTCTTTGTGGGGTTGCAGCACACATGGTCCTTGTGTCAAGGACTGGCAGTTAGGATAGACCATCAAGGACTGGTTGTTATGATAGCATCCTTGGCTGTTATAAATATGTATCCCCAACCCCTCAGGTTGGCATGGCATTTGTGTGAGTTTGTGTGAGAAATAAAACCAGAAAATTGCCCCAACTCCTAGTCTCATCCTCTTCTTTAATTAGAGTAAATTTTGAGATCCTATCAAGAGGTATCAGAGCGAGGCTGTCTTGCAGGCTAAGTGTTTCCTGCTAATGTCTTCAGGTGCACAAATCGTTTGTAGCTAGTTTTGAAGTATAGATATCGATCCCACAGGGAGCCCAAAGGTAAGTGTTTATGGGTGAAGTCTCTGTCACACTCAATGTTGCCACAGGTCTTCGAGTGAATTGACTGCAAGTTTTGAAATGAGAATGGAATTTGGATTAAACTGGGTGTATTTAAATAAAACTTAATGTAAAATTCAGAAATAAAAAGCATAAAAGTAAAGAACGGTTCGGTTGTTTGTTGTTTCCTGCAAATGACAAAGAAGGCGCAGGGAGATACAGTTCATGGTGATAGTGACTGTGCCAGGTGGACGAATTATAAGTGTAACAATTATAATCTTATAAATATATGTGTAGGCGAGCAACCCATAATTAGCAGGAACTCCTCTTGGTAGATTTCGTCCTAACTTCAATAATCCTACTAGTCTGTTACCAAAACCATGGTCAAACACTAGACGATTAAGACCCTTCGGGTCTCTTAGCGATTAAGCTCCTTGGATCGGACTAATGCAATAAGCTCGGTGGTTCCTTGTTATCCTCAAGTCTACTAGTTTTCCATTGATATCTCTGTGTCACTCGGGGGTCTCCGTTCTGCTAGCGAACAAGATCCTATCCATGTAGAACAAAGTATCATGTTGTCTGGGCCCTTAATTGGACAACAAGCATTAGGCATCCCACAGATAGTCAGGCACACATAATATAGTAATTAAAATTGATCACAAACTAATGGATGATATATGAAGGCACATCACATCTCACCAATCCCTATCATCTCCCACGCCCAAGGAACTTACTCACACATGAGAGAAGAAAGGATCATCGATATAATTAAATAAAAGGAGTTCTTCTCGATATTACCGTGGATATCCACAATAAGAATATAAAAGTAATCCAACCCAATTCAAGATAGGAAGAAACAATTGTTGGGTCCGCAGCATAGAAAACAAAAATTTTCCTACGATGAGAACTACACGCCAAGATCTATCTACTAGGTACAAAGCAACAGGTGGACATACATCCAACGAGAACTTACCCTCGTAGACAACGAGCTTTGTTAACGAGTAGGAACTCGTGGTTGATGTAGTCGTACACTTGCCGATATCAAGATCATGAGGAAGTCTGAGCGCCGCAACTCAGCGGCGCATCCGCACTCGCACACACGTTCAAGCCACCGGACAACCTCCACCTCCTCGCTCCAGCGATCCAGCGGAAGCAGCAACTCCTTCCATACGAAATGCCACCGGGAACATGTATCTCGCTAATCCGAGACCATGGGGGAATAATTCTAGAGGGGGAGAGAGATCCTTCACAAGGAGGTGTGTGGATGAAGGAGGGAATGGGTGACCTTTTATAGGAGGAGGGGGGTGCCCCCTCTCTCCATGGCCGGCGCATGGGGGGGTGACCCCTCACCTCCCCCATTCATGTGGTGGTAACCCCCCACATTAAAATGCCTCTTCACATTCCCTTTTAAAGTCTCCACTTTAAATGCATTAAGTTTCTCCAAATTTAATGCTCTCTCATTTAATAAAACTCTTTTATTAAATTTATTCAGAATTTTGTTAATTACTTTAATTAACAAACATTCACATATAGCCCCTTGCAATATTTCAATATCACATGCAGAACCACTTTCTGCAATTTCACCCGAAACAATTTCCGGTTTCTATTGAAACAATTCTTGCGCTTTGCAATTCTTTCGTCTGAAACATATGTGCTCCAAAATGGTGTCCAGTAACTCTTAAGTGTGCCACCCTACGGTTCGCGAATAATGCAGACATGATCGAGACCCTTCTCCGATCAATAATCAGCAGCGGGACCTGGAGATCCGTACTGACTCCTACACATTCAACAACGACTCCTGTGATCGTGAGAACCTTTAACGCTTGTAACTAAATCCCTTTGTCTCTCGATATATTACATGTCCGAGATTCGATCATCGGTTTCTCCATACCTAGTTTGATCTCGTTACCGACATGCACTCTTTTCTCGTTCTCGTGATATAACATTCTAGTGATCACATCACTTGCTTGCAAGCTATCCCAATGTGATATCACCGAGAGGGCCCAGAGTATATCTATTCGTCATCTGGATTGACAAATTCCACTCTTGATCCATGAGCCTCAACATAACACCTTCGTAGCACTGAACCCATCTTTATAGTCACCCTGTTACGGTGTGACGTTTGATGTTATCAAGATACTCTTCCGGTGTTAGCAATTAACATGATCTCATGGTCTAAGGATAAAGATTACTTCGTATGATGTTATAGCAATATAAACACAATGACTTGATCGTAATGCTATACTTCGGATGAATGTTCATCACATCATTCCACCAATGGTGTGACCTTGTTATTAACAATATCCAATGTCCATGATCAGGAAACCTTGATCATCCTGTTAATCAACAAGCTAGTCTATAAGAGAGGCATGACTAGGAACCCTTTTTGTTTATTAAACACACATGTATTGATGTTTCCGAATCAATACATTTCTAGCATGTAAAATAAACATCTATCATGTATAAGGAATATATAATAACAACTTTATTATTGCCTCTTAGGGCATATTTCCTTCAGTCTCCCACTTGCACTAGAGACAATAATCTAGTTCACATACTGATAAATCTAACACCCATGGAGTTCTGGTGTTGATCATGTTTTGCCCTAGGGAGTACTTTAGTCAATGGATCTGCTACATTCAGGTCCGTGTGCACTTTACAAATCTTTATATCTCCATCCTTGACATGCTCGCGGATGGAGTGAACCGGCGCTTAATATGCTTGGAATTCTTGTGAGACCTTGGTTCCTTTGCGTTGGCTATGGCTCCATTATTGTCACAATAGATCACCATCGGGTCCAACGCACTGGGAACCACACCCAGTTCCGTGATGAACTCCTTCATCCAAACCGCTTCCTGCGCTGCTTCTGAAGCAGCAACATATTCCGCCTCCGTTGTTGATCCAGCTACCACAGGTTGTTTGGAGCTCCTCCAACTAACTGCTGCTCCGTTCAAGAGAAATACGTATCCGGATTGAGACTTAGAGTCATCCGGATCGGTGTCAAAGCTAGCATCAACATAACACTTAGCGACTAGCTCTTCTTCACCTCCGTATATAGGAAACATATCCTTAGTTCTTCTCAAGTACTTGAGGATGTTCTTTACCGCTATCCAGTGTTCCGAAACTGGATCAGATTGGTACCTACTAGTCAAACTAATAGCATGTGCCACATCCGGTCTTGTACATAGCATGGCATACATTATAGAGCTATGGCTGAGGCATAGGGGATCTTATCCATTATCTCTCTTTCTTCCGCCGTAGCCGGACTTTGAGTCTTACTCAATGTCTTGCCTTGCAACTAGGTAAGAACCCCTTCTTACTTCCATCCATATTAAACTTCTTTAATATATTATCAAGGTATGTACTCTACGATAGCCCAATTAGGCGTCTTGATCTATCTCTATAGATTTTAATGCTTAATATTTATGAAGCTTCACCAAGGTATTTCATCGAAAATTTGCTGTTTAGATAACTTTTAACACTGTTTAAAAGATCTAAATCATTTCCAATCAATAATATGTCATCCACATATAATATCAGAAATGCCACATTGCTCCCACTCACTTTCTTGTAAATACAAGCCTCTCCATAAGTTTGGACAAATCCAAACTCTTTGATCACCTCATCAAAGCGGAGATTCCAACTTCATGATGCTTGCTTCAGTCCATAGATGGATCGCTGAAGTTTGCACACCTTTTTAGCATCCTTAGGATCGACAAAACCCTTAGGTTGACCTTACCATTGAGGAATGCAGTTTTGACATCCATCTGCCATATTTCATAATCGAAATATGCAGCAATTGCTAACATAATCCTAACTAACTTAAGCATCGCTACGGGAGAGAATGTCTCATCGTAGTCAACTCCTTGAATTTGTCGAAACCCCTTTGCGACAAGTCGAGCCTTATAGATGGTCACATTACCATCAGCATCAGTTTTCCTTTTGAAAATCCATTTATTCTCCACGGCCTTTCGGTCATGAGGTAAGTCCACCAAGTTCCAAACTTGGTTCTCGTACATGGATTCCATCTCGGATTTCATGGCTTCTAGCCATTTTTTGGAATCCGGGCTCATCATCGCTTCTTCATATGTCGCAGGGTCATCCATTTCATCAACCGTGAAATTCACAACAGGATTGCCGTACAGTTCAGGAGTTGCACGTGTCACCTTGACTGCGAGGTTTGGTAGTGTCCTCTTCGGAGTTTCATGATCATTATGATTAGCTCTCTCTTCATCGTGAAGTCAACTCGAAACAACTTCCGGTGCTGCGCCACTCGCCATTCCATGAAGAGAAGGTTCAATAACCTCTTCGAGTTCTACCTTCCGACTACTCACACCTTTCACGAGAAACTCCTTCTCAAGAAAGGATCCATTCTTGGCAACAAAAACCTTGCCCTCGGATCTGTGATAGAAGGTATACCCAATTGTTTCCTTAGGGTATCCTATGAAGACGCATTTTTCTGCTTTGGGTTCGAGTTTATCTGGTTGAAGTTTCTTCACATAAACATCGTATCCCCAAACTTTAAGAAATGACAGCTTAGGTTTGTTTCCAAACCATAATTCATACGGTGTCTTTTCAACGGATTTAGATGGTGCCCTATTTAAAGTGAATGCAGCTGTTTCTAGTGCATAACCCCAAAATGATAGTGGCAAGTCAGTCAGAGACATCATAGATCGAACCATATCCAATAAGGTACGATTACGACGCTCCGACACACCATTACGTTGTGGTATTCCGGCAGGCGTGAGTTGTGAAACTATTCCACACTCTTTCATGTGTGTGCTAAACTCGTAACTTAGATACTCTCCTCCACGGTCAGACCGTAGAAATTTGATCTTTCTATTACGATGATTTTCCACTTCATTCTAAAATTCCTTGAACTTTTCAAAAGTTTCAGATTTGTGTTTCATCAAATAGATATACCCATATCTACTCAAATCATCCGTGAAAGTAACAAAATAATGATACCTACCTCGCTCCGACACACTCATTGGTCCACACACATCAGTATGTATGATTTCCAATAAATCTGTCGCCCGTTCCATTGAACCGGAAAACGCCGTTCTAGTCATCTTGCCCATAAGGCATGGCTCACATGTATCAAATGATTCAAAATCAAGTGATTCCAAAAGTCCACCAGAATGGAGTTTCTTCATGCGTTTAACGCCAATATGACCTAGACGGCAGTGCCACATATATGTAGATATATCATTATCAAGTTTAATTCTTTTAGCATCAACATTATGAATATGCGTAATAATACTATCGAGATGCAATAGAAATAAACCATTCAACATAGGTGCATGACCATAAAAGATATTATTCATATAAATCGAACAACCATTGTTTTCAGATTTAAATGAATAACCACTTTGCATCAAACATGATTCGGATACAATGTTCATGCTCAGTGCAGGCACCAAATAACAATTATTTAGGTTTATAACTAATCCCGATGGCATATGGAGAGGTAGCGTTCTGACGACGATCACAGCAACTCTTGATCCATTGCCGACCCGCATCGTGAACTTATCTCTTGCTAGTTGTCGCTTGTTCCGCAGCCCCCACGAACGAGTTACATATATTAGCAACCGATCCGGTATCAAATACCCAGGTGCTACTGCGAGTACTAGTCAAGTACACATCAATAACATGTATATCACATATTCCTTTGTTTGCCTTGCCGGACTTCTTGTCCGCCAAATACTTAAGGCGATTGCGCTTCAATGGCGATCCCTTGCAATAGTAGCACTCGATTGTCGGACTTAGGGCCAGCTCGGGTTTCTTTTCAGCGGCAAGAGACTTGCCACCCTTCTTTCTTGCGCTTGCCTTTCTTGTCCTTCTTGAAACCGGTGGTCCTATTGATCATCAACACTTGATGTTCTTACCTAATCTCCACTTCTGCAGTCTTAAGCATTGATAGAAGCTCGAGAAGAGACTTCTTCATGCCCTGCATATTATAGTTCATCACGAAGCTCTTGTAGCTAGGTGGCAGAGATTGGAGAACACGATGTATACCTAAGTCAATGGGAATCGTTATTCCCAAGGACACAAGCTTATCGGCGTACAGGACATTTTGATGCGTGCTCACTAACGGAGTTGTTTTCCTCCATCATGCAGCTAAAGAACTTTTCTGTAGCATTATAACTCTCTACAGCGGCATGGGTATCGAAAATCATTTTCAATTCTCCCATGGTATCAAAGGCATTGCCATTTTCGAAACGCTTTCGAAGTTCTGGCTCTAGCCCATACAGTATGCCGCAATGAACTAAGTTGTGGTCCTCTGAGTCACATAGACATTCTTTTCCTCGTCAGGCATCGAGGAGATGGTGGGGGCCTAGCGCATCTAGCACATATTGCTTTTGTGCGGTGAGGAGAATCCTCAAATTCATAGCCCAGTTTCTGAAGTTGCTACCATTCGCAGCAAGTTTCTCTTTCTCCATGAACACATTGAAATTAAAAGCAGGTGGTGCCATCTACAACAGAATTTGTAAAGTATATTTAGACTAAGTTTATGATAGATTGAGTTTAACTAATCCAAATTACTAATGAACTTCCACTCAAAAACGACATCCCTCGTGTCCTTTTGGTGATTACATGAACCAAATCCACTACACCAAGTCCGATTATCACGCAGTCAGTGTAGCTTCAAAGGCGAGCATCTATATGGGCATCATATCAACTATATGACTCATGCTTAACCTTTCAGTCCGTGTTGAGGCCATGTCGTACATGCTAGGCTCGTCGGTAAGAACCTTAGTATTTGCGTGTGTAAAACTGTCTTACACCCGTTGTATGAAAGCGTAGAGTTGAGAACACCCGATCATCACGTGATGCCTCAAAACACGATCCACAAAACGGTGCATACTTAAGGAAGAACACATTTTATCTTGATATCTAAATGAGGGATCATCTTATAATGCTACCAAACGCGCCAAACTAGCAGTATAAGATGCTAACATCTAATGTGTGAAGTGAGATGATATGGTCCATGCATTTGATCTCTATCACTTGCATCATGGTATGATCCCTATCATTCCTTTGTGTGTAAGGCCAAGGTCTATGGAACTTACACGTTAAGTGAGTTGTAAGAGTATCTATCATACATCTACTTACAACAATACCATATCAAAACACTAGCCCAACAACGATCTAAACTAGACGCCTCTAATTTATCAATTGCAAGTTTTACGTGGCTTAGGGCTTTCGGAGATAGAACCTGTCTAACCTACGAACATGAACCACAACGAGGATAACTTCTCGTTGTAAATCAGATATTGACTATAGTGGGAGAGACAGACACCCGCCAGCCACTTATGCAAAACAAGTTGCATGTCAGTCGTGGAACCGGTCTCATGTACGATGACATGTAAGGTTAGTCCGGGCCGCTTCATCCCACTATGCCACCAATATCCAAAGTACATAGAAGATGCAATAACATGATCATCATCGCCCACATATCAACCATATGTGTACTACCCATGCTAAGCACCTACGCATAGATCAGGCTCTGATACCACTGTTGGGTCCGCAGCATAGAAAACAAAATGTTTCCTACGATGAGAACTACACGCCAAGATCTATCTACTAGGTACAAAGCAACGGGTGGACATACATCCAACGAGAACTTACCCTCGTAGACAACGAGCTTTGTTAATGAGTAGGAACTCGTGGTTGATGTAGTCGTACACTTGTCGATCTCAAGATCGTGAGGAAGTCCGGCGCCGCAACTCGATGGCGCATCCGCTTTTCGCACACACGTTCAAGCCACGGGACAACCTCCACCTCCTTGCTCCAGCGATCCAGTGGAAGCAGCAACTCCTTCAGCGAAATGCCACCGGGAACATGTATCTCGCTAATCCGAGACCATGGGGGAATAATTCTAGAGGGGGAGAGAGATCCTTCACAAGGAGGTGTGTGGATGAAGGAGGAAATGGGTGGCCTTTTATAGGAGGAGAGGGGAACATGTATCTCGCTAATCCGAGACCATGAGGGAATAATTCTAGAGGGGGAGAGAGATCCTTCACAAGGAGGTGTGTGGATGAAGGAGGGAATGGGTGGCCTTTTATAGGAGGAGGTGCCTCTCTCCATGGCAGGCGCATGGGGGGTGACCCCTCACCTCCCCCATTCATGTGGTGGTAACCCCCCACATTAAAATGCCTCTTCACATTCCCTTTTAAAGTCTCCACTTTAAATGCATTAAGTTTCTCCAAATTTAATGCTCTCTCATTTAATAAAACTCTTTTATTAAATTTATTCAGAATTTTGTTAATTACTTTAATTAACAAACATTCACATATAGCCCCTTGCAATATTTCAATATCACATGCAGAACCACTTTCTACAATTTCACCCGAAACAATTTCTGCTTTCTATTGAAACAATTCCTGCGCTTTGCAATTCTTTCGTCTGAAACATATGTGCTCCAAAATGGTGTCCGGTAACTCTTAAGTGTGCCACCCTACGGTTCGCGAATAATGCAGACATGATCGCGACCCTTCTCCGATCAATAATCAGCAGCGGGACCTGGAGATCCGTACTGACTCCTACACATTCAACGATGACTCCTGTGATCGTGAGAACCTTTAACGCTTGTAACTAAATCCCTTTGTCTCTCGATATATTACATGTCCGAGATTCGATCATCGGTATCTCCATACCTAGTTTGATCTCGTTACCGACATGCACTCTTTTCTTGTTCCCGTGATATAACATTCTAGTGATCACATCACTTGCTTGCAAGCTATCCCAATGTGATATCACCGAGAGGGTCCAGAGTATATCTATCCGTCATCTGGATTGACAAATTCCACTCTTGATCCATGAGCCTCAACATAACCCCTTCGTAGCACTGAACCCATCTTTATAGTCACCCTGTTACGGTGTGATGTTTGATGTTATCAAGATACTCTTCCGGTGTTAGCAATTAACATGATCTCATGGTCTAAGGATAAAGATTACCTCGTATGATGTTATAGCAATATAAACACAATGACTTGATCGTAATGCTATACTTCGGATGAATGTTCATCACATCATTCCACCAATGGTGTGACCTTGTTATTAACAACATCCAATGTCCATGATCAGGAAACCTTGATCATCCTGTTAATCAACAAGCTAGTCTATAAGAGAGGCATGACTAGAAACCCTTTTTGTTTATTAAACACACATGTATTGATGTTTTCGAATCAATACATTTCTAGCATGTAAAATAAACATCTATCATGTATAAGGAATATATAATAACAACTTTATTATTGCCTCTCAGGGCATATTTCCTTCAACAATCTCAAACCCTAGTCTTGCAAGATGAATATCTCTCTCTCTCAAGTACAAGTAATGGCTATGGAGGTGTGTTGGCTAGGAGGTCGAAGATCGTGGAGCGAGATGAAGAACGTCTTCCCCTTCTTCTCCGGATCTCCCCTTTCTCCTTTCTGGATGGGATGGCGGCTGTTGTGTTGTGTTTTCGCGTTTGGCCTCCTCACGGAAGTTGTCCCTTTTGATAAGACGGGGGTGGCGATAGCTATACGGCGAGAACTATACGACCGAAAAAATGTTCCCACCGTATAGTTGCTCGTTAAAGCCTCTGCATGCTTTCCTCGATTGATTCCAAACAGAGACTTGCTTGTTTTACTTTGAATATTGTGTTTCTCTAGTTAAAACCTTCTGTTGACGTTCAGAACCAGAAACACACATTAAAAACCAAGTTTTATTTGCTACCGAAGTATTAGCGTTAGGTAAATCTAGAAAATGATTAAATCCATAGGAAAACCATCAAAAATGTGTCGAATCTCACAGATATCAACTCCCCCAAGCTTGGATGTTGCTCGCCCTCGAGTGACAAGAAAATAAGGAAGACTAGTGAAGATTCGAGACTAAAATAAAAGAACTTACAAGCTCGAATTGGTGTCAAATTCTTTTCTTCACAATCCCTGCAATCTTAAACATGATCATACAAGTATTCACAAGATTGCACTGAGTCCACTTCCTAACCATGTATGTCTTGCTAGCAAATAAATCATATGCCCGAGCAAGTGTCAGAAGTTTAGCTAGGAAGGTGAAACAAATTCTTTTGGTGTCTCTCTTGTTGAGAGATAAAAACTTTTTGCTCATGTTTATTTAATCAATTAAGAGTACTCAAATTGGCACCAAAACATTCAATTTAAGAACAACTCATCTATTCCCATGTAAAAATTTCAAGACTCTCGGAGCACCTTTTTCCTTTCCTTGCCTTTCAAAAACTTCAGCTCTTTCATAGAGAAATCACACCACTATTTTTAACATGTTAATTGGGACTGTGCTGTGCACTCGTGACCATGCCAATAAATAATTGTTGAGCAATAATGGGTGAGAGGAGTACTACAACTTCACTTGGAACATGAAACCACGAGGAGACTAAAATGTTATCCGTCATAGCATTGCTGCTACATATGTTTACATAACTCAATAGCCGAAATCAAGTGGTTTCCCACATTTAGATCGTTCGTTGGCCAGCGGAGTTAATAGTTCCCCATGGAGCACGACAGTGTTGTAATGACATGTGTAAAGCAATATCTTACAGTAATTATTAGAAAAAGTAGTGGCATAATCTCTACTACTTCGAAGCATCCGTTTTATCAAACAATTTCATTCAATGGTACTATCGAGTCTATTTACATTAAGTTCAAATGGGATGGAGTAGTTCTAAAATCAAATTCTTTGGGCTAAACATGGACTCAAGTCATCTTTTGGATGCTTTTTCTTGTTGTAAAAATGTAGGAAATATTTTTAACCAAATTCATTGCTCATTATCTCAAAGCTAAAAAGGAGACACTTGGCAAAGGAATAGAATTTATAGGATAACAAGCTAAGTGGGGAGTGACTCAAGTGCAAGCGAGTGAATAATTATAGGGTCAAATTAAAGTTGCAGAAAAGATGATGAAAGGAATGTGATACCTCCTCTTGCTTGCTTCGTTGCTGTACTTGAGTCGAATCCCCTCTACATTTCCCTATTGCCAAGTCACCTGAAATTGAGCAATCTCCTAGAGAAACAAAGAAATACATTTGCAAATAAGCCTACAACTATTTTTTGTTTGTTTTTTGTTTGGGGGTGCAAACTGAAAGTAAACATGCAATTTAAAGAAATAAATCAAAAGAAGAAAATAAAATATGAATGCAAAGTTTGGAGGTTTTCAAACCTCCCCCAAGCTTAGGCTGTTGCCAGGCTCAGTTGTTGCCGTCATTCGGCGACTGGTGCGGATACTGCTGGTAGTAGTCGGGGAAGTGGGTCATGAAGAGGCTGAAGTTGTGAGTTAAGTCACTCACATCTTCATTCACTCCTTGAAAAGTGTGGTCAATCTCCCCAACACGTTGGTTGAGCTGCTGAAATTCTTGATAGGGGACGTAGTTGAACCCCTGCTGTGGCTGATTAGGCCATGGGTCCCAAGATCCCCCTTGCTGCTACTAATGTTGTCCCTCCCAAGCAGGGTTGTACTCATGTTCTTGCTGCTGCTCATCCTCATCCTCATCCTGCCCTCCTTCTTTGTCTTCCTCTTGATCAGGCGGAGTTCAGCCATGATCTCCATCACTTGCTCCTTGGTGAGGATCCAAGTGTCCTTCTCCATAATCGAGAAGGCTTGTGGAGAACAGGAACCTGATCACCATGTGCATCACGAAGATAACCAAATTGGTATGATCCAAGCCTCTTGTTAGTTTGGTAAACACCAAGGAAGCCACAAGCAGTCAAATACTTGACGTCCATAAGTTTGGAGTCGTCAATAGGTTGCATAACAGCTAATGTAATATTTAATACATGTGCAAGGTGGGTTACCAATCCACCAATGCGAATGTCACCTTTTGTCTTGTTGCTTTGGTGGCGAAAGTGCTGGATGAGTAGAGCCGCGGGATTGGGGCTTTGCGGTGCAGTGGGAAAGAGTGCCTTGGTGATAATTGCCATGTGCGCATTGGCCATGGAACCGGTATCTCCTCTTCCCAGTAGTGTGTTGGCGAGGAACAAGGCGTAGTAGCGAATGGTTGGGTTCTGAATGGTGGACAACTTCTTCTGGTAGAATTCCTTGCCACCATTGATAGAAATAACCTCCCAAGTTTCTCCACTTGAGACGCTATAGAAGTTAGTAACAGTTGACTCCCCAACGTGAGGGAAGCCGAAAGCATCACAAAATTGTTAAAAAGTTATTTCATAGTGCTGCTGGTTCATGGTGAAGCTTACATGCACGCATCACCTTTCTCCCTGTGGTCGTCGTAGAAGGAGGCAAGGAACTCTTAGGTAAGCTCGGCGTAGGTGTTGTGGCTCGTGTAACCGAGTACTGTTAGCCCTGCCTTATTACACATGAGGTCAAAGTCCACCTTCAACTCCACCGCAGTGAGAAAGCTATGGTCGGCCCAACGTGTGGGCAACACCCTCCTCAATGAAACTATGGCCAACTTGGGGTTGTGCCCAGCTCCAACCCCCGAGCCCTCGCCACGTTGGCGCTCGCTCAAACGAAAGATGTTACCGATTTTGTTCATCTTGATGCACTATAAAATTTAACCATAAAACCTTAGGGATATAGTTCGCACTTGATATACAAATGATTTTACGTGGAAAAATTCAATCATAACATGAGAAATCAATAGAAAAAACGAATTAAGCTTGAGTTCATCCACTAAATCCATGTGAGAGTTTCAACCATGGAATTCTGAAAATAAAGCATGGATAGGGAGAGAAACATACTGGTTTATTGATTCCCCCACACTAACGAACAAAATTCGCGAAGAATCAAGAGTTCTAGGTCGGTTTTGAGAGGTTTGGAGAGAGAATATGAGAAAAAAGTGAGGAGGGAGAAGAAATCTAGCCGCCCCGGCGCGATTATGAGGTCGCCGAACTATACGACCGCAACTATACGAGCGGGATATGTAGTTCCCGTCGTATAGTTGCGGCGGCGCCGCCAACTACGGTTTCTTTATGCAGAACACAGCTATATGGATGCTATATGGCCGAATCATAATGATCCCTCTGTATAGATGGTCATTAAATCGTCTGTACCCTCAAGATAAATTTTCTAAAACAGGCATCGATATCTATACGACCAGAACTATACGGCCGGAATTTTTATTCCCGCCGTATAGTTGGTCGTTAATCCATCAATACTTTTGAGAAGAAATTGTACGAAGACATCGATATCTATATGACCAGAGCTATACGGCCGGAGATTTTATTCCCGCTGTATAGTTTGTCGTTAAATTCTCTGTTCCTTCGAAAGATAATTTCTTGATGGCAAAGATATCTATATGGCCAAACTATACGGCCAGAATTTTTATTCCCGTCATATAGTTGGTCGTTAAACCATCAATAGTCATCAAAAAAATTCTATTTCTTTGAGAATACCTTCTTATTCTGAAACTTAGCAAAACCCCTTATTTTTGACAGAAAAATGGCAGTAGAAATTGTCGACCAACATTAGCATGTGAAGAGTAGAGTTTTAGTACAACCTAATTTCTTCTCCTCATTTTAGTCTGGACTAAATGATTGTCAACACCCGGATTTTTAATCCCAGATGCCCGTTATGCCATACCTCGCAATCCCAGGATTACCATTTTTGCGAGACATAACGGATTGGATATCAAAGTACACCATCCATTACAAACCATACATAAGGTTTTACACAAATAAGGATCTCATGATCCAGTGTTTAATACAACAAGCAGCGGAAATAAACGATAAGCATAGCGGTTGGGTCCATCTTCAGGGGCACATGTTATGCTAACGAAGGCAGATAGTCCTAGTTATCATAGCCGTCCTACTGACCATCATCTTGATAATCTCCTTCATAGTCTGGCCATGATAATAGCACAGAAAGCCATGAGTACTCTTTAAGTACTCGCAAACTACTACTAGCAAGGAGTATAATTCTAAGTTAAAGTACTGAATCTAAGTTAAACTATCAAATTAAGTTGGAAACCTAAGCTGAGTTCAGAAGAAAAGAAAGATAAAATAAAGTTCTAGAATCACTTAAGTTGGGAAGCTATCTTCATCAACACAACCCTGTTGTTGTCAAGTCAAAGTTCATTCATTCATTTCAAGTTATTTAGAAAACATATAACAACGAACAGTATGGCCATTCCAACTGTCCATAACCGTGGACGACTATTGAATAGTTTGACACTCTAGAGGTGGTACACTTTCACCACAAGATTCGATACATCTGTCAGGGATAACCTGAATCATCATACTTGGTATGCAGATAATCAAACATAACCTTCCCTTTACACACCCTAGTAATAGCACCTCTCCTATGAGCATGGCCTCCCAACCATGACCATCAGTCATCTTGGGCACTGCATAGGTGGACAACATTGAGAGGTAGCCTCGGCTCAAACCTCTCCGTGAGGGAACTAATACTAACGCATATAAATTTCCAGCTAAGCCTTACCCAATTCAGGTAGTGTGGTTGTACGGTAAATTTGGAATGGTATCGCATCCGAATCCAACCATCAGTTTTATAAAAGGGTTAAGGATCATGCCTCATCATTTTCATCATCATAAACCAGTTGTGTTTCTCAACACATGTCAAAACATCTCAATAGAATGACTCATCATTCCAAGGTTTTCATAATTTATTTTCACCAAGTGTTCCCATCTAAAGTGACTCAAGTTTTTGATCTATTCCAAAATACTAAGTTAAGAGTGTTCACTAAGGTGGAAAGATGGGATCAATCTCATGCCATAGAATGACATCTAAAGGTTTCTAAGTAGGTCAAGTTTTATACTCTTTATGCTACCTTCAAAATTAAGTAAAGAACTTTGTTTAAACTAAGGGAGGTAAAACTTGTCAAAAAGACTTGGGGTACTAATAGTTAAAGGGGGTGTGATCAAAGCATGCTTAAGGCATGTTTGCTAAACCATCTAGTTTGATTCTAGCTTGCTATCAATAGTTGCTAAAGTATGTTTTGCAAGGGTTAGCTTGCCACTAATAGCTTGCCTTGGTTGGTGCAGTGGTTGAAGTTTTCTTCTTCTTATTCTTCTTGGTAGAACTCCTCCTCCTCGAAAGCTTGGTCGGTACTAGCGTCTATAAATACATAGGGAGTAGACAATCACCAAACAATATGTAACTAGGCTAAGTAGCATTCTACAACACACAATTGATAATCTATTATCATCCAAGCATCACAAGTTTAATTTCAATAGTTTCAACCTTTTTATTTTGGAAAAGTAATTTCTACTCATTGAAATATTAAATAAAATTTAATATTCACCACCAAAATATGGGATCATGTGGACCCATGTCCTCACCACATATTCTAACATGTGGGAATGAGATTTAAAGGTTGGATCAATATTACTTTGGTTTAAGTTTATTATTTAATGATTTAAAGTGACTAGAAATGCCTATATAGCATTATTTTGGTACTAGTCCAAAGTCACTGCATGTAAACCTTAATATTATTACATATTTGGACAGATATGATGAAATGTGATTTTTGTGAGTTGGAATCAACTCAAAAGCTAACTTGGTTGATTTTATAAAAATGTTGCAAGTTGCCAAAGCTTCTGTCTTGTTATTTTTACTAGGAGAGATCTATAACTCTAATTGAATTAAATCCAACGGGCTTGGATAGATCATTTTAATACCTTTCAGACAAAATTGGTTTCATGCAATTTGGATTTCTAAAACTCTCTAAATTGATTTTCAAACTAGTGGTCAGAAACTAGATTCAAACTAAAAGAAAAATCCAGATTTGAATCTGTGGGCTAACGCGGGAAAAGAAATGGGCCGGCCCAGTGGTGCTCCGCAGCGCGGGGCTCAGCTGATAGGGGGGTCCCGCTTGTCAGCGGCACTTAAAACACGAAATGGCACGCGCGCTGTGGGCCGTGCGATTAGAAGCTAGATCAACGGCTGAGGGTCGTCGTCGACTAGCAGTCGCCGTGAGCTCGAACCCTAGCGGCTCGGTGGGGGTTTACTGGGGGCGTACCAGGGCTCCAGCAGGGTCGGCGAGGCGGGCAAACAAAGTGGAAGACGACGGCGAGGCGAGGTGTGGTCGCGGTTGAGCTTGGGGTGGTCGCAATCAACGGCACCCTTCTCCTCCAGAGGCGGCGGCTCCGGCTCCAATTCCGGCGAATTGCTGCTCCACTTGCTCCGGCGAGAGGTGGGTCAGGTTCAGAGAGGTGAGGGGAGTGGAATGGTGTGGAGAAGAATGGCTGGGGACGGCTCCTTTTATAGGCCCGACGGTGAGACCAAGCGGGATGGGCGGTGGCGACATGGCTCTGGCGAGCTAGAGGCATGGCTGGGGATGGCGATCGACGGGCGGTTCCTGGCGGTGCTCTAGGACTTAAATGCAGCCGTAAGGGTGGTGGTAAGATGCAGGAGGTGGCGCTCGGCAGGCGAGGCAATGGGTGTCCACGGCAGCGGTGGCTGTGGGGCTTTGGGCGGCAAACGTGGGTGTCTGGGGTGTTCTCCAGGTCGAGGCGGAGCAGCAGGCGCGGGTTGTGGTCGGCGGCTTGTGCAGCTGGGGACAGTCTGCACGCTGGCGGTGGCATGGCAGTGGCACGGTGGCGCTGGTTTCTCTCGGTGGTCCACAACTGCTCTTGGCTCGGGCAAGGATGAGAGGGGCGGTGCGGCGTTGGCTACCTCCTAGACATGGCGAGGGAAGGGGGAGTGGTCTGTTGCGGCAGTTGCAAGGTTGGCCGGCAAGGATGGTGCTCGGCATGGCATTGCATTGCCACTAGGGTGTAGGGGATGGGTTGCAATTGGCATGGTTTGATCAATGGGGGACAGAGAGATTAAATGGAGATCAAATGGGGGCAAAACCCTGTTCAAAACAGTGAGCTAGGATTAGAGGTATGATTAAGCCTGCCAAGTGTTTGATGAAATGGCCGCAAGAGAAAAAGTTTTGAATTTTGAGTTCAAAATTTTTGAGTGATCTCCACTAGTGATAGGTAGTCTCTGGTTGCAAGGGTTTTGAAAATGGAGCTCAAATAGATGGTTTTAGAAATAGGGGTGATCTATGCATATGCATTAGATTCAATTTTAAACTGTCATTTAAAATAGTTAACAAAATGTTTTTAGCAGATCAAAAGGTGGGCCTTGGTACCTCATTATGTGTAATAGCAAGGGCTGCAAAGATCAAGAATTGTTTCTATTAAGAATTGAGTACTAGGAATAGCCAAAGTAGGCATGAGAGTTAAATTTGCCAAAATGACCATTCCTTCATTTTAATTCTTTTTGATTTGATTTTCTTTAAGAAAAGTTTGGGAATGATGTAGATGATGTTTAATTCACCTAAGAAACATTTTACAAGCATTGGATCAATCAATCATGGCAATTCAAACAACTCCTATTTTAAATGCACACATATATGAATGCTTTCATTTTAAATTTGGAAAAGTTTTGTTAACCCCATTTTGGATGATTTGATCTTGACAAGCTTGGATTAAAGTTTTGGGATGTTACAATGATGGAGCTAGTATTTGTACATAAAACTAAAAAAATTATTTTTATACTTATTCTACACTTTTTGATGTTTCTACTACTTGTTGACATTTCTACTACTTTTTGATAGCTGCATCTACACGGGCGCGCTTCCGCAAGAATGTCTGTGAAAAAGTTGTAGGAATGCGATGAACTTTTTATTCTTTAGTTTATTTTATTAAAGTGATGGGTTGACTCCCATTAAGCATTTTATTAAGAATGGTTGAATAATTCAACCTCTTCTATGTTCTCAAATTCTTACCTTGGGTTGCCCTTTATCGAAGGCACTTACCTCATGAACTCGTTTTGCGGATGGAACATATCTTCCTCCTGCTTCTAGCTTCTTTGGAAAATACCGGATGTTCAGCATATAAACATTGAAGATTATTTTTCCCTCAGCACAATCAACTAACGCTCTGACAGTACCAAAGAAAGGTCTTCCAAGTATTATGGATAATTTTTCATCTTCTGGCATCACAAGAATAATAAAATCAGTGGAAATAACATGCTCATCTATTCTAAGTAGAACATCCTCAATCATACCAATAGGTTGTTTAGTGGACTTATCAGCCATCTGTAAAGTGATAGTAGTAGGGGAATACTCCCCTAATCCTAACCTTTTATAGAGGGAGTATGTCATTACACTAAATCCTACACCTAAATCACACAAGGCATTGTGAATATCAGTTTTGCCTATTGAGCATGAAATAGTTGGTATTCCGGGATCTCCCGATTAAGATAATAGCTTCCCATTAGCAGGATAACTAGTCACCATGGAAACAATTTCGGTTATCTCTTTCTTTCTACTAAGAATATCACGGAGGAATTTAGAAAAGGTAGGAACTTTGATTGCATCCGTAAATGGAATTTCCAGACGAAGGTCACCAAGTGCCTTTGTAAAAGAATCATAAATTACTGATGGCTCTGAAATATAGCCATCTACGTCCATATTTAAACTGGATATTACTCATACTTTTGATGAAATATCTCTATAAACCCTGCCACTAATGCCTAATATTCAAAGGGGTATGCAATCTATTCTTTTATATTTTTCCTGCGTAGATAATGTTGAAAGGAGGGAATCACTACATTAAAATCAAAGATACGAGATTTCCAACAACCAGAAGAAACCAGGAGCCGTAAAGCAGAGGCAGACACTTTAACGACCAACTATATGACCGGAGCAAAATTCCGGCCGTATAGCTCCGGTCGTATAGTTGACGCCGCCACTGTTAGGTCAAACAGAACAACTTTCGTGAAGGGACGCCTATATAAAGAAGCCTCGGGCGACGAGAAAACTCTCTTCGACCTCGCAAAAAGTCTCTGCCATAGATCACTAGCCGCCTCCAGATCTCAAAACCCTTCTCCATCTCCATAGCCATATTGCACCACTTGTAATAGTAGATCTCTTCTTCGATTCGCGACATTGTGAGACTATTGCTATCAATCTTATGATTTTCATTACAATGTTTGTGATTGTCGATCTCATCTCTATGTGTGAGTAATTCTCCTTGGTCTAAGGGCTTCGTCCTAGCCATGTAGCAATTGTACATGTTATTTATCATAGATGGGATCATGTATTAGTTTGTATGACATGATGATTATTGTATCCTCTCTTGCCTCAATCCAATGACTTGTCAGGTACCCAAGACCCCGAGGGTTGAGACAGGTATAGGGAGTATGAGTAATGACTGATCTGCAGGTTGGGAACCCAGTGACAGAAGGGCTAGTACGGCTATATGTGAGGAATTTACTTGGGATTAACAGTGACATCACTATGCATATAATTAGTTCTCTTTCTTCTATGGATGAAACTAGTAGGTTATTGCTATAAGAGGCTGCGAAGGCAATAATAATTATGGATGCACTACCCACATATAATTTATCTTGCTCTAACAAGTACATGCATACTTTATTTCTATCTTTTATTCCCATCAGATGTTTTGCACAGCTATAGGTGAAACCGAACGCCCTAGGCCCTCTCTCTTCATCATCTACAACAACAAAAATATGCAAGCTATTGGTCTGGTAAAAACACAAAAGGAATTCTAAAACTACCGAAGGTCCATAAAGTAACTTCACTATGCATTCGCTTCCTGATGATTCGATAACCTAGGTCTACTAGGGAAAAAGAAGCTATACTACATCCGTTATCCGGATCGAAGGTATCAACCCTTTTTCTGGTGCCGTTTCTGGGGAAGCAATAGCTACCCTAGTGAGGTTATTAGGAACCTTGCTAGTTTTAGTTCTAGTTTTAAATTTTGTTAGTTTGCTTTCAGTCTTTATTTGGTAAACCAAAAAAATTAGTTAGCCTTTAAATTCTTGCTTTTACTATTATAATTATTTGTTTAAGAAAATCCAAAAATATAGGAAATATGGCTGAAAAAAAGCTTGGGGAGTTTGCTACTTCTAATAATGATTATTTGCGTACTCCTATTACTCAGACAACAATTGCTACTGATGACTATGAAATTAAGCCCCATTACTTAAGTTTGGTTCAACAGAATCAATTTGGAGGCTCTGCTGTTGAAGATGCAAGTATGTACTTAAATACTTTCACTGAAATATGCGATATGATGCATATTAAAGACATTGACCCCGATGCGGTGAAATTGCGTTTATTTCCTTTCTCTCTAAGAGGGAGAGCAAAAGAATGGTTGCTATCTTTGCCTAGAAATACTATTACATCATGGGTGGGATGTACTTCTTTATTTATGACTAAATTGTTCCCACCTGCAAAGTCTATGCAACTGAGATCTAATATTACTGGCTTTAGACAGGAAGAGCGTGAGCCACTAACGCTTGCATGGTAGAGTATGAAAGAATGCTTAAGAAACTATCCTAGTCATGGGATGGAAGATTGGTCAATCCTCCATTTATTTTATAATACTCTTAATCTTGTGTCTAAGTCTATGCTTGTTACTGCAGCTGGAGGAACATTTATGGGTAAACATATTACCGAAGCAAAGAAGCTGCTAGACAATATGCAAGACAACCATGCTCAATGGCATGTGGAAAGATCAAATATGAAGAAGGTGAACTCTGTTTCACCATAAGAAAATGAAAAACTCAATGCTAAGTTGGATGAGCTCATACTAGCCGTAAAAGGTAAGGAAACCCAAGTAAGAGCCACTCCTGAAACAAATATTAAAGAAATATACTTCGTAGCTTGTAATGATTATAACCCTGCTTGGAAGAAGAGTTACAATCCTAACTTTCAGAAACATTATTCTAGTCCTGTAGGTAACTCTAATAATAATATGGGAACTAGTAATGGTAGTCTCCAAGAAACACTCAAGTCTTTTATAGAATCATAAAATGAACAAAACAATATTCTTGTTAAAATAACATAGAACCATGATTCTATGCTTGGTAAATTATCTAACCAAGCTGTTAGTTTGAGAAATGATTTACAGGCCCTCCAAGAAAGAACAAGGATCGTTGAGGCACATCTAGGTAAGATAACCGAGAGTCAAACTCTCATTCTAGCTAAATTTGTAGGTAAAGCTGAGCCCAATCCTGTTGAAGAACTCAAAATGATGAGGATCCAAAGGGAGGAGCCTGAAAAACATGATTATAGTAATGCTCCTTCACCAAGCTACGCCGTTGAAGATCTCATAAAAAGGATCAATATCAAGATTCCGGTGAGTGAAGGTAGTGAAGAAGCTGGTACCAGCACTTTGTTAACCATGTAGCAATAAAGGTACGTGAGCTTGAGAAAGAATACACACAAATTGCTGAAAAATTACCTGTTAAACTAGATGACATATTTGAGCCTACTATTAAGATTAAAATTGGAACTAATGAGATAGCTGCACTTTGTGGTCTAGGTGCAAGCGTCTCAACAATTCCAAAGAGTCTTTTTAACAAGTTAAATCTTGGCTTCTTTGAAATCACTGAATTAAAATTGCATATAGCAGATTCTACCTACAAACAAGCTATAGGAATTAAGGAGAACACTTTAGTATACATTAAAGGCTGTCCCACTCTCATTGATTTTGTTATTGTTGACATGCCTGAGATACTGTTGCTCCTATTATATTAGGTTGTCCTTTCTAAAGAACTATTAAGGCTTTGATTGATCTAAATGAAGGGAACGTGAAGCTGTAATTGCCTTCGCAGGATCCTTTTGTTATTTATTTCCCCAGGAAGAAGAAAGCCAAGCATGATGAAAAGGATGTCATCACTTTGAAGGCCAATTACTTTGGAGTGGGTGTTCCACTCATCTGGCCCAAGTGAGTATCGTCAAGGTCAAGCTATTGACCATAAAAGAGAGCTCCATGGGAGGCAACCCATGTTAAATAAATGTGTGTAAAGTTTTTAGTTTTAGTTTTAGTTTATGTTTAATAAAGAGTGCTAGAAAACTCCTTTGTAGGAGAAGAAGTTCGGCGGTACTTGAAATTCTGCTTTATTCATGCTATTGTTGGTCGACAATATTTACTGTCAATTTTCTGTCATAAACAAGGTATATCACTAAGTTAGAGGAAAAGAAATAGTTTTCAAAGAAACATAATTTTTTTGATGCACACAGAGAGTTTAACGACCAACTATATGGTGGGAATGAAAATTCCGGACATATAGCTCCAGTCGTATAGATATCAGTGCCTCCGTACAATTTCTTTTCTAAGGTACTGAGAATTTAATGACCAACTATACGGCGGGAATAAAAATTACGGCCGTATAGTTCCGGTTGTATAGATATCGATGTCTGTCTTAGAAATTAACGACCAATAGGGACAGACAGTTTAACGACCGTACAGTTTAACAGGGACAGACAATTTCTTTTCTTTTGCAGGGACAGACAGTTTAACGACCAACTATACGGCGAGACCATTTTATTCCGGCCGTATAGTTGCTTCCGTATAGCTGCACCGCCAGGAGGAAACCCTAATATTTTGACAGAAGGCCAACTATACAGCCGGAATACATTGTTCCGACCGTATAGTTGCGCCCGTATAGTTGCGTCCGACCATTAAATCACACGGGAAGGTGCCTCCAACTCCAAAACATCAATTATTTTTCTTTCTTCTACCTCCAAACTCTCTCAAAACCTCAAGAGATCTTCATCTCTGCTCAATTTTGTTTGATTTCCTCGCACACGAGTTATCTACGGTATGTTTCTCCTCCGATCCTCCAATAAATTTTTGCAAATTCATCTTCGATCTATTGTCATTATCAATCTAGGGTAAGACCTACTATGAACCAATTGCCATGATTTTCTTGCCTAGATTATTATTTCGAGGAGATTCTTTAGTGTGCTATGATGAGGAATATGATGTACTTACTGTTGTTGGATCAAAAAGTTTTATTTTATCTTTCTTCAATATTCTAGATGATGAACACAAGGAGCCAAACTCGTGCTCGTGCCACCGCTAGCGCTTCTTGGGCCGCCGCTCAAGAACGCATGGGGATACGGTTCAGGGATGAGCCCCATCGTTATCGCTTCAACAGGATCAAGAACCGCGAAGTGAAGGCCACCAAGTGGGCTTGCCCCATTATATTGAACCAACTCGGTATTTCTGATGACTTCAATTTACTTTGCAATAGAGCTGGCCTGCAAAAATTTGTGTACAATGATGTGCCTACTTGTCGCTGCTTAACCATTGAATTTCTAAGTTCATTGCAAAGCACGATTAAACAATGGCAACGAGAGGATACTATTTCTTTCCAACTTATGAACAACAACTACACCTTAATATTAGATGAATGGTGCGCATGTTTTAATTTGCCAAATAATGATATTCATGCCTTACGCGCATCCTTTACTAGCTTAGAACCTACCCATGAACAATACTATAATGGAATGAGTTTTACTAGTAGAGTGAACAAGAGGAAGAATATTCAACATCCTACATTTCGCTATTTGTTTTATGTTATTTCTAACACCTTGCAGGCACGTAATGAGTTCATGAGACTCAACGAGGAGGACATCCTAGTACTCGCAAAGGCTGCTTACATCAATTGCGGCTTGTCACTCAACTTGGGCGCCATCCTTGTGCGCTACCTAGAGCACCAAGCTTCCCAAAGCCAAGGACCAATCACAGGTGGAGGTCATACGTCCATTTTGCATCACCATTCTGTATCACAATTCACTGTCATTCATTGATATATTTCATATTAAGAGATGGTACTTATGTTATTTCATCTATTTTTGCATGATTGATGATTTTGGGAGGATGAACCACCGGAGTCAGGATTCTGATGGAAAAGGCACTGTTTGGAGGCAAAATTCGCCAAGATCGGAAAATCCCGGAAAATATACGGAAAATCCTATTTTTCCAAAAGATGAAGGAAGCCATAAGGGGGAGTGGAGATGGCCCACAGGGGGCCCACACCACCCCCTGGCGCGAGCCAACCCTGACCGCGCCACCAGGTGGTGTGGCCACCTTGGCCCACCTCTCGCATCGCCCTCCGACGCATATAATCCCCTCGAAACCCTAAGAATTGAGGAGCAATCACAGAAAGATTTCACCACCTCTACGGGGTGGAAAACTGCAGAGAGAGAAAGAGCTCTCCGGCAGGCAAAAATCTACCGGGGAAATTCCTTCCCAGAGTGGGGAGATCGTCGCCATCAACACCATCATCAAGCTGGACTTCATCGGGATCGTCATAATCATCATCATCTCCACCAGCACCATCATCACCACTCCATACCGTTGTAACAATTGGGTTGAATCTTGCATAGTTCTTAGGGGAAACTTTCCCGGTATTAATTACTTGTTGTAGTTGATGCTATCGAGTGGAACCATTGAATTATTGTTCATGTTCAGATTGTTACTTATCATTATTTCATCTCTGATCTTGATCCATATGATGTCTCGTGAGTAGTTCGTTTAGTTCTTGATGACATGAGAGAATTCATGTTGTTAGTAGTGGAATTGTGTTGAGAAAGATTCAATTGTTCGATAATTAAGTTGTGGTGTTATTCTTCTAGTGGTGTCATGTGAACGTCGACTACATGATACTTCACCTTTATGGGCCTAGGGGAATTCATTGTGTATTTGGCTACTAATCGTAGGGGTTGTCGGAGTGACATAAACATGAACCCCCGTTAGGAAACCTTTGCACAAGGGAGTGTAGGATCTCAGAGTTTAAGGTTGTGGTTAGGCTTTTATCTTAATTACTTTATTGTAGTTGCGGATGCTTGCAAGGGGTATAATCACAAGTATGTATTAGTCCTAGGAAGGTCAGTACATTAGCACAGGTTCACCCACACAACACTTATCCAACCAAAGAAGATTAATCAACTATATGAAGAGAAAGCACTTGATAGTATTCCCATGTGTCCTCGAGAACGTTTGGTTATCTTAAGTAATACAGCCGGCTTGTCCTTTGCTAAAGAAAGGATTGGGCCACTTGTTGCAATTATCATTGTCTTTTATTCACTCACACTTTATTTATCTGCACTATCAAAAAAACCTAAAAGTCCGTTTGCTAAGTATTTACAGAGAATTCCTGATCCAAGCCACTCGTCAACATCTTCTGCTCCTCGTTGGGTTCGACACTCTTACTTATCGAAAATACTGCGATACACCCCTATACTTGTGGGTCATCAGGAGGCATCATCACCGTGCTTGCCACTTCTCTAGGCATTGACCTAGGTGAGTTGCAACCCGTGCTAGGTGAGACACGTTTGGTTTCTCCACTTTGAGAGCCTGTGGAATGCTCACTAGGAGAAGTGGTGTTTATTATCTGCATATTGCTGGAGCTGGGCGTCTCTACCCTACTCCTATGCCTAATGGTCTTTTCTCTATCGAGGAAGGATGTTTTCTATATGACTTGCAGGTTAAGCAACACCAACCCGAGGAGGAGATTCCGGTAGAGGATGAAGACCAAGAGGAGGAGCAAAAGGTTGCTTATCAAGAGGAGCAGCCATAAACCCGGTTCGCCACATACCAAGATTTCCAAGGACTTGGAGGGACTATGGAGAGGATGCATAGCCTATCTTTGAACCTCCGAGAATCAACTAGTAACCTCTCAACTCAATTTGCGAACTAGAGTAACGACTTTTTCCTGCCACCACAATGATTTGTAGGGCTTGCAAAAGCCTAAGATTGGGGAAGTTCCACATGTATCTTTACTTGACGTTTGTTTGCTTTTATTTATTTCAAGGTTGTGTTTTTATTTGAGTTTATAGGCACTCGTGTTGGTTTCCCCAACACTTTATTTTTAGTTCTTTTTATTTGCTTTCGAAATTTTCTAGCCGAGCTTTGCCGCCAATTTTCTATTCTTTAAACTCCCTCTCTTAAAAACCACAAAAATATTTCTCCATTTTTTCCTTATTTTCCCTCTTTCTTTTCTTTCTTCCTCGAGGTCTTCATGTATTTGCAGGAGAGTGATCAACTTTGAGTTTCCAAGAAACAAATAAGAAAGGAAGAGAGAAGTGGAACCAAACATGACATGTATGCCTTATGACTCCCCACTTTTGAAGTTTGAGAAACCCATGCTAGTTAGTAGTAAATGTTGAGATATTATATTGGTGGAGTGAGTCTTTGTATTGTAGTAAGATTTTCGTTTGCATGGGTATTTAATTGGGTATGTTTTGTTCCAGCTCTCGTAATTAACCAAGTCTTGCTTAAAAAATTGCTAAACAATTGTAATAAGAAAAAGTCTCACAATTGAAGGCTTGGGTGTTGTAGTGCTTAGTCTTGAAGGTTTATTTCTAGAGACACTCAACACCACTGAAAATGTTGATTGACTTGATAGCTTTCTTTGAAAGGATTTGTTCGATTGAATTAATGTTTAGCGGTTTTTGTGAGCATGCCAAAGTTTGACTTTTTAATCATAAGAATGATATAGCTTTATGCGTGTCAAACTTCATGGTATGCCAACAACTCCGCTGGCCTACGAATGATCTTCATGGAGGAAACTCCTAGATTTTGGATATGAGTTGATTAAACACTTCTAGCAGTAATGCTATAGTGGCTAAGATTCTTGGCACTCCCGGGTAGCTGTAATCATGATAGAAGCACTCCTCTGGCTATTATGAGAAATCATTATGAAAAACGAACAAAACCTTAATGATGCCACGAGTGTCCATCACAACCCGATAAACTAATATTTTTTGGCATGCTCTCAAATACTTAAAAACTGAAATTCATGAAGGACAATGAATAGAAAAGCAGTGCTTGAAAAGTCTTGATTTATTGATGTGGGAGAATTTAGATACTCTAGTGTATATGCTTTTCATGACAACTCTCACACTCTTAATTTACATGATTATACTTTATTGTTCAAAGGAAAGCCTATGAGTTGATTACATGACATGGAATAAAGTTTACTCATTTGAATCATCCATGTTGACAATAATTTTGCTGCACTATAAGGATGCATGAAACCGTATGATATTCATGCCATTACTCTATCCGTGCTGAAGTTTTTCAGATTTATGAAGTGGAGGAAACATGAGACTACTAATCATGAGTAAGATCACCATCTCGTTATTTCAGTTTAAGTGCTGAGTTCATTTTTTATTTTGGTTTTATTGCTCGGGGACGATCAAGTTTAAGCTTGGGGAGGTTGATAACTCTGAAATATAGCCATCTACGTCCACATTTATACTGGATATTACTCATACTTTTGATGAAATATCTCTCTAAACCCTGCCACTAATACCTAATATTCAAAGGGGTATGCAATCCTTTCTTTTATATTTTTCCTGCGCAGATAATGTCATTTAAAGGAGGGAATCACTATATTAAAGTCAAAGATACGAGATTTCCAACAACCAGAAGAAACCAGGAGCCGTAAAGTGGAGGCAGACGCTTTAACGACCAACTATATGACCGGAGCAATTTTTTGGCCGTATAGCTCCGGTCGTATAGTTGGCACCACCATTGTTAGGTCAAACAGAACAACTTTCGTGAAGGGACCCCTATATAAAGATGCCTCGAGTGACGAGAAAACTCTCTCCGACCTTGCAAAAAGTCTCTACCACAGATCACCAGCCGCCTCGAGATCTCAAAACCCTTCTCCATATCCATATTCTACCACTTGTAATAGTAGATATCTTCTTCGATTGGCGACATTGTAAGACTATTGCTATCAATATTATGATTTTCATTACAATATTTGTGATTGTTGATCTCATCTCTATGTGTGAGTAATTCTCGTCGGGCTAAGGCTTCGGCCTAGCCATGTAGCAATTGTGCATGTTATTTATCATAGATGGGATCGTGTATTAGTTTGTATGACATGTTGATTATTGTATCCTCTCTTGCCTCAATCCAAGGACTTTTCAGGTACCCAAGACCCCGAGGGTTGAGCCAGGTATAGGGAGTATGAGTAACGACTGATCTGCAGGTTGGGAACCCAGTGACAGATGGGGTAGTACGGTTGTATGTGAGGGATTTACTTCGGATTAACAGTGACATCACTACGCATATCATTAGTTCTCTTTCTTCCATTTACTTGGCAATGGAAATTATGGATGCACTGCCCACATATAATTTATCTTTCTCTAATAAGTACATGCATACTTTATTTCTATCTTTTATTCCCATCAGATGTTTTGCACAGATACAGGTGAAACCGAACGCCCTAGGCCCTCTCTCTTCATCATCGACAAAAAAAAAAGACGCAAGCTATTGGTAAGGCATTCTAAAACTCCTGAAGGTCCGTTAAAGTAACTTCACTATGCATTCGCTTCTCGAGGATTCGATAACCTAGGTCTACTAGGGAAAAAGAAGCTATACTAGATCCATAATCCGGATCGAAGGTATCAATTACCTGATCTAGTGCTTTCTTTTTTCGATTTGGATAAGGAAGCTTTTGCTCACCTTTATTATTCTTGTCTTTTACCTTTTGTGGGTGGTTAGGCTCTTTTGTTGCTTTCTTTTGTTGTTTCTTATCACTTTTCTTCTTTCCTACTACAACAACTTTATCTTCATTGCTTACCTCTTTTTCTTCTCTTGGATCAACCGTCTCTACATCCGAGTCATAACGGTCGTCCTGTGCATCATCTTGGCTCTCCTTGGTTTGATCTTGTGTTTCTTGAGAAGTTTCATCTTGAGGATCCACCAGTGTATCATCTTCTTGGCTCGCTTTGAGTAAGGCATTTTCCGTTCGATCTTTTTCAGCTTCATATTCTGGTGGTCCTAATGGTCCTGTAACAACTGCACCTCTTCTTGTAACAACATTAGTAGAAACAGGAATAACTATATTTTCTCAAAAAAAATTGATAACCAGATGCTATTTGTTCACACTAGGTTTCAATCGTACTAAGATATTTGTGAAATAATTTTATTTCTTGGCCAATCTCATCATAATTTTCCGTTAGTTCTGCCAAAATCTTTTTATGTTTTTGAAAGTGCTTATGCAGATTATTATGAGATTTTGCGTGTCGATGTTTTAATTCTTGAAAAACTTTCCTAGTTTCATCTTCTTTTGTAAGAATTTGTAACAAGTCTAATTTGTTTTCCTTAACAAGTTCACAAGGTATACCTTTTTCTCTCATTGTTTTGCGTACTTCAGGCATAAGATCAGGAGTTATCCAAAGTATCCATTTTTCCATCTTAGAGCTGAAATCAGGATTATATAAGGAATCATTCTTGGCCCTAGTAGAAATCAATTCCAAACATTCTTTAATAGTTAAAGTATTTATCGATCCTCCTGCTGAGAAGTCAAGCAACTCTCTACATTTAAGACCGTGGTAAAAGAAATGGCAAATAGTTGATTCAGAATAGCCATGATTAGGAATACTATTGATCATTCCAAAGAATCTATCCCAAGCTTGTGGGTAGTTTTCTCCCATGTTCTGACTAAACTTGCCTATATTCTTTCTAATTTCAGTTACCTTTTTAAAACGATTAAACCTGATTATGAATTTAACAATGTAGTTTTCCCAACATTTAATGTAATGGCGAGGGAGAGAATATAACCAGTGTAGAGCCTTACCTTTAAGAGACCAACGAAATAATTTTAGATGAGAGAAATCTCTTGGCAAACCTTTTGGTCCAAATGATGTTATCACATCGTCGAACTCTCTAAGATGTCTTCCTGGGTCTTCATCTTCCCTTCCACTGAAAGTGTTTTCCTGCAAAATTTTAATAATTCCACCATCAAATCGATATTCTCTAACTCTAGGATTAGGGAATTCTATTGGTTGTTTAAGAAATTCAGAACTTGGAGCACACTATATTCTCAGAGAGTTTTCTCAGGTTTCTTGGGAGTTGTCCTGTAAATAGACATGATTTCCATAATAACACTCATGTTTTCAACTTCAACTCTATTTGATCTTAAAAGTTTTTCAATAATTTCCTCGCGCCTTTGTGCAGGCACGACTCAATATAATCTGGTAAATAGGTCCTACCAGAGCGTGTAGAACCTTTGTCTCCTAAGAAAAACATTTTGTAGTAGTAACACCTGAAATGTCAAGAGACAAACACTTAGAGCTTAGATCCTCGACAACGGCGCCAGAAAATAGCTTGATGTCCGCAAGTGCACAGATCGTTTGTAGCTAGTTTCGAAGTATAGACATCGATTCCACAGGGAGCCCAAAGGTAAGTGTTTATGGGTGAAGTCTCTGTCACACCCAAAGTTGTCACAGGTCTTCGAGCGAATTGACTGCAAGTGTTAAAATGAGAAAGGAATTCGGATTAAACTGGGTGTATTTAAATAAAACTTAAAATGTAAACTTTAGAAATAAAAAGCATAAATGTAAAGAACGGTTTGGTTGTTTGTTGTTTCCTGTAGATGACAAAGAAGGCGCGGGGAGATACAGTTCATGGTGATAGTGAGTGTACCAGGTGGATGAATCATAAGTGTAACAATTATAATCTTATAAATATATGTGTAGGCGAGCAACCCATAATTAGCCGGAACTCCTCTTGGTAGATTTCGTCCCAACTTCAATAATCCTACTAGTCTGTTACAAAAACCATGGTCAGACACTGGACGATTAAGACCCTTCAGGTCGCTTAGCGATTAAGCTCCTTGGATCGTACTAATGCAATAAGCTCGGTGGTTTCTCGTTATCCTCGAGTCTACTTGTTTTCCATTGATATCCCCGTGTCACTCGGGGGTCACGGGTCTACTAGCGAACAAGATCCTATCCATGTAGAACAAAGTATCATGTTGTCTGGACCCTTAATTGGAAAACAAGCATTAGGCATCCCACAAATAGTCAAGCACACGTAATATAGTAATTAAAATCGATCACAAACTAATGGAAGATATATGAAGGCACGTCACATCTCACCAATCCCTTATATCTCCCACGCCCAAGGAACTTACTCACACATGACAGAAAAAAGCATCATCGATATAATTAAATAAAGGGAGTTCTTCTCGATATTACCGTGGAGATCCACAATAAGAATAGAAAAGTAATCCAACATAATTCAAGATAGGAATAAACAATCTCAAACCCTAGTCTTGCAAGGTGAAGCTCTCTCTATCTCAAGTACATGTAATGGCTTTGGGGGTGTGTTGGCTAGGAGGTCGAAGATCGTGGAGCGAGATGAAGAACGTATTCCCCTTCTTTTCCAAATCTCCTCTTTCTCCTTTCTGGATGGGATGGCGACTGTTGTGTTGTGTTTTCACATTTGGCCTCTTCATGGAAGTTGTCCCTTTTGACAAGATGGAGGCGGCGGCAGCTATACAGCGGGAACTATACGGCCGGGAAAATGTTCGCGCCGTATAGTTGCTCGTTAAAGCCTCTATATGCTTCCCTCGATTGCTTTCAAAGAGAGACTTGCTTGTTTTCACTTGAATATTGTGTTTCTCTAGTTAAAACCTTTTGTTGATGTTCATAACCTAAAACACACATTAAAAACAAAGTTTTCTTCACTACCAAAGTATTAGTGTTAGGTAAAGCTAGAAAATGATTAAATCCAAAGGAAAACCATCAAAGATGTGTCGAATCTCACAGCTATCACGTCCTCAGCCCCTTCACCGGGTGTGGAGCAGCCCCAACGGGCAAGAGAAGCAGCTCAAGCTGTCCCTGGTTTCCTCTCTCCTTCCGCATAGTCGAGCAGCAGCTCCCCCTCCATGCAATAGCCTGCCCAGCAGCGAGCCATGTCCACATGTCGCTCTCAGTACTCGGATACCTCGAGCGTGCAACGTTGGCAGGAGGCCGAGCTCCCCGCAGCAGAGGAGCATGAGCTGGCAGCGGTAGCAACTGTTGCAGTGGCAGCAAGGGCGTCAAGGCTAGGTAGCAGCCAGAGCGGAGACAGAAGTAGCAATAGTGTTGGAAGCAGCACATGCGGCAGTGGCAGAGGTCTAGGCTATGTGTGACAGCATCAACGGCTCCATTTCAGGCGACATCAGCATCGACGGAAACCACCACGACGCAGCTCGTGAGCGGACGGCGCGGTGGGCAATCGAGCACGCCCAAGCGCACAGTGGTGGCGCTCCCGGATGAGACGCGCACGGCGATGGCGTCCGAAACGACCAAGACAGCGGCCTCCACGAGGTCCAGACTATGGTCAGGGATGTTGGTCCCGGTGTTGGGTGGCCTACCCTCACCAAAACCAACTAGGTTGAGTGGGCTGATACGTCCATTTTGCATCACTATTGTATGTCTTAATTCACTATTATTCATTGATATATTTCATATTGAGAGGTGATACTTATGTTATTTCATCTATTTTTGCATGGTTGATGACTTTTGGAGCATGGACCGCTGCAGTCAGGATTCTGATGGAAAATGTGCTGTTTGGAGGCAAAATTCTCGAAGATCAGAAAATCCGGGAAAATATACGGAAAATCCTATTTTACGGAAGACTAAGGATGCCAGAAGATGAAGTGGAGGTGGGCCACAGGGGGCCCACACCACCCGATGGCGCGGGTAGGCCTAGGCCACGCCAGGGAGTGGTGTGGCCACCCTGGCCCTCTCTAGCCTCTCCCCTCTGGCGTATATCAACCTCCCGAAACCCTAAGACTCGGGGGGCCACCACAGAAAGATTCCGCCACCTCCACGGAGCGGAAAACACCGAGAGAGAAAGATCTCTCCGGCAGACAGATTTCTGCCAAGGGAAATCCTTCCCGGAGAGGGGAGATCATCGCCATCAACACCACCATCAAGCTGGACTTCATCGGGATCATCATCATCATCACCACCATCATCATCACCATCAGCACCCTCATCACCATCTCCATATTGTTGTAACAATTGAGTTGAATCTTGCATAGTTCATAGGGGAAACTTTCCCGGTGTTGATTACTCTTTGTAGTTGATGCTATTGAGTGAACCATTTAATTATTGTTTATGTTCAGATTGTTATACATCATTATTCCATCTCTGATCATGATCCATATGATGTCTTATGAGTAGTTCGTTTTGTTCTTGAGGACATGGGAGAAGTCTTGTTGTTAGTAGTGGAGTTGTGTTGAGAAAGATTCAACAGATTGTTATTTAAGTTGTGGTGTACTTCTTCTAGTGGTGTCATGTGAACGTCGACTACATGACACTTCACCTATATGGTCCTAGGGGAATGCATTGTGTATTTGGCTACTAATCGTAGGGGTTTCCGGAGTGACAGAAACCTGAACCCCCGTTAGGAAACCATTACACAAGGGACGTCAGGGTCTTAGAGTTTAAAGTTGTGGTTAGGTTTTACCTTAATTACTTTCTTGTACTTACGGATGTTTGCAAGGGGGTTTAATCACAAGTATGTATTAAGTCTTGGATGGGACAGTACATTAGCACAGGTTCAGCCACACAACACTTAGCAAGCTAGAGAAGATTAATCGACTATATGAAGCGAAAGCACTTGACAGTCTTCCCATGTGTCCTCGAGAACGTTTGGTCATCTATAGAAATACAACCGGCTTGTCCTTTTCTGCATAAAGGATTGGGCCACTTGCTTCATTCATTCTTACTATCTTTTGTTTACTCGTACTTTGTTTACTTGCTTTATCGAAAACCCCTAAAAATCCGTTTGCTAAGTATTTGCAGAGAATTCCTGATCCATACCACTAGCCAGCACCTTCTGGGTTCGACACTCTTACTTATCGAAAATACTGCGATACACCCCCTATACTTGTGGGTCATCAAGACTATTTTCTGGCGCCGTTGCCGGGGAGTGAAGCGCTATTGGAGAGTGGAACTGGTAAAGGAAACTTCTACTGTGAGTATTGTTTACTTCTGTTAGTTGCTTTATTTTTGTTATGGATAATTCGCTGAGTTTCTTATTTGGTAATGCTACTACCACTGCTAAGGTAGTAGAAAAGCCACCACCTGCTGAGAAAGATGTTTTCAAAATACCTACAAGAATTATTAATCGTGTTATGGATAACTACTATGTTGGGGATGGAACTGTCCATCCCGGTGATCATTTATTCTTTATACACGAATTATGAGGGTTGTTCAAATGTGCAGGTATTACTACAGATCAGGTTAAGAAGAAGTTATTTTCATTATCGCTGAAAGGAAGAGCTGAGGAATGGTATAAGCTGCTGAAGAATGGTCAAGCTCTGGAATGGGAGGAAATAGTGCCTCTCTTTTATTCAAAGTTTTATCCTCCTAGTGAGATTCATAAAGATCGGAATCAAATATACAACTTTTGGCCTCTTGATGGAGAGAGTACAGCTCAAGCTTGGGGGAGATTGAAGTTACTAATGCTCAAATGTCCCATTCATGAGCTCCCCAATAATATCATTATCAATAACTTTTATGCAAGGCTTCCTCTACATGACAAGGATTTATGGGATGCTTCTTGTGCTGGATCATTCACTCGTATGGAAGAAGTTAAATGGGACCTTCTAGATCGTATTCAAGACAATGCTGAAGCTTGGGAGAATGACAAAGCTAGAAAGTCAGGTATAAATCATGATTATGAATGCATTGAATCTTTTATGAGAACTGATGACTTTCAAAATATTAAAAATGCTTATGGTCTAGACTCTCAAGCTATTGCTTCTTATTTTAAGGCTTTTGCTTCTTATATTGAAGTGCCTAAAAAGAAGTGGAATAAGTATCATGAACCTTATAAAGATGTTGTAAAGAGCATTCCTGCAAGAAATACTGAAGTGTATACTGCTAATCATGTCTTACCCAAACCTTATATTGAGTAAATGCCTTTTCCAGTTAAGGTAAAGGAACATTCTATGATAGCTAGTATGGTTAATGAAAGTATGAATAAAGCTATTGAACCTGGTAAACAAACGGTTGATGAACCTATAGTAGCAAATGTGAAAGACTTTGTTGCTAAATATGAAAAAGAGGGACACACTATCCTTTGTAAGGATACCTCTAATATTGTTTCACAAAGTAGTGTTTTGAGAGCTAGTATTCCTGTGTTTTCTGTTAGAATAAGTGATCATTGCTATGATAGTCCTTGTGATAGCTATATTGTTAAGTTTATGCATGATACTGAAAGTTACTATGATAGAGGGAAAAGTGTTCGTATGCATCTCAATAATATTAAGTTTCCTCGTTTTATGCTGAATTTTTTTATGTTGCACCTCTTTTGCCTTCTTATGCAAGTTGCCTCTGGTTTCAAGAACTTTTTTGTTTACAAAATTCCCTTGCATAGGAAGTGGGTTAGACTTAAATGTGTGGGTGTTTTTGCTTCCTAATGCT